>JAJNNQ010000059.1:2907500-3507500 GCA_027886175.1 Phylloscopus collybita | reverse complement strand
GGCCGAGGGCGTGGCCGTGTAGGGGAAGGCAGCGGACATGGCACCGGGGTAATGCATCCGCGGGTCGGAGAAACGTGTCTCCGTCAGTGCCGGCAGGGTCGGGAAGGAGCGCTCAAACTGCCGTGGGTCCGAGAAGGGGCTCAGCTCTGACGTGCCTGCTGGGGTGCAGGAGGAGAGGGGGTGGTTAGAGCGTTCCCAAGGAAGGGAATTAGAAAGGGAAGCACCTCTTGGGTCACCAGGGAAAAGAGCTGAGGGACTTAAATAAAAACCCTAAACCCATTTGTTTAAGTTGCTCCCATTTCCTGTCCTAAGATTTGTTGCTTCCTATCCCTATCCAAGAAGGGACATGGCTAAGCTGGCTTCTCTTAGGGGTCTGTTCATCTCAGGCAGATTAAAGCAGCATACCCCATAAACACAGAAAAAAAATGTTTAGCCCTGACATCAGCTGTGTAGTAAATAAATGGAGGCAGGCCCCAGACGGCCAGGCCTTGGGATCATCCATCCCTGCTGTATACATACACACACACACACACACACACACACATACACACACAGACAAGCAGGAAAAGCTGGAGCCCAGACCAGCCTGCTAAGCTTTCTTGTGGGTGGCCTGTTTGTGCTGATACCATCACGGGATGGAGCTGATAAACACACAGCTGAAAACTCCCAAGCCAGGAGCCACAATATCCCTCTGCTTGAGTTCTCTGTGTATTTTTCTCCTTCCAAGAGGATAAAGAGAGTGAGAAATTCAGGCTCTCTGCTGGGGGGAAGGGAGTCTCGGGCCAGCATGGTGGGGATGTTGCCCAGCTCCATTGGATCATGGATCCCCCCACGCCTTTTCCTGGAGGGGTTAAACCCAAAGGGGGTCACAGCCAGCTTGAAACTGGAAAGAGACTTTGGCTTTGGATCCTGTCCTCCTGCAGGAAGCCAAGGTTAGAGGTGGGAATCCACAGCAGAAGCTCCTTTGAGGAGCTGGAGGCATTCCTGTGGCTCTCTCAGCTGTCCCAAGGCTAAGACAGAGCCAGGAACCTCTGGACTTGGTGCATCAAGGCAGAGAGAAATGAAGTTTGCTCTCCAAACAAAGAAGCGAAACCTCTGTCTTTCAGACCTCCTCTCTTTTCCTCTTGTTAAAAGCAGGGACTTTCTCCTTTAGTGGTGGAATCCAGCCTTAAAAGTGACTTTTTTTGGTCACATCAGCTGCTTTTTGTATCCCTCAGAGCAAGAGAATGTAAGGTGCGTATGCTAAATACGCTTGTTGGTTTTGGAGATGCATATACATACAAACACACATCCAGAGGATTGTGTGGCTGCTCTGCATGCACAGGGACCAGTGTTTTTGATCTATTTATTACAATGAGCCATTTTTAACTTCTCAGGGCCGGTGTTCCAGGCCCTAAAGCATTCCCCAGGAGAAAACACTGGATTCAATCCCTTCCAGCTACCCAGTGACACGGGCACGCTCTGGAGGAGCAGGTATGGAGAGGATTTGATGTGAACCTCTCTTCTGATCCCAGGTGAGTCCTTCAGCCATGGAAAGAGAAGGAGAGGATCCTCCCTCCTTCCCTCCCTCCCCTGCAGCCCTTTTGCGGGCACCCAGCAGCACCTGCCTTCCCACGCAGGCTCCACGGAGGGGAAAGGCGGGGGAGCACATGGTTTGTGAACGTGGCTGTGGCTTTGGGGCGAGATAAGAGAGAAGCAGCTCAAAGCTGTCCCGAACCACACTGCTCTGCACACACCCGGCGCTGGAAACAGGGCCCGGCCTGTCCTGGCCACAGGGCCAGCCCTGCTCCGTGCTGGGCTGGCTGGAAAAGCACAGCAGTGGGAAAAGCACTCCCCAACCTGATTTCACAGCCCAGCAGGAGGCTGGGACGCATCCCAAAGCCCTGCCACAGCCACAGCTGCTGCCAGGCACTGGGAGCTGAGGTTTGGAGACCAGCTCTGCATGAAGCAGGCTGATCACAGCCCCGTGGCGGTAGCAACGCAGCAGCATCACAGCTTGAGACAAGACCATGGGGCAGAAATCTTGCCTGCACCTGGACTGGAAAGGAAAAGTGCTATCTTCTGAATGCTTCCCCTTAAACTGAAGAAAAGCAGCCTCCAAATCCCCCTCAGCCCCCAAAACACCCAGGCTGCTGCTCGCTGCCTTCCCAGATGACAATCTCCAGCGCTCAGACCATGCTCCTTCATTACTTTTCACAGCTCCATAAATAATACTCAAAAAAATGCAAATAGAAATAAAACCTGAGCGCTCAGGGCACATTTCCCTTTTCCTCTATAATGCACTCAAAGAGGGTTTTTTAAGAGGCTACATTTTATTGTCCTGAACTTGCACCATTTGGCAGTGGGTCCCTGTTACTAATTTAGACCGGAACATGTAAGAGTGTTAATTACAGGCTGTGTGTGACGGGCAAGGCACAGCAAGGCCATGGGGTCGGGACACACTCAGGTACATGAGCTCTGCCAGGCTCTGAACCCCTGGCCAGAGCACTCTGCAGCGCTGGGGTCTGAGAATTTGGATCCTTCAAAAAGCGAATCCCTCAGCACGAACGCCTCAAACGCAATCCACACCCAGCAGGGCCATGAGGTGTCCGAGTGGCTGTGACCAGCTCGCTTTCACCCCTGCCGGCCTGGGGCTCTAAATCTGGTCCAGAATAAAGCTCCAGCTTTCCCTGACCAGTCTGAGGCTACAAATAAAGCCCCAAAACCATTCCAAAAACAAAACCGCGGAGGCCCCGGTCGGCACACGGCCCGCCTGAGGCGGACGGGGCCCAGAGCCAGCAGGGGGCGCCCGCGGGAGGCGGAAAGGAGGCGGCAGGGAGGTGGGGGGGAGGCGGCCGCCAGAGGGGGCCGGGGCCTCGGCATCGCCTCAGGGCCGGCACCTGAGGGCTGCCCGTCTGTCTCGTGTCCGTCACCTCAGGTCCGCCCCTCTGTCCTGTGTCCTTCACCTCAGGGCAGCCCCTCCAGCTTGGTCTCTTTCACCTCAAGGCACCCCTTCTGTCCTGTGTCCTTCACCTCAGGGCAGCCGCTCCATCTTGGTCTCCTTCACCTCAAGGCAGCCCCTCTGTCCCATGTCCTTCACTTCTTCACAACTGTCTCTCCAGTTCAGCACCCTGACCTCAGCACCCCCCTCCATCCTAGCTCCATCACCTCAGAGTTTCCCCTCTATCCCAGCTCCTTTGCCTCAGGGCTGCCCTTCCATCCCATCTCCTTCACCTCACAAATGCCCCTTCCATCTTGGTCCTCACCTCAAGGTTTCCTCTCCATTCCATCTCCTTCACTTCAGGGCTGCTCCTGCATCCTGGCTGTCTCAGATCGGAGCCACACAGCCCCAGCCCCTGCCCTGCATACGAGGAAATCTCCACTGAAACAACTCCAGCAAGATCCAAATAAAACATGGCCATTAACGCCCTCCATAACCACCTAACTCAGCAGCAAGGACCCTCTGTCACAACCAGGATCAAACAGCAACCTGGAGCGAGCAGATTCTGAGCAAAGCTGGGGAAAAAGGAGTGGGTAAAGCTGCACCTTCAGACCCCGCGTTCCCTTTGGAATCACAGCTGAAAATGGGCTTTAAAAACCCCATCTTGCTGTCCTCTTCCCCAGCAAATCTCACACACATCTGCTCCATAGTGCTGCCTCCTAGGATTTACTACGGTTTTCCCTCACTTACTCGGCATCCAGCCCCCATTTGCTTTTTTCGACCCTGGCAATCCAAGCTTGAGTACTTCAGTTGTCCAGTTGCCAATCAAAATATCTGAAGGAAATGTTTATTTTCTTCTCGAAATCACACCAGCTGCTGCACTAACTGAATAAGCCCATTTAGCTGTAAGAATTTAACCATTGTAAGAGTGAATTGAGTCCCCCACTCCTCCAAAATCTGACCCAATCTATCAGCGGAAATGTCAATGTTTTGGATGGGAGTTTGGAGAAGTGTGGAATGTGTATTAAATGAAAGCCATGTAAAGGTCAAAGCCCTGATTAGTAATGCCACTGTCTCCTCCTTAGGGCTGAGCTGCCCTGGGGATCGCAGAGGCCAGGACACACCCCATGATTTAATTTGCAGCTGCAATTTGCACCTTTTGAAGACCCCCAAGTCTCCCCCGCACGTGGGCCCAGATAGAAATATGCTTTGAAAGCTGCTCAGCCCCTTTCCAGATAAAACAACAGTGCTGCAGTGACACAGCAGCTCTCTCTCCACCTCAGAGACAATACAGGTCTTTCCTTGGGTGGGTGGCCAGGAGATAAATGCAAAGAGATGCCCTGAATGGGAGCCAAACCTCAGCTGGGTCATGGTGGCAAAAGGGCTGGCCATGAGGTGGGAAGGGCTGGTTCATGGGGCTGCCAACCACAGAGGTGTGAACAACCTCTAGGTGTGTTCAGCCGCCTCTCTTCAGACAATGGTGGGTTTGGGAGCTGCCTTGGATGGAGTGGAACTGGTCCCTGCACCCTGGTGGGGTCAGGGCTGGTGGATCTGCTCTGAGGTCCCTGGAAGCCTCCCAGGAGATGAGGCAATGGACCCTGCAGATGGCTTTAGGGATTGATGTACATCCATCCCAGAGGAGCAGTGGGTGCTGCCACTACCTCCTAACCCAGGAACACGTCTACTCTGCCTGGAGAGAAGAAACGGCAGCAAAAGCAATGTCAGGACCTCTTCAGTGCTGCAATGGCACCCAGAAAACCAGCTCACCCCAGGCACATGGCAGACCCCAGCACTGGGGCCTGATGTACAGCAGGACCATCATTATCAGATCGTCTGGGGCCAGGCAGCGACGTGTGGAACCTGAGCAGCTCCTCAGCACCCCAGATACCACCTGGTCCCCACCTTAGAGATGTGGGGAGCACACAGTGGTTGATGAACCCAGTCAGCAACAAACCTGAGCTTGTGTGGATGTTACACAACAAATACTCACAGTGTGTGAGACATGCAGAGAATAAAGGGAATTTAAGGGGAACTTGATAGCGTAGCACTTTCCAAGTGTATAGAATGTAAAATATCTTCAGCCTGGCCATAGATCACTGTTCTAATTCTATGTATATATGTGCCTTGCAAAATTGTCATGAAAAATCTATCCCACGGGAAAAAGCCCTCCTTTCCTGTCTTACTCCACAATGATTGATGACCATGTAAACAGTAATGATACTTTATGCTTCTGTATATAACACACCAGCATGTGTGTGAGGAGTAGGGACAGACATTCTCGCTCTGGCTATACCTTTGGCTGTTTTTTCTCTGCTCATTTCTGTCACGCTTGGACCTCCAAGCCATCTTTGAACATTCTTCTGATCTTTGTCCCTTTCCCCTTCCTTCCCCTGATCACAATAACTGCGTGTGGGAGCATGGAGAGGCAGGTGGCCAAGGGAAGGAGAGAATCTCCATGGGAAGGTGCACGAGATGCATCTGATCTATGAAGCCCCAGCTCATCTCTAGAGAATGCGCCGCTCTCCTCCCCACCCACGCATGCAGGCACGCTCTCATGCCTCTGTCATGTATGTTAACAAGTTCATTTGTTTCCAAGTCAGAGCAAACTAAAAAAGAAAACGGCCCCTTCCCCCCAGCCCACGTAAAATAGAGCAAAATATATTTTGGGGGAGGAGGGGCGGTGTTGAAAAAAAAAAAAGGAGGGTGTGAACAGCATCCGTTGTTACACGCCCATGGGCACTGCTCTGTATCTGATAGAACCAGCTCACAAACTGGGTGCACGGACTTCCTCTGCGGGGCCGGAAAAAAAAAAAACGCAAACCCCAAACCAAAACACAACAACACACAGGTCCTTATCACAGTACCACCAGGCGCCACCTCAACACTGCCAAGCACGTTTGCCGCTCAGTTTTGTGATTCTCCCTGAATACCGTGTGCTGCCGTGCACACACACACGTGGTCCCAAACCCACCCCCGCTGAGCAGCACAAACCCAGCTCCTGGGTCCTCTCCCACCCCAAAGACGCTGGGCAGCAGCAGAGCAGGGAAATTCCCAGATGTTCCCAGCTCAGTGAATCATGCACCGCATCTCAACCCCCTCTGCAAACCCTTCCAGGTCCATTGAGATGCTCCAGTTCTCTGGATCCATCCTTCTGGGGAGGACCCTGCTCCTAACTCCAGTGTGGATTTCTGCAGAACCCGTTCAGCCCCATGTCCTGTGCCTGCAGTATCCTCCAGAGCTTACATGAGCTCCTCTGCCTCGCCGTGTTTACCCCCTCGATGTATTTACAGAGAGCAATCGGCTCCGCTCCCGCCTGCCCTTTGCTAGACTAAACAAGCCCAGCTTTCCCAGCTTCCGGCACAGCCCCGCTCATCCCAGAGCCCTCTGCCGGCATCCCCCTGCCCGGCACATCCCGCAGTCCCCGCCGCTCCATCCTGCCGAGCTAATGAATAACGGTGCTAATTGGAGCGGGTGGGTGGGCTGAGCGGGCATCGCAGGCACTCCCCTCCGCCCTGCCTGCGCTTTGCTCTTTACCTCTATTCAAAGGGTATTAAAACAAATTAACAAGCCCTGACTACATAAAAGGAAGCTGCTGGATTTACAACCCAGCCTGCAGCTAGACCACCTTGCCTGCCGAGCAGGTTTGGGCCAGGCCACGTCTGCCATGGGAATCTCGCAGCAGAGGGGTGATGGCACAGGGGGCTCGAGGAGCCCAGCAAGGCAGCAGCACCCGGGCTGGGGACTCCCCACCTCGCTTTGAGTCTGGCACTGCGGATCCCAGCACACTGGAAAATCCCGTGATAAAGGCAGGACATCACCCCAGCACTACTCTGTGGTTCATCTGTGACTTTTCCATGCCAAATTCACTGGAGGGACATCACAAATATAAAGGAGAGGAGCAAAAAAGCAGTTTAAAGATAGACACAGAAGCCTGAAAGCAGGCAGGAAACCCATCTTGAGCATGTTCCTTCCTTTGAGGCTGAAGCTGAATCCCACAATATGTTTTCTTCCCACTAATGCTTGCCTAGCTTCCTTTGGAAACAATTTAGTCTCTGCCCGTGGTAGAATATTTTTATCCATTAAGAAATGGATATTTTAAAGAAACCGTAAGTCAATCTGGACAGGGATTAGGAAGCAGCAATTCAGTGTATTTGCTGGGCCCATAATTCAGGACTTAACCTCAGAGCAGCCACGTTGCATTTCAGAAACAATAGGGACATTTGCTGCCTATGCCAAGAGGCTTCTTAAAAGTAATGTAATACTTTAAAAATGTATATTTAAAAAGAAAAAGAGAGAGAAAGACTTTACTTTAAAGGCATACGATGAAGCATTCTGCTGATGATAAAAATGTTGTGCTGGCCTGAAGTAATGGATTGGGAATGAGGCTGAGCAAATTCCAGATCAGGAGATCTGAAGCTCTTCACCAGTAAATGCAGAGTCTCCCAAAAACCATTCAGCAGATACTAAAGGCTAGGAGAGGCTTGCAAAAGGATCCACTGTCCTCCCTGTGAAATCAAGGGAGTTTGGCTTCTCTGGAGCAAAAAGATTGTGCAGGGGAACCTTAAGTGCATCAATCAGAACAACTCACTCTGGTACAGAAGAGATCCAAACTGAAATACCTTTGCAATTGTCCTGGTGAGCGCAAGGCCCCTCCATGCTGCTGGACAAGGCACACAATTACTTTTGAGTGGTTGAAGATGTTTCCGCCACAGAGCTCGAGCGTGGGCGGTCCTGCTCTGCTGTGCTGGGAACAAAATGGTTCAGCCTGAGCCACTGCCGAAACATGGGCAAGGGAGGACAGATAGAACTGGGGGCTGCTCCTGGGGAGGACGTGTGTCTATCACCAGGCCACCTCCCCTGAGCCAGGGGGCCCCAAGCAGCTGAAGGCAGACAGCAGAAGGCCCTTTAACATCTTGCTTCACTTCTGAGAGCATGACTTTTTTAAGCTAAAAGGCAAAACTCAGCTGAAGCAGGCACGCAAGACTCTGGCTTTGTGTGCCTCGTAATAAGGAACCATTTCAAGCCATCCTAATGACAGCTTGGTGTCTTGCTGCAGGGATGGCAGAGCTGGGATTGCAAATGCTCAGATTTTCCAGACCTCTCTGAAGAAGTATTGGGCCAAATCCTCAACAGAGGCTCTGCTCAGCTGAAGCCAGGGAAGCAGAGCTGGGTGATGATGGGGGTCTGCCTGTCTGACCTGCCCAGCACTGGGCCAGATTCTCATCACAGCTACAGGGGGTGAACCCAGAGTTACCCTATTTACCCCCAGAGCAGCACAAGTGGGAATGAGATCTGGTGTGTGCAGGGTTGTCAGTGTCCATTCCATCTGGGGACAGGCATGGGAAGGGATCAAGTCTCTGTCCATCTGAGAGGGGCAAGGCAAGGCCAGAGGCATTGAAATACTCTGACACTGGAGAGAGCCGGATCTAACCCGCTCAGCCTCAGAGCCGCACTCTCTCCTCCCATATTTCCTAGCATGCCCTTCAGAAACCATCGGCTTTCTCTTACTGGGAGGGTTTTGGTTTGAGACCATTTAACCTCAGGATGATCATTTTACATGGGGGCTATTTATAACCTCCAGGGGCTGCTTTACTGAAAGCCTCTGTGAGTGGCTGAGGGCCAGACCCTTCTCCCACTCCCAGCAGCGTCCTTGCCGTGATCTCCACCATGGCCACGGCTTTCCCTCCTCGGGAGGAGAGATTGGACAGGGCCAGAGCAAAGACATCTCCCAGGAACCCCAATTCTCCGAAAGATAAACACTGTCTCCTGCCTGCCTAAAAACCCAAACTCTACATGCCGTGCTCAGGGACTTGAGGTGCTGGGATTCCCCCCCGCAGTCGCCGAGGCTGTTCCTGAGCATCTCAGTTCCCAGCCTGATTTTGCAGGGAGTGGATTAGGAAGTTTGTGAAACTGCTTGGTCAGCAGAACAGGGAGGCCGAGCACCCCCAACACAAGAGCAGAGGGAGCTGGGCACTGGTGGAGGACAAAACCTCCCTGTCCTCCTCTTAATCTCTGCACAGGGATGCTAAAAACATTAACCTTGGGAAGCACCCCATAAAAGATAGTGAGGGCCGGATGAAGCCCAGCGTGCCCCATCGCCCCTCCCCGCTGGTATCTCCTTCTGCTTCCCACTAATCGGCCTCTCCTGTGTGTTACCCAAGAACATACCAAGTCATGAGAATTACAGGCCTGTTAACTCCCGTGTTGTTCTTGGCACAGGCCAGGCTCCACTTGCTCGGGTAAAAATTATGATCTTTGTGAATAAGCCATGTGTGTGCGAGAAAAAGAGGGGTTTTTAAAATGATGATTATGATTGGTCAAAGCCAGAGCTGTGTCAAAAGGACAGGGCTGAGGTGAAAATTACTGAGCTGGTCCTGCTCCGAGTTACACTGGTAGGAATCCACAGTCATTTTAAGACTGTTCCTTCGACTCAGGAACGAGGGAGCCAAGAGCAGAGCATGCACAAACTGCCTTTTGCAGCATTCCTGGGACTTCGGATTCACTCTGCAGGAATGATTTCAGAGGCTAATTTTGTGTGTCTCCACTCCTGCTGTCACTTGACATTTGGGAATTTGGCAGGGGCGGTAACTTGTGGCCAACTCCATTTTTTTTCTTGTTGAATTTGTGTCATCACCTGATTCTTCACTCCAAACAACGCTCTTTGGGTTTCTGGCACTGCAGGGGGCTGTGCTAATTTAAAATACAGATCTTTTTTTCTTCCCTCAAGAATCTCTTTCTTTATGATGTGGCTAATGGGACAAGCCTAGAAAACTCTTTCTGTCTTCCTTGCTTTTTTAAAAAAACCCAAATGATAATCCTACACAAAATGCCCGTGTTCTTTCTCATAAATGCTGCTAATATCAATGAAAATTCCAAGCGTGGAGATTTGCATTTCAATGAGAAATAAATTAAAGTTTCTCCATAATTTTGGGTGGTGCAGCTTTTACTGTTCAGGTTAACATTTTCAAACATGTTTTTACATCCCAAACCCCCTCTTTGCCAATGACACAAGGCTTTCAAACAACCATATCACTTCTGAAAACACAGCACGAGGGTTTTGGGAGCTTTTTCTATGAAACTTTCCCAGAAGGGCCACTTCTCATCAAAATTCCAAATACAGACAGGTTGAATGCTATTCCTTGAAGCCCTGTTGGTATCTCTGTTGATTTCTGAAGGAAAAGAACTAGCTAGACTAAAAGTACATGGAAAAGCAGCACAGAAAAGGACAGGAGGATGGTATCTTAACTCATCCTGGTGGCATCTGCCTGTGCAGAAAGACAGGAGCAGCACAGCAGCTGAGATACTTTAATGCCTTGCTTAGTTTGAGACTGAAATTCCAGGCTTAGCAGCCTGATCTCTGTCAGGTAACTCCCGTGGCAATTCTTGCCCCTGTCCTGGCAGCGAGCTGTGGATTCCTGGGGAACGCCCAGGGACTCGGGCACTCTTTGCTGCTGGTTGATCTGGGAAGAGCAAAGGCTGTGTGTGTGTGTTTGTGCACCCATGCAGGTGTGCATCTGTGTGGGGAATTATGCTGGAGCTGGGTGAGGAATCACCACATTTGGCACCCACACAATGATAAGAAATCATTGGGATTAGCATGTAAAGCACGGAACAGCCTCTCTGGCTGATGCATAACCATAGCACGGCTGCCTTCATGTCAGAGGAGCTGCTGGGTTCAAAGGGTGCTGCTCTCACCTCCCTCGCGCTCCTGTTGCTCGGTTGTTCCTCAAAACCCAAATCTAATGGTGCAAAAAGTGACTTAATGGGTGCAAAAAAAGGCTTCCAAGGTCAAGAAAACCACAGAAAGCCCTTCCTGGGTCCTTAACCAGGGGAGAGCTGTACTCCAGCTCTAAAATCCCATCCAGAGGGAAGCTTGTTCCCACTCAGCCATGCCAGGAGCACGAGGGTTTGGGGGTGATATCAGGACACTCAGGTGGTTACCTTGGATCGGAGTTTGAGCCTGGGAGCCGAAGTGGCTGGGGGTGCTGAGGGATCCACGGGGGTTGGGTGTTGTCGGGGTGACTCTCATGGACTGGCGCAGCCGTTCCAGATCTCCATAGCGGTCGGGAAAGGGTTTGGCTTGGTCTTCCAGCTTTTGTCTGTGCCCTGGAACATGATAAAAGAGTCTGGTATCTGATCAGCTCCTCTTTGGCTGCAGCACCCTGGTTACACAGGGAGCCAGCGCTGCCTCTGTCTCTGTGGTTTGCTGTTACTCACACGGGGTAATGGGTGCCAGCCCTGGCAGAGAGCAGCTTCCAGGGCAGATGGACACAGAGGGACCCACAAGGGAGGCTCCACATCATCCAGAAAGTCTCCAGTCAAGCAGCTGGATCAGGATGCCCCTGCCTGAGTGACCAACCTCCACCAGCCCTCTCAGACTCTGAACACGGAGGGGAAACATGTGGAAGGCAGAAGAAAGCATGTCCTGGCAAAGTGGGGACTGGGGAACCAGCAAACACTGAATTTTAAGTATTTTCTACATTGCTTAAAGAACAAACTCAAGTCTTACTCCAGCCCCCTCCCAGCTGTGCCTACCCAGCTCGGTCAGACCCAAGTGGGGCTGGAGGAGGCACAGGAGGGATGGGATCAGTCCTCGCTGGTACCACACCATGGCCACCTCACTTTGCTTCTCTCTGTTCCTCCTTTCTCTCCATAAAACGGGCAGACTAATCACCCACCTCCCTCAGGCAGGGCAGCAGCTAATGAGCGTTCATAAAGCACTCCCAGCTCCTTAGGTAGCAGCTGCTGGCACAGGGCAATAATTATTAAATTTATGCTAATTGCCCCGAGGCGAGAGGCGCATGAAATGCACTTGATACATAACTTTCACATTTTACTGTATTAATCATCGCCAAACGGCTTCGCTCTCTCTGGGCTGGATTCCAGTCTCAGTTACACCCGCACAGAGCTGGAGGGGCTCCCAGGAGGAGCCTAAGCATTACACCAGTGCGGGGTTCAGACCTTGGCTTCTTCTTTCTCTTCCCCTGCCACAGCCAGACTGCCCCGCAACACCCCCAGCTCTCTGCACCTGCCACGAAGGGACCTTGCCCAGGTGGCACCGCCTCATCCCGGCACAACCCTAGCGCTCAGGGGCACTGGAGATGTGCAGGCACGCCAGGAGAGACGCTGGAGAGGAAACCCTTCTGCAGCACTTCAGAGAGCTGGGCCTTATCAGATCCTACAGCCCGACATCCACCGAGCCAAGCTCAGTTCTTGGTGGCTTTTAAAGAAGAAAAGGAAAACGAAGCAGCACATTTAAAAGGCGATAAATACAGGCACCTCCCGCCTGCACCCCCTGCCCTTCCCCCTCACATCTGCACAGCTCTGTGAGCGTGCTGTCAGTTTACAGCAAAGTCACAGAAAGTCCCCACACTTCCCCCTCTTTAAATCCAACGTCTGGTATCTCCTGATCTCCCACTTGCTTGGCTCAGGCTGCGCTTGCCAGGCTGTCTGTGAAGACACTGCATGGCTGGGATGGGAGGAAAGCATGTCAGCTCCAGAGGGGAACTCACACTCCCAGCTGAGCTCCACGGGTGTCTCACCAGCAAACCCCTCCCAGCCACACATTCGGAGGGGCTTTGACCCCTCCCTGCTCTCTCCACATCCAGGTGAGCCCCACCATCCCCTCCAAGCTCTGTAATCCCCAGACTTCCAAGGATGTGAGAGTCCAAACCGAGGGAAAACGTGCTGGCACCAGAGAGGAAAGCTTGGGGAGGACAAACCCAGCAGAAAGCAAAAACCCAGCGGTATTTTGAAAATGTATTTTCCCTGCTGTGTGAAATAAACCAAGGAAACCTCAAAGCCAGACCATAAACGATCTCTTCTCATCTCTGTGTGCCTCCAGACCTCAGGCACCTCTGCATCACCCGGGGCCTTTGGAGCTGTGAGCAGCATCTGTCACAGGGTGCTTTCTCCAGGGGAAAAGTGTGTGCACGGAGGTGTCTTGTTTTAGCCCACATTTTACTATTTCACTATACATTTAAGCACAGAAGAAGAAAAACAGGGTTATATTTCACCTTTACCCAGTTTTTTGGGGCAGAGCTTTGCAGGAAAGCTAAAAGGACTTCAAAGACCAAGTTCCCCAGAAATCTAATGAAAATTAAATTCCCTTCCTTTATCTCAGCACAAACCCTATCCTGTGGTGGTATCTGGCATGTGACGGGGGAAATCCTGAAAAAATATATCAAATGATCTCTATGCCGATAATGTTTTTAAAGATTATTCAGCCGTGCAGCCCCACCAAGGGCTTCATGTAGCTGTGTCATGCTGCACTCTGGTTGCTCCAGGGCCCGCGCTGTCTGAACATGGGCACAGCCCTGTGGGCTTTGCCAGCCTGGAGCAAACCCCCTCCAGAAGGGGCTGGTTTGTGGAGAGACGCCGCAATTAGCAGCGAAAAACCCAAACCCCTGAAACTATCCTGCTGAAATGAAAGTGGAAAACGATGCAAATGCAAGTGAAGGCAAACACAGGGGTAGTGGGATCAGGGCTCTTCCCAGACCCTCTCCAGTCTGTGTCCCCGTGTGTGGGACCTGGCAGCCCCAAACCCGTGAAACAAGGCAGAGAATGAGTTAAACCCCACCAGCCTGCCCTGCCAGCCCTCTTTAGCTCAGGCTGTCTCCCCAGGACTTCCTGCTGCTTGTCACTTAGGCCTGGGGACGTCAGACTTTGTCACGCAAGAGAGAATCGCTGTTAATGGGTTTCTTTCATCAGAACAACCTGAGCTTTTTAATTTCTGCAGCGGTTGGCTTCATTAAAAGCCTTTCCCCATCTGCCCACAGCTGTCACGAAGAGGAAACCAGTGAACAATAGCTCATACCTTAGAGGAGGGTGGTTTCTACCTTCACCCAAGCACTGACTCAAAGCCTCCCAAAGCCAGTGGGCGGATTTTCAATCAACTTCAAACAGCCCCAGCCCTCAGCCCAAGAAATCTGTCTGAGAAGCCCTAATCACCCCAGCCTGTGAATTTGGGGGCACAAAAGGCAGTGTTGGGGTTGGAGATTCTGCACTGCATTTCAAGCTGGGCCAGCACTGGCTTGCAGGTCAACACTTATGGAAACAGCGAAGCTCAGTGCGATCAAATGGTGGAGGCTCCTGACCTTGGGCACTCCTTGTCAGCAGCGCCAGGGTTTTAACGCTGGATCGGGTTTCGGAATCGGTTAACTCTGGTATTGAACATGACATGATGTAAACATCGACAGATCACCTACGATCCTGATGTAATAACAAGATCTGTATCAGCATATCAAACAAACGATCCCATTGAACACTTCCCAGCTGGAAGAGCTGACGTGAGTTTGACACTTTAGGCCAGTAATAAGAAGCATACTGGAAGTTTTGGGTGTTTCCTTGGAATGCAGGCAGCGAAACAGTGTGTGCCACACGAGCTCAGGTCCTTAGAGCTATGATTTAAAGACATGCTTTCTGCATTAAAATATTTCAAAGACCAAACAGAGCCTGCTCTTCCTTCTAGGAGTGTGCAACTTGATGTGGCTTCCCAAGCCGGGACTGGAATGGGGTTTCCAGGCTGTGGAGGGAGAGTTCCAAAAAGCAGCTGATTTTCTCAGATTACTGAGATGCAGAATATAAAGTTGATCAAAGGTAGAAAGAGGCTTCAGGAACTTCATGGCTCGAGTGACACCAAAATCTCAGAGCTGAGGGATTTGATTCAAAAAAACTCTCTCTGGGGTGAGGGGGAGCCCCAGGTCCATGATTTCTCTGTGGATGGAGTTAGCTGGGAGCCGAGGAGCTGCACAGCCTCCTCCCAACCCTGCTGGGCTCAGAGCTGGGTGTCACACTCAGCCCCAGCCCCCGGCTCAGCCCCGTGCTGCCGGGGGCTGGGAGAGCAGATGTTGGGAAGTGGATTGGCCCTCCCCAGGAGCCTGGCTGCAGAATGCTGGGGGCAAGCTGGAGCAGAGGAAATGCCAAGGGACATTCATGAACACACACACACAGAGCAGATCATTGCCTCAGCTCCAGACAGGAGGAGGCGGGAACCAGGAGAGAGTGGCATGGGCTGGCGCAGCAGCTTGAGCCACACTCAGCCTCCTTCAAAGCATCCAAGAATCCCCCTGGCATTCCACCATCCTCCCACCAAGGCTCTGCCCAAATATTCCCAGCCTAACTCCAGGGCTGAGCCAAGCTCATCAGGAGCAGTCCCTGCCCATAAAGCCATGGCTCAGTCTCTACATGTCCATGAGAAGGGACCACAAGAAAGCAATCAGCAGTGGATAGAACTCTGTCTCAATGTGCAAAACACCTTTCAAATCCCTCCCGTAGCCCTCAAAATAGGTACTTCAGAGAGACATGCCAGTCCTCTGCAGAGGCTGGATTTTTTTCCCAGTCTGAGTCTCGGCTAGACTATCAAGTCCCAGCACGTGCTCCAGAAAGAAGCCACATGTGAAACTCCTGTTTCACACAGCAGGCCTGTCCCTTGCAGCAGATGCTGGACTGGTTTCATCTTTGTACACCTCTAACACAAGGCAAGAACATCGCTCAGGTTCTCCCTGGAATCCCACCTCCACCTCTACACCCGCCACGAGAAATTCCCAGCCAAGAAGAATTCGGTGGAGCCCCACTGCCAGGGAAGGAGGGAGGGGAGGACAGCGCAGAGCTGGGAGTTGGAAGGGAGCTGGAAGGGACTCAAACGTGACGCAGGATGATGGAGGTGCCCTCTGAGCCCCAGTGAGCGCCAACCCCACTGCTAAAACCCGAGCCCAGGAGTTCACAGGAGGGAAACATTGGGAGGCACCGTCCCTTGTGCTGCTGAACAAAGTCAGGCACAGATAACTCATTATGCATATGTTTGAAGTTGCCCTGCTTACGCCATTTGGAAGGAGAATCAGTCACAGCCGGGCTTTGCTTTGGTTTCCTCTGGCTTTCGTGAGACACTGCTGCTACTGTCTTTCTGCAGCTCGGGGAGAAAGGGGAGTGTGGCGCAATGCGCCCTGTCCCGCATGTCCTGGCATGGCCTTCACACCAAAAACCAAAGGAAAATAATATTTAAAGGGGTGGGGGAGAGAATTAGGAAGGAGGGGAAAAAAAAGGCAAAAAAAAAAAAGGCTGCTAATTTATAAAGCTTTTTTAGCTGGTGGTGGTCTGAGATGAATTGGCTGCCTCTAAAAGGATGAAAATAAATATCCCTCTTTTTGAAGGAAATAGGCTGGCTCCAGGCCAGCTGGCAGGAAGCACAGAGATATGTTGCATTTACAGTAAGATTTTTAGTGTCTGAAGCTCCAGCATGGGAGAGATGTTCGTTCTAGGCAAGCTGGGATTGATTAGGAGGCTTTGGGAGCCCCTGATCTCCTCTCACTCCTGGGTTAGTGCTGAGACCTCACCTCTGCCTCTCTCCCTGCCCACCCTCTGCCCACTTTGGCAAGTCTCTGATAAACCCTGTCGGGGATTTTGATTGTGCTAGGAGATCCCAAAACTGAGCCCTCTGGAAGAAAAACAAAGCAGGGCATTAATTTAAACAGAAATCCAGAGCAGTGCTTCTAAAACTTCTGGGGACATGAGACCTGTGGCCCATTCCCAAATCAAAGGGAACATTGTGCCCAAATTTCCACACAACTGTGGCTCAAATGCCTGAAGGGCACAGAATCCCTGTTCCCAGGGTTTCAAGAGTCTTTCTGGATTTGCAAAAATATTTGAAACCCTTCAGAATTCAGGGAAAGCTGAGGGTATTCTCAGAAGTAGGTAAAATTCACCAGGTTTAAGCATTCAGCTCGCTTGTGCCTTGCTGAAAACCCCCACCAGTGCTTTCCTGCCTTTTTCCATCCATAAGAACTCTGAAAATCTGCCCCTGAGACTGCAGAGTGAACAGGTGGGGGTTAAAAGTTGTGATTTACAGATGTGAAAGCTGCAGCCCGGGTGTCACAGCTCAGCAGGTGGGTGCACATCTGCGGGAAATTGGGCAGCTTTCAGAACAGGGTGCAAAAACCACCAGCCCTTATGCCCTCTCTGCAGTCACTCCTCATTCCAGGAAGGCAAAATTCACTTATGGGCTTTGATCTGGTTCTCGCAGAATCAGACAAACTCCCTGATTCCAGGATTTCTGAGCTGGGTGCTGGGATGAAGCAGACAGATCTCAAGGACATCCAGCTGGTATTGCCTCAGCCCCAGCTGAGATCAGATTTTCAGATTCCATAGATCCATGGAGAGTTGCCAGTCCCAGTGAGTTCCTGCTGCTATCTAACAACCTGCACTGGGACCTACCAGTAGAGCTGGTTTCTCCCAGTTCACAACCTGTTCCATTAGGGCAAGCACATCAAATTCCTTGGGGTGACACTGGTTAAGGACACTGTGCCTGGGATGGGGAGGACCAGCTGCTGGGTTCATCCCTGTGCAAGGAATGTGCCGTGGTTCAGCTGATGAAGCTGAGATGTCCCTGGTGCTGTGGGGAGGGAGCAGCAGTTTGCCAGCCCAGCCTGTACCATCAGGAACAGACCTGAACTTTCCCAAGGTTTGAGGATGCTGAGGGCTGCTTTTCCCCTTTGACAGAGCTGGAGCTGAGCCCTGGCATTTAAATACTGATCCCCTCCATCCCAGGACTCCATCTCCAGAGCGTGGCTGGTGTTATCCTGCAGGATAATTACAGCTCCTGCCCAGCTTTGCACTGGAAGGAGGAGCCCCAGAGTGATGGCACCTGCACAGCACCCTCATCCTCACCCTCCCTGCAATGCTGCTCCCCAAAGCTAAGGGAGCAGAGCTGACCATGGGGAAAGGGGTTCCCTGCTCCACATCTGATTTGGAATGGGAAACCTCCCAGTACAGAGGTTCCCATCCCACTGCCACCATCCCCGGAGGTTGGGGAGGGCACCAGGGGCACTTCCTGCCCGCTGTGCTCCTCTTCTTCCTCCCCTCTCTACCCCACTCCCATTACAGCACACAGAGACGCTGGAAAGAGTAAGAGAGAATAATGCAAACTCATGTCTGAGCCCCTTCCGCTGCAGGAGGTGATTTATCTCTTCCTGGCTGCAGGACAGGTGACTGTGCTCCGGCAGTGGAAGAAAAGGGTCTTAGGAGCTAAATTTCATTTCATTCTGAGTCAAGTCCTCTTCCTCCCTCCACCACGCCATTAAAGTGATTGGTTACACTGATAAGCCCTTTCGGGAGGGAGAAACAAGATGTGTCCTGCCTGACATCTGATGTGATCTTGTGGTTTTGGTTGATAGTTCTGGTCCTTTAGCTGTTGTCTTCCCTGAAACAAAACTTGCCTTTTAGCACTGGCTATTATTTTTTTTCCCCTCTCTGCTTTCCAGTCTGTGACCCTTTGCTCTGTCCTCCCAAGCTCCTGAATCCTGTCTGAGGAAGCTGGGCTGCATTAATAACCCTGCAAATCCTCCCTGCAAGCCTCCTCCACATCCCCTGCTGCCCCCCAGACAGGTAAAATGAGGCACAGGGCAAAATGCTGTTCCTTTGGGAAGGAGTGAAGCTCACCAATGGCCTTGCTGAGATGCTCACAAAAATTCCTTTTTGGTGCCATCTGCATCCCATCCCAGCCCACTCATCCTCCTGCACAGCTCCCTCTGGGTCATGCTGCTGGAATTGCTTTTGTTGCTTGTTTGAATTGTATTTGAATTTCTTTTGCTGTGTCTTTGAACAGCCCCTGACACAACCCAACATGGAGCACCACCATCATCCTCTTGGGAAAAACCTTCAGTGCAACTTAATCCCCCAAGCATCCCTAAGTGACCACCAGATCCCACCAGAAAACCCTTTTGATCCATTTAATCTCTCCTAAATACAGGATCAATGCCCATTTCTCCATTCTGAGTTATTTCCAAAGCCACCCCAGAGCCAGGTTTGCGTCTTCCATCCCAACAAAAACCTTGCCCTGGGGTTTTCCCAAAGCTTTCAAAAGCAGTAGGTGTTGCAACCAATCCCAACAAAGATTCCTCTGTAGGACGCAAGCAAAAATAATTTCCCTGTTCTGACTCCCAATATTACTGCACTTAGAAAATATTGGCCATTTTCAAGTGAAATGATTTTGGAGTTGTTACACAGCAGGCGATTGGAAAGGAGAAGTGGAATTTACTACATGTGGCAAATGAAATAACTAGAGGAGCGCATTTACTGGAGCCCAGATCATTTCAGCTGCTCTGTTATTCCTTTTGAGGCCAGATTACAGCCTCGAGCTGTAGCACCAAAGGCCCTGGTGATGCAGACCCAGTGCTTGGAGTGCTGTCAGGTGCCTTTCATCCCTGCTCTGCTCTCCCCAGGGAAATCTCTGTCCCCTGGGACATCCCTGTGTCCCACTGAGGTCCCCACTGGGGCTGGGGGTCTTGCACAGCCCCACCACAGGAATCCAGGCTGGTTTTGTCCCCCAGGGGTTTTTATCCAGCCCCAGGAGCTGAGCCCCGATTCCCCCCAGCAGGATCAGCCCTGGCAGGGTTAACAGGGGTAGGAACGGAGGGAGGAGGAGGAGGAGGAGGAGGAGGAGGAGGAGGAGGAGGAGGAGGATGAGGAGATTTCACAGAATTCCCTTCCTGCGTGGATGGACAACAGCCCCCAGCCTCAGCAGGAACGCAGGGCATCCCCAAGAAGGCAAATCTCCTCTCTGGGATTGAAACGTGTTAGAGATGGGAATCCAGGCAGAGAAACCTCCTGTGCAGCAAGCGCCTGTCTGCAGAGGCTTCTGCAGGAGCTGGGAGCCCTGAGCCTCCCCCAAAGGCTCCTGCAGGATTTGAGGATTCCTGAGCCTCCCCCAAAGGCTCCTGAATGAACCAAACCCTTTCCACTCCTCCAGGCAGGGCTGGATCAACGCAGGGAGAAGCAGAGACCCAGGAGCTGCACAGGATCCATCCCACAAAACCAGAGGCTGGAGCATGGCTGGGGTTAACCCCGATGTGTCTGAGCAGCACCATCCCAAGAACATCCACAGGATATCAAAGGATATCCCAAGGGAAGTGCACAGCAGTCCCTCAGTAGCAGGAGCAATGCCAAAACTCCAGGATGGGCACACAGAGTTCCCTCAAACACCTTCCTCAAACATTCTCAGCCCTTTCAGAGCTCAGGCAATAGGGAAGCCATAAAGAGCCACTCAGGATTTCCTCCTCTTCCTCACCAGGGAAGAGGACGGGGCGCCAAAAGTGGGAAATCAGCTTGTTTTAAGTACTGAGTATTAAATTAGAACAGATCACAGCAGTTTGAAATGGACAAATCACTGTCCAGGAAGTGCTGAGGTCATTTATTTATTGAAATTATCTTGGATTGATTTTGTTGCAATTTTTTTCTCCTCTTTTTCTTCTTTTTGCTGTTTCCTTTTTTTTTTTCTTTTTTTTTTTTTCCTTATTCCCAGAAAATCTGGGAACTGTCTTTGTATTTATTTCTAGCTAAGGACAAGCAGGGGAATAAAACAAAAGACCTCAATAATACCCAAAACTATCACCCCACAGGAGCACTTCAGCACCGAGTCTGCTTTTAATTACACAGAACATCTCCAGCTCAAGTTTTACACAGCCCCACGAGGGAGCCTTTTGGCCAAGATAAAGATCTGGAATTGGACAATACTGGCACAACCCACCCCCTGTCCTGGGTCTCCACTCCAGCTTCTGAGAGGCACAAGACTCTCCAATAATTTATTCTCCAAGCACTTCCCAAATCTCTGAGGATAAATGTGCAGAGAGCACAGGATCTTTGTCTCGAGGTCCAAGAACTGCCTGGAGGAATGTGGGAACAGGAGATCGCTTTGCCCCTGCTCCTCTTTGGCTCCCATCCTATAACCCCACTCCATCTTTCTCATCCTTAGCTATTTCAGGCTGTCCCCACTGACCCACACTCGTCTGCCACTCAGTAAATCCCAATTTCCCTGTGTCCCTGGATGAGGAGAATTTTATTTCACCATCTCCACGTTCCTGGAGCTGCTGTCTCAGAGAGCATCATCCCAACCTTCCCAAACCCTACAGAGCTCTCCCAGCTCCACACCTCCTCTCAGAGCAGCTTAAAATCATAACAAAACTAAGGGAACTCTCCTCTGAGGAAACAAAATAGTGTGGATTTACACAAATCCCCTCGGGGCACGAGTCCAGGCCACAAAGCATCCTGGCAGGGTGGCCAAAATCCCTCCAGGCTGGGCAGCAGCTTAGCTGGGGGGTTCCCAACCCTGCAGAGATAATTCACCTTTCTCAAAGGTAACAGGAATGTTTCTGTGTTATATTTTCTTCTCTTTTTTTGCCCCAAAACAGAGAGGAAAGCTCTAACAGATGCTCTTTGTTGCAAGCAGTGACCAGAGGTCAGAAATCTCACGAGAAATCATCACTGCTTTTAAAGAATCCAAAACTCAGCACAGAAACAACCAACCCTGCAATCTAATAAACAGGGCACTCAGTACTTTTGGTGTCATTTAAGGCAGGGAAATAGGATGCTGCTCACCAGGTACAACATTGCACCTCTTTCCCCTCCCCTCAGTAAAGCAGGGTTTCAGTTTTGCTATTTCTGGCAATAAATCTCAGCCACAAGAGATGGGGACAGTAGTGGAGGGTCACTCACTCTTCTAGCACAGTCCTGTGCTTCCTTTTTCTCTCTAGGTTCTACTAGGAATAAAAGACGGCGGGGGGGGGGGGGGGGGGGGGGAAATCCCTTCTAATGGAAGGTGTGGGTTGTAACAAGGTGGTTTTTAAGGTCCCTTCCAACCCTGTGATTCCATGAAAGACTTCACAGCACAGACTCCTCTGAACCCAAGGGAAATGGATTCAGATGCACCTTCAGTCAATAAATAAAGATGTGAGAGAGGGTTTTGCAGGGTGGTTTGCAGCCACTCTGTGGTTCAGGGAGCTGGGGCAGGCTGGGTGTGGGATGGAGGGGCAGGGCTGAGATGGGGGTGTGGGCAGTGGGGCTGAGGTGTGGCCGGGGTGGGTCAGGGTTCTGCTCTTATCCCTTTGAGATGGAGAGAGGAGCCCCAGTGAGCTGGGTGTCAGCTGAGGGAGTGCTGAGAGAACCCTTTCTCTTCCCAGGCTCCCAACTGGGCAGCACAGACTGGGAAGAGACATCCCAGCAGCCGAGCTGGAACACCCAGGGCGCCCTCCTCCTGCAGCCACCCCAGCAGTGCTATGAACAGAGCCCAGCCCAGGTTGGATTTACACACAAGATTTTCCCTTTCCAGTCCTTCTTTCTCACAGATTTTTGCTTTTTTACCTCATCTTCAAGCCAAGAGTTTACAATGCATGAGGTGAGGGCAACCAGCACCGTGGGGACAGCGATGCCACAAACACCTCCACAGGAGGGACAAGGGAGTGCCACCCCCTGCACAGCCCAAACTCCTCAGTTCTGCACATCCCAAACTCCCCATTTCCTGACACCCCAAACTCCCCTTTCCCAGCTCAGAGCACAGGGCTGGGGCTGTGAGCCCTGGTGGGAGGGAAACCCTCACTCAGCTGAGGCTCTCAGAACTCTGAAAGCCGAAGAGCAGCAGTGGTTCCTGGAAACGCCTCGGCACGGGGGAGGTGAGAAGCCTTCCCACCCACTGGCTACGTGACAGGGGACAGCCACAGCCTGGGGACAGCCACAGCCTGCTGGGGGCAAGGAGCCTTTTTTGGGGAGGGAAAAGCCACCACAGAGGGAACTTGGGGCTGTGCAGGATGGGCCCAGCCAGAACAAACTGCAGGGGCAAGGTGGGAGAGGGGATGTGAAATTCTCTGGCCACAAGCCCCCTCCTGCCTGTCCAAGCCATGTTGAGGACACATTTCTGTCACTTACTGGTCACACCAAGCAGGAACACGATTGAAAGCACCAAGTCTCTGATGCACACCCCAAAAATGAGCAGGGCAGGAGGCACCAAGAACCAGCACGGCCACAGTGCTGCCAGAGCTGAGCAGGGAACAGGAGGGACATAGGGACCCCATGGGTGACAAATCCCCCTGGTCTCCCTTTCCTCCCCAGCAAGGGCAGCAGCAATGGGGTGGGAGTCAGAAAGAAGGAATTAAATCCAAAAGGGGATTAGAAAGTGGGGAGAGAGGTTAAAGGAAAAAAAAAAAAAAAAAAAAAAAAAAAAAAAAAAAAAAAAAAAAAAAAAAAAAAGAAAAAGTCCAAGACGGGAGAAAAGGAATTTAAGAGGGGAAAAAAGATTCTGCACAAGAGTTCTGGGCAGAAAGGGGCTGGAGCTGGGAGGGAGAAAGGAAAAGTGAGAGAAGAGAAGGTGAGAACCCCTTGGGGAAGAGGAAGGGGAAGGCATGTGGGTGTGAGGGGGAGGCCCTGGGGATGCTCCCTTTCCCCCAGGAATGGACTGAACACCCCTGTGCAGCCTCCAGCCATTCAGTTCCCCACCTTCTGCCTGCTGGGGATTATTTTGCAGCAGCTGTGGATGTGAGAGGGTTCTGCAGCAGAGCCCCTGCTGAACACAGTGCTGCAGAAAGGAGGTGGGGGGGGGCGGGGGTAAGAAGGAAATTCCCCAGGAAGTTCAAGTATTTTATTACTTCCTGTTTGTACAAAGTATGTCAACACTTGGCACCTGCTGTGATATTTGTTTAGAGCTAAGGTGCCAACTTGACAGAATGTCCTTTTTTTTCCTCCTCCAGGTCTAACCCAGAAAGAGCTGGAGCGCAAGGAAAAAGAGCTCAGAGCGAGCGGGGCGCTGGGAGGAGCCTGAGGAATGGCTCGGAGAGGATACTCAAGGAAAGGCATCCCTGTCACCCCTGGTGCTGCTCCTGGGGGATCCCAAAGGAGCCTCCTCCTGCTCCCTCCTCCCCTGGCAGGGCTCTGCCTTCACCCCCTTCCCTGCATTTCCCACCCATCCCCACCCAGACTCCTCAGAAGTTTTATCTGGGCACAGCCTGAGTTAAAAGCCTCGCTCAAGGGCTGAGATGAAGCGATGGGCCAGGGGTGGAGGATGAATGGGATGCTCAGAGGTGGAGCCCAGTCACAGCTCTGGCCCCCAAACCCTACAAGGACGTTGGCTGCAAGGATTCTGCTGCAGCTGAGAAGACACTGCCCAGGGCTTTCCCAGGCAACCAAGACAAATGGCCAATTCTTTCCACACTAAGGATGGGTTTTGTCCTCTCCACCAGCCCCTCATCAGCCTCCAGCGCTGCCCAGTGCTGATCCTCACAACAGGAGCCAACACACACTGTGGCCCATCTTTTGAAGCCAGAAAGGGGGGGAAATTCCATACATTTTTATGCCCACACATGTACACACACACATTAACATACCTATGTTAAAAAATGTATATAATGTGTGTATATATAAAAATAAAAATTGCAATTCCTGCTGGCAGGTCTCACCTGCCACAGCCAAACAAGGCAGAACAGCCCCAGCCTAGGTGTTTGGCCCAAGGTGGGGATCACCAGGGCTGTGCCAGCCCCAAATGCCACCCCAGGTGCCAATGCTGGCACTGCCCGGGAGCCACCCAGTGGCAGGTGAACCAGGAAAAGCACCTCGGCTTTCCAGGATCATTTTACAGCTGCTGTTTCCACACCCGGGGTTTCTGCAGAGTGGGAAGGGGAGGAAGGTGTTATTTCATTATTTTTCTGAAGTTGTCGTCTTCATTCAAAAGTGTGGCAAAAAAGGGATTTTATTTTTTAATTTTTTTCTTCCACTGGAAATTTGTCAACCATGAGTTCAAACCCCAGGGTCAAACTGGGAGCAAAACATGACCATCAAATCCATGATTCCTTGAAAAAATTCCAAAATAGCCACAATTTGGGCCTAAACTTTTTCTACCAGCAATTTATGGGTTGGAGGCATGCAGGGACAAGGGAGAGATCAACCTTTGGGGACCACACAAGGCAAGGCCACAAGCAGCAAATAAACACCACACAGATCTCCTCAAAGATGCTTCCAGCACAATCTGAGGTCAAAATCATCACAAAACAAAAACAAAAACAAAAACAAAAACAAAAACAAAAACAAAAAAACAAAAACAAAAACAAAAAACCAAAAACCAAACAAACAACAACAACAAAAAAAAAAACCCAGAAAAACTCTACCCTTGCACCTGGCTTGTGTTCCAGGGAGGGCACCCCACACCAGAGCCAGGACAAGCTGCTTCATCCTTGGCTTTGGCTTGATCAGAAAATTGAAATGAAGGCTGGGGAGCTCAGGGGTGAAATGCTGAAATTCAGGAGGAACAAGTGTGATTCACCAGGGTTTGGCTGCCGGGGAGGCCAAACCGAGCTCCAGGAGTAGCAGCTATCTCTCCTTTTATTATTATTTATGTATTCCTGATGATGATGATTATGATTATTATTAGAAAGGCTATCTGATGCAGCTGATAAGGGGCTGAGCCAGCAGTCAGGAGGGCTGGTTTCTATTCCTGACACTCCTGGCAGAATTGTGAAATTTCCTGCCCAGCCTCAGCACCCACCACGACCCACAGGTGCCCCACACCAGGGACTTGCCTGATGTTTCTGGCTTAAAAAAAAAAAAAAAAACAACAAAACAAACCCACAACAGGCAGCGTTGGATTTCCTGCATTCCAGCTTCTAAATCCATCCTTGACAGGCTCCAAAATAAAATCAAGGAAGGGGGAAAATCCACCAAAGCCCGATTCAAATGAACCCCCCCGGCCAAGGTAACGGCCTCCACCTGGCCTGACATCAAGGGGCACTGATGGCCCAGCGACAGCATCAACAGAAAATGTTTTCTGAGGCGTTTTTTGAAGGATCAAACCGCCTCCCCTCAATGTGGGCACTGACAGCCTCACACGCAAAGGGAACAGACTTGGCTTTATAGTCCCGGGGTGGTGCTGAGCCAGCCGGAAGGCGAAGCCGGAGTGAAAAGCAGAGATGGAGCCCCCAGGGACAAAATCCCATCACACAGGGGGGTCCCACGGGACAAATAATCCTCGTGGCGAGAGGAAACTCCTGCAGGCAACAGCTCCGGAGCAATTCCTTGGAACGCCGAGGGGAGCTCCGAGCAGCCCGACGCCGAAACCCAACCCAGGCAGGGCAGCTCCCGGAGCCTCCCTCAACCACGAGGCACCATCCTGCCCCTGGAAGAGCCTCCCCAGCACAACAGAGACGGTTCTGCGGTCGCAGAGTCTCTCTGGTTTCTCCAGGCTCAGCCCCCGGCCGCGGGCGCTGCCAGCTCCAGCCTTTGACGACAGCCCGAAAGCGAAACCACCGCGGAGCCGAGGGGAAGGAGCTCTGTGACAGCGCAGACACCGCCTCGGGACCGAGGAACCTGCACCGTTTTTAATTTAATCGCCAGCAATCAGCCCCCGAAACCGAGCACAGATCTCTTATTCCATAACCGGCCCCCAAAACGCGCCTGTGCAGCGCCGGGTTGGGTCCTTCGTGTTTTTGCAAAGCGTTTTCCCAACATCCCAACCCGGAGCTATGAAATTATCCCTCCAAGGTGGGTTAGGGAGCAGGGCAAGGAGCTCTAAACCATCCCTCCGTGATGGGATACGGAGCAGGAGGCAGGGAGGGAGGGACACACGGGAAAATCCGAGCGGCCAGGGATGCCACCCCAACGCCATCCCTGAGCTCCGTGTTCTGGCTCCGCATCCCTGAGGCACGGAGAGCTCGGACCCTGCTCCCCCGCCCCACAATCACCCCAAATCCAACCCTTCACTTACTCCGGGGCTCCCGGGGTCCGTCCACGGTCACTTTGATGGCTCGGTGGTAGGTGGCCACTTGAGTGGGGTTGGTGAACACGGTGATGGTCAGGGTGAAGCTTTTCCCTAGAGAGGGTGAGGAGGGGCAGAAAAACCAAACAAACAAACAAACAAACAAACAAACAAAATACACCGGAGTGAGGATCCCACACGGGTTGAGCTCTCGTGGGAGAGAGCGGCTGCTGCCGGAGCGGGCTCGGACATAAATCCCCGCACACATCATTACATTTAACGAGCCGTGATTGCCCAGACACAAAGCTCGGCCGTTCCCGCTGGGGCTGCGCTGGCTGCGGCAGACACAGCCCTGGAGCCGGGACCTTCCCGCATGGAAAAGTCACTCGTCGCCCTCCCCGTATCGACCCCTCTACCCAGAGCATCTTCCTGGGGTTTTCCCCTCTGGGATTCTTCCCCTTTTCCCGTGGTGACCCAGCCGTGGAGCAGCGCTGGGCGTGGGATCCCCTCCGTGGGGGGATCCGGGGCCTGGTGCCCATGGGATGTTCCCTTGGGAAGGAGCTGGGATCAGCCTGCAGGACATCCATGGCCTGCTCCCTGTGGATGCTAACACTTGGAGGGAGCTGTGATTGGCCTGGGCCATGCAGGCACCCACGGCAGAGCCAGAAACTGGGAACTGTAAAACGGGAACTGAATCCGGCCAGCTTTGGCCAGCAGAAGCAGCCAGCAGACAGGCAGCTCTGCAGGCGCTGTCCCCTCTTTCCAGGCCTGCCCAGAGAGCAGGAATCTGCTGCTGGGAAAGGGTTTAGATACCCTCAGGGAGAGTTTCAGAGATGCTTTTGAAGCACCAAGCTGCCACCTTTTATGCCAAAAAGAGAGAAAAAAAAAAAAAAAAAAAAAAAAAAAAAAGGAATGAAGCAGTGAAAAGCTCTTGGGAGCCACATTTTGCAAGAAGAGCACCCCCCAGCCCAGCAGAACAAGTTTCCACCTTCAGCCTGAAAATGCTTTTATCATCACAGAGGGCGCCAACACCCCTGGGCTCACCCTGACCCCAAACCTTGCACCTCTCACAGCCTGGGCAGCCTCACCCCAGCCTGGCTGGAGCGGGGGCTCAATATCCAGCCCAGAGGAGGCTGTGGGAGAACAGAACCCCCCACAGGAAGGGCCTCAGCTCCCCCTCAGGCTCCTCAAATTCAGGAAACCCTTGGCTAGAGGAGGGAGGCTGCACAAAGCACTCTGACCAAGGCCCAGCAGCAATCCCTGCGGGGTTTCAAGGGTATCAGGCACTTCAGAGGTCTGAACCCTAGCGGGATGTCAGGTATAAACCTCTGTGTGATGGATTTCTGTTCCTCCAGCCTTTATTCCACAAATAAAACTGGTAAGAAACCATCACCTTTCCCCTGAAGCAATCAGGGGCAATGATGGATCCCGACCATCATCTCTCTACAGGGTCAGACCTGAGAATATCCACAGCAAACCAAAACAGGACTTATCCAGGTAGGAGGGAAAAAGGAATAAACCGAAAAAAATGAAATTATCTGTCCTGGAGAAGATCCTGGAATTATCCCAGGTGGGAGAGTTCCTCCACGGAGCACGGAAAGGAGGGAATGCCGACAGCAAGCACCAATCCCTGCCTCACCTCGGCTTTCAAACCAGGACTGAACAATGCACAAACCTTCAGCTCATCTTCTGCACAGACAGAGAGGCATTTGGGAGGGCAGAAGAAATGTAAAGATATCATTTTGAACCCCCGGGGATGCAGCCCCTGCTGCCAACCTGCGGGGATGGGAGGAGCCTGCCGAGGATCCCGGCGCCACCACGGCCACGGAAAAAAAAACAACCGGCACCGAGGGTTTGCAGATAAAAACTTTGCAGAGCCAGAGCACGGGGTGAGGAGGATGAGGAGCAATTATTTAGGGAATTTGCAAGAGGAGAGGGAAGGATTCACAGGCAGCGTGCGGCAAAACCCGGCTGTGAGGCACAGAACCCCAGAGCTGAGAACTGTTTATACTGATTTAATTGAATACTGATTTATATTGAATTAATTCTGGATTGATACTGATTCTTGTGTTATTATAATTTTAAACTTTTTATTCTCCACGTGAAACAACCTCCCTGCCCCGCAGCCCCTCGCTGCAGACACAAACCCAGCCCGAGCCGGTTCTGTCTCTCTCAAAAACCCTGCTCTGAACCGAAAATGATGATTCTGCCCCTCCATCATTTTGAGTCATTTCCCGCCTTCTCAGGAAGCCGGGTTGGGGTTTCTCATCCTCACCGGGGCTGGATCGCGGCTCCCGGGCGGGTTTGGGAGCCCCGCCGGCTCCAGGGGATGCCCTGCAGGGAGATTCCAGCTGGGGTGCAGCAGGAATTATTTTCATTTTATACAGCTCAATCTGAGTAAAAAAAAAAAAAAAAAAAAAAAAAAAAAAAATCTGATTTTTTTTCTTGTTCTTGCACATGGGGATGGGAAGTTAATTTTTGGAGGGGAGTTGGGAGCGGCTCTTCTCAGCTCATAGCGCCGCGGAATAATCCCTGACACCTTATTACTAAAAAAACCCCAAATCTGGCCGGTTTCGAGTGGTGTTTTCCCAAGGAGTGCCTGGCTGCCGGGGTTTTCCAGGCTCCTGCAGCTCGGGCACACGGCAGGGCTGGAGCAGGATCCGTGTTTACAGATCCACACGTCCTCACTTCGGATTTACACAAACATTTGTACACACATAGAGAGGGAAACCTTCCACAGCGACTCCAAATTTCTGCCAGAATAAATGAAAGCAGCACCGGGCTGTCAGGGATGGAGCCAAACAAGAAAGAGCGAGTGTGGCATTTGGAATAAAATATTTAATAGGAGATATTTTTCCACAGCAAATTGCTCTGAAAGAACCCCGTGCCGGGAGAGCAGCGCCAGACACGGGGAATGAAATCCACTCGAGAAAACCCCACCGAGCCGCCCTCGGCCGGCCCCGGGGAGCCCCGGTGGGGTTGTTCCTCTCTGAATATGACAAAGCCTCACGCCACATGAATATGGAAAAAAAAAAAAAAATACTTAGCGGCCGAGTCCCGCCCGTTAGAGGCAGCGGAGGTGCCGCCACTGCTGGAATGACCGTTCGGGAGGACTCTGCCCGAGGAAGGAGTTATTCACCAAGGGCTTTATGTGACCAAACCCCTGCTAATTCCGAGCTTGAGAGTGCAGAGGAAGCAAGTTAATAATGAATTCAAGAGTCACGCTGAGATTGGGTTGCGTTCAGTTTGGAAATTAGGATGAAGGAAAAAAAAAAAAAAAAGAGAGAGAAAAAAAGCCCAACCAGAAAGAAAAGAAAAGAGCCTAAGAGAATAATTGATTACAGAAATGAAAGCTTAATTCATAAAAGAAAAACATTTTCCATCCATCAACCTGCAACCAGTTAAGTGTAGAGTTTTAAAGAAACTGCAACATGGAGAAGGAGCCAACAGGAAAAAGGAAATGTATGAAAGAATGTAAACTATTCAAGTTTCATAAAGAGGAACAAGTAAACAGTTATTACATGCAAATAATTCCTAACATCACTGCTTTTAATTAATGCGGAGAAGTCAAAATATATCTGACACTATGTGTATACATTCGAAGCCTTTGAGAAAACGCTGCCATTAAAATATAGAGTTGTTATGTGGACTCAAATGCAGAATTAAGAGCTTCGATCTGCAACGCTCATTGGTGATGAAACGCTGAAATTCTATTTATACCCTCGGAAACTCAGGTACGGGGAGGGCAGGCAGGGCTCCGTGTTTAACATTTCCAGGGGGATTTATTTCCCTATTCTCGGACGGCACGGACCGATTTGTTGGGCAAAAAATTTGGGAAGCCAAATCCTGCTTTTCCCTGCCACGAGCGTGGGGAAAATGAGCAAAATCCCCCCCGAGCAGCCGCAGCTCCCGGCTCGTGCCAGCCCTCAAGGCCGAGCTCTGCGTTATTATTTCACTTTAAACTCTTGATTTTCGCTGTTTAAAGTAGAGCTGCCAGGTGGGGTTTGCTCACTGAGCACCCGCTGCTGCCTCCTGTGCGATGGGAGAAATTGGGGAAGAGTCGGGCTGGGGCCGCCTTCCTTGTATTTAGATGGATTTAGAGATATTTAAATATATTTAAGTCTGTATTTTCTTTTTTTTCATCTCCACCCCCCATTCCCGAACCTTGGCAGAGAAGAAGGCCTGGGAGGAGCGAGACAGAGCTGCCGGCAGGGCCGGGGCTGCTCCCGCATCGCTCCCGCATCCTTCCCGCATCCCTCTCATCCCTCGGGAATCGCTCTGGGGCTGGGGGGCTCCTCTCGGCAACGAAACCACAGTTGAAATAAAATATAACATAGATAATAATAATAATATTATTGATAATAATAATACAAACAAAAAAATTTTAAAATAAAAGAAATAATAAAGTAATAAAATAACAACAACAACAAAAAGGATTGAAACATTTTTCTTTCTTGGTTTTGGTTTTTTTTCCCCTCCTCTAAAAAATCCAAATAAAAAGGCCAACCATTTCCTGGCCGGTACCTACCCCTGCCGCTTCTCCCAACAAATCTGAGGTCGTTAAATCTCGCTACTTGGTTTTTCATCACGGCAGAGGCGTTGCGCAGCTCCGCCGAGTAATTCTCGTCGTTCCCCGCCATCACCGTGACCACGGTCCCATCAGGGACATCTCCGAGGGCTACGACCTAGGGCAGGGCCAGAGCATTTCAGGCTTAAATTATCCTTTACCGCAGCCAACCTGCGCTACCGTTGCCCCCCTAAACCCGCACAAAAAAAAAAAAAAAAAAAAAAAACCAAAGCAAAACCAAAAGCAACCCGAGCCCCTCGAGGAAGGCTGAGAAAATCGGAGGGGGAAGGGAAAAATGAGCTCCGAAAGGGTTAAAAGCAGACAAGGGGGTCCGCGGGGAGGGGGTGAAGGGGGGGTCAGGCCACCCTCGGCCCCGTTGGAGGAGTCTGTGCGTTTATTTTGTTGGATTCGGGATAAAAATAAAGCGCTGCCAAGCGCGGGGCGGCCGCGAGCGAGGCCGCGGGGAAGCACCGGGACCGGGGAAGGGCCTGCACTCCTCCCGGGGACCAGCGCCCGGAGCTCCCGGGGCCGGGGGAACCCGGTTCAGAGCCCTCCTCACCCCTCCGGGCTCCCAGGACTCCGCTGCCGCCCTTACCCAGCTCCCCTCGCCTCTCCCCGGGCTCGGTTTCGGCTTCCCCCGGCCGGTCCCGTTCCCCGCGGGGGTAGCGGGGACGCCCAGTCCAGGGGTGCCCCGGGGCGCCCGGGCAGCGCAGCCCCGGCACCGGGCCGTCAGCTCTTCGCTCGACTTTTTGCAGATTAGATCTTCCTTCCCTGCCTCGCTCTCCCTCTCCCAGGAAGGTAATTAACCTCCATCTCATTAAACTTCAAAGTTGCCTGAGAGCTCCTAACTGTACGGAATATCTAAGATGCCGTGACCGCGGGGCAATGCGGAGATTTGATTAAAAATAATAAACTGGGCTATTTGATTAAAAATAATAACCCGGGATCCCTCGGCAGTGATGTCAGGAGCGATTGAAAGCGAGAAGGGGCGGAGGGGAAAGCGCGAGCGGGTCGCAAGCTCGGTCCCCGACAGCCCCGTCGGGGCTCGGCCCTTACCTTGAAGGCGACGGGCAGCGTCTTGTTGCACCTCCAGTGCGACGGCAGCACCGAGCACAAGAAGTTGGGGCTGTCTGTGCGCACCAGCTCGCCGGCGTGATCGGCCAGGACATCCACGACGGAGCGCACCTCGGGCCGAGCGCGGGCGCCCGGCGTGGGGGCCCCCAGCGCCCCGCTGTTCTCGCCCATCTTACCGCAGGGGAAGGCCGTGGACGGGGGAGTGAAGCGCCTGCTGGTGCTCGGGTCTACGGGAATACGCATCACAACGGCGGGCGTCAGAGAGCCGGGCGGGACTGGCGGGCCCCCGGCGGGGCTCGGCGGGCGGCGGGGGCGGTGGCGGCCGAGCCCCGCGCTGCCTCGCTCCGTGCCGGCGGAGCGCCGTGCTCGGCGGGGCGGCGCTGAGGGGACGGCGGCGCGGGGGGATCGGGTCCCGCGCGGCTCCGGGGCTGGCCGCCGGTGGGTGCGCTGCGCTCCGTGCCGAGTCCCGGTGACGCTCTCGGTGCCGGCTCCCCGTACCCAGCCTGAGCCCAGCTGCCGGCCCCGCCGCGCCGCCCGGTACCGTATTTACTGCCGGCCCCCGGGGGGGCGGGGCGGACGTGACGGACGGACCGCTCCGCCAATGGGAGCCCCTAGGAGGGGCATGGCCCCGCCCACCGGCGTGGCTAAGGGGAAAGAGGCGTGGTTAATACCTGAGTGGGCGTGGTATGTTCTAAAGAGGCGTGGTCTCCGACGGACACGCCCCTCCCGGCCGCACGTCGGGGCTCCGGTGGTTTCTGGCCGCCGCCGCCGCCGGAGAGGTTTTGGGGTGCGGTGGGGCCGGTTTGGGGCCGCAGCCGCTGCCGTCCGGAGAGGCTGAGGGTGCAGCCCGGCCCCACCGCCCAGCGCTTCCGCAGCCACCCGCGCCCTCCCCGCGGGGGCGCGACCGTGGCGCGGCGGCGGCAGCGGCGGCCGCGGGGACCACCGGCAGCACTGGCACTCGCGTCCCCGGCGGGGGATTCGTCTCTCGGCCTGCGCTGAAAACCGCGGCTCCCAAACGTCCTCCTTCTGCTCTCCCCAAAACTGTGACCCGCCTCTTCTCCGGCGGTTTCGGGGCGCCGCAGCCCCCGGCGCTCCCGGCAGCTCCCCCGGGGCTGCGGCTGCGGGCCGGGCCGGCGGCTCCGGCCGGAATCCGTTGGCGAGAAAATTCGTGGCGAAGCCACCGGTTTTGCGGGAACGAACACAACAAAGGCGGCGGCTCCCTGCGCCCCGCAGGTGCCCCGAACCACGGGCCGGGCGGGGGCTGAACCGGGGCAGAACCGGGGGAGAGGTGGATCTGGATGTGCCCGCGCTGCTCCCCGGCTGTTCCCCGGTGGCCGGCTCGGTCCGGCGGTGTTTGAGGACCGGCGCTGTCCATCCGAGAGGAGCCGGCCGGGCCGCGGCGTTCTCGGCTCGGCGCTGCCCGGTGTGAAACGCAAATTTCCTTGAAATAAACCAAAATAAAGCTCAACACCAGAAAATCCTCCTTTCCTGCACTCCCCTCACTCAGCCATGAACCATTTTCCTCCACGGGCCGCGGTGCCTCGAGGGGCGAGCCCGGGCCGGGCTCTGCAAGCCCCAGAAAGCCCCGGTGTTCCTCCAAGAATAAAAAACAACAACAACAAAAATATTTTTTTTTTTTTTAAACGAGGAGCGGCGGCTTTCGCCCCACAGCTCCCGTTACACCGAGGCAACCCCGGGGATCCGCGCCGGGCCCGCCGGGCCCATCGAGCCGCCGCCGGGAGCAGCCCCGTGCCCCGCCAGCTCCGCGGGTCGGGCCGGCCCCCGCCGCTAGCGGAGCTCAAATTCTGCCCTTTTTAGGTGAAAGCGGCCGCCGGTTCAGTTCTACTTTTCGTCCCCCGTTCGCCAGCGGGGGGAACCCCCACAAACCGCGGGGCGGGGGCAGAGCTGCGGGCGGGGCCGGGGTTTGCTGGGGGTCGGGCACGGCCCGAACCGGTGCCCCCCGGTACCCCCGTGGTGAGGGGCACGGAGGGGTGGACGTGGGGGGGGACGCGGCGCATGCGGGGCGAGGCTGCAGTTCCGCGGTGAGGCCGCTGGTTGGCACCGGGGCTCCGCCGGGGCGGCACGGGAGGGAACGGGACGGGATGGACGGGATGCTGACTTCCCCCTCGGGATGCTGACACCCCCGCACCATCCCGCCATACCGACACCTCCCGCCCCGCCCGCCCCGGTGCTTCTCTTGCCCTTTCCCGCTGCTGAACCGACCCCTAGGGACACCCCGCCTCTGAGCGGCCCTGGCGGTGTCACCTGTCACCCCTCCCCGGGGGTACAGGAGGTCAGGGGTCCTCGCTGGGACCACTCGCCCTTTGGGGTGGTTTGGGTCTGGGTTTCTGCAGGACCGAGGTGCCTTCCTGCAGCAGGAACGGTCGTTCCCTGCCTGCACTGATTTATTCAGCGGCGGGGTCACAGTCCCGCCATCCACAGAGATTTCTCTGGTCCTTTTTCATGCTGGGAGCGGCCCGTTGGGAGGGGAGCTGAGGGCATCACCTGGATTCTTCCAAGCACCGCCCCAGCGCCTCCCGAGTCACGTCCAGATGCAGTCCCAGGTGTGCTGGGTAACACGTCCTGATCCCTTCCCAAAATCCTCTCTCTACCACTCTCTGCCCTCTGCCCTGTTTTTCCCTCAGGGTGACGGGGTGCAACCCGCACAGGTACAAAGCCCTGGTGCTGGTACAAAGATGAGACTCAAACCGCAGAGCTGTGACAAACCCGGCTCCCCACAACCCCAAAAACTGTCTGGAGACCTCCCGAGGTGCAGAGCCCAATAAATCAACCCCGTGGCTGCTTCTGCCAGAGGTGTCCAGCCAAGCAGAGGCACCCCAAGGAGGAAGGAGTTTTCCTTTGAATTCTGCTTTTCCAGCATAGCAGGATCCAGAGCCTCAAACCGGCGACGGAGCTCCCGCTGCTCTGCTCCTCCGCAAACCGGGAGATGTTGACACGTGGGGATTGGATTATCCCTCCAGCGCCCTCCCCGCGCTCCCGAGGAGGTTAATAGAGTATCAGACCCAGGATTTGCATGGGCCTCTTTACAAACACTCAAAAGCTACTGTTCGCATCGCGGGGAGGTCAGCAGCTCTTTAAATCATTCCTCGCTGGGATTACTTCCCTTACAGGCTCCTCTGTAGTTTTTAATTCATTTGAGCTGCTCTTTTGAGCATCAGAGCCGCTCGTTTCCACAGCAGAGCAGCGAGAGCAGAGGCTCATAGGAAGCTTTCTATTAAAAATTCATCGCAAACTCTCAGGAGCTCGGCGCTCAGTAGGGCCAGGCGGGTGTCTGGATCTATTTTGTAGCTCAGGGAAGGGGATCTGAGAGCAGCACGCAGGGAGGGAGCGTGCAATTCATTCATAAATCAAACAGCAGACGCCGGGGCCAATGGTGTGCACGGTGGTGACAATTTTTAACCCCTGAGTGTCACTGCTCCAACGGGCTCCCATGAGGCAGTTGCGGGCGCTGGGGGCAGAGGCTCCTGCGGGAGGAAGCTGCGGGGCTTAGGGGGAGGAATCAGGGGAAACTGGGGGAGGCAAAGGCAGCGGCTGCCCCTGACATCAGTCAGGGAAATCTCGTCTCGGGCAGGGAGCAGCTGCCAGAGCGGCCCCAGGAGGCCTCCAGGGGGCTGCCCCGGGCTCTGCTGTGCCCTGGGGTCGGGGATCCCGCAGTGGGATCAGCCCCAATCCCAGTGCTGCTGTTTGAGGTCGGAATCTGAGCCAGGGCATCCAGTGACCCCTGGGGAACCGCGGCTGCCCGGTCCCACCGCACTGTGTGTGCACAGCCCTGGCGCCCGAGATCCTCGCTTGGGGCAGCAGCAGCAGCAGCCGGAGCGAGGCTTTGGCCAGAGTTTCAGATGGTCATAAGGGAAAATCAGTTGGAGATTCCCACCTGGCTGCCGGGGGCCAGGTTTCATTCATCAGCATCTGAATGACTGCAGAAGGCTGCGCTGGAGAAATCAGCGACACTCCTGACAGCTTTGGGGCTTGCCTGTGCTCCCACTTGTCCACATTTGAGACCTGCAGGTTTTGTCAGCAGCCCTTTTGTCCATCAGCATCCCCAGGGGGACACTCCGGGCTTGGCACACACCCTCACCCTCTGCCGCTTGGGACAGGAGCGGTGGGAGCCACACGCAGCCCCCGGCGTGGCTCAGGGGGCTCCGGGAGCAATCCCGCTGCCTTAAGGGGATTTGTCACCTCCCGGGGAGATCCGGGACCCTCTGCCCCCGGCAGCAGGCGCGGGTGTGGCACAACCCGCCCGGGCGTGAGCAGCGCCCGGGGATCAGACGGGGTTTTCAAAAGCTGCGAAGTGACTCGGGAGCACGAGTGCGATTGACGTGAATGCTGCGGTTGTGAAGTCACGAAAGTGCCATTCTTCATTGTTCGGGGCCGCGATCCTCCTCTCCCCACAGCAGCCCCGCGCTGAGGAGCACGCTCGGGGCTCACATCCTCTGTGCTATTGATAGCACGGCAGCGCTCTTGGACCGTGGGTCCCATCTGCCACTTCCACTCCTTCTTAAAAGATCCTAATGACTGTCAGATCCTCTTAGTTCTTAATTAATTTCAGAGTTCGGCTGCAAATAGGGAACAAGGCAGCTTTTGCCCTTACGCATATGAACATTACTGTTCCATTTAATGTGGTTATGGGTGGAATGCTGTTATTCATTCCTGCCTGCAATAAAAGCCACATGTTTTTAAAACTTTGCACTTGAAAAAACTTCTAGGAAAGGAATCAAGTATGTTTTGTATGCATGGCATGAGATAAAAACTGGTCATAAATATTCAAAGAACAGTTAGATCTTTATGCTTGATTTAAACAAGTGAACAGAGGAGTCCGACGGTTGGGGCGAGAGCAGAGCAAAAGCCCAATGCGCCTTCAAGAATGTGCTTATGCAGAGAAAAGGAGTCATTCATGCAAAGGTTATGGAGCACCTAAGGACACCCCATCTCCTCCAAAAATGCCCAAAGGTGCAGAGCACAACTGGAAACACTGGGCTTTGTTCAGAGCTGCTCGAGCTCACGGGAGCTTCTCCCTCTCAGGGGGTTTCTGAGGAGTTTTAGGGAGGGGCGGCGCCGCCTCTGCCGGGTCCTGCAGGGAATGAGGACTCTCCTTGCTGAAGACACCTCCAGCCTGTCCATTCCCCAGGGAAGGCATTTCATGGGACTCCTGGAACTCCTAGAGAGACCTTCCCCGGAGCCCAGCAGCGCCAAACCCACCGGGGGAGGGGACAGAGTGCCTGGCTTCTGTCCCACGGCAGAGCCACCGGAGCCCGGGGTGCCGCCAGACCCTCCAAACCCAAAACGCAACAGGGGGAGAAATTAAAAAAAATTCCAAAGGAAAGAAAAAGGGGAAACGTCTGGATGGTGAGAAGAGGAACCAAAAGGCACGTGACGGTGAGAAAAGCACATCGGGCGCAGAGAAGCAGGGCTTGAGTTCTGACTGCAGGGAGAGGAGCTGGGAGCAGCTCTTTCATGGAAAGACTCCCGGGCAGAGCTCCAAGATGCAGGGAGATCCTCCTGCACGTGCTGAGCAAAGCACTGCTGCCACAGGAAAGTGCTGCACGAAGTTGTTTCATGCCTTGGAAAGCGGTGGTGCTCTGGTAAAGCTGGACCCAGCACTCGCTGGTGTCCTGGTGGGCTGGGAAACCCAACCGCCTGTTCCTGTACATTGGCTGGAGGGGCAGTGGAGCTGCCCAAGGAGCATTTTTCAATGCTGTTCCCACAGCCTGGCCTGAAATGTTGGGATGATTGTGGGTACAAAGCAGGTGGCAGTGCTCCTGTGAGTGGGGCTTGGGCAGGATCCTTGGTAAGGGTCAGCACCCACACACCAAACTGAGGCCAGGGATGTGCCTGAGCGCCACGGGGTGAGGCAGCTGTGCTGGGCTCTGCTGTGGAAAGTTCCCTTTGGGGAAGTCGAAGATGAGGAGAGAAAGTGACCCTCAGGGAACACGATTCTACAGGCTCAGCCCCATCCCTGCCGAGGGCAAACATCGGCCTGAGGCCTCCCTGCACCAGAGTCAAGGGGTCTGTCCCTCTCTGTCCCTCTCTGTCCCCATCTGTCCCTCTCTGTGGGGACAGGAGAGGGTGCTCCCCCCCCAGGAGGGTCTGGCAGCTGCCTGAGACGCTGCTGGTGTCAGACAGGGAACTCCAGTTTCCCTTTTGGCTCGGGTCTCACCGAGGTCACGTCTTAGCAGAAGCAGCTTCACAGGCCAGGCAAATGCTCCCCAGTTCTGCTAAACTCCTCTGTGGGACACCAAAACGGCCACAGGAACCCAGACTGCTGGCCCTGAGGGCAGCCCCTGGTCCCAGACACCTCCCTGGCCAGCCCCCAGCTGTGCAGGGCCTCTGTGCATCATCTGCACCTTGCTGTGGGGGGGCAACGGGGCTCTGCTGTCCCACCCAGACTGCACAGGGCAGTGGAGAAACCTCTGAACTTCCAAAGCACCTCCTGAAACATCCCTTGGCTGGAGGTGGAGAGCTTCCCCCTGCCCCAAACCTCAGCCTGTACCTGTCACAGTGTTTTTGCCAGGTTAATCTGCTTTTTGCCATTATTCACCACTAAGAATAACCCTGGGGATGTGATTTCTGCTCTGCATGGGTTGTGCCGCTTTTGCCCCTTTCTCCGATTGGTTTTTCCTGTATAAACATTTCTTTCAGATCTACCTTTCCATGAAGACTCTCACAGATGTGACTTTGCCCAACGTGGCCCATTAATAACCCTGGAGGTTGCAGAGCAGCTCCAAAAAAATCCCCTGAGAGGGCTCAGTCTGCGAATCCACCCGACATTGACACATCCCCTCAGGCCCAGAGCAATCCCCGATTTGGGGGGATTAGTCACAGGCTAAAAATGAGGCAGGAGGTGCTTTTCTGGTGTCTGGCTACGAACTGAGACAGCTCCAGCTTGATGTTATTCAGGGCTGCTCTTAAGTCACTGTTTGCTCCTCATCCATCAGCTTGGGCAGGGAACCCATGTTCATCAGCATGAGCTCATCTGGGCTTTTGCAGAAGTTTCTTATAAAAGTTCCTACACAAGCAGGAGGTGCCTGGGTCAGCTGGCTGCCACCATGGGAGACTCCTCAGACATGGCCTGGGAAGTCACAGAGGCTCTGGTGCAGTCTGGGGCTGGGCATGGGAAATGGAGAACTTGCCCAGATAGAGCAGGAGCAGCTCTGGCTCTCTGACGGGCAGAGAGGGGATCTGGGCTGGGAAACACCAACTCAGTGTGGCCTGACCCACCCTGCACCTGCCCACCCTCCAAAACTCAGGGGCTGGGAAGTGGGTTTGTGGTTTTCCCCCCCAGCTGGCTCTGGAGGAGGCCTTGGCAGGGCAGGGGAGATCATGGAATGGTTTGGGGTGGAGAAACCCTAAACCCAGGCAATGCCACCCCCTCCCACTGTCCCAGGCTGCTCCAAGTCCCCTCAGCTCCCCCAGGGACCAGGACCCAGGGCTGGGGCTGCCCCTCCCAGCCTGGCGTGTTTTCCTAATTCTATGGGGAAAAAAAAAAAATGGGAGGCTCCCTCATTTTCCAAACTGACCCTGGGGTAACAAAAAATAAAACCCAAAAACCAGAAAGTGTTCAATTACAGGGTTCAGGGGAATTGGGTACAAGAGTGCCCAGTAAAATATGGTGTGGCAGAACCAGGGCTGAGGTTTTGGAGCAGCACATCTGATTTAACCTTTAGGTTCCCTGGCTGGCACTTTCTCTGCCCTACGGAGGGAAACCAGCTCAGCCCTCCACAAATCCCCCCAGGGGGTTTATTCCTGGTCCAAGTGGCTGAAATCACCGTGCTCTGTCCCTAAATTATCTCCACGCACACACTCCCAGTTTAAAGGGAAGCAGCACGACCCCTCTCTGGCATTTAATCCCCGCCAGGCTGTGAAGAAACAGCTTCCCTGGCTTTTCGATGGACCCGGAGCCCGAATCCCAGCTCCAGCATCCTCCTGCCCCACCCTGGGATGCAGGCAGCAACATTCCCATCAACATTCCCTAAGCGACACACACAAAAAAAGGAATGGAAGCAGGGAATATTTGAATATTTTGGTGTTTGGGATTGAGCGAAGCTTCCTCCACGGCTTTTTTTTTTTTTTTTTTTTTTTTTTTTCTCTGCTGCTCACCGGGAGCGAAGCCCAGCTCCAGCTGGGATATTCCCGTGACAGCCGCAGGAGGGTGCGCCGGTCGGGAATGGTGCTGCTCCTGGGAATATCCCACGTGCTGGCCCCGGAGATCACGGAGCCACGGCTGCCCGAGGTTTTCTTCCTGCGGGAAAATTCCCTCCAGCACCCGGACGGACTCGCGGATAGAGCCGGGGGATGCTGCACCCGGAGCCGCACGGGGAAAACTCCTGCAAAGCCCCGAGCGAGGCTCGTCAACAAATTAATTATCCTTTAATGAGCAGCTCAGCCGTGATGGCGCTCGGGGGGTTTGTCACAGCCTCTGTCCGCCTGTCTGTCTGTCTGTCCCCGGCTGGGAGCCAGGAGAATCAGGGCAGGCTCCGGGCCGGGCTGTGCCGCTTGCATCATTCCTGCCCTTCCGTTCGGAGAGGGGGTTTAGGAGTTATTTTAACAAAAACCGCTCAAATCACACTCTAGTGTAGCTGCCATGAACACAAAGAGAGGGGAAAAGCAGCCCTGGAGCCCTAAATCCCGGGAGAAAAGAGCCTTGGAAGGTGTTTCCTCCTGGCTGGGGCACAAATCCCTCAGAGATGTGAATCCCTCAGGGATGGGAATTCCTCAGGGGCGGGAATCACTCAGGGGCGGGAATCCGCCAGGGATGCTCCTTGCTGGGAGGATGGCACCATCCAGGGTGGCAGGAGGTCCCTTCCAGTGTCACAGGGATCCCCTCCGCTCCCCACGTTGAAATTCAAACGCTGGAGCCTCTGAAATCCAAACCCTGGAGCGTCCTCTCCCTCCACCCAGGATTCACCCATGCTAGACTCTCCTGCTCGACAGTTTGCTGAATAAAAGCCGAATTTTCAGTGTCTCCCTGACCAATTGAGGCCTATTTTTCTTTTTTTAATCTCTCCCTACTCCTCCTATTTCGGTTGGTTTTACATTTTACTTTACAATAGCCCAAGTAATACATTCCTCATGTTCCAAAGGCGCTCGCCACTTCCAGTGGGAATGGAAAAATTTTTGTTTCTGGTTTATTTTCCCTTTTCTTTTCTTTCTTTTTTTTTCTTTTAATTTTTTTTCCCTTTTGATACATTTACGTTGTGGAAAATAACCCCCGATCACAGAGGTGTTGGCTGTCCCACTGTCTTGAAAATAATAATAGCAGTAATAGTAGTAATAATAGTAATAATAATAGCAATATCAACAGTAATAGTAATATAATAATAATGATAATAATAATGATAATAATAGTAATGGTGGTAATAACACTATTACTATTACTATTACTATTACTATAACTATAACTATAACTATTACTATTAATATTACTACTACTACTAATAATAATAATAATAATAAGTTAAAGCATTTTTAGAGCTGAGGAAGAGGAGGATAAAGTCTGTGCCTCGAGACCAGCATCCTGGTTTTTTGGAAGCATCCTAGGGTGGGTGCTGATGGGAGGAGAGGAGGATTCTCTCCATCCCTCCTTTCCACGCACCTTCCCCTGCCTGAGATGTGCAGGATGGAGCTGCAATCCTGGGATGCTGCCATGAAGAGCCTCTCCATCCCCACTGGACGTGGCCAGAAGAGCAAAGCCAAGCTGTGGCTGTGGTTGTGTCCCCCAAAGCCACGAGGACCTGGAATTAACAACCCAGGATGTTTTGCAGCACTCACCCCAACCCAGCCGAGCAGGAGAAGCCACACTGAGCTCCTTAAAGAAAACAAGGATTTCTTGTCCTAATCCCAAACAAATGTTTCACGATTTGACCACAATTCAGCCTTGGTGCAATCATTTGATTTTTTCCCCCATTTAATGAAAAACGATGTCTGAGACAAAGATGTTTATTGCTTTTATGAGTTCCTATTTGTGTGGAAATTGCAGACGAGACGTGAGATTTCTGCTGCTTGCTGGCTTTTTTATTTTTAAACAAGTGACTCAAACCCCGACATTTCTTCATCTGGCTCAGGGAGGGAGAAGGAGAGATTCAAAAGAGCCCTTCAAATGGGTTTTATAAACTTCTCTTCTTTCCTTGCAGTGGGACTGCCTTTAATTAACTGCAGGGATTACAAAGGACAGGGCTGTGATGCCACCAGCTCCGAGCAGAGGGCAGGGACATGGACGTGGGAAAGCCAGGCTGGATTTACCCTTTCCCCCATCTTGTCCCATCCCCACCTCATCCACAACTCCATTCCCCATCCCTGGAATGCCCCAGGCCAGGCTGGACGGGGTTTGGAGCAACCTGGGGGAGTGGGAGGTGTCCCTGCCATGTGAGGGGTGACACTGGCTGAGCTTTAAATCCCTTCCAACCCAGACCATTCCGGGATTCTGCACTCCCATTGCATCCGTAGCTCCTCCTGCTGCCTCTCCAACAGCTCCTGCTCAGAAGGAAACTCAGAGGTGGTGTCATGACACCAAAACCCATCTCAGAAGGACACAGAACCTTCTGCATCCTCAAAGCCAGGCCTAAACCTGCTCTGCAGGATCCATGTCTGCTCTGTTTTGTTCTTTGGGGCATCTGTGGCCCCTCTGCACTGCTCTGCTCTGCTCTGCTCTGCTGGGGGCCAAGGCACCTCCCAACCCCTCTTGGGAGCATCGTGTCCCAGGGTGTGAGGAGGCACCAGGAAGGGCAGGTTGGGCAGATTTATCTCCCAAAGGAGTTACGAATTCAGCGAAATCACACAGTTGTGTTTTCGTGTATTTAGTGTCGCATAAAGTCAACATATAAAACATTGGATTTGAGGGCAGCCCCACTGTCCCCCAGCTCCTCGCCCCTTCCCAGGCACAGCACCTGGGGCTGGTCCCACCAGCACCCAACAAACCTGGACCAACAAACACCCCAAACCGATCCCAGCACTGCCCCAACCCTGCCCAAGGTTGCACGGAAAAGGGAAATACCAAATGGGACCAAACCACTCCAAACCCGGAGAATCACGGCAGGAACCGCAGCCAGGAGAGAAATGCCAACAAAGCCTCAGCTGCTGGTTCAGTGCCTCACCAAAAAAAAAAAAAAAAAAAAAAAAAAAAAAAAAAAAAAAAAAAATCACTCAAACGAATACAACACCAAAAAAATCCCCAGAATTTATACAAAACCCCCAAAGACGTTTCTGCTGCCAAGGAATGAGGGCTCCCAGCTGGACTCACTGCGGAGGAGGGAGGACGAGGAGCAGGTGGCCAAGGACTCGAAGCTGCTGCTGGATCCCATCCTCTGGGCCCTGCTGGAGGAAGAGGAGGGCTGGGAGAGGCAGCAGTGAGGGGGAGGAAGAGGAAGAGGAAGAGGAGAAGGAGGAGGAGGAAGCCCAGGTAGGCCAGGTTGGCCAGGCTGTGGTTGGCTCAGCAGCATCCCCTGACCCACGGCACCAGTGGGGCCTCAGTGGGGCTGTGGCTTTGGGGAGCCAGGCTTTGGGGCTCTTTTTTCCCCTGCACATCTTCTTTGAACCAATAACTTCATGTCTTGGAGCTGGCAGGGCTCACTCGCTCGGATAGGGGGACGGGAGCAGAGGAGAGCTTTCTCCCTAATTAATTAAGTTGTTGCCTTACAACAAACGAAGCAGAGAACCCATTGATCCCTTAATTGGGTGATTGAAGTAATGACCCGTTTACAGGCCGCGGTTTTCTCCTTTTAGCTGCCTTTTCCCCCACATTCACCACTTGTCTGGAGCCTCCCAGCCAGGCGCGGGGTCTGTGTGCCCAGATTGCTTCATATGTGGGGATGGAGGGTTCCTCTTCCCCAGGATTTGCTGGGAATTCGGATTCAGCAAAAGAAAGGAAGCATGTGCAGCAGAATAAACAGCTCTGGCTGCAGGAAGGGCAGCAGGGGAAGGTGGAGAGGAAGAGGAGGAGGATGGCAGCGGGTACAGCTCAGCTCCTGCTTAGCACAAAGGACAGAAATTCATTAATAAATATGTATATTTTTAAGTAATAAACCTGATCTGTAATAAAGTAATAATGAGGTAGAACAGGCACAGCCAGGGCTTCTCATCATTCTCACGTGAGCTATAAAATCAATCTTCATCCTGAAATTTCACATCCTGCCACTTCCAAGCTGTGGTTTTTTTCCCTCATGTGGAGCTTTAAATCCAAGTGCTCCTGGTCACTGCAGCAGTCAGGGGTGAGGGGAGTTCCAGGGCTCCAGCCTGCTGGGATTTCTGTGGGTTATCCAGGGATGGTTCCTGCAGGGCAGTGCCAGCACATCAGGGGCATGAACATTGGATTCCGTCAAGGGGAGAGTCATGGACATGCCCAAGGATTTAGTACCCAAGCTCCAAAATTCTTGCCTGAAGGAGAAGGAGGCTCCGGATTGATTCAAGGCCCCAGAGCCACTTTAGAAGCCCAGGGCTCACCAGGGCATGACCCTCTGCCCGAGCCACAAAGCCACAAAGCCACATCCCTGCCCCAGCTCCGGGCCCGGTGTGCCTGGAGCTGTGGGAAAGCAGGCATGTGATCCCTGTGATCCCTGTGATCCCTGCATCCCCACGGTCACGACCCGCGAACAACTCCTGGCTGTGTCCGAGCTGCTGCCAGCGCTCCCAGCCGGCGCCAGGCTGCTCTGGGAACGCCGGGGCCAGGCACAAAGCTGGCGTTGTGACCCACTGCCTGTGAGCCTGGAGCAGGGATTGGCCACAGGACCGCTCCATCCCTCCATCCATCCATCCATCCATAGATCCATCCATAGATCCATCCATCCATCATCCATCATCTATCCATTCATCCATCCCTCCATCTACCATCCATCCATCCACCCATCATCTATCCATAGATCCATCCATCCATCCATCCATCCCTCCATCCACCATCCATCCATCCACCCATCATCCATCCCGCCATCCATCCATCCATCCACCCATCATCTATCCCGCCATCCATCCATCCCTCCATCCATCCATCCATCTATCCATCCATCCATCCCTCATCCATCCAGCCAGGTTGGAGGTGACATCCAGACCAGGATGGAGGCGACACCCAGGCCAGGTTGGAGGTGACAGCCAGGCCAGGATGTTTCACCCCCGAGGGAGAAGCCCCAGGCCGGGTGGCGCTGCAGTCACACGGGCAGAGCAGGGCAGGGCAGGGCAGGGCAGGGCAGGGCAGGGCAGTCACAGCAGTGTCCCCTGCCTGACCCAGCCATCACTGGCATGGTGGTGACCCAGGGTGACAGGCCTGGTTCAGCACCCCCTGGGCAGATTTGGGGCATTTCCCAGCCAAGCGGGGCTGGGAGGTTTTCATGGGGCTGAAGCCACTTCCAGCCCCACAGAAGGAAAAGTCAGAAAATCCCCCAGAGCTCAATTCATCCAGAGAGCACGAGGAAATTTGCATCCCTTTTTGGGGTTAAAGGCATCTGAAACACCCCAGGCACTGTCCAGCTGTGTCCCCCCCAGCTCAGCTGCTGCTCTCCAGCAAAAACAAACAACAATTTCTGGCAGAAAAGGGGAATTTCTGTGTCTGGGCTGAGGTCTCGGGGCATGCACACTCCAAGGAGAGGTTCCTGCAGAAGCTGGGGTGTCCCTGGCAGTGTCACTTAGAGGGGCAGACAGGGCAGGCGTGAACTTGGGGACCTCAGCAGGGTCAAAATCCCAATTTTTCCCCCATAAAGGCCCCACTGCCCCTGGCAGGATTCGTTCAGGGACATCAGAGCTCAGCACAGGGGTGACAAAACCCCTCCCTCACACCCTGCACTGCCTGGAGAGAGGAGGATTTGTGCAAAGCACGGTAATCACAAGCCTGGATTGCAGAGGATAGGTGGGAATTGCACCTCCCCAGCAAGAATTCCTCACCCCACACTCCTGCTCTAAGGGTCTGAGCCACGGGGCCCGTTATCCCTTTCAATTTTAAAATCCAGATCAGAACGCTGAGAAAAGAAGCCTTTTGATGTGTGGTCACAAAATAGTTAAAAATAAAAATAAAAATATTTTTAAAAAATTAAAATTAAAATTAAAATTAAAATTAAAATTAAAATTAAAATTAAAATTAAACAACACAAAATAAAATAATAATAAAAATAAAAGTAAAAATAAAAATAAAAGTAAAAATAATAAAAAAAAAAGTATTTTATATTTCATATTATTGTCATGGAATTCTAGAAGGGAGACCTTGAGTGATCCAGAGCCCTTCCTATCGTGCTTAAATATATGAATGCACACATGCATGGACAGATATAAATATATATATATAAAAATACATTTGTTTGAATTGATTTTTAATTCTTTTCTGCCATTCACAGAGCATCTCACACATCTCATTCAAGAAGATTCACATATTTTTTCATCAAACACCTTCAGCTTAAAACTCATTTTTGAAAAAAAAAAGGGCTTAAGCTGGAGCTTGGCTGAGATTCAGCTTCCTTTTCCACAAAAAACCTCATTTTTCCCACCCGTTTCTTTCACTTTTAAATGCAAAGTTTTGCCTCCATCCTTAAACTGAAAACTGCTGAAAACCAGGGCTGTTTCTGTCTCCAAGGCACCCAACTGTGAAGGCCCAGATGTCCCCAGAAATGCCTGGGGGGCCCTCTGAAGTTCTGGATGTCCCCATGAGGGTCTGGAGGTCCCCGAGAAGGGTTGGGGGTCCCCAAAAAGGGTCGGGGGTCCCTGAGAAGGGCTGGGGGTCCCCAAAAGGGGCTGGGGTCCCTGTGAAGGTTTGGAGATCCCCAAAATGGTCTGAAGGTCCTTGTGAGGGGCTGGGGGTCCTCACAAAGGGCTGGTGTCCCCAGATCAAAGTCTGGGGGTACCTGTGAAGGTCTGGAGGTCCCTGAGAAGTTCTGGGGGTCCCCATGAGTGTCTGGGGGTCCCTCTGAATTTCTGATCAAAGTCTGGGGGTACCTGTGAAGGTCTGGAGGTCCCTGAGAAGTTCTGGGGGTCCCCATGAGTGTCTGGGGGTCCCTCTGAATTTCTGGAGGTCCCTCTGAAGGTCCCCACGAAGAGCTCTGGTTGATGGCTCTGGGGTCACTCCCCACTTTGATCCTTCAGACCCCAAGAAGCAGCAGCGCTGGAGACAGGAGGGACAGGGCCATCCCCAGCTCCTGTCACTGCCTGTCCCCAGCTCCTGTCCCCTCTCCTGTCCCTTCTCCTGTCCCTGCCTGTCCCATCTCCTGTCCCCTCTCCTGTCCCCAGCTCCTGTCCCCTCCTGTCCCCTCTCCTGCCTCTCTCCTTCCTTTCTCACCACGGGTTTGTTTCTGGTGGATTTTTTGTCTGTTTGTTTGTTTGTTTTTGTGGTATTTTTATTTTTATTTTATTTTCCTTTTTTTCCCTTTTGGTGACACTTTCCTAGCAAGAGCCCCAGACGCGCCACCGCCAGCCTCGCGGCGGAAGCAGCGCTTTGTCCCCAAGGCGGTGACAGGTGACACCAAGCAGAGCTTGGCTACCAAGAACCCGGCTTTGGCCAGGAAACCTCGGGGCGGCCCCTCCGGGAAAAATAAAAAATATAAAAATCCGGCGTGGAGTGGTTTGATTTTTTTTTTTTTTTGGGTTTTTTATTTGTTTGTTTGGGGTGTTTTGTTGTTTTGGGTTTGTTTTTTGGTTTTTTTTTGTTTTTTTTTTTTTTTTTTGGTTTGGTTTGGTTTTAGTTTGTTGTTGTTTTTTGGGGGGTTGTTTGTTTGGTGGGTTTTTTGTGTGTGGTGGGTTTTTTGTTTGCATGTTCGTTTGTATGTTTTTGTTTGTTTGTTGTTATTTTATTTTATTTTATTTTTGGGGGGCTGGGGGGGAAGGGGAAGGCGTGAGGAGAGGAAGAGGATGGGAGGAAGCGCTGCTCGAGCCCGGCCGCGGCTCGGGGCTTTATTTAAAGCCAGACCGTGGGAACCTCCTGCAGACGTGCGGTTTGTGCCTCCGAGCAGCCGCTCTCTCGTGTCTTCGCTGCCGCCGGGTAAGTCACAGGCACGGCAAGACGATGGAGGAAAAGAAAGAAAACAGGCCAAAAAAAAAAAAAGAATTTTTATTTTTTTTCAAAAGCGCCCGGCGCCAGCTTCCGGCAGCGGTCATTGGTGCCGCTGCTTCCCCGGCTCCGCAGTGCGGGGAGTGGATCTGGAGTGGATAAAGCTCCAAAAAGGGCTTTTTTGTTGGGTTTTTTTTTCTTTTTCTTTCTTTTTTTTTTTTAATTTTTTTTTGCCTCTGTCTCTTTTTTTCTGTCTCTTCAAACAGAAAAAAAATGTCCCCTGCCTGAAAAAATATAAAAAATAAAAAAATAAAACAAACAAACAAACAAACAAAAAAAACCCCAAAAAAAACCACCAAAAAACTCAAAGCTCTTCTCTGAGCTTTCTTCTCTGAAATGGGTTCCCTAGGTTAGGGGTGCTCAGGGCACCTCTGACACCCAGGGGACCCTTGGGTGGCTCCGGGACCCCCGGGCGGGGGTCGGGAACACCTTCCCCACCGAGGGACCCTGGAGGAACAAAAAATTCTCCGTCCCCGACCCCATGGGATTGAGGAGGAGGGGGAAATGCCCGTCCAGGGATTCCAAAACTCTTTTCCTGCAAGACTCGCACGTTTCCCCGCAGAGGGATCCAGCAGTGAGGGAAACTGAGGCACAGCCCGCAGAGCACTCCCGGTTATCCCCGGGCGGCCCCGAGGCTGAGGTGGAGCCCCTCAGGCTATCGGGGTGGCATTTTTGGGGGTGAAAACGCCCATTTCTGGCTGTCCCGATGCCCTCAGGTGCGAGGTGGGAGACTCTTGATGTTCTTGTCACTTCCCTGGTCCCCTCTGCCCGGGTGAGGAGCCCGAGCAGCAGCCGAGGGTGGCTCTTCCTGGGGACGACGTCAGCACAAAGCCACCCGCGGGGACTCCCGCGGGCGCTGCTGACGCACCCAGGGGTGCAGGAGAGGCTGGAGGGCTCACACCTCCCCCCAGGGCTCCCCCTGAAACCAAACCCCCCCGGGACTGGAATGTTGAATTCTGGTAATTCGCTCTGAATGGGTTTGGAAGGGCCCCGTTTTCAGGCGACTCAAGCTGGGGGGAGAAAAAAAACCCTAAAAATAAATCACTCGTTTTTTGGGAGGTACCAGGGCAGCCTGGGGCCACGTGCGGTGTGGGTGACAATGGGTGACACCAGCACAGAGCAGGCTGCTGTGGAAGGGGAAAAAAAAAAAATCCACCCCAGATCCAGTTTGTCCCAGCTCCTGAGCGATTTTGAGAACTGCAAGAGAGCGCATCAAGGATCCAAACCTAAAAAGCAGATCAGAAAGGGAGAGAAAAAAAAAGAAAAAGAAAACCATTACAGCAAGGTTTTGGCTGGGAGGAAACGCTTCGTTTCAGCACCGACTTTTCTAAGGTTTCAGTGTAGAAAGTCACAACTTCGGGCGTTGAAGCGACTTCCCCTCAGCCTGAAGGGAAATGCGAACTCTCCCCACGGCCCTTTGGGGCTGGAGCTGCACATCCCGCTTGGCCTGGGCGGCCGGGCCACCCCGGGGGACCCTAGGGACTGTGGCAGAGCCAGGAGCGGGGAAAGCGGTGGCGGCTCTGCCTCGGCGCTGCTTGGAAGGATTCGAAATCCGGTGGCCGCTGCTGAACTCGGCAGGAACCCTGCGGTGACAGCGGCAGGGCTGCCAGGGCCCTTATCAGTGACCCAGATAAGAGATGTGAAAGCGGCCCGGAGCTTTCAGGGACATGGGGACACGGTCCCGCCAGGGCGCGGGGTGCGGGGAGACCCAGCCCGGCCTCGGGGTGTCTCTGGGGCGTCACAGCGGGGCCCGGGAACCACACCGGCCTGGAGATGGCTTTGCACCGGCTTTTTGCCCCAAAACCACCTGTGGGGAAGGACAGGACTCTTCCTTTCCTTTCCTTTCCTTTCCTTTCCTTTCCTTTCCTTTCCTTTCCTTTCCTTTCCTTTCCTTTCCTTTCCTTTCCTTTCCTTTCCTCCCTTCTCCATGGGGAGCACAGGCAGGGCTGAAGGGCTCAGCTTGGATCGCCTCCCACCCCAGCACCTCCTGCTCTGTCCCGGGGCCAGGAGGAAGCTCAGAATGGCCTTTTTTTTTTTTTTTTTTTTTTTTTTTTTTTTTTTTTTTTTTTTTTTTTTTTTTCCAAAAAACTTGAGCAGAGAGAGCCACTGCACGAAATCCTCACACGCTGGGATGCCGAGCGCCCCAAATCCCCGTTTTTCCCGGCAGTGCTGCGGACACAGTCCCAAGGAGGAGTTTGAGCTGTCTCGGGGAAGCGGCCGGTTGGTTTGCAGCCCCCCGGGGAAGGGGATGCTGCCTCCAGGGTCCCCCTCCCGCACCTGCAGCGCTCCGGGGCTTGAGCAAAACCCAGCGCTACCAACCCCGCCGGGGGTTTTCCTTTCGGGAGAGGATTTGTGCTCAATTTCCGACACTCAGGGCTTTGCTTCTCCCTTCTCCCAGGGTTTGCGGGGGGGCGGGGGGGGGGGGGTGATGGCAGCCTCTGCTCTTCCCCTATTTTGCAGCTGGAATCCCTTTGGATGTGGTCCCAGACCCCCAGAGCACTCGGAGACCCCCATGGCAGAGGCCCAAAACGCAGGTGGGGGTGTTGGACTGGCCTAGAGGGAGAGAGGGAGGAACAAACCTCAAATGAGCACCAGTTTTACAGGAAAAAAAAAGAAACAAAGGCGAGAACACCGCGGGGAAAACAAACAAAACAAAACAAAACACCAAACACACCCAAAAAACACCAAAAAAACCCCCCACTAATAGACAAAACTCTGCAAAAGGAGACGGTTTGGTGGTTTCCCAAGGCAAGAGGCAGCACAGGCCGGGTCTCCCTGCTCCTCCCGTGGCATCCCAGGGCTGATCCCCATCCCTGGAGAGCGCGAGGGATCAGGATCCCTCCTCAGCCGCATCGCCACAGGCGTGCCCGAAGCCTCCCGAGCCCAAACCAGGACAGATCTTGTTCCCATCCCCTCTCCCGGGATGGATCCCCGGCAGGGGCTGCGGCTCGCAGAGGTTTTTCCCCCGGCCCGCCCTGGGCGAGGCTGCGGCGGCAGCACCAGCGGAGGAGTCGTTCCCCAGGAATCCCATAAACACTTCCAGCCGCGGCCGGAGCGTTTCCTCGATGGCCAGCCCTACACTTTTCATTAAGAATTACTTATTAAACAGCCAGCAAAGCTCCCGAGGTAGCGAGGGCAGCATCCGCTACCCTCTGAGCTCTGAGCCTCGCTAGCCGGGTGTCCTTGGGTCATTTAAAATTCAAAGTTCAGTGCTTGAAAAGCCAGCACGGCAGAGAGCATCGGGTGTCACCGACCAGGGGAAGGGATCAGGAGATGCTCCTGGGAATGGTTTGTGCCCCGCTGCTGAAAAAACCTTCGCATGGGCTGGGCTACTGGGAAATTAGACCAATTCTCCAGTTTTTCCAGCTTTTTCTTCCTCAGTGGTCCTGGCACAGGGTGCCCAGGGCAGCTGTGGCTGCCCCTGGGTCTCGGGAAGTGTCCAAGGCCAGGCTGGACGGGGCTTGGAGCAACCTGGGACAATGGAAGGTGCCCCTGCCCACGGCAGGGGGTGGATTGGGATGATCCCTAAGGGATGATCTCACTCAAACCATCCCATGACATGATTCCAACAATCCCATAAATCCCAGCGGAGTGGATTAGGTGCAAACTGATTCTCAGTCCGTTCCATTGCTCTGGTGTTTCGGTCTGCTCGAGAACGAGGATCCGTGAGGATCGAGGGGGTTTGTGACACATGAAGGGGCAGGGAAGGGAAAGAATCCCTCCCTGCCGGAAACGGATCTGTAGCACGGCGTGGAAATCAACCCAAACCAACCCCAAATTCATCCCAGACGGGGCTAAAACCTCCCAAACCTGCCGCTCACCCCAAAGGACAAACCTCCAAGGAAAAGCCCAATTAAGGGCAGCATTCACTCCAAACCCCAGGAAAGAGAAACCGCAGCGGCATCGCCCCGGTTTGGTCAGCGGGGCTGAACTTCCCCACCCGGCTCTCCCGTGCCCTGAGAAATCCCCCCCGAAGCCTCGCCCCGACCCCGCTGTGGTGCTGCTGCGGCCGGCTGCGGGATGGGGAGGACATAACTGCCCTGGGATGGGGTTTCATTAAATGGGGAGTGACCACAGTATTTGAGGAGCGGCGCTGCCCGCTAATGGCTCTGGTGTGCTCCGGGTGCCACCGCAATTTCCCCTCCCCGGCGCTGGGATTTGGCTGCTCTGCTCCAAGGTCCTTCCTTGGGCTTGTGGGGAGATGCGGGCTCCCCACGGAGATCCGACTTTTCCTGACCTCTGGGATTCCTGCAGGCTGGAGGAGGAGGGCACAGCCCTACTCTGGAGATCTCTCGGTGCTAGTGACACCAGTCAGCAGCACAAAGCTGTCCCCTGCGTCCCCGAGCCTGTTCCACGTCCAGGGAAACTGAGGCACGGGCAGGGAATGGCCCAAGGTCACCTCACGGCGTGACCTGCACCTGGGACAACATAAAAAAGTACAGGAAAACACACAAAAATATAGGAAAACACACCGAAAAGGGGGAATGTGGGGCTGCTCTTGAAGAAAAGCAAAGGTTTTTGCAGCCCAAGGGGTCCCTCCAAAGCACAGGTGAACCAGGAAAAGCCCCTCCAGAGCCGGGAAAGAGGTGGTGGAATAACTATGGAATCCCAACCCCCTGCCCCACACCCCCAGCCCCACAGAGGCTGCAGGGAGCCGTCCCCACGGAGCTGCCTCGGGGCCGGTTTTGCTTTAACCAAACCCCATCCCTCCGCTGCACTGAGCCCTTTTCTCTTCCTAAATCCCGCATTACACCGAGAAGTCCTTTCAAGCGTCTGCAGGGGAGGCCTGGCTGCGGTTCCAGGGCATTTTCTGTTTAACTTGCATTAAAGTGTAGCAGAGTTACAAGTGCATTAGCGGTGCTGCTCCCAAATTGCTGCTGTAACCTCTGCCCCCGCCCAATCCATCTTGCTGACACCCATTAAAATGAGCTCATGGTGCCGTTTTTATGGCCGGATTAAGTGGGGGATCTGCAGCCCGGGCGGTCGGGCGAGGGCGTCGCGCTGCTAATGATTCCTTTATTGATCTTTAATGATTTCCTACATTAGCACAAGCAGCATTAAGCCCCGGCAGCACGCTCCAGGACGCGCCCGGGCAGAGTGATTCACTGCAGCAAACTGCCGCGGCACAGCTGCACCTTCGTCCTTTGTGTGAGGAGCGGGGAACGAAAGGGCAGAGGTGCAGACCTTGGAAAGGACAGGGGGCTCTCCCTGTAGCCATGGTTCATGCTGTGATGTTTGGGTTCTCTGAAACTTTTTCCCAGACACTGTTCTGTCATCAAGAGACACGTTTTCCTAATCGTAACCTATGTTTACATCCCTTTTCCTAGGAGAGACTTCTTCTTGATGTCCCTCTGACTCGACCAATGTAATTGAAGAAGTTTGTCTTTCTTCCACCCCTTGGGTGGTTCTTTGTAAAATAGTATAAAGGGAAGAAATTCCCGGGTAAAAAGATTGGAGTAATTTCAGCCTTCTGACCTCGGAGTCCGTGTCATTGTAATCTTGAACAGCGTCACTCTCCTCACCCTGGGATTGCCCACCAGGGGCTGGGGATCTGCCCAAACCCGGGAGAAAAAATGCAGCAGCTCCAGGACTGTCTTAGGGTGAGTTTATGGTGCTCGTATCCCCCAGTTGCTGGAAGTTTTCCTTCTCCTCCAAAGGGTGCAGGTTGATCCTCCAGATATCCCCTCATCCTCCTCCTCGGCCTCTCCAGGGGATGGGGCAGCCCCAGCCAACACCCACAGCAGGCAGGAAACCTCTGCCAGTCAGGACTAGGCAGAAAATGTTAATTATTGCACTAGTGAAACACACAACAAAAACAAAACAAATCTCAAATGAAAATTTGGCCAGAAGTGAAAAAAGCCCCAACTCCCCCTCCCACCCCCCAAACGGCAGCAGCATTATGGAAAAAATAAAGTTATTCCTGGCTGCCAACATTCAGGCTCCTGAGCAAGGTCTTTCCAAGGTAATTTGGGCTGTAATTAAATCTCTGGGTGCTAATGATGGATCGGGTGGCAGGGAGAAGGAGCTGTGCTGTTTGTGCTGGATATGAAGTTCTACACCTTTAAGTCTGGTTCAGAGAGCGAAGTGGGGTGGGGGCGGGGGGGAAGACATAGGAAGAAAGGGAGGGGAAGGAGGGGAAAGGCTCACCCAGCTGGCTGCAAACCCCTCCCTGAGGTTGCCACCAGCAGGCCGTGAATAGGGAAGGAGCCAGGGTGTCACCTGAGGATGTCACTGGTCCTGGAGAACAGGGTCAGGGTGCTCAGCAGGAGCTGCTTTGGGGACCTCGATGAGGTGTCCTAAAGATGCTCCCATTCCCCCACCCCACAGCGGTGCTGGGAACCTCCTGCAGGTGCTGCAGGGATTTCCTGTGGCTTCTCTGAGTGTCCTAAAAACTCAGCTGCCATCGAGGAGCCACCATGGCCGGGGCCCTCCCCGAGCAGCACCAAGCAGCTCTGGCTGCACTGGGTGATCTCAGTGCCTACAAAGAGTCCCAGGAAAAACCCTTTTTTCGAGCCCTGGGCCAGATGAGCTGCCTAAACAAATGAGGCTGCTCAGAGGAGGCCGGGTTAGAAGCCAAAAAAAGACAAACGGTGGCTCTGAACAAATAAACAAAGCAAAGCAAGAGCTGGTTTGCATCCCTCAGCCTGACCACAGAGGATATTCTGGGCTGGCAGCACAGACAGTGTCTGACACCTGGACTCAACCCTGGCCCCAAACACCCCAAAACCCTCTCCAAAATCTTGCCCAGGGTGGTTCCCACCCCAATGCTGTGGCACAGAGGGTGCCTTCGATGATTTAATCATTATTATTTGCCCAGGTTTGCCTCATGCCAGGCTGAGCTGCTGACCCAGGGCTGCTCTGGGTGAGAGGTTTCACTGTGACCCCAAAAAGAGAATCACCTGGGAGCTCAACAGTGCTTCAGCTTCTGTGGCCCAGACAGCGTGGAGAAAGGAGGGGAAAGCCTCAGCTGTGCTAGGGAGAGCAGCATCAGCTTACTTCATTTGTTTAATTTACTTATTTTATTTTTTGGGCTAATTTTTTTTTCTTTCAGGCCACCCTGCGTGGCTCAGTGTGCAGGGTGTCAGCAAGGCCTTGGGGAGAGAAAAGGGGTTTTCTCCAGAGCAGAAAGAGAGTAAAAGGCAAGAAAATCAACAAACAAACCTCCCTGAAAAGGAGCACCCAGGCGTGGGACAGGCTCAATGGGAACGGGGCACTGCCAGCAGGATAACAGCCCCAACCCCAAAGAGCTCCCACAGAGAGCTGGGAGCAGGGCTGTGATCCCAGTGCCATGGGGTGCAGCTCCAGCCCCCCATGCAGACTCCCCCTGCCCCTCCATGAGCCTTTTCCAACTGGGAAACCCCCATGGACCAAAGGAAGAGACTCCTAGAGCTCTTTGCCCTCCCAGCACGAAACCTGGGAGTGGATCTGTGCCTTCTGTGGGCTGGGCAGAGACCCCAGGGGGGTTTTCATCGCACCCCACTGGGTTCCCATTCCCATCCCCTGGAGCACCAATTCTCATGGGGTTCCCATCCCATAGGATTCCCATCCCATGAGATCCCCATTCTCATCCCATGGGATTCCTGTTCCCATCCCATGAGATTTCTTTTCCCATCTCATGGGATTCCCACTCCTATCCCATGAGATTCCTAGTCCCATCCCATGGGATCCCATTCCCACCCCTGGGCACCCCCAGCCGAGCGTGGGGCTTTGTCTCCCTCTAGTGCTGCGGGACCTCTAACCAGCGGGATGGACAGGACAGGGCACGGCCGGAGCCTCTGACCAGCGGGACGAGCCGGACAGGGCATGGCCGGAGCCGCGGCCTCGGGGCTCGCCCACCCCGTGGCCACCGGAGCCGCCGTGCCCCGGACACGCCCCAGTCCCGGGGCGCTGCTGCAGCAGCAGCAGAGCCCCGCTCACTCCTCCTGCGGTGCCCCGCTGTCCTGCCACCGGGAACCGTGCCCCAGCAGAGTCTGCCACCTCCTGAGGGCACGGCCTGGACACAGCAGGACCCCGGGTTTGTCTCCTGCAGCGACACAAGCCCTTCCTGGGTCACCCAGGAGGAGAAAGGAAAGCAGGGAAGGGGATGGAAATGAGGGCTTGGCCCAGGCTGTGACGGCAGCTGGAGGTTTTCCATCTCCTTCAAAGGGTACAGGTTGATCCTCCAAATATCCCTTCATCCTCCTCCTCCTCCTCCTCCTTGGCCTCTCCAGGGATGGAGCAGCCCCTGCTCTGCTGGCTTTCCCAACATGTCCTGTCACACCAATGTCCTGGCAGAGGGACTGGTTATCCCTGCCTGGCAATACCCAATCCACTGAAATATCTATTATTCGTCTATTTGTCTATTATTCATTTATTCACTGGGAATTTGGAGGCAATCACAAAGGCACTCCTGGTCATTCTGCTATAAAAGCATTTTTGGGCGTCCTCCCTGCCAGCACAAACTTGTCTCCCTGGCTTCAAGCATATAAATGAGCCATTACAGGGCCGGGCTCTGCTGCCCTGCACGGATCCAGGATCATCTTCAGAGATTCTGAGATTGAGATAAACAAACAGGGGCTCGTTAATGCACTCGTTAATGAGGGCTGGGCTAGGGGACGTGGCATTCTCCATTCCCGGCTCCCCGGGGCCTCAGCGACAGGAGATGGGAGTGTCTGAAAAACAAGTGACAGCTCAGGCTGTGCCGGGAGAAGCCATGCAGGACTGGGATAAAGGGTGGTCTTGGTGAGGACAGTCAGTGACCGCCTGGCACTGCCCCAGACCCTGCTGCCACCAGGATGGGCCAGGCCCAAAATCTGAGCCCCCTTTGGACAAGCCTAGGAGCAGGGGCAGGGTCCTGGAAGCCTCCCAGCCATGGTGGCCCATTGATTCCCCATTCCTGGTGGTAGCCGTGGTCACCTCGGGAGTGGCCTGTCCCTGCTTCCCTTTGCTCCGGAGTGATGCCAGCCCCAGCCCCGATAGCTCCACAGGGAGGAGTGGGCACGGCTGGCAGGGCCCCTTGGCAAAGGGCTGCTCCTTCACCTTGGCACCAGCCCCAGCAGGGCAAGGCCACCACAGGGCCACCAGGAACCCAAAGCCTGTCCCCAGCCACCGACAGCAGAGGGTCACCCCCAGGGGCTGTGCCTGGGGACACAGCCAGACGAGGTGGTTCACCACCATCCTGCTTCTGCTTTAGCTCCTCTCCCACTTCCATCTGCAGCATCCTCCCCATTCCTGGCCTGGCCAGAGCCTCATCCCCACAGCTGGTGCCTCTTCCAGGAGCACAGGTCACCTCTGAGCATTGTCTGGGGCTAGGGACACCCAGGAGGAGAAAGGAAATCAGGGAGCAGGATGGAAATGAGGGCTTGGGCCAGGCTGTGACAGCAGCTGGAGGTTTTCCATCTCCTCCAAAGGGTGTAGATTGATCCTCCAAATATCCCTTCATCCTCCTCAGCCTCTCCAGGGGATGGAGCAGCCCCAGCCAACACCCACAGCAGGCAGGAAACCTCTGCCCAGTCAGGACTAGGCAGAAAATGTTAATTATTGCACTAGTGAAACACACTTACAACAAAAACAAAACAAATCTCAAATGAAAATTTGGCCAGAAATGAAAAAAGCCCCAACACACCCTCCCCACCCCCCAAACGGCAGCAGCATTATGGAAAAAATAAAGTTATTCCTGGCTGCCAACATTCAGGCTCCTGAGCAAGGTCTTTCCAAGGTAATTTGGGCTGTAATTAAATCTCTGGATGCTAATGATGGATCGGGGTGGCAGGGAGAAGGAGCTGCTTTATTCCCAGCCCTCGCTCTGGCCGTGTCCAGAGAAATCTGCGCTTTCATCTGCCGGAAGAACACAGCTGCTCTGCCCAAGAAATTGAAACTGTTCAGGAAAGTTCCCCTGTTTCAGGCTCAGCCTGCAGGGAAGGTTCAGGCTGCAGGAGAGGCTCAGGCTGCAGGGAAGGCTCAGGCTGCAGGGAAGGCTCAGGCTGCAGGAAAGGCTCAGGCTCTGGGAGAGGCTCAGCCTGCAGGGAAGGCTCAGCCTGCAGGAAAAGCTCAGCCCCCGCGCGTTTATCTGTCGTTCCCGTGAGTTACAGGCTGGGCTCGGATCCCTTGGATTTGCGGGTTTGGGAAAGGCACCGAGCCACAGCCTGGGGCAGGGGCAGGGCCCCGAGGTGCCCAATTCGCTCCTGGATTGGCAGGAACGGGGCTGGAGCAGCTCCTGGGGAGCTCCGCGTGCCTCTGTTCCGATGAACCTCCCCGCAGCCCGAGCAACCCCGGCTCCCAGCGCCGGGGCAGGGAATGGCGGGATGCCAGGGAGGAGGGATGGGAGCACCCAGAAAAAGGGACGGAGATGCCCAGGGAGAAGGAATGGAGATAATCAGGGAGGAAAGATGGAGATAATCAGGGAGGAGAGATGGAGACACCCAAAAGAAGGGATGGAGACACCCAGAAAAAGGAATGGGGATGCCCAGGAGAAGGGAGAGTGACACTCAGGGAAAAGGGATGGATACACCTGGGGAGGAAGGATGGAAATGCCCAGGAGAAGGGATGGGGAGAAGGGACAGGGACACCCAGGGACAAGAGGTGAACCCTCCAGCAGCCTAGGAGCAACAGCCCCTTGCAGGAGAGAGGAAATCCCAAGGTGCAGCTCATCCCTGTCTCAAACCCTTCCAAATATTTACAATCTCCTCCCACATGAGGATTTCCCCCAGCAAATTCCCCTGCTGGAGCATCCATCAGGATTTGGGAGCAGAGGGAGCAGGCAGGATCCCACACCAGCACTCAGAGTTTTCTCTGCAGAGCAGGGGAATCACCACACCCAAAAGCTTCGGGAGAATCCCACTCAGCACCTGGTGTTCCCTCACAGGGACAAGGAGCCTGGAGCTGTTGGGAGGGGAACACATGGATTGGGGCAGCAGGAGCAGCTGCTTGGCCCCAGCAGGAGCCTGGAGCCCCTGCAGCAGTGTCCTGGATTCCAGCAGGCACAGAAACACTGCAGAGATGGATTTTGCATCCATCCTTGTGGCTCCTAGAGTATCTTCATAAGCCACAATGTGCCCTTAATCCCACAACAAAATCAAGTCAAAGAGCAATTAATATTCTGATACCTGTGGCTGGCTGAAGTGATATAGAGCTGAAGATTTCTTTTTCCATTTCACTCCAACTGTGGTTTTGTTTTTTTCCAGCCATTCTCTGGTCAGTGGTTTTAGGGGCACCAAGGTTCACTTTTGTGGGTAACCTCCACTGTTAGCTGTTGATTTAATTAACTCAGGCTCCTCTGCCTTCTTGACCATACCAACCCCAGCAGGGCTGGAGAGCAAACACAGGATTAAGGTCAGGGGGGTGGGATTTGAGCCTAAATTTTAAAATAAAAGGGCTGAGAAATTAAAAATGACAACTCTGCAGGACTGGGCTCTGCTGTTGCAGGGTAGCAGGGTTGGTTGTTTAATCCCAAACTCGATTAGGAACAAACATTTGTTGCCTAAGCTCGGGCCAGGAGTCAATGGATGAGTTCAGCACCCAAAAAGTGAAGGTGCAGCCACGAGGGTGCTGAGGGAGGCAGCACCCAAGGGCAGCTCCTGATGTTTTGCTGAGAATTCTCATTGCATCCCCTCCAAAAATCCAGGGGATATTGGAGTTTCTGGGCAGGAAGAGAACCCCAGAGCCCAGGGAAGGGACCTGCTGTCCCCAGGAGCTGCAGGCCCCACCCCAGGTGGGGTTGGGAGAAGAAGATTCCGAGTCCTCCATGTCAGAATCAGTGGGAAAGAAACCCAAGCAGGATTTACTGGCACAGCCCCTTCTCTGCACCCCGAGATTAGCCCAGTCCCTGGCCCCAGGAGACCCTCAGAGCACCCAGGGGTGTTCCCTGAGACACCTCCTGACCTTCCCCAGTAGCCCAAGCCCCAGGTGAGCCATTGGCCCCACGCAGAGCCTGCCTCGTTTTTAGCAACCTCGTTGAAATTCAAATTGATTTGTTATTTATCCAACTGACAACAAAGAGAGAAGAAAACAGTCCTAACTCAGTGCGCTGGGGAGATTGAATTCCTGTATCACTGTCAGCTGCATTAACTGACTTCCTGGACGTAAATTCAATTAGGGCAGCATTCCCTAGCATTAATAAATCAATACCGATGCCATTTTGATATATTTTGAACGTCTTTCATGATCCATTTCAGGGCAGGGATCAGTGCCGAGCTCGAAGTTAATGGGACGTGACAAGGCGGGGCAGGTTTGGGGAGGCAGAGCCTGGCTGTAATTGCTCTGCGTCGCAAAAGGTGAAAGGAAAAGCTGCTGAACTTCCCTGCCAGGGAATGATCCCGGCCAGGGAGCTCCTCAGAGGAGGTGAACACCAGCAGAAAGGCGCTGGGGTGGAAATAAAGGGAGGATTTTGCACCTCGAGGGAAATTTGGGGGGATTCACACCTCGGGTTTGTCTCTCCCTGGAGCTGCCTTCCATTAAAGTCTCCAGACATCCTCGGTGTTGGAGAAGGCTCTGGGGAGACTCCCCTGCAGCCCTCCAGGCTCTGAAGGGTTTACAGAACCAGGGAGAGGGAATTTCCACGGGCAGAGAGTGACAGGAGAAGGCGGGGGGGATGGTTTCAAACGCACAGAGAATTGGAGATGGGATATTGAGGAAGAAATTCGTCGCTCAGAGAGGGGTGGGGGGTGACCTGGCACAGGGTGCCCAGAGCAGCTCTGTGGCTGCCCCCGGATCCCTGGCAGTGCCCAAGGCCAGGCTGGAACACCCTGGGACAGTGGGAGGCGTCCCTGCCCATGGCAGGGGGTGGCACTGGATGGGCTTTAAGCTCTTTTCCCACCCAAACCACCCTGGGATCTCATAATTCTGCGACATTGGCACCTTTAACCCTACATACAAAGCCAAAACTCCAGCAGCTCAGCTGCCGTCGCCCTCCCCGGCTACCCCGGAGCTGCTGTGGGCAACACCCCTGGATTGAAGGTGAATCTCTGCATCTCCTCAGGGCTGGCTCCTCCCGGATCGCTGAGGCCAGAGCTGCCTGCAGAGAGGGCTGAGCGCTCAGGGATTGCAATCCTGGCCATCAATCACTCACCCCGGGCACTGCAAAGCACCCGTGAAGCTTTTCCTCAGGGCGAGCCTGCCGGGCCATAAACCAGCACCTTGCAAAGCGCAGCCTTAAAAGCATCTGCCAGCTCTGAACGGCCTGGAGGGAGCCATTCCTGCTGTACCTGGGGATGGATAAAGATGGAAAATAATCGGGGATCTACGGGGCTGCCGCGCTGCTGTGCTCAGCTCTGAGGGATCAGAATGGCTCAGCCCTTCAGAACGGGAATGGTGTGGGGCTTCTCTGGGTTTTGGAGCATTAAAAGTGGAAAGTGTGGGGGTCTGAGGTGACTCCTGGCTCGTTCCCAGTCAGGTTGTCATAGCTGTGTCCCCAAAGAGCCTGTACAGGGGTCAGGGACACGCAGAGCAGGGCCCTGACCCTCCGCAGAAACCAAAAAACTTTCTCCTCCACCCAGAACTTCCAGGCTTCAAAGCCTCAGAAAATCCCAGTTTCTCCTCTGCCAAGGAGGCCAGCCCCCCCAGCCACATTATCCGATCCATAAAATCCAAATATGCCATTAAGAGCAAGTGAGAGTCAGGAGTGCCCTTTGAAAACCAGGTGTTTCCACTCTCAGGGGCACCAGGAGCTGCAAGAGTGGGGGGTTTATGGAGATTTTCCATACTCGACTTGGAAAAAGCAAATAAATGCACGGAAGGAGCCCTCAGAGGGCAAGGCCAGTCCCATCCTCTTGCAATTCATTAGATCCTTCCTCCTCCCCGGGCAGGTACTGATCAAGGGAAGGGGCAGGAGGTGGAAAATGCTGCCCCGTTTTTGATCAAAACCGCTTCAATCCCGACAAAAATGCAAGTGGCTCTTTCTTCCAAGTGGCTTCCAAAGCCTTATAAAAAAGGGTAATGACCCTATAAAGCTCAGCCTTGGGTGGTTTGGGGGCAGCTCAGCTCAGGCCCCAAAATACTGAGGGCCCCCAAAAGCAGCTGTGCTCTAAAAATCAGTGTTTACCACCCCACAGGTGATGCTAAAAGCCAAATTAGGATTAATCCTAGCGGGGATCTGGGTGTGGGGCAGGATCAGCTCCTCTTCACAGAATTATTATTTGGGCTGGAAGGGACCTGAAAGCACATCGAGGCCCCTGCCTCCCAGCCACCTCCCACCACCCCAGGTTGCTCCAGGCCCCATCCAACCCAGCCTTCCCCAAATTCTTCCGCCAGGACTGGGCTCCCCTGAGGGCCAGAGGGACTGCGGCTTTGTGAAAGGCGAAACTCAGCCCTTCTGGCCCCAGCTGTGGCTTTGCAAAACCCAGGCTGGGCATTTTCTGCCCACTCCTGAGTGACCTGATGGGGTTTTATGGCCCCTGCAGGGGGTGGGAACTCAGCTGCTATGGGGTTTTTACTTCACTTGGCCACGGAGACCAAAGCAAACAAAGGAATGTTCAATTAACCCCAGGCTCAGGGAGGATTTTCCACCACAGGCAGCAAGCCCTTCTGGATGCCATGGCAGCAACAGAATCTAGGCAAAACTGACCCCAAATCAGACCCAGGCACTCCCAGCCCTGCATCCCTGGCTCCCCAGTGAGGGGGGTGGGGGGTGTGGGCCCCTTGTCCACCCGCAAGGACCACCCAGGGGTGCACCCAGGGGTTTTCCTTGCCTGTCCAGTTTCCCTAAAGGACATCCCTGCCTTTCCCAGGCAGCCAACCCCTGCCCTGTTTAATCCCAAACTCGATTAGAAACAAACATTTTTTGCCTAAGCTTGGACCAAGAGTCAATGGGTGAGTTCAGCAACCAAAAAAGTGAAGGTGCAGCCAGGGGATGCTGAGGGAGGCAGCACCCAAGGGCAGCTCCTGATTGATGTTTTGCACCAGGAGAGAGCCAAATCCCCTCCAGCAGCTCCAGGCAGCCTTTCTGCAGTGCACAAAAAGGATTTACTCCCTCTCCAGAGCTTCCACTGTAATTTCACATCCCCAGCAGCCCCAGCCCCTCCACCTGCCTCCCCCACATTCGTGCCAGGTGAGACCCCAAACCCAACCGCCCCCAGGGCTGGTTCCCCCCAACTTCCCCAGTTTAACCCAGCCTGGAGGGAGAAGGAGAAGAAGAATCAGGAATGGCTTTGCCCAGATGTGTTGCACAACCTTTAAAAAAGCAGAAGCCTCACTTGTAGAGAAACCTGTGCTGGGCAGCCCCGAGGAGCCCCAAACCTCTCTGCCCACAGCCCTGAGCAAGGATTCATCTGAGGGGACAAATCCTCTGTCCCCAGGCCAGGGATGGCTCCGGGTTTGCCCCTTGCTGCCACCAGCCCAGGAAGGGGATGCAAGCCCAGAACTGCAAAGCTGGGAGAGCCTCAATCTCAAAGCTCAGGGGAGCTTTGATTCCTGCTGTTTTTAGTTCATCAAAGATGTAAAGCTCATGGCAAAGAGAGCTGGGGCACAAAATCCCGGGCAGGGACATGAAAATCAGCCAAGTCTTCGATGACCCAATGGGGAGAGAAAATTCTCCCATTCCAGAAATAGCCCGGGCAGTTCCTGAATTACCACGGTGTTAATGGAGCTGCTGTGCTGGCAGGACACCCAGAGCTGCCCTCACCCCTCAGCAATCGATGCAGGAGAGCTCTACTGGCCTCTCCTCCCCAGCTTGGAGGATGCCCAGGACAGCAGGGATGGGGATCCCACACTCCCCCTCAGCCCAGCCCTACAATCATCCCCTAAAACCACTGCTGAGTCCACAACCAGCAGATCCAGAGCTGCACAGGGCAGGAACAATCCCCACACCTGCAATCCAACCCCCCAAACCCTCATTTTTCACCCCAAACAAAGCTGCCCCTCCCCTCCTTGGAGCGATTTTTTTTTTTTTTTGAGCCTCCCAACACCAGCCTCATCTCAAGAACGAGCCTCTCTCCCTTCCCCTCCTTGCCTTCTCTTCAGACATGACCTTTTGATTTCTCGGGTAGAGTGTAAATTACACGTCGCCAGCATAAAATATTAAATCCAATTTATATTTAATTATTGATGTTATTATGTATTCCATAGTAATGGCAGCAGGAAAAAAAAAAAAAAAAGAAGATCTCTGCCCCGCCATTAAAGAGCTGGGTTGCATTAGCAGCTTCTTGAGGTTAAGATTTCTTCCTCTGCTCCTTCTTAACTGTAAGATTGATGGGGATGGGGGACATTTTGTAAATAGTCTTCCAGAAATATTCTCTCTGATTATTGTACCTATAAAAGGGAGGCAGGAGGGGCAGAAGGGGCCTTTTTAAACCGCTGATAATTTGCTCAGCTAAAGGGCAAAGAGCTCCCCAGCAAACCCCAGTACAGGCCCCCACAGGCCGAGAGGGGCTGTGGAAACCAGGCAGGGTTTAAGGGAAATAAAAAAATAAATAAAGCTGGTGGGGAACCACAGTGGTTTTTTTCCAGCTGAGATTTAACCAGTCTGTTAAACTCCAGCATGAGGTTTTGACTAAAATATTAATCAATTCTGCTTAGACTTGATTAAGGTAATTTTCTCCCCATTTATATTTAATGTGGGAGCCACCCAAGGTGTGCAGGTCTTGGTTGGGTTGGGTTTGTGGACACCCAGCGTGGGCTGGGGGCCCACCAGGGATACTCTACCACACCATCACCCCAAAATGCCACCAGGAAACCCCCAAATCTCCTTCCCCTATCCCCACAGCAGTCTCAGGTTCCCCCAGACATGGCAATAATTCCGTTTATTCTGCAGCGCCCGTGCCCCCACCAGCTCCCCACTCCACACAATAAAAACAGCACTAAAACCAGCATCATCCCCCTGGCTTTGGCATTCAAATCAATAGAGCAAATGGAGAGAATCCGACTCAAGAAAAGTCAGGAGGGTGGATCTGTCTGGGGACTGCTAAGTGCTGCGGTGTCACCGCGCTGGGTGACAGCTGCTGGGAGCGGCCAACTTTGGAGGGGCAAAGTTTCCCCAGGCACAGCCCAGGGGCTGCTCCCAGATCAAACAAAGAAATGATTCCCTTGGTGCCCTGAGTTTGAGCTTTGATGTTTTTCAGGTTCTGTGCTGCCCAGGACTGCAGCTCTGAGCTCACACTCAGGGTCACTCAGCTCTGCACAAAGCAGGGACACAAAACAAATCCTGCTCCTGCTGCACACCAAGCACAGCTGGGACAAGTGTTCAGGCCCCAAAGCACAAACAAGGGTGGCTGGAGGGAGGAACAAGAAGGGTGGGACTGCAGAACCTGCAGTTGGAATTGGATAATTAAACCCCAATATGCAAATGGACCAGAACTGATCAAAGTGTGAGACCTTGTGACTGTCCATTTTGTGACCATTCTTTGCCCACCTTGGTTGTAGCCCTGGTCAGGCTCTTGTCCTGCCCAAGGTGCACACTAGAGGCCTTTTAATAAATCTCTGCTTTGTTCTCTGGCTCTGCCCAGTCTCTGTTCCACCTCAGTCTTCCCAAGGCATCACCCTGATATTCCCATTCCTCTCCTGGAGGCTCAAGACATCCCAGGAGCTACTGGGCAGGAGCTGCACAGGGACACCCAAAGGCTCTGCAGGGTCCTCTCCTTTCCCTGAGCTCTTGCTCTAAAAGCCAAACCCACTCTGGCAGCGTTTTAGAGCAGAGCATTCTCAGTTTCTGATGGAAAAAAACTTTAATTTTTGGTTGGAAATGCCCCTCAGCAGTCTGGCCCAGAGACCTCCAGTCAGTCCAAGAGAAAACCTAAGGGCAGCTTTTCCTCTCATGTGGCTCAAAGGCTGTGCAGGTACTCCCAGGAGCCACAGGCGAGCTCAGGGTTGCTCACCCACCCCAGGACCATGCAGAGACCCCAAGAGCTGCAGGGCCAGAGATCCAGAGGCTCCTCTGATCCTGCTCCGCTCCCAAGCACCCCAAATCTCCCTTTTTTGCTGCTTTGCTTTTCCCAGGGCTCCCTCACACGAGGACTTCGGGAGCATTTGAGATATTTTCAGCAGCAGCAGCTTCCCCACCCTGGTGTCTGCCAGCAGCACAGGAGCAGGGCCAGCCCTTCCGCGGCTCCTTCGTGCTTCCGTCACCGCTTCTTGCTCTTTTATCTTTTTCCTTTTTTTTTTTTTTCTTCTTCTTTGTTTTCGTCCCCCCAGCGGCAGGACCGGCAAACCCTCTGTTCTCTGTGGCCAGGTCTGGCAGCTCCAGGGCTGGATCCCTCCCATCCTCATCCCCATCCTCATCCTCTCCCATCCTGCTCAGTCCTGTAGTTAATTAACGCAAATTGCCCTGCTAATTATCCCCTTCAGTCACCCTCTGTGGTGCCCAAACCAGTTCCAGCAGAATTCTCAACCCGGGCCCCCAATCCAGCAGCCGTTCCTAAATCCCATTTGCTCATGGGTAGATCTCTGCCTTCATTTAATGAACATTTCTGTGGATAAATGACAGCAGCGGTGTTTCTACCCAAAATATTTGGGTGAGTGCCAAACCCAGACACCAGCACCCCCACACAGGCACCAGGGACCCTAAAAATCCACAGCCTGGATCATCTTTAACCCCATTTTTATCCCTGCAGCCCCAAATCCAGGTGGCACCAGCACATTCTGCAGGTGACAAAACCCAGCTCTGCTGTGGTGGGGACACGGAGGAACTGCCACGGTGAGAGAGCCACCGCACCTCCCTGCCGAGCAGCGCTTGGAAACAACTGGGATAACTCTGGCCTAACTCTGGGATCAGTGCCCCGGGGGACGTGGTGTCCCAGCGGGGTGGGGGACAGGGAGAGGTGGCTCCTCCCTTTGTGACACCCGGGATGGGACAGAGCGACGCTTTCATGGGGAGCAGCCGGGGAAATGTCACAGCCCGGGTCAAGAAGCAAAGGACAAACCGCTGGGCTGCCTTTACAAGGGAGGAGGAGAAGGGAGCCGGGCCAAACATCCAGAGGGGGAAATCCCAAATCCTGCTCGCTGCATCCGAGCCCATCTGGGCTGCGGAGGCTCCAGGATGGAGCTGTTTCCCCCTCTCCTCTCCCCGGGCTAATTTTACCCGTTCTGGCCGGAGCTCGCAACCACTGGTTCTCGTTACCCCCCCGCTGAGCTCCAGGCACGCAGCATTTTTGCAGAGTTAACAGGGTAGCAGAAATATCCTTGGTGGTTTGTTGGGTTTTTTTTTGTTTTGTGGGTTTTTTTTTGGTTTTTTGTTTTTTTTGTTTTGTTTTGTTTTGTTTTGTTGTTGTTGTTGTTTTTGTTGTTGTTGCTTTTTTGCCTTTGGCCACTCCAAAGTCGTGCTTCCAAAGTTGGGAAAAAATTACGGAGTAGCAAGAGGCGGGGCAGTGGAGGGGGAATAAAATAAAGTAGAGTAAAAAAAAGAATGGTCCAACCCAAAGCCAAGCAACAGAGATTAGACAAAAGCATAAATAACCTCTGGGCTCTGGGGGGTTGATCATGCTCCAGGGTGGAAGAAGGGAAAAAATTCAAAATGTAAAAAAAATGGAGTTTGTGTAAAAAACCCCAAACAAAACAAGGAGAATGTGCCTAGACAGTGACGCCAGCCCAGCTCTGCAGAGACGACTGCAGCTCTCCAGCCCCAACTGTGGGTCCTGTCCCACAGCAGGGGCCTGGTTTGGGGGGAAAAACCACAATTTCCTTCTTCTTGACACCACTGGGACGAGAGCACGGCCCCACCTGGGGCACAGGGACAGGGAGGGAGATGGGGATGAGCTTGAGGGGGTCAATGGCATCTGGGAGAGATGGAAAACAGGGGGAGCAAGGACAGGGGAGGTGCTGGCACGGGAAGAGGTAAATGGGTCGCTCAGAAGGGCCGGAACGGCCCGAGATGTGGAGAGAGCTGCTGCCGGCTCCGAGCAGCACCGGGAGCTGACCCAGGCCCTGCTGGGGGGTGAAAAAACACCTCCAGGAGCCCCTGGGTTCGAAGCAGCCCCGAATTTCTGCCTATTTCACACCCCGAGGGCCGAGCGGGAACCTGGAACCGCAGCAGAGGGAAGTGGGACCCTTGGAGAGAGGGGGGAGATGTGGAAGCATGAACCCCCCCGGGCAGATCCACACCATGCCAGGAGTGCCCAGAAATGTGAGAATTGGATCAGAACCAACAGGAAAAAAAAAAAAAAAAAGAAAAAAAACCCGAAATGAAACAAACAACAACAAAAAAACTCCAAACCAAAACAAGCAAACAAACAAACAAAACACCAAAAAAACCAAACACCAAAAAACATAACAACAACAACAAAAACCGGGCTTTGCAGCTCAGCCCTGCCCAACTCGCAGGGACAAAACAGGGATGGAGGCCCGAGCACCATGGCCCCCGGAGCCATCCCAGCCCCAGGGACAGCCCGAGGTGGGCGCCGGGAGCAAATGGCCTCAGCGGAGGGTGAGGAAGCTGCAGAGTCCTGGTTAACACATGGCCCCACTGCGAAAGCCAAATGCAGAAGGAAGCAGAAGGTGACAGCGGAGATACCGTGACTAACGGGATCTTCCAGGGCTGCGGAGGAACTGGCAGTACCTCGAAGCTGCCGGGGATGTGCTGGGGGCTCGGCGTGGCCCCTCCGATAGCATCAAATACCACCCAGGTGGTTCCGAGGATGACAGATAAAGGCGGCCAGCAGGAACACGTTTGCAGAAGTGACACCCGCGGGGGCTCCGCACCAGCTCTTGGCCAGGCCCGCTGGTTTCTCTGTTTACTCTCCCAGGGAATAGCTACACCTCAGGTCCTGGAGCATCTTCCCCAAACCCAGCCCTGGGTGAGCATCCTCTGAGATTTCCTAAGCCTGAGGCAGGCAGAGCGTTGGTGCAGGGGTGGGCGGCATCCCTCAGTCCCAAAAATTCCCTCAGTCCCAAAAAATCCTCTCTCAGCCCTGCACTCGGGTGCCTTTCCCCCACCCTGAAAGACCCAAACACTTTTCGTTTGGGGAATTATTTGCTTTGGTGCCTTTCCCAGATGGCAGGAAAGAAGGGAGAGCTCGAGGGGTTCCCAAAACAAAGCTCCAACCTCCCAAAATCGCCTGCCCAGCACCCCAGGGGGGGATCTGGGTGAGGGATGCTCTGGGCAGGAGCATCTCCCATGGGACAACCGGGATGGAGCAGGCTCAGAGAGAAGCTAAACTCGAATTTCCCCTGGAGCTGAGATCCCCAGGCAGGAGCAGCAGCTCCCGGTTCTGCTCCTCCCCGAGCAGCCCCAGCTTGCTCGCAGCCCTTCTTTCACCGAAGTCTCACCATATTAAGCAGCTGAACTGCATCATCCGAGGAGTGTCAAAATTGTAATGGTTCTAATTATAACCAGGAAGTTTTAAAGCGTGTGGGTGGAAAGGAATGCAGCAGATTAATTTAATGGCAGTTACCACGGCACAATGGTGCTTCAATTAAGAGTTCTTTCTGACTGGGATTTGTTGGGGTTTGTGTTTCTTTCTCCCTGTTAATAATAAATGTCACAAATGAGAATAGACATATTACTTCATCAGATGCTTTGGCGTATCTCGTCGCAGAGAGCCTTTTGTGCAGAAATAGTAGCTGAAAGGGTAATTTTATAGGGCTTAGCACTCACTTAACACTTTAGGGGCCAAAATCGGGCCTCAGCAGAAACCCAGGAAGCTGCACCTGCTTCCATCCCGGCACGATCCCGCTGCGGAGCCACAAAGAGCCCTCCCCGTGCTGGGAAATGGTGTGTGAGGCACGAAGCCGGGGCGAGCATCCTGCTCTGGCGGCTGGGGAGCGCATGGCGAGCGGGATCTGCGCTCCCGGGAGGCTCCTCCTGCCTTCCCAGCCTGCGAATCCCCATCCCGCCCAGCTGGGGGGCGGCTCGGGGGCACGGAGGGAGCAGGACCCCGCTCCGGCTCCCCGCGGACAGGGAAGAGGCTCCGTCCCTTTGAATAGCGTGGGGGTTCCTCAATCCCAGGTGTCCGGATGGGAAACGTCGTTCCCGGCCCTGCCGAGAGAGAGGGTCCGCGTGTGGGGCGGGCTTGGGGTATCCCGAGGGATCGGCCAGGTGCCCAGAGCCTTCCCGGGCCCGGGATGGTACCCACGGATCCGCCAGCGCGTCCCTGGAAAAGGGACAGCACAGCACCGTCCCTCCCCTTCGAGCTGCTCTCATTAACGCCAGGCGCTAATTGCCTCGTACCTGGAGTGCAGCCGGGCTCCCTGAATCTTCCTGAGCCTTTTCCCTCCCAGGCGCGTTTCCCTTGGCCGCTGGAAGTTTTCCCGGCTCCGGCTGTCGGTGCTGCAGAGGGAACTGTCCGAAATGGCCTTTGTGGGGTTTATTTTGTGGGGGTTATTTTGTCGGGGGTTATTTTGTGGGTGGTTATTCTGTAGGGTGTATTTTGTCGGGGGTTATTTGTCCCTTTGAGAGGTTTGTTCTGGTGGGTTTCGAGGGGGAGCCCGCTGGGATGGGGGCAAACCACGGAGCAGCCCGAGGCAGGCTGGAAATAAGGAGGGAGGGAGGCAGGGAGGACGGAGCGGCCACGGCCGAGACAAAAACACCGGGAAATGCCACCAGAAAGAGCTTTGAAAAGCAAACCCGGGGCTGGAAGGGGTCAGGGGACACCCCCGACATCTCCGGGCTCCAGGGACAGCCCTGCTGCTGGCACGGACACCCCAGAAGGGTACCCAGGGCATTGGGAGCACTGCGAACACTGGGGGAAGCTGTCCCATGTCCCCCGCAGCTGCTGGACCCCAGTTTGGGGGTGCGGTCCTGCTGCTTTACCATTTTAATAATTTAATGATGCCCGAAGCGTGTTTCCCGTGCAAGATCCATCCTAAACTGCCCCGCTGTGTGACAGGGACACATCCCCGGTGTCCCTCAGCAGCCCCTGCCCCGGTGCCCCCCCAGCCCTGCCCGAGGAGCCCGGAGGAGCTTCCCTGCCCACGGCCGAGTGCTGGAAAACAGCAAAGCCTGACCGATATTCCCCAAAATCCGGCGCTGTCTCGGTGATTTGTGTCCGCTGCGATATCGAACCGCTGCCTGGAGGGACCCGGGTACTTAAAAACCCCGCGCAGGAGGCAAACAACGAGATTTATCATTTTACTTTTGTGGTTTTCAGATAGTTTATGACACCGGGCTAATAACTCCCGAACCAAAATCTTCATCGATCCGGGGGAAACGTGACGTTATCCTCCCTCCTCGAGCCCCCCGAGAGGCTGCTGCCCTCCAGGGATGGCTCCATCCTTGGGATGCGCCCGCCGGGGTGTCCCGCAGCAGGGAGGGGAGGAAATCCTGAGCACCCAGGGCACCCTCCCGGGTCTGCCGGGGCGCTGTGACTCCTGCCAGGAACACCGCGATTGTCCCGGCTCCCTCCAGCCTCCTCCTCCTTCCCAGCAGCGCCAGCAGCACCGCGCTGGGGACAGTTAATTAATTGTCACTTGTCGCATTCCCCCGTCTCTGCATCCCCGCTGCTTTGGGGAGCCCCCGGACACCCCCATCCCACCGGGGGTGAGGGACACTGCCACCTCCCCACGGGTGCTGCCCCGCAGAGGGACATCGGCACGGGGAGGGTTTGTGCGATAAAAACCCCGTAAATCTGCTTCATTTCCAATGCCCGGTAATGACCGAGCTGCTCTCATCCAGGAAGCTCTGCCAGGTTCCGGCTTTTAAGGGAAAGGAGGAGAGCTGCCGGGAGCTGCTCCCCTCTGCAGGCTGGGAAAGGCTCTGAAAGGAGCAGCCCTGCCTGGGGGGGCTGGCATTTATCAGCTTCAGGGCTGTGGATCCCAAACCATCCCATCCCTCTCCCATAGCCCACTGTGGATCCCAAACCATCCCACCCCATTCCCCATCCCACTGTGAATCCCAAACCATCCCATTCCCCCACCCCACTGTGGATCCCAAACCCTCCCACCCCACTGTGGATCCCAAACCATCCCACCCCATTCCCCCAGCCCACTGCCCCAGCTGCAGCTCTGATCCCAGGCTGGAACAGGGGCAGGGAAGGCTTGGGCAAGGCAGCCCCTCATGAGGACACCAGGGACACCCAGCAGAACCTTCCCTGTGATTCCAGCTGGAAAATCAGGGAGGGTTTCCCATTTTTCCTCCTGGGTAGCTGCTGGCATTAGAGACAAACCACTGCCATCATTCGAACTCCACGATCAGGACCTAATTCAATCCCACCCTGCTCATTGCTGGAGGGCTGAGCATTAAACTGAAACCCTAAGCCAGGCCTGCAGTCATTTGGCCAGGGAGAAATTGATTTTGGCCATCAGCACTTTCTCATTTTCAATGGAGTCCCCACATAACCAGGTTAATCCCTGTTAATCCCATTAGCCAGGTACTTTTGGCTCTCCAGCCCAATGATTTTGTGTCTGATCTGAAAGATTGTAATTGCAACCTGAGGGGACACGAACATGTGATGGAGAGGAACTGGCCTGAGACAGAACCAGCTTCTCTTCCACCTAAAAACCAAACCCTCTTCACGTTTCCCCTCCCTCCAAATTTCCCCATGGTTTAATGACCACACACAGCAAGATCCATCCCTAATTAATTTCCTAACAGTTTCAGTCCCCCATTTTGCAGGCTTAATGTTATTATTACATGTTTCATTGGGTCCTGTGCAAGTTTCAGGCCCAGTTTTCTTCTTCTTTACTCTGATCAGTGCTGGGGCTTTGCAAAGGGCTTCCCAGGGAAGCTGATCCCAGTATCCCACTGGGCCCAGTCCCAGTTGCTCCCAGCCATGTGGGAATCCCTGGCACTGCCTCTTTTCCTACCCAGCACATCCCAAAAAAGGAGATTTTCCCCCAGGTCTGAGATCCTCCAGTAGGGGAAATGAGGGGCAGAGTTTTAAACCAAAAGAGATGTAGATGGGATATTAGGGATAAATCTTCCTCTGCAGCTGCCCCTGGATCCCTGGCAGTGTCCCAGGCCAGGCTGGACGGGGCTTGGAGCAGCCTGGGACAGTGGAAGGTGTGGAATGGGATGAGCTTTAAGGTCCTTCCAGCCCAACCCATTCCGGGATTCCGTGATCCAGTGGGGCCATTCCCCTGCAGGGAGCCAGCCCAGCAGGAAAACATCAGAGTAGCCCCACAAGTGCCACCCACGCCCCCTCACCCCTGATTTTTTTTGAGTCCCCCTGTTGGAACCCTGGACACTGAGGATTTCAGACTTTCTGTACTGACAGGCACTGACCCTCAGGAAAACACTGCATTCCACCTGAGGCCATGGAAAAGGCTTCCAAAATTGAGTGACAGCACTGGGATTGTGGGTGTGGAGTTTGAATAGAAGTGTGATATCACAGGGTGGAAAAGTTAGAGTTTAAGGGTTTAGAATATGGTAATAGATATAAAAAGCAAGATGGAAGATTTAGGGCAGAGGCCAGCCCTTCTTCACCTTCTCCTTCACGGCTCTGGGCGGTATTTTGTAATTGGACAAAAAAGTCCGCAAAAACACCCAAGGAGCGGCAGGGTCCCCGCGCCGCTGGGGCTGGGGGACATCCATCCCGCGCGGTCCCCGCTGCCGAGGGCTGGCAGCGCGCTGAGCATCCCCCGCCCGCTGGGTCCCTTCCGCCGCCGCAGCCCCTCGGAGCACGCAGCAGTATGGGGATGGAGCAGCTGCCGAGCAGCCCGGAGCACGGGCAGGAAGTGCGAGCGGCTCCCGCAGCTGCTGGCCCGGGGCTGCCGGGATGAACTCCCCGCCTGACACGCGAGGGAACACGTGGCACCGCGCTGGTGGCACCGGGGGACAGGCGGAGGGGACAGCGGGAGAGAGAGAGGGAGGGCTGGGCCAGGGCAGCTGGACAGGAGGGACCTGTGGGGACATGGGAGTGACCATCACAGAGCTGTGGGGACACAGGAGTGACCATCACACCTGAGGGACATACAGGGACACAGGAGTGACCATCACAGAGCTATGGGGACACACAGGGACATAGGAGTGACCATCACAACTCAGGGACACAGAAGTGACCACCACAGACCTGCAGGGACATGGGAGTGACCATCACAGGGCTATGGGGACACGGGAGTGACCATCAAAACTCAGGGACATGGGAGTGACCCACTGCAGTGCAGGTCCAAGCTGTGGCACTGCAGGTGTGGATCGCAGCACTGCACCCCCAAACCATGGAATAACACCCCAAAATCACAGCGCTGCACCCCCAAGTGCTCCACATCCCTGTCCCCAGGGCTGGGGTCACCATCTATGGGGTCTCAGGCTCCCTGGCCTCTGTCAGCCCATTATCTTTCTAGTAACCTCCCATCCCTCTCCTTTCCCCGTGCCCCTGCCCCAGGAGAAGCACCCTGTGGGTCCCCAGGTGCAGATCCTTGAGAAGAGCTCTTGCGGGGGGAGATAAGGGCTGCTGCTCCCCCCAGCCCTGGCCAGGATGTTCCCCTTTGAGACGCCCAAATTTACCCGAGATGAGTCAGTTCCTCTGAGCTGCAGCCCCTGCTCTCCATGCAACTGGAATTCCTCATTTTATTTCGGCGCTGCAGGGGAGGCAGAGCTGCAGGAGACAATGGAGGAGCACAAACACTCTGAAAAATCTAAAAATACATCAACTGCCAGCGAGAGCCAGAGCAGCTCTGCCCGTGCTGGCTGCCAGCCCCGCAGCTGGACACCTCAGGCAGTTTGAAGTTGTGGCAGTGATCGTAGCTGTTGCCCTCCCTGCTCAATGGTGTTTAGTGTCCTGCAGGTGATTTGCATAATTCCCTGCTCCTGGGATTTTGGGGAATTTGGAAGAATCCCCTGCTGTGCCAGGCTGGGATGTGCAGCTGTGCCAGGGGCTAGGGGAGCACTGTGGCCATCCGCAGCTGCGGTGACCTGGAACAGAGGCTGGACAGACTTAAAGCAATAAATATTTATTACATTTAAAATTTAATTAAATTTAATGTACTAATTAATAAATCGAACCTATTTTTAAAATTAATTAATGAATTAATGTATTGTTTTTTAAATTAAATTTATTAGTAATATTTATTAAAAAGGCCTTTAAGGATGCACCTTGGGCAGTACCAGAGTACTAAGATGGACTCAAGATGGATCCAAACCAGGAGTTTTCACATTTTATAAGTTTTGGTTTTTATAAGTTTTGGTCCATTTCCAGATTGGGGTTAATTGTCCAATCACAGCTTCAGGTGATGCAGTCCCATCTTCTCAGTTTGCTCTCCTCAGTTCCCTGTTGTTTCCACTTTTTGGGCCCAAAGCTGCAGTGGTGTCCTTGGCTCTCAAAGGATTGTTTTGTCTGACTGAACCTTGAACAGAACTTGTTAACACTTCAGAGTTATCCACCAATGTGGTACAGAATCTGAAAAACATAAAAGAAAAAACTCCAGCCCTCAGCAGGAGCTGAGCTGCCCAGGCTGGGCAGGGAGCAGGGGAAGCTCTGGGGGTCCCTTTGTGGCTGGCAAAAGAGAAGGGCGTCAGTGACAAACCCCGAAAGTCCCCCCTGCTCCCTGAGGGGTAAAGGGAGGTGGAGACAGAGCCCCTCGCCCCTCGCTGCTCCCCACTCGTGTTTGGAGGGGACATCAAGCGTGGAAATGTCCCAGGAATGTCCCAGGGTCTCCCCAGAGCCAGCCCAGGCCCTCCCTGCCCCCAAACCCCTCTGAGCCCCAGGGCAAGGGGACATGGGAAATGTCCCAAATGTAGATTTGGGCAGCACTGCCCTGTTCTCTGCTGAACAATACCAACTCTGCACTTGCAGCTTGTCCCTGAATTCTTTCCTGTCCCTGTCCCATCCCTATCCCTGTCCCTGTCCCCATCCTGGTCCTGTCCCATCCTTGTCCCATCCCAGTCCCTGTCCCATCCCTGTCCCAGTCCCTGTCCCATCCCTGTCCCTGTCCCATCCCTGTCCCAGTCCCTGTCGCATCCCTGTCCCTGTCCCATCCCTATCCCCGGGGTGGTGGCATTTTTCTCCATGGAACCCCCCCAGATCCCAGCATATCTGAGGCTGTGGAGGGGGCAGGTGAGGGGAGACCCCAAACCCCATCAGGACAATCCCTCTTTTCTGCAGAGGGGCCGTTCAAAGCCGCTCCTCCTCGCCCTGTTCCCGTTTCCCGGGGCTGCCTCTCGGTGTTTTCAGTGCTCAGCGGGATTGGATCCCTGGGCAGCGGAGGAAAGAGGAGCTGGGAGGGAGCAGAGGCAGCGGGGTTTGCTCATGGCTGGGGCTGCGATTCCCTCTGCTGGTGTCAGAAATACATGTCACAGTATTGGCTTTTTGCAAATATTGAAATGAGTACCACGTGTATAATATTAGTAGAATATTATAGAATATTATAGAATATTATAGAATAGAATAGATATAATGTAATAAACATAACATAACATATAACATAACATAACATAACAGGTTCAATCGAATAATTAATTAAATCAATGATTATTAATCAATAAATAGATATAATAAAAATATAATTATCAAAATTATTAAAATTATTAAAATTAAAATGAAAATTAAATAAAGTTAACAATAATAAAATAAAAAATAAAATAAACAAAACCAAAAAGTAAAGTAATTAAATAATATATTTGCTGTATAAATATACGGGTTTTTATTATTTCTGCTATTAACAAAACTTAAAAATAGTGGTGCGATATATTTTTTTTTCTTAGGCTGTAACATAATATTAAAATAAAAGTTATATGATATTAAGATGTTTTTATTCAGCCATAATTTTTTTCTTTTATCTCTTTACTTTTGTGTCTCTTATTTTCTTTTTATTAAACCTTTGAAATTTTTTACCAAAAACCTCGTTTTTCACACTGGGAAGTCACAGTTCCCAGTGGAAAACCAGCTCAGCCTCACAGCTCTTCACCCAAAGGGCTTGAGGAGCTTTTCTTCAGAGGAAACCAAAAGTCCCTTGTGCCTTGGAGAGCCATTGTGCCTCTCCAAGACTTCACACAGAGACGCCTTTCCATCAATGCAGCGATAAATTCATAATAAATCTCCATGTAAGGCTGGGAGAAGACACCGACGGCAGCAGTGCCACGGAAACTTGGAATTACTTTGCTCAGAAGTTGCAACAAAACATATTTTTTTTTATTATTTTTATTTTTATTTTTATTTTTATTTTTATTATCTGTAGCTGTGCCTGTTTTGGGACACCCGGGGGATTTTGGAGATTTCGGGAGAATTCCAGGATCCAGCACCTCCAGCCCGCTGGGGGGCGCCCGGCAGGACGCGCCGAAAGCCGGAAGTGCCGGAAGCGCCGGAAGTGCCGGATCCCCGAAGCGCCGGAAGCGGAAGCGCGGGCGGGGTGCGATGGCGGCGGCGGTGTCGGCGCTCAGCAGTTTGGGTGTGCCCGAGGCCGATGTTGAGGTGAGGCGGGGCCGGGATCGGGCGGGGCGGGGGTCTCGGCTCCCTCCCGGAGCTCCCGCTGAGTGCGCGTCGTTGCAGAGCGATGAGGAGGAGGAAGAGGAGGCGGAGCCCGGCCCTTCCGCAGCGGCGGCGGCGGCGGCGGAGCAGAGACGGGAGGAGCGGCTGCGCCGGTTCCGGGAGCTCCACATGAAGCGGGTACGGAGGACGGCAGCGGGCACTGGGGGTCGGGCTGGCACATTTCCAGAGGCCCCTCCAGCCCTGATGATTCTGGGATTGATGCGGTTCTGTCCCCCCCCGGCGGCTCGGATTTGTTCCCTTGGTGCTCGAGCGGTGCCGCCTTTGGTTCCAGCACGAGGCCTGCAAGCTGAATAGCCAGGAGGTGGTGGAGGAGGACAAAAGACTGAAGCTGCCCCCAAACTGGGAAGCTAAAAAAGCTCGGCTGGAGTGGGAGCTGCAAGTGCAGGAGAAGAAGAAGGTAAAAAGCCCCAGATAGCCCAGGGCGTGTGGGGATGGTCACAACGCAGAGCGGCACCATAAAAGCTCAGAAAACTCTTTGTTATGGCCACATGCTGTCCTTTATACAGATTTTACAAATCTCGAGGATAACTTCTAATTTGTTAACAGCTTTCTTGTTAATTATTGTATTTGTTAACAAAAGACATTTTAGTTGTCCATCAAGTCTATCCATTCTCATATTGTTTCCATATTTTATTTACTGATTCTCACGGGACAAATCCGTTGTTACAGGTGCACTTGGTTTTCACCCTCAGAATAGATTGGTGTGTTAAGGGAACTTGTCATTCTCAAAACAGCTTCACATGAGGACTTATAGCTGTGCTTAGAAGTGGTGACAGGCCAGGTTTGACCCTGTTCCTACAGGGACACAGCTGCCAGCCTCACACAGATGTCACCCCCAAATCCATGTCCTAATTAACCCCTGATTGTTCCAATTGCTGCCCCACACCAGGGGGGTGGCTGGGCTGAGCTGGGGGGCTGGAATGGGTTGGGTTTGGTTTGCTGGAGCTGGGAGCTCTCTGTGCCGGGCAGGAATGTGCAGCCAGGGGGGAGGACTACGAGCGGGTGAAGCTGCTGGAGATCAGTGCCGAGGACGCCGAGAGGTGGGAGAGGAAGAAGAAGAAGAAAAATCCCGACCTGGGGTTCTCAGGTGAGGGCTCAGCTGCACAGCTGGGCTGATGAGGAGCAGCTGTGGTGGGGTTTGGGGTGAGCAGTGGGATCAGAGCTGTGGTTTGGTTCTCTCACAGATTACGCAGCAGCGCAGCTGCGCCAGTACCAGAGACTGACACGGCAGATCAAACCCGACCTGGAGCAGTACGAGAAGCTCAAGGAGCAGTAGTGAGTCCTGATTTCAGTCCTTGGGGCCATCTGTGGGATCTCTGAGGGAGCAGCAAACACTAAACACTGAAATCCTTCCAGCCTCTGCTGCTGGGATGTTCTTTAATCTCTGCTGACCTTGCTTCAAGAGTGGTAGTGGGGTAATTAATGGGGTTCATTTCTTTAAACTTGGCACTGCTGAGTTGGAAGAAACATTCACCCAGTTAGGTCACATTTCACTGTGTAATCAGTCCCTTCCTGGAGCAGGGTTTGGGTTTTTTAAGCAACCCAGCTTGCATTCAGACAGATTTAGCATTTCAGGGGGGTTCTGTGTCTTTCAGAGGCACCTGCTGGTCCCTCTCAAAATAACTGAGAGCTTGGGTTTAATGCTGATGTTTGCCATCTGAATCTGGGGTTCCCATAGCTGAGTGAAGTGTGACAGTGATTCAGGCACTGGCAGTGAGACCACAAGGACACAGAGGGACAGGACAAGGGATGAGGGGTTCAGGGTGAGAGAGGGGTAATGTAGGTTGAATATTGAGAAGAAATTCTTCCCTGTGAGGATGCTGAGGACCTGGCAGAGGTTTCCCAGAGAAGCTGTGGCTGCTCCAGGATTCCTGGAAGTGCCCAAGGCCAGGCTGGACAGGGCTCGGAGCAGCCTGGGATGGTGGCAGGTGGGACTGGATGGTGTGGACCCATCTGGGGTTGCCAGAAAGCCCAGAGCAGTGCCAGGTGTGTCAGTGCTGCTCTTCCCTGCAGCGGGGAAGCCCTGTACCCCACCTCGGACAGTCTCCTGCACGGCACCCACGTGCCCTCCAAGGACGGGGTGGACAGGATGGTGGCAGACCTGGAAAAGCAGTGAGTACCGGGGACAGAGGGGTGGCTGGCAGGAGCTGGGGGTGCTGCAGCCCCAGGCTGAGCCCCTGCTGCCCCCCAGGATCGAGAAGCGGGAGAAGTACAGCCGGAGGAGGCCCTACAACGACGATGCCGACATTGACTACATCAATGAGAGGAACGCCAAGTTCAACCAGAAGGCTGAGAGGTTCTACGGGAAATACACAGCTGAGATCAAACAGAACCTGGAGAGGGGCACGGCTGTGTGAGCCTGCCTGCGTGGCACAGCTCGCTGCTGGCTCCTCTGCTGTAGTTTTTAAATTTAAATTGTATCAGGTTGTAGTTGTTGCTCCCTGGTGTTCAGTGTACTGCAGGTAATTTGCATAATTCCACTGTAAATAGCTTTGACTGCAGGAGCACCCATGTTCTGCCATTCCTGCTCTAAATAAACTCTTTGGTCTAACTTGGGAGTTGATGTCTGTTCCTCGGGTTGGTTTGCCAGCAGGATGAAGAGCAGTGACATTCCCAGGGAAAGGCAGCTCCCCTGCTGTCCCTCAGCAATTCCAAGGGTGGAATTCCCCCGGCAGTGCAGCTGTCCAGCCTCACCCCCAGGGACAGGATAAACATGGGATCCTCCCACCCATCCAAGGGTTTCTGAAAGCTTTCCAGACACAGTAGTGTTGCCACGCTTTGTGCCTGCCATATTTTGGTTTTAGGAAATTTTGTTCCCAGGCACTTTTTACTGGTAAACAAGGTCACGTACTGTAAGCTATCTTGTTTTGCACAGTTGTTCCCAGAGGAGGGACTTCGCGTGGTGGTCTCTGAGAGTGACCAATAGTTCCCAAAGGTCCCACCTCTAAGGTCTAAGGTGGGCACATTTGTAAAATGCATAAAAGAGGCCTGGAAAATAAACCGGTGGCTCCTCCTCGCTGAGGGGTCCACTGCAGCCTTCTGAAGAACTATCACTCCCTGCCTCCACTTATTGTGTCCCACAGCGACACAGTAGTCCAGTTTATTGTACTAATAATATATCCAAAATCCAAGTTACTCCCAGTCCATGCAGGAGCTCCTTTTCCTGAACTTTCTCTGGGACTAGAGGTCTGGAACGTTCCTGCCCACCCTGCACCTTTTCCTTCCTGCCTCACAGGGAGGCTGATTTTAAAGCAAACCAAATTAAATACCATCTGTAGGAACTTGAGTTCAGCATCAGAAGGGACTTGTCTGGGAATGGCCACGATTTCTGTGGCAGGCAGCCAAAATCCTACACAATCCCCACTTCCAGAGGGTAACCCAGGGAAGGAAGAGGCCTTGAAGGAGGCAGGAGCCACTTTCAGAATGATGCAACAGCTCTCCTATGTTGCATCTGGTGACAGGAGCTGGGGAGTGCAAGGGAAACCCAGAAATAACCACACAGACACAGGCCTGACACCTGACACAGCCAGTGCAAAACTAAACTTTATTCACTTGAAGTAAACAGCTACACAATGTAAATCCAGGTGTTCAAAGAACAGCTACTCAACTATGGTTTAGAAAAAGTTACCCACCTGCAAGTTCTAGTCCAATAAAGCAATACAAAATATTTACAAATATACACAAGATTCCCATCTGTGGTTTCTGGATCTGTGTGCTCTCTATCTGAAAGAGAAACCTAAGATTCCAAAAATTAAGACCTCAAAATAAATACTCAGTATTAACAAACAGATCTTCAAGCCCATCAGAAATCTCTGTCTCTCTGCTGAGGGGTGTGAAGTGCTGCAGTCTGACAGGGACTTCCATCAGCGTGCCCGGAACAGGGAGCTTTTGGGTGAGAAGTTCAGGAACGTTTTCTTCTCCTCCTTCTTGACAGGAACCCACTGCCCATAGGGGCTTCCCCCCTTCCTGTCATCCTCCCTGGGTGGAGAAACCACTGGTTCCTTAACCACAGCATGGCTCAATGGCTTCTGCAGGGCAGGCTTGGCCATTGTGTTCTGGAAAAAAAAGTAATTTCCTGTAAGAAAGGTGCTAAAACCAAGGGGTTTATCTGTGCTGATCATATAAATCACAGAAATGTTATCTCTCCAGTTCTTGGAATTCCTGATGCTTAATACTGGGGATAAGTTATGTGCATTTAACACAGGAGAAGTTGTGTTTTAAACTAGTTCTAGTTTGAAAATGTTCAGGTTGAGGGTAAACACTTATTTCAAACACACTGCTGAGGTGCTCCAGCAACTCCTCCAGAGAAATCATCAAACATGAAATTCCTTTGTTATCAACATCTCAATTGGGGAAAAGCCGAGGCAGGAGGCTGAAGCAGTGGAATTCCAACACTTGCATTAGGGCTGAAGGAAATGCCCCTCTGGAATTCCAACACTTGCATTAGGGCTGAAGGAAGCGCCCCTCTGGAATTCCAACACTTACATTAGGGCTGAAGGAAATGCTCCTCTGGATGGTTGCTCTCTCCATGCCAGCCTTGGTCATGTTCTCAGCTGCACTCCCAGGTTGCTAAAGAGGAGCAGACACAGCTTAAGTGGGTATCCCTGGGGCAGGGCAGGCAGTCACTGCACAGCACAACATTCTGTGGAGCGTTTCAGTATTCAATCTAAAGTAGCAGTAAAGCTACAGGACAGCAGTGCTGAGCCCATGGAGGGCAGGCAGCATCTGGCCAAGGCAGCTGTGCCAATTCTCGTGGGAATGAAGGAAACTCCAGGCTCAGTGACAGCTCAGAAAGGACTCAAGAGTCACAGCACAAGCCGCCACACCAGAGCAGTGACACAGTGAGTGGCAGCAGTTCTGCACACCCGTCCTGCAGAGCTTTGGAGAACAACAATAAACTTATCTGCAAGGGATGCGGACCTCTTCTTCTGTACTCTCTCAACATCTGGAATATATTGCATATGTTTATGAAAGGAATGCCTGGAGCATTTGTGTCAAACCCTCAGCAAATTCACTTCCCTTTCCAAAGCAACATCTGAGCCATGCAGTTGCTGCAGGTTTGTATTTACTGTGACTCAGGATAACACACCACAACAGAACCAAACTAAAATTCACTTTAAGCTGCTCGAGATTCTCCCTCCCTTCAATTCACAGCAGCTACAGCCCACAAGTCCCTTAATTACCACCAGATTTTCTTCCTCATGTCTGGAACCAAAGTCATGATTTCTATAAGACAGAAATAAAGTATGTGAAATGCATTGTGTGCTTGGGTATGGAATTTCTGGGAAACAGTTTGTTGCACATGAAAAGCTTTTAACAGTTAAAAAAGGCAGAAAGATTTAACCTTAAAAAAAAACCAAAAAACAAACCTGCACTATTCACTAGGTTTGGCAAAGAGACTCCTGGTTTTAGGTCAGAAAGGCATAAACTAGTGGAATTCATGGGAAATATTCCATTAGGAGAACAAATCAAAGGAACAAGTCTCCTCTCCTTTCCCAGCTGTCCCTACTGGACACTCAGGGATCAGCCACCTCTGAGAAGGTCTCTGTGATTAAGGCAACGCCTCACAGTTTCTGGAGAAGTTTTTGTTCAAGGGGTTGAACTCAAAAGCACAACCTCCACAGCTGACCTACAACACAGCCATGCAGACAAGTCTAAGAGGTGTTTACCTTTTCAGGGAGAACATTCCATACTTACCTCAGCTGACTCCGTGGCTTCCTCACGCTCCTGCTTCTCTGTTTTTATCTCTTTGGCAGGAGCAGAGATCTTCAGGCTCGCTGGCAGGACAACGTTGTCTGTTCCCAGAGCTTTGGCAGCATTGGCTTTTGCAATTTCTAGGAGTTCCCTTTTGTCTAGAAGAGGAAGGAATAAAAAAAACCCCACTGCTTCACATCATATTAAAATCCCCGTGTACCTACCCACGCCTAAACCCTGCAGGTTTTGCATCTACGCAAGCATCAGCTGGGACTGCTCTCATCTCAGCCTGTCCCCTGTGCCAATAATGTTCTGAAGCACCATTTTTATTAAATATGTTTGTCCTACCACACTGTGCTTTTATTTCACTTGGGCTTTACAAACCAAGCAAGCACAAACAAAACCCCATCTGAATCCCTCACACAAAGGAAGCCTCAAAAAAAAGAGAACCCTGTGTAGCCCTGGTTCATGCCTGTGATGTTTTGGTTTCTCTGAAACTCTTTCTCAAGAGTTTTCTGTCAACAAGAGACGCTTTCCTAACTGTAACCTATGTTTACATTCTTTTCCTTAAGAGGGACTTCTTCTTGATGTCCCTCTGACTTGACCAATGTAATTGAAGAAGTTTTTCTTTTTCCACCCATTGGGTTGTTCTTTGTAGAATAGTATAAAGGAAAGAAATTCCTGGGTAATAAACACAGTCATTGTCAGCCTTCTGAAGTCGGGGTCCGTGTCGTTGCAATCTTGAACAGCATCACCCCTGACGTACCTTTCTCACTGAGGTGCAGCGGTGACCTGCTCCGAGAGCGCGTGCGGGAGCGGCTCCTCCAGCTCCTGTAGGCCTCGGGGTAGATGGTCCTGCCGAAGCCGTAGTACCTCCTGCCACGGGAGCGGGAGCGGCTGCGCGAGTAGGAGCAGCGGTAGCAGGCCCTGCCGCGGGAGCAGGAGCGCGAGCGGTGCCAGGCATAGCGGCGCCGGTAGTGCCGGGCCGGGTAGCGGCCACGGTAGCGCCGGTAGCCACGGGAGCGTGAGCGGCTGCGCGAGTAGGAGCGCGAGTAGCGCCGCCGGCGCCGCGAGCTGTTGCACCGCGCCCGGGAGCAGGAACGGGACCGGGAGCGGCTCCAGCTGCACGAGGAGCGGCTGGAGCTGGAGCTGCTGGAGCTGTGCGAGGAGTGGCTGGAGGAGCGGCTGGAAGAGCGGCTGGAGGAGCGGGCGCAGCTCCGCCGGGAGCTGGCTGGGGATTCCCTCTGCTTGGGTGAGCTGAGCGTCAGGTCGTCCATGAAATCCGTCATGTTCTGAGTTTTCGCGGCGCTGCTTTTCTCAGCGGCCAGGGCCAGTTTGGCTGATGCTCTGCAGTGCCCGGTCTCTGTTCCTGTGAGGAGAGGCAAGTTCAGCAAGTTCAGCATTTACAGGCATTTCCTCAGCAACAACAACGACGGTGACACACGGGCAAGGGTAATTAAACACCCTGACAACCCCCGGCCACCTTCCAGTAACAGCCGAGCTCTGCCATCAGTCACAAAACTGAAACACAAGGCTGTACAGTCACAAGGCTGTACAAAAAAAGAAAAGCTTCAGTTTACGCAATGAGTGGTTCTGTGTGGAAATCTGGAGAGAAGTAAGACTGTGTGGACTTTAAGAGTAATTCCTTTTGCAATACATTTTTTCCTCCAAAAAGGAGGAAAATCCTGACTTTCTTGGAAAGTATTTTCAAGGTATTTTATCTTCCATCTGTCCTAAATACACTCCATTGTATCTAAGATACAAAATAACCATTTGCCTTCCAGCTCAGTACAATTCTCAGTACATTTCTGCTACAATTCCACACAGGTTTTTACTACAGTAAGGGGAAACTAAAGTATCTCCTAAGTAAAAAGCAGCAAAGATCTTGCCTGTATCATGTCATAAAACTCGTGGCACACAGCCCCACACGTGCCAGCAGTGCATGCAACAAGCTGCTGTTAAAATCATTCGACATAAACAGTGCAAAAGTCGGGCGGTGATTCAGTGGCCATGACTCGCACAGCACTTCTCGTCGCTCTATATTAATAATTAAAATGGCTGTCCCTGGAGTGGCAGCCATTTTACGGCTACAAAGGTTACTCGGGGTAAGGATCTTATCACAAGACTTAAGCCCTGAATTACGTAACCAGTTTACAGTTTAGGGAAGCCTGCTTTGACACGGAATTTCTATTCAGCGCTCAGCGCAAACCGAGGTTAGGCAAGAAATCCAACCTCCTCACTGAAATCTGTAGTTTTAAGTTGCGTGAGAGTTATCAGAGGCACCTCTATCGCTACTACTCCAGGTAAAGTTTCACTACTTCACCTCTATGCCAGGCCCAAGGTCACACTGCTGGGACGGTAATGAGATAAATCCCCAAGTGCCACCTGCCACCGCCAAACCCCTCCCGGCCCATGTCCTGCCCCGTTCATGGAGGCTATGGCCGGTACCAGATCCCGCCGAGCCCTCACGGGTTCCTCACTCACCGCTGGGCGCCGCCGGGCACGCCCCGCGCTGGTTCCCCTGAGGCACCTGGGCGCTTCTGCAATAAAACAAACAAACACCCATTAAAACCCACCCGTGAACCATCCACGGCCCTCACTCCGCAGCGGCCACCACGATCAGCCTCTCCCGCCCCCCTCCCCCCTGGCCGTACCCCGGCCCGCCGCCTCACCGGCTCCAGCCCGCTGGGCTGCCCCCGCACGGGTCCTGAGGGGAGAGCCCCGCTTCGTGAGTCACCCCCATAGCGCCGGGCCCGCTGCGCCAGCTGCGATCGGCGATAGAAACACGAAAGAACAGCGAAAAAACCGCAGCTCGGAGCAACCACCCCCGTCCGCTGCGCCGCAAGCCAACGACTGAGGGCCGACCCAGAACCTTCCAGAACGTCCCTCCCGTTACGCAACCCCCGCGCTCGCGGCGCACGCGCCGACCCCGCCCCCCGCACGGCGGCTCCGCCCCCAAAGCTCGGGACGCGCCCCGCCCCTACGCGCGAGCGCTGCGCCTGCGTGCGGCCGCCGCCGCCGCGTCCCGTGACGGTGCGCGGGGGATGCGCGGAGCGCACTGGGTGCGGGAGCGCGCGGGGGATGCGCGGGGCCAGGGGCGCGCACGGTGCGGGGGATGCGCGGGGTACAGGGGCGGGGGTGTGGGGGATGCGCGGAGGCAGGGCGCGCACGGTGCAGGGGATGCGCAGGGTACAGTTGCGGGGGATGCTCGGGGGCAAGGGCACGCAGGGTGCGGGGGATGCGCGGTGCAGCCCCGTGACCGCGCGGGGTGCGAGAGCGGAGTGGGGTGCGCGGTGCTTGTGGTGCTTGCGGTGCGCGGATCGGGGGTGCGCCCCGATGGGAGCCGCCGCTGGCGGTGCCCGGTGAGCGCCGTCCGCGGGGACAGCGCCGCGTCCCCGCCGGGCGGCCCCGCGCTCGGGCGGTCCCCGCGCTCCGCTCCCGCCGGTTTCCTGTGCGGACTGAACCTCCCTTTTCCTCCCGCAGTTGTTGGCAGCGCTGAACCATGTCCGGGTTCCTGGAGAGCCTGCGGTGCTCGGAGTGCGTGGACTGGGGCGAGAAGCGAAACACCATCGCCTCTGTGGCCGCAGGGGTGCTGGTACGGCCCCACCCTGCTCGGGACTTTTGGATTCTTTTGGATTTTCTATCATAAGATAAAAATTATGAGCGGTTTGGGAGTCTCTTCTCTCGTGTTACAAGTGGGAGAATGAGAGGAAGCGGCCTCAAGTTGTGCCAGTGGAGGCTTAGGTTGGAGAAAATTGGGAATTTCTCCACTGGAAGGGTGGTCAGGCAGTGGTGGAGTCACTGGCTCTGGGAATGTTTAAAAAATAGGTGGATATGGCATTTGGGATATGGTTTAGTGGTGACCACGGTGGGTTGGAATTGATTTTAGGGAGCTGCTCCAACCTTAGGAATTCCAGGGAAAGGAAGAACAGGGATACATTGTCCCTCTGTGTAGCGGCAGAGGCAAAATCTGGCCTGGCTTCTTCCGTCCATTTTTTGTTTAAATTTCATTTTTACCCAGGAAGTAACTGCTGGAGTGGGCAAATCCCTGGCTTTGCAGTCAGCTGGATCCCAAGTTGAGAGATGGTGTTACCAATTTAGATGGGTTAGAGACTGTCAGGGCGTTTAAATATTGATGATGTTTTTTTCTAGAGGATTCTGAGCAAGGGCTGTGTGTGTATCTTAAGCTCTTCTTTCCCCCAGTTTTTCACAGGCTGGTGGATCATCATCGATGCCGCTGTGAAGTACCCTCAAGTGGAAGACTTCAACCACTCCTACCACGCCTGCGGGGTCATTGCCACCGTTGCCTTCCTGATGTAAGGATCCCCCACAGCCCCAGCAGCTCCTCTCTGCAGTTCAGAACTGTGGGAAATGGATTCACAGGGAATTCCCAAAGCCTGGCAGAAGGCTCATACAGCCTTGTGCATCTATCTGTGTGCAAACCCTGAGATAAAGTCTGCTGGCTGAGAAAGGCCATGGGATGGGACAGACATTGCTGAGAGAGAAATGGAACTGGAAAAATGTTTCAAGTGATGACCTTGCCAATAGACCAGATATTTTGGAGAAATAGGACTGTGAAAGATGTGTTGTAGCAAGACCCACATGGGGTATTTTTAGATGATTGGCTCAGAAGCATTAGCAGCGTGGTGTGGCAAAAGCTGATTGGCCAAAAAACGCTTTTAATGTAATTAGGAAGTAGTTTGGCTCCTGATTTTGTGGTGGTGTGAATTGTGACATCTGCACCGCCTCATCCTCCTCATGAGACTGAAAAAGGAATACAAGTCTTTGAAATGCCTCTCAGGAGCCCGGTCTGTGGGTCAGAAAAAGGGTTTTCCTGCCAAAGAATGTGGAGCAGAGGTTTCATGCCGGCTTTGTCCCGTTTGTCCCAGGATCAATGCAGTGTCCAACGGGCAGGTGCGGGGGGACAGCTACAGCGAAGGCTGCCTGGGCCAGACAGGTACCAGGGCTGGGGCTGTGCCAGGGGTGCCTGGGCTGTGTTAGGGGGGGTTTGGGGGACCTGGGCTGTTCCAAGGGGGTTTGTGAAGCCTAAGCTGTGTCAGGGGGTTTTGGGAGGCCTGAGCTGTGCCAGGAGTGGTTGGTTGGTGGGGCCTGGGCAGTGCCTGGGGGGCCTGGGCTGTGCTAAGGGGGGGGTTGTGGGGCCTGGGATGTGCCAGGGGGGGTTGGGGGGCCTGGGCTGTGCCGGGGGGCGTTTATGGGGCCTGGACTGTGCCGGGGGGGTTGTGGGGCTGGGGTGTCCCACAGGTACAGGACATCCCCTATCCCATTGCAGGGGCTCGGATCTGGCTCTTCATCGGCTTCATGATGGCTTTTGGGTCCCTTATTGCTTCCATGTGGATCCTTTTTGGAGGCTACGTGGTTAAAGGTAAGACCTGACCCTATTTTTGAAAGTTTAAGGTGTCCTGAATTTTAGAACTGGTATTTAGAGGGTTTCTAGGCAGGCTCAGTTTGAATATTTTGCCCTACACTCCACAATCCTGTATTATTACCAATATTGGGATGGATTTGATCTAAGTACAAACTTCCTCTACAAACCCAGCTCTTGCCCAACTGGGAACTCCATGGATATAATTAAACTGCTGCAGTTTTAAGGGATTAATTCCCTGGGTGAGCATTTATTCCCAGAATACAAATTACTGATTTCCTGCAGATTGCTCCCAAAGCCTCTTTGCTAAATTCGCACAAGGGGAAATGACATGTCAGAACTAGGATATACCTGAAAATTACTTTAAAAAAAACTCATGGGGATTTTTTTCTCTTAGAAAAACCAGTGGTGTACCCAGGAATTGCAGTGTTTTTCCAGAATGCATTCATCTTTTTTGGGTAAGACTCTCCTCTTTTATTTGTTTCCTATTTAATTGGCTTTTAATGATAAAAAAACTGAAAGTGGCTGTGATCTGGTTGGTCTTGAAGTCCTGTTCTGTAACCAGACCTGTGTGAATAAACTGGGATCTGCCTGCACAGGAATGGGATTAACAAATACCCTTTGAAATTCTGTGTTTGAAACAAGAGGAGTTTGATTTGTGGTGTCCCTTTGCTGTGTTTTCACAGGGGCCTGGTGTTCAAGTTTGGTCGCACAGAGGATTTGTGGCAGTGAACCGCCCCTGGAGTGCCCTGGGCTTTCACTGCACCCCCCCAAAGTTTTGTAAAACCATTTTGTAAACTTTCCATTGTGTTTAAAGAGGAATCAAGGAAAGCTGAAAGCACTAAATCCAGCTCTATTCTGTTTATTTTTTTTTTACTCTTGTACGTCCACTTCAGTGTTGTGGTGTTTTTGAGAAATGTAAAATTGCTACAAACAACAGTGGAGTCACTTTTCTAAAATGATGTTTGTTACAAATAAAAGGAGAGTGGAATATGGATTAATTTAACCAGCTGTTTCTACGATGTTATTTACAATCCAAGACTTACTAAAACTGCATTAAAACAACCTTTTAACAGGTATTTATTAAATATTTCCTATATCTGAGCAATATAACCATTTCCTCAATTTCAAAACTTGCTGCTGTGTGGCTTTTCTTGTGTAATTCAGAACTCTGGTGGCTTGGGATTTTTTTTTTCCCCCCCCATCCCTGAATATTTCATTTATCCTGTGGTGCTAAAGGGGAAGTGTCTGGGAAGTAACAACTCAGAGTTGTGTGTAGAAGGCTTGGGCAGCTGCTGAACTCCTGCTGGCTCTTTGGGAGCTGGGAACAAGGAAAACTGGCCCTTCCTCTGCAACCCTGCATTCCTTGGGAGCTGCAGGAAGGCTCATCCCAGGAAATGCAGGGATCTGCTCATCCCAGTGAGTGAATGAGGCCAGGGAGCCTCATCAAAGGACTCAGCCTTGTCACGAGTTCCCTCATTCATTCCTCACCAGGGTGCTGAAGGAAGAGAAGCAGCCACGTTCTCACTCCTTTATTAGGTAAGCACTGCTGGAAGATTTTCTGTGTCAGCTGTTTTTGAGAGTAAGAAACACTGAGGATCACAAAATCAGGGTTCAGTGGCAGAGAATGCTCTGTCCCTGAAGTCCCTGCACTTCCAGAATTGGGTGCTGGCAGCACTGAGGCCCCTTCCCCCTGTGCTGGGCCAGGCTGTGCCCTCCTAGACACTGCCCCGAGCTGCGTTTGTGTTTTACATTTGGCAGCAAACCCCAGGGGTTCCAGGAGCACCATCCACAACTGAACTTCCTGCCATCAGATCCTCCCAATATCCAGCCCCAGCCAAGTCATGCCAGATTTTTCCAGGGGTTCAGTCTGGCAGGATGCAGAGTTCTGGCCCTGCTCCAGCTCACTCATCAAATCCTGGCTTGTCAAAGTCTCCAGCAGAATCAATTCAGCTTAAAAACTTGAGTACTTTCCTGGATAAGAAGTGCTCCTGGAGGAATTTCACTTTCAAATCCATCCTTTTGCCTTGTAAACTCAGGAGCTAAAAATAGTTTAATGTTCCAAGCATTTGGATTGATAAGCCATGAATGCAGCCAACTTTTTTTTTTGTACATATCTTACAAAAATATTGAAGGTAAGGCCAACAAAGCAGAAAAGCTGAATGCATCTGAAGTTTGCACCTGTGAATTCACACTCTGTACCTTTGATTTTTGAGTGTCCATTGGGGTGGTTTTTGTGGGTCTGAGAATTGGTATTTCAGTGCTCTTTGAACCCATCAGAGCTGTTCAGTTTTTCTGGTGATAAAGAGGAAGATCTTATCTTGGTCCTGTCTGTCAGCTGGGATCCTCAATTCAAAATCCAACAGACAAGTGGGGGAACTGTGAACACAAACATTCTTGTATCAGAACATATCAAATCATCACAGGAAAAACCCCCAATGGAAAAGCTGATTAAAAGCTTCTTTTCACCCATTTGTTATTCCTGTAATTCAGATTACAGCCTCACATCAGCACCTAAGGGTGCCCACTGTGCATCAAAATGTGCTGAGAAAAGGAATAAACCCTTTCCCCCAGACATTTTTAATTCAAATATCTGGAGTTCCTCATCAAGGTGCTAAATGAACTCCCCCACAGGGGATCTGAAATAATTTTGAAACTCACCTCCCAATAAAATTGGTCATCAAAGTACTTTGATGCATGCACAGCTTTAAGCAGTTTGATGTTTAAGATTAAACCTGTTGGTAAAGAGAGACCCAAAATAAACACAAACACCAGGGCAAAGGGAGGAGTTTTTTGGCAATATTTATCCAAATGTAACAGATGAAAACATAAATTCAGACCTAATAGCAGAGCCCCCTGACTCCAGCTGGCTTTAAATACAAAAAGAGGCCTGCCAAGATCAAGGCTTGGGATACTAAAAAGGAATTTAGGTAACACTCCATTAAACAGCTGCTAGATTAAAAAAAAATACATCAAAATGATGAATTTTCTGCATGAGAAGTGCCTTGTGTATTTAAAGCAACCTGGCTTATCATCACTGTTGGTTTGGGATCTCTGATGGGAATCTCTGGACTTTCAAACAATTGGTTAAACCCTGAATGTTTGGCTATTTCCGTTGGATGTTTTCTAAAAATCTGTTCCTTCTTCATTACACTTAATGTAATGCAAAGGTTTAAATAAATTCAAACACTCCAAAAAATCACTGTAAGGTGAGTTTCCCAGCAATTTTCATTGGCCATTTTTTTGTTACTCCAGACAGAACTAAGGGCTGGGGAAAAGCAGCAGCTGCCACAAACCACAGCATCCCATGGGAGCCACGTGAGTGCTGCTGTTCCCAAAGCAGCAAAAAGTCCCCCAAAACCCCAAAATCTCTTGATCAAAGGGCTGTAGCCGGGCTGAGGCAGCTCCTGATGTTACTGAAACTTTGTACATTTGCTCCAAATGGCCTAAAAAGTGACAAGCCCCAGATTGGGGCATCTTCTGTCACTAAGACAACACCCAAAAGTGGAAGTATTTTCATCTTCACACCTCTCCTATCTGCAGGTTGAAGGCAGCTGTTAAGCCTCAGTTAAAATAAATCTCCAGTACTGAAAGAATGGTGCTGCTGGATTATTTCTGTGCAAAACAGCTCTTCTCCTTCAAAAGCCTGGCTGGGAAGGGTCCCGGCATTCTATTTATTCCACAAGTGATTCACCCATAGGAACTTGCTCCAAGGAAATAAAGGAATTCCTGGGGTGTTTCAATACTGACCTGTAATCAAACCTGTTACCAAGGCAGTGCAGATGGTCTGGCAGAAGGCACCAACGTCAACAAAGATCAAATAACCCAGACTGAAAAGCAAAAAAAAAAGTATTTCACCTTCTATTTAGCATTAACACTGTGAATGAATCTGCATCTATCAAATTCTCTCACAGAAACTGTAATTCTCAAATCTCCAGCTGCACTGAGATGTTTTAGGAACATACCAAAAGCCTAATGCAGACTTCAGAGGATTTTTTTGTCCATCCTTTTGGTATTAAAACTTCATTAAATTTGTTTCATTAAGAATACGATGAGAAGTGTATGGCCCTCATGCTGCACTCTGGTTTCTCCCTCCCTGATTATTTATCTTGATTATTTAACACAAGAATGTATTTACCTGGATAAATCATTCCATTGTTTATCAATTCCTTTTTCTACAACACAGAGAACAACAGCGGCCACAGCTCCAAGCACAGCAGGCAAACCAAAAGTGAAATGAACTCCAGAAGTATCCTGAAGCTTCAAAGCAGGATTAAAGCACCTCTGGGAAGAAGGAAAAGTTTAATTGACACCCGGAAACACAGGCTGGTAATTGCAGATCAGCTGCTGCAGAGCTAGAGGATGAATTTGCTCTCACGAGCTGCAATCCTGCACTCTGCTCAAAACACCTCAGGTCTCCTAGTTTGGAAAAGAGTTTCCCTTGGGGTATCCTGCACTGGAGGAGAAATTTATACAGCGTATCCAAGAACCATTTTGGGGTTTGAGCATTACCTGTAAAAAGTGAGATCCCAGGATGGTGATGACAGTGCCAAGCAGCCCCAAAATCATGGCAATCCAAGGGTGCTGGATGCTGTGTGCTGTGTAACTGACAGTGACCCCTCCAGCCAGGACTGCACTGTGGATGTGAGTCTGTACAACAACAACAACAGCAGGGGCTTAAGGGATTTCTCACAATGGTTTGTAGTGATAGAACAAGGGGAAATGGCTTTAAACTGAAAGAGGGAAGGTGCAGATTAAATATTTGGAAGGAGTTGTTCCCTGTGAGGGTGGGGAGGCTCCTGGAACCCTGGCAGTGTCCAAGGCCAGGCTGGATGGGGCTTGGAGAAGCCTGGGACAGTGGAAGGTGTCCCTGCCCATGGCCAGGGGTGGAACGAGGTGATCTTTGATGCCCCTTCCCATCCAAACCCCTCTGTGAGTCTGTGACTGTCAGACTCTGGACCTGGTTTCAGTTAACAGCTGTTGTATTTCTGGTATTCCTGAGGGTACCAGAAAATCTCTTTGAACAAAAGAACCCCATGTAGGCTTTTCCCTTGTCCTTACCATTCTGAATTTGCCATCCTTGGAGATCAGAGCAGACAGCATGAAGGCAGCCACAGCACTCACTGCAAGGGCCAAGTAAGTGTTGAACACTGCTTTCCTCTTGGAGTCAACCAGGATGGAGTTGAAGCTTGGCCAGAACACCCAGACAAACACAGTGCCTTGGGGACAAGGACAAGAGACCCTCAGGAGCTGCTCTGAACCACAGGGAACCCATCACTGCCTGTCTCTGGAGAGCTCCAACTGGAATTCCCAAATCTTTCCTAAAGCAGAGCCTCCTCTGAGCTCACTCCCAGTGAGGAACTGTCAGTGTCACACCTCCATGAGCACACGGGCTTCTCTAACAGGAATGCAAACAGGTTCTTCAGCTTCTGTGCCCCTAATGGTCAGCATCTGGGATCCCCAGCCTGCCTGGCAGGATGCATTGCTGCTTCCATGCCTAGGGATGCACAGCACAGATGGAATTCCAGCCAGCAGAGGGACGTGGGTAGCCTCAAAGCACCTCAGGCTGATGCCACAGGGCCCTGTGGCCTGGGCTGTGCACAGACACTAAGACAAACACAAAGCAGCAGCTCCTCTGGCATTGCCCAGCTGTTGTATTTTGTTTCCAGCCTGCTCGCATCACTGATGTTGTGTTCCCCACCCCACAGAGGTACCAGACCCTTGTACAATCTGCCTGACAGTGACATTTGATGTGTTCTTGTCCAAAACCCCTGACAAGTGACACAGGCATTGTCACTATGAGGCATAAATCCAGTTTCCAGCAGCCCTGGCAGTCAGTGATTTTGTACCAGCCTGTCTTGGCTCTCTGAAATCCAGTTTCCATTGCTAATATCCATGATTTCAGTGCACCAAGGCAGAGATCCTCCTGCCTCAGACAGGAGGGGCCATTTCAGCAACTCTAAACTTTGGTGGCACTGAGGACTTGTGAGATGATTCATCCTATTCCCATTGATTAGGCAGTTAGTCAGTCATAAATACAGATACAAAATCTACTGAAGCATTCCTATGAGTATCTGCTCAGCCTTGGAAACAAACAGCAAACAAGAACTCCAGGGACACAAAGAGCAGCATTTACATTTGCATTCCCTAAACTGAGCAGACTGACTGAGAATGAGACTCTGTGGACCCCTGCAGGAAGCTCTGGGTTCAGCTGGTGGCAGTTGCACAACAGAAGTTGTGATAATAAAGACACCAAATTGCTTCCATAAGAAAAGGAATTAAAGTCCCAGACACTGAGCCTGTCCTCCCCAGGCTCCTCTCTCGTGGGCCTGCCTGTATCACACTCCCCACCCTTCACCAGGCTTTATCTTTTTATTTATGTTACCAGCAGGGACTGCCCCTTTCTATCTCTGTGCACCACCTGGAGAAACAGCCTGAGCTCTGCTGAAATACAAGTTATGAGCTCAGCTCTGGCACACAGCCCCTCACCAGCAGGCCTGGGCAAGCCAAGGGGACAACCTGGCCAGGAAAGGGAGTGGTGAACCTGGAGAAAGAACTGTTAACCTGGAGCAGCTTTTATGCTGAGGTGACAAAAGCAAACCGAGCCTCAGCTGTGGCAGGAGTGGCTCCTGAGCAGGTAGGAAAGTGGCCTTTGTCACAAAGCAAGAGGCACAGCAGCAGTTGCTGTGCTTGGCTGCATTCAGAGCTGCATTTTGCACTGAAACCCCCAACCCTCCCCACGTTTTCCCTGCAATCCCTTCTCCAGCTGAGGCATTCCAGCCCAGGACTCACCCAGCATTGAGAACAGGTCTGACTTGGGGGTTCTCCTGTTCTTGTCCAGCCCTGGGGGTGGCTCAGGGAAACGGGAGGTGACTGCCAGACCAAAGTAGGCTCCAAAGAGGTGCACGTGCATCAGGGTGAGGTGGTCTGGGATCTGCACCAACAGAATATTCACTGTCTGTGGGCTGAGTCAGGCCACACAGAGCCTTGGCTGCAGCTGCTGCCAGAGCTGTCCTGAAGCTCCAGGGACATTTCCCCCCCCCGTATCTGAAAATCCCACCAGGGTACCTGCAGGAATGTTCTGTTGATGCATCTGCTGACATAGAAAAAGATTAATTCCACCAGGGTCATCACAATTAACTGCACAGGATTGGCTTTCCCCAGGACAGCCCCAGTGGAGACGATCACAGCAGTCATGCTCACCACAGCCTTTGCTAGACTGCAAGAAAGGAAGGGAAGAAAAACAACTCAGTCTCAGGGTGACACCAGGGCCAATAAAAAGGAATGACACTGAACAATGCACTCAAAAACCAAAAGCCCTCTAAAGATGCCTGCAAATGTGACTCTGCTCATCCCTATAAGGAGGCATTCTCCTGTACAAGGAGAAATCAGCAGTTCTGCATTAACCCAGCTCTAACATGAACTCATTACCTTTTCATACCAACTTCATTTTGCTGTGCCCTAAGGAAAACTAAGCAATCTTCTACCAGCACAGAGCTCTGGACACCAAGAACAATCAGCAAGAAGTTGAATCCAGTGCTACTAAAGCCATATCTTCTCAGAACCATCAGGAAGAAGCCAAATCCAAAAATCACCATGTGGTTGACATCTTGAAACTCTGCAGGATGGAAAAGAACAAGACAGCAGTGAAATTATTTTAAAAATCAATTTAAAAATTACAATTAACTAAGAAACCTTCAGATAAAAATTCAAGTGCCACTATTGTTTAGAGCTTGCAAAGAATTCCAGAGCTTTCTTTCCAATCTACAATCAGAGAAAAAAATACCCTTAATGTGAATTTATTTTTACACAGTGATCTGGATGCAGCAGAAAATAGACCAAAAATACAATTTAGTCTTGGATCTCCATCACACTTGTGTTACAAAGAAACTCCCACCACTCCTGGCAAATTCAAAGAGCAATAAAACCATTCTGCTTCTCACCAACAGACCCTGCTCTACCTCACCCCTGTGGGGCACAACAGGAGCAGGGATCACCCCTCCTTTCCCAGCAGGGTGCCAGGCTTACCTGGGTAGAAGTTGGATGGGGAGTAGATGTCACCAACACCTCGGAAGCCAAGGAAAGAGCGGATGAGGAAGAGAGTTTGCAGCAGAAGGAGCAGCCAGGGCACACTGCAGCGGAAGTTGAGGTAACGGGAAGGCATCATGCACTTGGCTACATGAAGCACCAGCACAGGAATTATTCCTTTTCCCTATAAAAATGTCCCAGTGCCCTCACACACCAACAGCACAGGAGGTGTGGGGGGCCAGCAATGGGAACTCCCAGCGAGAGATAAAAAGGCCAAGAGGCGTGAGCAGGGAACGGCTCCTTATCTGCGCTGTGGCAGGAGCCCAAACCCAGCACAGCTCACAGGGGCTGAGCTCACCAAGTGCCCCTGGACACAGCCACAGCCAAGTGCCAGCACTGCCCTGCTCCAGGACTCCTCCCTGGGGCATCCCAGCTGCTGGGGGCCTGGCAGCTCGGCCAAAGCACGAGGAGAACACAGACTCCATGAGCAGGACCATTGTTGGTTGACTTGACCCCAGGTCCTGTCACAGAAAGGAGGAGAGCATCGTGCTGAGACCCCCAGTGTGATTCCGCAACTCTGCAGACACATCCCACAACCAGCCTTGGGTGGATGGGTGGGTGGATGGATGGATGGATCCAACCCAATGCCAGGGAGTCAGGGACCTCTGGAAATGCAGCATCTCCTCTGCTACTGTAGGATCAGGCTGCTGTTCACATATGGCCATGGGAACGGCTCCAGGGACACTTCATGGATCCATAGTACAAAGCATGGGGTGGTTTGGGTGGGAAGGGACCTTAAAGCCAAGAAAACACCCTCATGACTCAGCCCAGCACCCTCCTGGGACAGTCTGAACGCCGTTTTGGGACCAGCACTCCTCACACTCAGCCCATCATTGCTCGGCCCTTGCTCTGAGAGTTCCATCGCCCCCTGGCAAGTCCGTGGCACCCAGCCCAGCGCCAGGCGAGGTCGGAGCAGCCCAGGCCGCCGCCACCGCCACCCTCCGCCCAGCCAGGGCCGAGCGGGGCTCGGACCGCGCTCTGGGCTCCCTCAGCAGCGGGTCCGCCATTGTTCCCCTCACGGCTCCCACAGACCACAGCGGCTGTGGGTTCCAAGGAGGCCCCAACCGCGGGCTCTGGGGTGGGGGCTCAGCCGGGCGGCCTTGGGAGCGGAGGCTCGGAGCCGGGGCCCACAGCGGTGCCCGACCGTGACTCGGCAGCCCCCGGCGGCAGCAGAGGGACCCGCCCAGCCCCGCCCCTCGCTGAACGCCCGCCCCCTCCCAACAGGCCGCCCTTAGGGACTGCCCTCCCATTGGCCGAGCGCAGCTCCTCTCGGCCCCTAATTGACCTATCCACAGCACCAGCCGTCTTTGGCCCGCTCATCCTGCACTGCGATTGGTCCGGTTGCTTGTCACTCAGCTACGCGCGCTATTTATTGGCTGGCGCGGCCCATCAGTCAGCCCGGGGTTATTTTGCCCTCCGGTGAGGCTACAACGGAGGCTGTGCTGTGGGGTCGGTACCGAGCGTCACAAGCTGTCACTGCCTGTCTTTGCGCCTGGGACATTGTATCCTCTTTCTCAACTGTCCATTTGCCACTGAGGCTGTCAATCAAGCGGGAGAGGCGGCACCTCGGTGCTACGGTGACAGAGGAAATAGAGCCCTCCCTCTTCCGTTTCGGAGTGGATGGCTGAGCTGTCCTTTTATTTTTCTGTTTCTCTTCTATTGGGCAATTTTCCTGTCGGTCACCGCAAGGGGCGGGAATCAGCCTGCAGCACAGTAGGCGGGAGGTAACCAAAATCTACATTTCGATTGGCTGACTGGCCATCAATCACGTCTTGTCCTATCTGATTGGGTTGCAGGGCCGTCATTCACAGTGGCGGGCGTGGCACGCGACGGCACGAGGTGGGGTCAACTTTCTGGCACTGCGATTGGTCTGTTCTACCGTCTGTCTGCCTTTCCTCGCTGTCGATTGGTCGGAAATGCTGTCACTCAGGTAGGTTCAACCGTTTGATTGGTCCGCAAGGGGGAGGCGGGGCGCTGCGCGGCGGCTGCGCGGGGGGACACGGCGGGGAGGGACGGACCAGGAATTATTTTTATTTCTTTGTTTCCCGGGGAAAAAAAAAGGGAAAAAAAGGGAAAAAAAGAAAAATAAGCAAACAAAAAAAAGGCCCCGCGCTCGGGAACCCCCCGCGGGGGCGGATGGTGCTGCCGTGAGCGGGGCGGGCCGGGCCGGGCCGGGCCGGCGGGATGAAGCGGCGGAGCACGGACTGCAGCAAACTGCGGCGGCCGCTCAAGCGGAACCGCATCACCGAGGGCATCTACGGCAGGTACCGAGCGGCCGCCGCGGCGCCGGGAGCGGGCGGTTCGCGGCCCCGGGGCCCTCCGGCCGCCCCCCGGCCCTGTCACCGTCATGGCGCCCCGGCGCCCCTCAGGCGGTGCCCCGCCCCGGGCCCTCCGCACCCCCGGGGCTCGGCTGGGCCGGGGGGAGCTGCTGGCCAAGGTGCTGCTGGTGCCGCCGGGAGGGAGTGGCCAGAGCCGCCCCTGTGGTGCGCACCCAGCGCTGGGGCCTTCGCCCTGTGTCACCCCCGGCGTGTCGTGTCGCGGCCGGGGGCTTTGGAGGTGCCAGAGCTCCGGGCCTCCGCTGTGTCTCCCTGGGGAGTTTTTCCCGGCGGGGTCTTGCAGCTGGACATTGCCAGAGGTGCCAGAGCTCGGAGCTGCTGCTGCAGCCTCAGGTGTGTCTCCCCGGCGAGGTTTTTCCCGGCTGGGCATTCCCAGAGGCTCAGGCTCGCACTCGGCAGCGGTTTAGCGGCAGAACACCTGTGCTGCTGGCTCGGCTCCTCACGCAGGGTTTCACAAAGTTGTTTTTCCTGTGCTGGTGGAGGTACCCGTGCCGTGGGAGCAGGATGTTGTTTTGGGAATTCCCGGAGCAGGGATGGATGGCCTGGTGTGGTGGGCACACAGAAGGTCAGACTCACCCCTGACCTGGGGAATGAGGAAACAAACAGTGGTGGAGTGAGATGCACGTGGGATGTGCCTCATCCCGGGAATCAGGATGTGTTTTCCAGGTGTTCACTGGCAGAATGCTCCAAAACGCTGATTTGTGTCCCAACACCATTGTCGTGAGCCTGTTCAAAGGGTATTTTAGAGCTCTGCCTTCCTGAGTGTGTCAGATTTTGTGTGGAATGCAATAATTCTGCATTTCTCAATCAGCAGGAGTTTGTGAGAGCTGTAGTAAATGTGCTGCTGTCCCATTTCTGTTTCTAGTTCAGTGGGGCTGATGAATGCAGTGCCTGGAAACCTGAGCGAGCTCATACAATTCGGATGTTAACTTTGCATGAGGGAAGCAGCTGCTGGAGAGCTGTGACAGGAATAAAATTGTCCCAGTGTGCTGCTTATCCCACTTGTAGTGAATCTGTGAGAGTAGAGAGCTTTTCACTTTAGACTTTCAGATTTTGGGAAAACGCTGCCTTCAATGGTAAAGAAACACATCCTTCGTGTAGAAATTATTATTCAAGGTGAAGAATAATTCAAATATGTAAGGAATTGCTTGTAGGTGGATTTCAAAAGTCATTCCAAATGACTTTCGGGTATGGATAGAATTTGCCTTTGAGGTGACTGGAAGGGAAGGTGGGGTGAGAGAAAGAGGGAAAATCAGGGGAAGCTCTGAGGGAACTCCAGGAGCTAAGTGTGTGCAGCAGGAAGAGCTGCTGGAGTCCTGTAAGCAGCTCAGCAGCACCTCTGGCTTTGCTTCTCCTGGGATGCTTTGGTTTAGAAATGGGATTTTTAGCCTTTGTTTCACATGGTGTTTTGCTAAACAGAAACAGTCTGTGTCCTCAGAGTGTTGTCTCGCAGAAAGGAAAGAGAAATCGTGGGAAAGGCTTTTCCCTTTGAAAATCCCGAGGGAAGTTCTTCTATATGGGTTTGGGGTCTTTCTCTTTTTAATATTTTTTCTCTCTCCACTCTGTAATTCAGTGATCACATACTGGTAACTTCTCAGAGAACTACAGTTGTCTAAATTCTTGTAATTACTACAGTTATTTACTCAGCTTATCTTAATTGTCCCCATCAGTTTACACAGACCCAGTAAATGCAGTTATCAGGAGGAAGCATCCTAGGTTTATGGGCAGAGCAGCCAGGCTGAGCAAACAGCAGGATTGGGATACTTAACTCTTTGTTTTGTTTGCTTTTTTAAAATCAAGCTTGATCTTAAATTAAGCCTGCTGTCCAGCCTGGGAGTGTGAGCAAGGCACAGCTCTCATTGAGACATGTGGGGTGGGTGAGAGCTGGGAAAATGAGGAGTCTTGGAGCAGGTGGAGCAAGGAGGGAATTGTCCTGCAGGGAAGCTCTTGTGGCAGAGTTCATTGCACGTGTAAAACTGAAGCAGATTATAAGAAGTGATAGAAAAACAGAATAGAGTTAGAAATATAAAATCCTGGGCTACACTGAAAGATGTGGATGATCTCTCTCTCTGAATGTTGATTTTTGCAGTGACTTTTGCTCTTTACAAGTATTGCAGGATCTGTGGAAAGAATTTATTATCATTTAAAATAACTGCTTTCAACAGATCTCTAAACCCACCACACTCACAGTAGGAATTGGAGGATCTCTTATTTCCACAGCTTATATTCCAAATTTTGCCTTCTCCTATATAAAACAATGGCAACAGTTTAAAAATGCCAAAGTGATTTAACATCTCCTACCTTTGGCACTGTGCATGCATTAAACCCTTAATTGTTAATTAAAGTATTCATTGCAGCTTGTCATCAGTTAAGCAATTAAAGTTTACTTGTTCCTGCTTCTTCCTAAGTCTTCCCAGTCCTCATCTTTGATCTGGTTCAGATCTGCTTCAAATCCTCCAACTGCATTGCTGATATTGCTTGTTTTGGCTCTGCTTGGTCCCACTTTCGTAGCTGGGGAAGTTTCAAGATGAATTCCACGCATCCCTGCTTTAACTTGTGCCAGCACATCAGCTGGTGGATGCTGTCTCATGGATTCCCTGACAATAGTCCTGAAATACTCTGTGTTCCTTCAGAGCCAGGATTTTTTTAGCTCGGGATGTAAATTGCCCTTTATCCCAGGCACTCCGTGGGCTGGCAGCCAAGTGGATGCCTTCAAGGGGAGGATGCCTCATCTCCAAGTGGCCCTGGTGGCACAGGACAGGATTCCTGGGTGCCATGACCCCTAAAATCCGCCTGGTTCCCTTTGACACCCAAATCCTGACAGGGCTGAATTCCAAGCACTGGATTTTTGACAGCCAAATAAACCGGAAGGAAAACATCAGAACTACCTCCAGGAATTTGGCCTTTTTTAGGCTTTTTCTTGAAAACTCATAATGATTCCTCCTGCTAATTTATTCTGGCACTTTTTTTTTACCAGCTTCCTATAGAGGGTAAAGTATTTTCTGCTGGAGCTGCCCCGGAGGTCTGGAACAAAGCAGCAGAGCTGTCTTTTATGACTTGAACTTCAGTGCAGGGCTCCAGTGTAATTTAGCCTACATTTAATGTGTTCTGCTGTGGCACAGGGAATATTAGCCCCTCTGCCCTGGCTCTCACTCCCTGCAGCTATAAAGGGGCTGCTGTGGCTGAATTTTAGTGTTTGCAGCTGAATTCCCAGAGCTGGCAGTCCTCCTGTCCCGGCCCCACAGCACTGGGATTGCTGATTGTCTGCCCCTGCCTGGGCTTCCATCACTGCCAGGATTTTTCCCTTGGGGCTCCCTTTCCTTACCTGCCCCAGCTCAGGGCTGGATACCTTCTGTGCCCTGAAAAGACACAGAATCAGGAGTCAGGGAGCTTTAATGGGATTCTTTGCATTTCTTTTCCTTTTCAGACCTGCAGCTGGCAAGTGTTTCACATGGCCAGTGCCAGCAGTGATGTTTTCTGCCTTTCAGACTCACTGTGCTTGCTCTGTTCCACTTCTTCTGCCCACTAATAATAATCTTAGATATTTGTTTGTGTGTTTATTTATATAAAGCTTTTATATTTCCTAATCTCCACTCAGCATCCCCAGTGTTGTGGCTGCTGGGTAACCCTGAAGTGGGGGAGTTGATTATTCGGTAATTTCACGCAAATGCTCAAATTCACCTTTTTAAAGCTCACCTGTGCCCTTGGTAGCCTGCCAGCCTTAGGATGCTTCCCACTCTTGTCTTGGATGAGTCAGGCTGCCAAATGGAACATGCCAGGATTCCCTTTCCAGCCTTTAGGCCTTACTGATAATAGTGGGATAAAATTAAGGCTTAATCGACCCCCGGTTTGGGTTTGGGTTTGGGTTGGAGAATTGGGTCTTTTTTAGGGATTTTTGGTGGTATTTTTACCTTACAGCCAGCAGAGGATTGCTTCTGCGGGACAGTAAAAGGAGAACAAAGAACAAGAGAGGGAAGAAAAAAAAAAAAGGAAATGGCATCTGGCATTGCACGGGGAGGAAAAATAAGGAGGAAAAGTATTTGTTGGCAAATTCAAAGGGGGAGCACAGGCACTGCGGGGTTATGAAGGAATCTTTCTATTCAGTGTACATAAGCCATCAATTGACCTTTCAGAGAAATTGCAGCACTGTAATCACTGCTCCTCCCTGCCCTGTGCCCTGCTCCTCGCATGGATGTGTCCATCCTTCCCCTTTTCCTTTATCACCCTCCAGGATTAGATGTCATATGCTGTTTCATGGGGAAAGCCCTGTCCTTAAACCTCTGCCAGGTTGCTGAGGGCAGATTTTTTGACATGTGTCAGGAAATTGGATAACAGATTTTAGGTATTTATCTGCAGGAATCTTCTCCTGTATTGGGATCCACCTCAGAATTGCAGTTGGCCTCGTGGAATATATTTGAGGCTCTGCAATGAAAAGGTTTTGCAGGGGATTTAATTCCTGGGGGTGTGTTTCAGTTCTCCCTGCTGGGCTGGGGGCTTGCTTGAACACAAACCCTGGCTGTGCAGCACCTCAGGCGGAGCACGATCTGAGATTTGGGCTCCTTCCCTGCTGGGGCCAATACAAGGATTGAGGCTTTTAAACTTTCCTGTACTCCTGGAATTCTGAATGGCTTTGGAGCCCTTCAGACATAGGCCCTTTAGTACTGTTGGCAAAACCTTCTTACAAGTGTTGCATTGTTCCAATTCCACTTCAGAAGGTGCTAAGTGTCAGCAGGGCCCTTGGATTGATATGAATTTAATAGCAGAAATCACTTTAATGGCTGTGTTACAGAACTCTCCTTCAGCAAATGCTTTCACTTGGAGTGGCACTTCACAGCAGCAGCATTAGTCCTGACAGCCCTCATTTGCTGGGAAAAATGGGGTCTCCTCATGGGTTCCAGTGGCAGGAAAACAAACAATAGCCATGAGTGTAACCCAGGAAAAGGCTCCACAACACAACTGAACAGGACAAGGAATTCCTGACTGCGATGATTTTATAGAATTCCTCAGATCTGAGGAGCTGCACAGGTACAATTCCAGAGTCTGTGCCCAAATGTCACCTTTAGTGCCAAATGCACTGAATGCAGCTGCTTTTTACAGCTCTCTGGTGAGGATCTAAACTTGAAATGAACAGGAACAGGCACCCTATGAAAGCATAATCCACCAGGAGAGTGTGACCATTTAAGGGGTTTTGATGAGTTTTGGTTGGCTGGGTTTTGATGTGGGATATTTTGTTGGGTTTGAAGGTGGTTGGGTTTTTTTTGGGTTTTTTTTTAATAAACACATTGTAGTTCCATTCTTCTCAAACAGTAATTTGTGACTGAGTAATGGGCTGGGTCCATCCAAACTGAAAACAGCACTTCCTTAACTTTTCCAAGTGTGTGCCATTAATTCTGTTTCCATTCCATTAAAGTGCTTCCTGGAGCCTTTTGCTTTATTTTTCTCCCACCCCATTCTGTTGATAAGGGCACTCTCAGACACATGCCATTCACCTCTGATTCCCAAGAAATCCAAGTGTTTTTCCCAGCCCTGTGGTTTGGACCTGACCTTCGCTGGCAAGTGGGTGAGAGCTGCACGAGTTCAGTTGTTTCCAAACCTCTACTGGTGCCCAGCTCTTTCCCTGGAAATTCTGTGTTTTGTCTCTTCCCCAAAGTTATGAACAATTCCCTAAAAAAGCCCTGTGGCCCTGAGCAGGGCAGAAACTCGACCCTGCCTGGCTCTGGGTGCAAACCCTTGGCACCTCCCCCTAAACATTCCAGGGCAAAGTTCTGCTGGTTGTGCTGGCAGGCTGGGAGAGGAGGGAGAACAAGTTACTAAAAGGAAAATTTGCATTTGATTTAAAAGATTAAAAAATATTTTTAACATCCCCCCCTTTATTTTTTTTTTTTTTTAATAACTGAATAGAGTGCAGCAAGGTATTGGGCAGGTGGAGTGACAGATCTGGGGGTCGTGAGTTTGGGGGGAAAAAGGGGGTTTGCATCTTTTTTGGAAGAATGGATTGGGCTGATGCCTTAAGTATTATTTGGGTATGAGCTCAAAATGTTTTTAAGCTCTGTTGCCAGGAAGGATCATCAGTGGTTCCAAATGCAGGACTCAGAACATGGGAATGTGGCTCAGGAATAATTGAAAAATAGAAGTTAAGCTCGTCTCAAGCCTCATGTGTTTCCATTTTTCTGGGGGTTGGCTTGTTTGTTTTTAAGGGATCCATTTGTCTTCGTAGAAATGTTTTCAAATCTAACACTGATAACTCGGTATCAAAAACAGTCTTTAAATTGCTGTGAAATACATCTCAGTTTATTGGAGTTGCAGTCTGTGTTAAATGAGGGAACATGTGCAGCCTGCTGAGGAGGGGGAACACTGAAAATCCTAAGCTCCAGGGCCAGGAGAGGACTGGAAAAGGAACATTCCAGCTGGGAGAAGTTACCTTTGGCAGGACTTCACTGTGTGAAAATCAAAGGGAGTTGGGTGCTGATGGCTTGTGAGAGCAATGACCCTGCTGTTTATTAGGAAAAATAAATGCAGTTCATTATCAGCTTCATTAGACCAGACCTGCTGTAATGGAATAATAATAAAAAAAACCCCACCCTAAACTTACTTTATAAAAAATATTTTGGCTGACATTTCCTTCTATGTATTACAGTTGTCCTTAATTCTGAATATTTTAATATTAAAAAAAAAGGAAGAAATCAGTTTGTCTGTTGAAAATCCCGACCTGAAATTTCCTTTTTCTTTCCCTCCCAGCACCTTCCTGTACCTGAAGTTCCTGGTGGTGTGGGCCCTGGTGCTGCTGGCAGATTTTGTGCTGGAGTTCAGGTTTGAGTACCTGTGGCCCTTCTGGCTCTTCATCAGGAGTGTTTATGATTCCTTCCGATACCAGGGCTTGGTGAGTGGGCACAGGAGCCTCTCCAGGGAATATTCCACATACTCCAGGGAATATTCCATATTCCAAGCTGCCCCAATGGCACTCAGAGCCTCTTCACAGCACAGGGGTCTTCTCTGATTTTTGTCTTCTCTCTGATGAATATTTTATCTGTGGCAGTGGAAATGAAATAAAGATTTATCCAAATTTCACCACAGAAAAATATCATTTAAATTTCTGAGCTGGGTTTGAATTAATCAGAACTATGTACAACCTTATATATATGTAAACAGGCAAGACTTTATTATTTTAAAGAAATAATATTATTTTAAAGAAAACCCTGTTATATAGAGTTTTTTGTATTTTTATATATATGTGTATATATATACAGACATATGCTGTCTATATATGGCTATATATAGGGGGTTATATGCATAAAATATAGTTTAATATGATAAATATATTAAAATTAAATAAACATGAAATATTAGTGTGCTATAAAATTACAGCTATTAAATATTTTATATAAAATGTATTATATGTATTTTAATATCTATTAAAAAGCTATATTGCTTCTTTTTCCTGGAATAACCAAACCTCCTTCTTGATCCCCCTCCCTCCTTTCTTTCAGGCCTTCTCAGTATTTTTTGTGTGTGTAGCATTCACCTCCAACATCATCTGTCTGCTCTTCATCCCAATCCAGTGGCTGTTTTTTGCTGCCAGCACCTATGTGTGGGTACAGTATGTGTGGCACACAGGTGGGGCATTATTCTTTATTTCTTTATTTATAACTTCTTAATTTAGCAACTCTTCTTTATTGGCAACTTCCAGAGCTCAATATATACCTCACATCTTTTAGGAACAAAACCCCTCTGCTGTCACCTCACTTAATGCAGTTTTTTTTTCAGAGATTTTGTTTTGGTTTGTTGTTTTGCACTTGGAGTGCATCTCCAGTAAGCAGGAACTGAAGGGGAATAAACAGGAATTCCAGAGGAGTTAATGGAAAATTAAATTCCTGACTTTTAAAACTCTCATGCAGTGATTAGACAAATACAGAGCACACTGGAAAAGTTTGTGACAGTGTTCTGTTCTTTCATAGTCAATTGGTGTGCTGTTAATTCAGTTAATATTATTAAAATGCCAGTTATTTCAGTGATCGGAGTTTAATTCTGTTTCAGCAAAGCTTTGTGTCAGCTGGGTCCAGCTTCTGAGCTGGTGATACCAGAGGCTGCCCTGACAGTTTGAGACTTATATGGAGAATTCTTGTCCCACTCTGCTGCCCTTTTCTCCCTGAGTTGTTTGAGTTTGTTCTCATAAATCCCTGGGTTTGGAGCTGCGGGGAGGTGGTTTAGTTCCTTCCCTCAATCAAAACACTTTAGGAATCAAATCTGATTAAAAATTTTTTTAGGAGTAACTTTTCTCTCCCCAGATTCTTGGGATTTGGGGTTTGTGGAACATTTTGTGTTAGCCTTGATGCCAGGGGGTTGCAAGGTGCTGTGGATCATCTCTCACTCAGCTCTGTGACGAATTAGTCATTGCTAATAATGGCAGTGTGGGAGCTGATGGCAGATGCTGTGAACCACTTGCTGCCCAATTTCAAATACCTGCAGAATCTGGGGTTATTTTTAGAGCTGTATTAATATGTTAAAGCCTTATCTGAAGTTGTTCAGGGTTGATGGTTAGAAGGAAGAACTTGATGGGCCAGTTTTAGCTGTAGCTATTGAGCTGATTTCATATTTTAATTCATGGTAGCCTCAGGAATTACTCATTTTCAGTGCTCATCCAAGTTGATAGGAGCTTGCTTTTTTAAATTTTTTTTCTTTTTTAAGTTATTTTTTTAGGTGAAATCTTTAAGGTTTGTTTCCTTAGACTTCTGAAATGTTTTAAAAATAACTTTCAAATCCTTGCTGCCTGTGTTCTGTCCCTGAGGTGCCTCTGTTTCCCTTCTCTCCATAGAAAGAGGTGTGTGCTTACCAACAGTATCACTGTGGATACTTTTTGTTTATATTGAAGCAGCCATTAGATTTAAAGATTTAAAAAACTTCCACGTGGACCTTTGTCGCCCATTTGCAGCACACTGGTAAGTGCTTCTCTGTCCTGTTCCTATTAACCTTTATTTCACCAGGGAAGTAAATAATAAATAAAAATAATAGTGAAAGTGAATAATAAATGAATAAGGGCTTTTTATTTGGGGCTTGGCTGTTCAATGTTTTCCTCACACTTCTTCCATGAAATATTCCATGAGAAATGTGTGTAAACAAGGACCCAGTGCCACCTTTCTCTGCTGTGAGGAATTTGTGGTGTGGATATTCCAAGCATTTCTTGAAAGCTCCTGTGGAACAGCAAAAACAACTTTATAGATCATTTCTTATAGAAGTTATTCCTAGGTGTATATGCTTGATTTATTTGCTGTCATGGCTATAGTTTGATTAATAATATTGCGATTTTTTTTTCCTCCTTAGCATTGGCTACCCTGTTGTGACTTTGGGCTTTGGCTTTAAAAGTTACGTCAGCTACAAGATGCGTTTGAGGAAGCAGAAAGAGGTCCAGAAGGAGAATGAGTTCTACATGCAGCTCCTGCAGCAGGCACTGCCTCCAGAGCAGCAGATGCTGCAAAGGCAGGAGAGGGAGGCAGAGGAAGGCAAGTTATTCCTTCCATGTGTTCTCTGTTCCCTGCTGCTCCAAGAGAAAACAAACCCCAGACGTGCTGAGGAGCTGCTTCAGCCTGTCTTGGTTGGGTGGGAGTATGGGGAACTCAGAGGGGCAGGAATGAAATCAGTTTGGAGTAGTTGATGTGGCAGGAAAAGTGAATTATGGCCCCTCTGCTCGGCTCCTCATTAGCAGCTGCTTCAATCTGGTCAGTTAGTGTTGGGTGAAGCTCTAGTATTTATTATGAAAACCCTGTTTCCTGCCTGGAATGAGGCAAAAAGCCTTAAAATAGGTGACTTTGGATTCTCTTTTCTAGAGAGTCTCCAATATTGATTGTTTCCTGCAGGAGTGATGGATGTGTCCATAATGATTTTTCTTTCTGTGGCATGGTATTGATGGATTTAATGAACTAAGGTGGGTTTTTTTCACTTTGGTGTTGCAGCAGCCAAAGGATTATCTGATATGGATTCCTCAATACTCCTGCAGCACAATGGAGGCATTCCAGCCAATAAAAAAATCTCTGCAACGTTGCCAGAGCTGGAATATCGAGAAAAAGGGAAAGAAAAGGACAAGGATGCAAAGAAGCACAACCTTGGAATAAACAACAACATTTTGCAACCTGTAGACTCTAAAATACAAGAAATTGAATATATGGAAAACCATATCAATAGTAAAAGATTAAATAATGATCTTGTAGGAAGTACAGAAAACCTCTTGAAAGAGGACTCATGCACTGCCTCGTCCAAAAATTACAAAAATGTCAGTGGGGTTGTGAACTCCTCACCCCGCAGCCACAGTGCAACCAACGGGAGCATCCCCTCCTCATCCTCTAAAAATGAGAAAAAGCAGAAATGTGCCAGCAAAAGCCCGAGCACACATAAGGACTTAATGGAAAACTGTATTCCTAATAACCAGCTAAGCAAACCAGATGCTCTGGTAAGGTAAGTTGGGCCTGAGCCTTATCTCATCCTCCCTTGGTCCATCAGGACTCAGGGCTTTCATTTGCGTTTTATTAAGGAATATGTTATTTATGAGCATGTAGAGGAGGCAGAATTGTGTAGTGTGGGATAAGAGCTGCTGGAGATGTCTGGAGCTGTATTCCTGGTTTTTGTTTGATATGCAGCCTGGAGCAGATTGCTTAATTTCTGGCTCAGGATCTGCTGCTCCTCTACCTCACAGATCTGTTGTGAGGCACCATAAATACTCTGGTAGAAGGCAGGAGAAAAACGTGGAGAAAATCAGCTCATCTGTCCTTGACAGCTTTTCCATGGAGCAACCTTTGCCTCTCCAGGGGCTTTAGTGGGGTTTCTTGGTGCCTGAACAGGTGTTTTTGTTTTGTTTTTCCTTTGAAGTATTTGGCTTTTGCTTTAATCTTTAATTCCCAGTGTGGAGGCAGAGTATGCAGCGAGGCAGTGGTGATGTGGAGCTGAGTCCAACTCTGCTCACAGCCGTGGTGCAGGCACAGGTCACAGGGATTCGTTTGGCTGCCTGGGAATCTGTCAGCATGGAAAACTCCCAACCTTACATCTGCTCCTGGAAAGTTCAGAGGGAGATGGATCTGTGAGGTGCAGTGGCTCACTTGAGACAGATGGTATTGTCATGTGCTGCCAGGAAAAGCACCAGTGAGGAAAGTGCTGTGACTGTGCATGGAGAGATGTCTGGAACAAAAACTGTAACACAAATCTGCGTCCCTTCTCCAGCATTTTCCACCTGGCTCCTGTCTCTCTTCCACCAAATCAGTGTTGGCCAACTTAATTGGCACATCAGGCTTGTTTTCCCTGCAGGTGCCTTTGATAATTGGGCTTTTGTCTCAGAGGATTTGTGCTGTGGAAACACACAATTACTTCAATGGAAATATTATTTTCTCCTCTGATAATCACTCTGTCCTTGATTGACACGCCCCTGTCAATTAACACCCAGACTAATTGATACCTAAATCAGAAAAGCAGCCGATCAATCTGATCTGTGAATCCAATGCAGTCAGGATTGATGGAATGCAGATTGTTCTGCCTTCAGCAGAGCTGCACCAGACCCTGGCCAGGGCTGCCTGGCTGTTCCCATTCTCAGCTGGCAGCTCTGCACTCTTTATAGGGTTTGTTTGCTCCCCGAGGGAGAGAAGGGTCAGCTCAGTTTGCTGCACTTCCAGACATCCCCCAAGTCTTGAGAAGAGACTGACCTGCCAGCCTCAGAATTGTGTAGCTGTGACAGGCGCTGAGATTTAAACCTGGTGTGTTTAAAGCTTAAATTTCATGTAGAAATCCTTATGTGGGAGCTTAGAGCAGGTGGTCACTAAATGCCCAAGATGAGTTTTGGATCACAGAAATGAGTCTACAGCAAAACAGGTCGTGTCCTTAGGGAATTCCAGCTCCTGGAACTCCCTGGGGAAGGACAGAGAGCACAGCTGTACTCTGAAAGTGCCTTACTCTGCCCTGAGAGGGAGTTTAACTTCTTCAGACAAGTGTTTTTGGGATGTGTGGGTGTGGAGTTGTGCTACAAATCCCTGGAGCTGTTCCTTGTCCCTGATGTTTCTCTGCAGGCAGCCCAGGAGCACAGGGAACACCAAACCCCAGCATCCTGCTCCCAGCTGCTGCCTGAAATCATTCATGAAATCTTGTTTCTGCTCAGCCTGGCTGTGTAACTCCCACACCACTGGGAGCATAAACTCACCTGAGAAATTGGGTGGGATGGATGCACTTAAATTTAAAAATTCATGGTGCTTTTTTATTTTAACCTTGTCAATTATCCCGTTCCTAGAGTGCCAGGCATTTGTTCATCATCTTTTCCACTTCCAGGAGTGTTATTCATTCCTATTATTAAACTTTCAGTCTGGTGGAACCAGAAAAGGGCTGAGTGAAGTCCTGCATTTGTTCAGGCTCAGGTCAGATCTGCTCAGCTTCCAAATAAAGCTGCTTTTTCTGACTTGGTGTCTAGCAGCCTCACAGCAGGATGGCAGAGCCGATCTGCTTTCCTTTTGTGTCCACACATGATGGCCCTGAGCTGAGTAACCAGGAGCAAATGTAAAATATTCTTGCTGCTGCTAGGGACTTGGGATTTACAGGGCTGAAGACATTTAAGACCAGGAGGTTTTGGACACCAGGAGTTTTACAGGGTTGTTCACTTTGAAACACTTGACATGATCTTTCTGGAAGGGTCCAGCTAATTAAGGTTTATGTATATATTTTATATATGCAATTCTGTTCTTATTTGAAGCTAGACTTTTATTTTATGCTCGGTCTGGTGGAATGTCAGGGCCTGAGTGGTTTCGTGGGGAGGAACTTCCTGATGCCCATCCCTGGGAATTGTTCCATCCTTGCCAGCCAGAGCTGAGGGATCCCAGAGGCTCAGGGACCTTTGGGGTTTTCTGAGACAGCTCCTGAGGTTGCTGAAATCTGCTGGTGCCTGTCAAGCCCTTCATCACTGAACCTCTGTGATCTGAGTGCTTCTTTTCCAACTCTCTGGTAATGGGGCCAGTGGAGGGATCCATTTGGGGTCAGCCTGGTGTCCCTTTGCACTTTGCTGCTGTTTGTCAGGAGGTACAGAGCAAATTCATGTTTTACCATTTCACTGTCATTTCTGAGGTGAAACAGATTTAGAGCCTCAATATATGGAACAATTCCAAGCTGTAATTGCTGCAGAATTATTTTTTGTTGTTGTTGTTCATTGCACATTACACAGCAAAACCCATGACCTGTCCCTGCCTTTTAGCACCCTTAAAAATCCCTGCACTCAAACTACACAAAAAGCCTGGCAGTGCAGCTTGGCAGAACTGTCTGTATCCACAGAGGTCCTGCCTTTGGCACATGAGGAGGTGAACAAGCTGTCTCATGTACTAATTATTCCCACAGATAAGGAGGACATCTTCTGGCATTTGGACTGGGAAAATTCTTGGTGAAGCAAAAGCTGCTTTGCCACAGCTTATTTCTCTTCCCTAAAATGGTGTTACATGCAGAGACAGGCTGGAAGGTTTTAATGTGAATTTATGGCCATTTGGTGCTCACACTGTAGAATTTGGTGGCATCACTGATGGGCAGAGAGGGGTTGGTACCTCTTGCCCACCCCCCTTCCCTGCCTGGAGTGGCATTAAAGCAGCAGGTTTCCTGTGTCAGCTACAGGGGGGTGATGGCTAGGGTTTCCTGCCTTAGGAGGGCAAGCATGGAACAGAAAATCAGGATTGAGAATGTAAATGAAGAATGTGGGAGCCAATCCCTCCTGCAGACCCTTCCCAAGGCAGCAGAATGCTCGGAAACAGAACAGCCTTTGGAAATGGCAACTGCTTGGGGCAGGGAAAGGAGGATCCTGGCTTTCTGTGGATTCCTGGCTTTTTCGGGAATGAAAGCTGCTCCTCAGAGCCTGTGAATTCCAGCAAGAGCAGCTCAGGGCTGCAGGAGCACAGTGGCCACTTGAAAAGAGCAGCTTCACTGCAGGAGCTGCTTGTGCCAGTGCTGGGGCTTTTGGAGAGCATCTCAGGGCCTTTGGGGTACTTTAAAATAATTTTTATATGAACTGTGTTTCATTCGAGTGCAATTGCCAGGTGATTATGGGATGGAGTAAACTAAGCACCCAGACATCAATACTGGGGAACATTAAAGCTGAACTGAGTTGTCTTTAAGTTCATCCATCAATCTCCCCCGAGGTATTTGGGAAAATGCTCCCTCTCCGAGGTGATCCCTGATTAATTCTTCTCACCAGGAATGATAGGAGGTGGTGCTCAGCAAAGGAAATGGGTAAATCTGCAGTTAGAGGAATGACAAACTGAAGGAATTGACCTCGCTTGTATAAACAGCACAACATAATCTGGAACTAAAACCTCATTTAAAAAGCAGTTCTGTGTTAGAGTGAGTGCTGCTGTGTGCAGCAGCAGGGAAAAATGTCTTCCAGAACTCAGGTTTTTCTTTGCTCCCCCTCCTCTGTAAATAATTTTCTCCAATAAGCGTGGAAATAAGAGACTTAAGCAGCAAATGAAATCAGAGCAGGAATAACAATCTGAAAAATGCTGGTTTAGTGGGTCATTTATCATTGTAGCAGCAGTGTAGCCTGTTCCAGAGGGGAGCAGGGCAGCTCCCTGCACTGCTCTCTGCTTGCAGCTGTGATTTTTTTATGGCTTTGTGTTGATTTCCCTTGATGTGCTTTTATTTTGGAGTGGTATTAATGTCCTTGTGAGATGTGATCTCTGTGACAGAGCAAGGAGAATGTGTGGGTCTGAGGGGGAACTCCCTTCTTGTTTTCTCCTTTTTAATGAAGTTGTGTCTCTACCTAATTGGGGCAGGGAAACCAACAGGGAAGCCTTTGCATGATGATGGGTTATCATCTTCCTCCCTGGTATTAGGGAGACAGGCGCCTGCATTTGCTCTGTAATTGGCACAGAACAGATATTCTCTGCTCTGGTCTTTAAAGCTGGAGCAAAACCTTCAATGTAATGAAAAGGGGTAATTAAAACCTGCTAAAATCTTCCTGTAAAGCCTCATTCCCAACAAGCCCATTGATAAAGCATTTTCCAATGGTTTTGTGTAGCACTGACTGGAAAGAGAGGAATTTTCTGTGTTAATATTTTTTTTCTAGCCTCTTTGGAGTGATGTCTCCTGGGTGTTCCACCCTCCCTGAGCCCCCATCCCACAAATTCCCTACACACAGAAGGAAAAGCTGTGGCTTCATCTCTGCTCCAGGTTCTGCAGGGTTGGATCCTGCAGGTTTTTTCTGGAGCAGCCCTGGGAGCACTCAGGTGCAGGAATGCCACCAAGCAGATGGCTCCACAACCCTGAACTCACAGCAGTTCCCCATTGCCAAAAACACAAATTCAGCCTGTGCCAGCACCTCTGGGGCTGTTCAGGCTTTATGTGCTCAGAGCTTCTTTTCCTGGAATACTCAATACCCAAAATAAATCCTGAGGTATCTTAGTTTGGCATAGCCTGAGCTATTTACAGCTCTTATCTTCAGTTATCACTTCACTGTAGCCATGGATATTGAAATTATTTATGGGTCAGTGTAAAATGGGATTCAGGTGTGTTCCCCCATTGGAACAGATTTTTTCCACCAATTTATGAAAACATGGATTAAAACAAATCAGCTGTTGGCACACCCCAGTCTGGTAGTGGTTCCTACAGCTTCTTGCTCTGTTTAATTAAAACATTTGCACTCTCTAAAACACTGGGCTGCTGCTTTTTTGGCAGGTGAAATGTGACTCCGATTTCTTTGCCCAGCAACTGCCCTGTCCATCATTTAACTGCAGGGTGACACCACTCACCTAAAACCAGCTGCTAGTGTTCCCATTTGGGGGCTGAGGCTGGAATATTTGGTCAGGTTTGCAAATTCTTTCCCTCAGCAGAGCACCAGGTGTCGTAGTGATTTGTGCACTTCCCTCTGAGGTGGGTATTTGCTTTGTGTTGTTACTATTTGCCTGTAAGATGATTTTTTTTTTCTGTTTAAGGGTACTGTTGCCCATTTATAGTGCACTGAAGGAATTCCTCCTCCCAGGAGCACACTTCCGTAGAACTGGAGAGGTAGCTGGGGCTGAGATTTGAGTTGTCTGAGGTGTCCTAGCCTTCAGAGGCTGCTCATGGCTCTTCATTCACCCTCTCACCTCTCTGGGCTGTTTTAGCTGTTACAAACCCACTCCTATGGATTTCCACAGCTTTGGTGACTCCACTCTGGATTCAGTGGCACAGGATGTTCTCACTGTTTATCTCTCAGTGCTTTTTAGGCTGACATTTCCCTGCGCTGAAGCCCAAAAATGTTTCATTAAGAAATCAAAAAGCTCCAGCCATTCATCTGCACTGCTGAGTGTCACTGAGGGCAGCTCTTTTTGGCTCTTGTGATTGTTCTCCTCATCTTAATGTCCTACTGCGACGAATTCAGAATGGAGCCCTAGGAAATAAAACCACCTTCATCTTCTTTATGGGCATTTAAAAGCTCTCAATACCTGGCAGAGCAAAGGAGGATTGTGTGAGAATGGCTGGGGTGTATTTGCTTTAAATAAGTGTGTAACAGAGTTTTAAAAGGTTGATTATTCACCTGTGATGTGTTTTTATTCTAAGAATCAATAACCTTATTTGTGAAGGAAAAGTCAAAGTGAGCTGAGTGCCTCTCTTCCAAAACCTGTGTTTTATTTAACACTATTTTAATTAATAAGATTACATGAATCTTTCAGGAACTTTCCAAAGCTACAATTTCAAGTGTAGAGCAGATGGTCTCTGCTCAAGAGCAATTAAAACTAAATTTACTGACTCCTGAGCTGGAGTTCCTCAGCATGCACATCATGTGCTTGCAAGAAAATACCAAAACATGTTGAGGTGACAATTCAGCAGCCTGGCCCACAGCTCAGCTCTGGGTAACAAATCAAACTCAGAACAAAATCTGTCTGTGTGTGGCTCTTTCCTGGTTTAGAACTTCTCAGACTTCAGAGAAAATGTAATTCCATGGGATTTGTTTTGTCACTTGCCAGTGCATGGAAGCTAATTCCTGTGGGAGGCTCTGAGGTATGTGTGGCTTACATGGAGCTGTGTATGGGGAGTTATATAAAAGCTGATTAATTAGCAAGGACACAATTGTAGAGAATTGTGAGAGCTGAAGGTTTGGCAGATGGTGCCTGGTTTATTTTGCTGTTTGTACAGAACACATCTGATCTTTGGGGTGAGTTGTCTGAGGTGTCCCGGCCTTTAGAGGCTGCCCCTGGCTCTTCATTCACCCTGTGAAAAACAAGGTTCACTTTGTTGGTAAAACTTAAAAAGTTTAATAAAAAGACAGTTAGGAGACAGAATAAAGCCATAAAGGTTTAGGGCTGGGTGTTTGGCATTCAGCCAAGAGCACACCTTCCCATCTCAGAAACACTTCTTTAAGTGCACCACATGTTGCATATTCATAGATCCTCATGCTTTATTCAAACATTCTTCTGCTTTGTTTCAACCCCCAACCTGCCCCCCTTCCATTTCTCCTTGTGGCTCTGCTCTGTCCCCACACTCCCTGATAATGGAGAGGCAATTAATTCTCCCTTTGGGATTCTGGTGTCTGTCCCTGTAGTCTTCATCCAGATGGGATAATCCAAGATAGTGAAGAATTTACCATTCTGAGTTAGCTACAAAAAGCATTTTACATCACATAGTTTCTATTTTAATATTATTCTATAGCCTAAGAAATTTATCATACTACTATTTCTAAGTTTTGTTAATAGCAGAAATAAAAGAAACTATATTCACACAGCAAAGTTTTCCAACATTATATGTATAGCATTCATTTTCATATTAACCAATAATATTATATCTTATAATATATAAATTTATATATAATTTATATTATATTTATTTATAATATATTTGTATTTATTTATAAAATATATATTTATAATATATAAATTTATAATAATAAAGCCAATAATATTATGTCTTATTAGTTATAATAAATATATTCTTTTATATTTATAACAACCCTCCCGTGGATGCTGACAGCCTCATCAAAGATCAGGCAGCAGCAGAGCTTTCCCATACACTGGCCTAGGAGAGCTGTGAGAAGGAATTAAAAACAATCCTAGCACCTGCTGTTTTCCCACTTGTTTACTTGCAAGGTGTTCATGAAAAGGTGTTTTTCCTAAACAGCCAGTAATGGTGAGAGGTGTTGGTTGGAGGACCAGTCATGGTCCAGTTCTCTCAGAACCATCTCTAAAGGGATGTGATGGTTAATAAAGGAGGCTCTTGCCTTCTGAGAGGATCTGAGTCGTGTCCCCTGATACAATAATGCCACCCTCCCACCTCTCTGGGCTGTTCCAGCTGTCACCCGCTGCAGGAAGCTGAAGGTGTCCTTTGGCATTGTCTTTGCAGGTTGGAACAGGACATCAAGAAGCTGAAGGCTGACCTGCAGGCCAGCAGGCAGGTGGAGCAGGAGCTGCGCAGCCAGGTGAGCTCACTGAGCTCGGCTGAGCGTGGCAGCCGTGCTGAGATGGGCCAGCTGCGTCAGGAGAACGAGCTGCTGCAGAACAAGTACGTGGGCACGGGGCCTGGAAAGGGTTAACAAGGCAGAAATAGCGCTGGGTAAAAAATAGGGGATGTGTATGGATAGTATATGTAATGGATATATAATATAGAATGTATATGTGTATCATGTGTATATAATGTAGAAGGTGTATATATCATGTATATATAATACAGAAGGTGTGAATATAATATAATATAATATAATATAGTATAGTATAATATAGTATAGTATAATATAGATGTGTATAGATAGTATATATCATGTATCTAAAATACAGAAGGTGTACAAATAGTATATATCATGTATATACAGAATGTGTGCATATAACATATATAATATATATAAAAATATTATGTATACATGTAATTATAAAGTACATATAATGTACACGGATATTATATATATTGTATATAAAATATGCATACACATAGTATATAATGTATATCTAATGTGTACATATGTTATATATAATGGATATAAAATATGTGTACATATAATATATAATGTGTACAAATATTATATATAATTCATGTAAAATATGCATAGATATATAATGGATATATAATGTGTATGAACATTATATAAAAATGTATATATAATATGTATATATTTATCTATAATTTATAAAAATATTATGTGTACTTACATATAATATATAAATATATTAGTAAAATATATATAAGTAATATATATTGTCATTTATTACAAGTAGGTGCCACTGCCTGGGGGCTGCAGAGGGGGATTGTGTTAAATAATCCTGAAATGGGAGGCAAATCCAGTTTGATTTTAATAAATGAGGCCCTGCACTCACTCCTGTCCCTGTCCCCCCACAGATTGCACAATGCTGTACAGATGAAACAAAAAGACAAACAAATGATCAGCCAGCTGGAGAAGAAGCTAAAGGCAGAGCAGGAGGCACGAACCTTTGTAGAAAAACAATTAATGGAAGAAAAGAAAAGGAAGAAGTTGGAAGAAGCAACTGCTGCACGAGCAGTGGCCTTTGCTGCTGCTACGAGGTGCTGTGCCCTTGGGGAGGCTTTGGGGCAGGGAGGAGAAGCCTGATTTTGATCTTTTATTTTAAAAAACCCAGCTTTCTTTGCATTGAGAGGTTTATTTGTGTTAAAACAAGGCAGATGTGGGAGATGTCTTCCCCTGAAGCTGAGCCTCAGTGCCTACATGACATTTACACTTGTAAAGGATGAGTGTGCTCTAAATTACCTGCTGTTCCTGGCTGGTGCTCTCAGAGATGTGTCCTGCACAGAGGAGCATCTCCTTTCACCTGGGGGCTGGGAATCAAGGATTTGTGCAGTGACATTGGCCAAAATGCTGGAATTTCCCTACTGGGGCAGTGGCTCCCAGTGCTCAGCAGCTCAGTGCTGGAGTCCCATGGCAGCCCAGCACAAATTGGGGACACGTTCACCTGCAGGGCTCCAAATGTCTAAAACCAACTATTCCTGCTTTTCTGTTATCCTGCATCTCATATGGATGAATATTTCATCCATATTCCAAATCCCCCAGTATTTGAGGCATAACACTGAATAACTTCCTGCATTGTCACCATGAGGGGAATTATTTTGCTGAGCAGTCCAGAGTCAGCTTCTTCTCTTCATGCTTCAGTTTGTATTTTAATTTTTGCTGTTGTAAACAGCTGAGGAATGGCAGCCTGGTTGTTATTTCATCTGCTTTGTTTCATCTATTTGTTTCCCTGCAGAGGGGAATGCACCGAAACCTTACGGAATCGCATCCGGGAGCTGGAGACAGAGTGCAAGAAGTTAACAATCGACATCAAACTGAAAGAGGATCAGATCAGAGAGCTGGAAATGAAAGTTCAGGTAAGGCCATGGCACCAGGGGCTTGGGACAGCAGCCCAGGGAGAGCTCCCAGTCCTCCCAAATCCCTGGATCTGCCCAGGGAGTGCAGCTCCTCCAGGGTGGGGAGGGACCAGAGGCTCCACCCAAACCATTCCGTGTTCAGGGAGGGTCCAGAGGCTCAATCCACACCATTCTGTTGGCTAAATGGGGATTTTTTTTTTCCCCCCAAACCCTCTGGTCTGTGCAGGCTGAGGATAGAATCCCCTCAAAAGCATTTTTTTCCTCATGCAAGGAGCCTGTGGCCAGTCTCATTATAATAAATCATAAATTTCACTTGAGGTTGCTGACTCAGGGCAGTCTGGAGCACTGGCCAGACTTTTTTTTTTTTTAATTTTTTTAAAATTTTTTTTTTTTTTTGTGGAAGTGCCTGAATATTGAAAATACTTCATGGTAGACATGCAGCAAACAGGTTTGGGTTTGTTACGGCTAAAGAGCTCTAATGTGTGTCCTTACTCCTGTCCTAAAGATGAGCTCAGACTGACAATCTGCATGAAAATGGATTTTTAATGCCTCTTCAAAACCCACCTGGTGCTGCTGCTGTGGACTTGTTTCCCAATCACAGGCGTAGCCTTCTTGTCCCTGGATTTACCAAACCCTCGACAGCAAGTGTGGTTTATCTGTGGAGTGTTTGAGCATGGCTTTCAGATAATTAAACCTAGCTCTAATGAAGCTTTTTAATTTATGCATTTTAGCATCTTCAAGCTGTTAGAGAAGCTTTTTGTTTCAGGCATAAATATTTCCCTCTTTCCACTGTTGTCCCTCTATTTGAGGGTACAGAATATTTTTGTGTGTATTTTTTTTTCCCCAGCCGCAGCTTGCCTGGCTCTTACATCCAGGATAATTGCTCCCTGGTTTTTTTTTTCTCCTTGATTTCTGGCATTGAAGCACAGTGAGGTTTCATGTGAGCTAAAAAGAATCCCTTTAAACAGATTGGATTTGAGGAAAGCTTTTTCCATGTTATCGTAAAGCTTTGGAAGGAGCTGCCCAGTGATGGAATCCACATCCCTGGAAGTGTCCAAAACCATGGGTGGGGCGCTTGGGGATGTATTTGAATTGGATTTGATGCTCTCTAAATGAACAGTTGTGTGATTCTTTTTTTTTCCTTTTTTTCCCACTCGCCCAGCCTGGCTGGGAGCTGTGGAAGCTCAGCTGCCCCTTGTAAAGAGATTTTGGAGGTTTTTGGGTGGGGGGCTGAGACCCAGAAAAAATGGTGGTGTAATTATGGCTTTAATCACTTGCAGGGTAGCCACCTGTAATTACTGGAGGTGATACTGGTGACCTTAATTAACCAGCATTTTAATTAATACCAGGCCCAGTGTGGCAAAAGGGAAAGACTCCTGGGGCTCTCTGCTATGTAAAGTCCCCCAGGGTGACATTTCTGTCCCCAGGCTGACATTTTTTGCCCCCCAGGCTGACACTTTTGCCCCCAATATGACATTTTTGCTCCCCAGGATGGCATTTTTGGTATTCTCATCCTGATTTTTCCCTGCAGGAGCTGAGGAAGTACAAGGAAAACGAGAAGGACACGGAGGTGTTGATGTCAGCACTCTCAGCCATGCAGGACAAGACCCAGCACCTGGAGAACAGCCTGAGTGCAGAGACCAGGATCAAGCTGGACCTGTTCTCTGCCCTGGGAGATGCAAAAAGGCAACTCGAGATTGCCCAAGGTATCTGGGGCTTTCCATTCCACACAGATAGGGGGGGAAATCCTGGAACTTTGTGGCTCCTCACTCAGCTCTCAGAGGGAATTTGGTGTTTCCAGCTTTGGAAATGTGGAGCTTAAACCATCTGACCTCACCTTCCCAGCCCATCAAACTGATAATAAACATTAAAATAGGTGTTTAAATTAATTCATGATTTTTCTTCTGCATTTTATAAACCATTACAAGGAGCTAGAGATCTTTTAAAGCTCTGAAAGAGCTCTGTTTTTAAAAGAGATCAATGAATTAAATTAAGCCTGTTATTAAGCTGCTCTCCTTTCCTCCTAATATTAATATTTTATTACTCCTCAAGTAAATAAAACCTAAATTTGGGGAGAACCCAACTTGTTTTAACCCTCAGCAGGTGAGGGGAGTGTGGGCACTGCTGGTGATGCCACCAGAGGGAGTAGAAAACCAAGAGAAAACCCAGCCCTGGCTTTGTGCAGCTGTGCAAACCGTGGAGCAAAATTCAATAACTTTGCATTTAACACCAGTTTAATTTCCCTGCAGAGGGTTGTTTGATTGAAGGAATATTTAATTAGAGGGAGAAATTGTTTGGTTTTGTTTCAGCACTGAGGGTTTTTTTTCATCACTTGCTTTCAGGGATTGCTGTGGTGGTGGTGTGAAAGCTCAGGGAGAAATGATGGGAATGGAAAAGATTTTATGACCAAATACTTGGGCTTTTGTGAGGAGTTTGGAGAAGGGGGGGGGGTGGCAAAAGGCAGAAAAAATGGCAGAAAATGAGATGGAACAGAAATAATCTTTGGGGGTTGTGCAGCTCTGAATCCAAACCATGCAAAATGATAATGGGAGTGTTGAGATTTGTTCTGTGCTAATTGGAGCTGATTAAACACAGCTCTGACCACAAATCAGGAGCTGCACAGGTGATGATTCCAGAGCTGCTAGGCTTGAGGAGAAGGGAACATTCTGAGCTGCTGGAGAGTCCAAAGCTGCTGGTTCTGAGTGCTGTGCTTTGCTGTTTGCAGGGCAGATCCTGCAGAAGGATCAGGAAATCAAGGACCTCAAACAGAAGATCGCAGAGGTGATGGCAGTGATGCCCAGCATCACCTACACTGCAGCCACCAGCACTCTGAGTCCTGTGTCCCCACATTATTCTTCCAAATTCGTGGAGCCCAGCCCCTCTGGACTCGACCCCAATGCCTCTGTCTATCAGCCCCTGAAGAAATGAAAGGATGCCAAGGTTCTCTCTGGCCTGGGGGCTGCAGGAGCCCCCAGGGGTCTCTTGCAGTCAAGATGAAATTTTTTCATGTGGGACTGTGTTTGTTGTCACTTCCAGCAGGAGAAAAGAGCATTGACTAGAACTGCCCATCAGTTTTTCTTGTAAATTTTTAGAAAACCTCACAGAACTTTGTGATTTATTTTCCTTGGCCAACGCATTAAAAACAATTCTTGGTTTTCAAGTAGCCAATTTTGCCTTTTTATGTACTCTTGCATGGTTTCCTCTTGAAAAAAAAAAAAAAAAAAAAAAAAAACAAAACAAAACCAAAAAAACCAGGGCTTTGCTTGGTTTTGAACCCTTTCTCCTCAGTTTTTTTATTTAATGATCAAATTGGATTTGCAGATTCATCCAGTGAGGAAAACCCTTCAGTTTTCCCAGTGAAAGGGTTAAACAATCCCAACAAAGCTTTGATTTATAGATGTATTAAATACCAACATGTGGGTGTTGCAGAAGATAATTTGATTTTCCCCCCTCAAAGGACCAAACAAATTCCAGGGGCGTTGTTTAAGGGAAGGAATAAAGAATAGCTGATGATGTGATGGTGGTTGTTGTGTGAAATATTTATATCCCCATTGGTGTTTTTTTTAGTCATTGAGAATTGCTAAACAGTCTTGTTCACAGTGCCTTGGGAAAAGACATTTCAAGAGGAAACTTGATGGTTTAAACTATTTCCCCCTCCTCCTCCCTTCACTGTCATCCAGCTTCTGTATCAAAGCTCATTACAGAGCCTGCTGCAAACTGCTCATGGTAATTTGGGTGTTCATCAGGAGCCAGGCTCCATTCTCTGTTTCTTTTGGTCCAAACTCAGCAGTTGTTCTGTACTTGGTGGTTCTGCACTGGAAGGCACCAGATCCCTCCAGGAGAGTAAAGGTGGAACTGTGCAATGTTCTGTACACGAGAGACTGTAAAGCTGCCTAATAAAAGCTGCAGTTCTGGGGTTTTTTTTATTTTATTCACCTGTGATTTACACTTTATCTCCCCTTCTGTCCGAGTGGTTTCCAGCCCCGCTGCCAAGGAGTTGGGTTTTCTTTTTTTTTTTGTTAAGGAGTTTTCAAGGGAACTCACAAATTGCACAAAGTTAAAAAAAATGTGTTTACAGCCACAGAAAGGGGGTTTTTGCACTGCAGTGGGTCAGAGTTCGGGAGAGTGGGGATTTGGGAGGGGTGGGAAGCCAAGAGAAAATCCAGCCCCAGCTTAAGGATTTTGCAAACATGCAGTGGACTCTGGAAGTTCTGAAAAGAAAATAATTTTTTAATTTTTTAATTGTGGTGTTAATTGGCATGTTACCTCATAGAACAACAACAAAAGGAATACAATGCTCAAATGAACAGAAAAATCCCAATTCCATCCTTCCAATGCCAGAGATGCCCTGGGATCCAGCTCCCAGCTTTAGCCAGGTGTGCATGTTGCTGTGATTTGCATTTTGGAACCACCCCTGTGTCACTGTCACCATGGAAGTGTTGCTCAGAGCTGTCAGAGGTTTTTCCATCCTTGTGCAGAACATGGAATATTGTCAGTGATTTTTGTGGTGAGGTTCCCCCCCTTTTGCTGCCCCCTCGGGCACTGTTTTTGTTCAGTACTTGGTCATGGCTGCATCTTTTTTTTTTTTTTTTTTTTCTGTGGGGTTTACAAAGAATAAATATTTTCTTGCAGATAAAAAGAAATTAATTTTAATATTTTTATTGCCATTTTAACTGCCCTGATGTAGAAGCAGAAAGGATATGCTTGGTTTGTTATTCTAGGTAAGTTTTTCCTTTTGCAGCACTGAAGCAGAGGGAAGAGCAGCTGGTTTTGGGGTTCCTGTATAAAATCAGCGGCTTCCCCTGTGTGTGGGCTCTAAAAACAGGGAAAACCCGGTAAATTTAAATTTCTTAGACTTGCAGAAGTCTGTAAGTTTGGCTTTTTTCAGACACAAAGGAGGAGCAGCTTCTCCCTGGTCTTCCTTTTCTGCCCAATCCTCTGTGTTAGAAAATCTTCTGTTGGGAATCCTGTAGTTGGATTTGGGGTGAATTTGGGTGAAATCCTTCAGGTGGCAGGAAATTCCAACCTCCTCTGTCCCAGGGTCCTGCTGGAGGCACTTCCAGGACTTCCCTGAGGAATCTTTATTATCTATATTATCCATCTTTATCATCTTTATCTTTATTTTTGTATTTTTAACTTTTATTCTGAAGCCACCACCAGTGTGACACACACATGGTTTATTTCCAGTCCAACCCCATTTTCCCGTGCCCAGCAGCTGCTCCAAACGTTTTATTTTTGAGGACATTTCTATGCAACAGATGGACTTTCTGCACTCCAAACCCAAAAAATCTCCTTCCAGTAACACCAAATGGGTGCTTGGTAGAAAATTAAAGGAAAATTCCTTCGTGTCCTATCCCCAACAGCCACGAGAGGGCCCAGGACGCCTTGGGTGAGCCTGGAGACCAAATCCTGAGCTTTCCCCAGCCCCACAGGCTGGAAAAAAATCTTTTTTTTTTTTTTTTTTCCTAAATGTGACATCTGAATGTAGCTTCATAGCATTGTTGTTGTGTGAAGGAAGAGGAAATTTATCTGGGGAGCCCAGAGAGCTCAGAAATCCTTGGATTTGTGCTCAGGTTTTTTGCTCACAGCAGCCAAACTTCACTAACAAAAGGAACACTTAAGTTGTGCCTGTTTTAAATCAAAATCTGCTATCTGTTGGTCCCTGGCTCTAATTGGCTTCTGATCAAACAGGAGCGTTTCCTCCTGGCTTTTTCCAGCATTGATGTTTCCCAGCAGTTACATAAACCAACATTATTGATTCCCACTCTGCAATTTCTGTATTTCAGCTGCCCTGGCCCTGCCTGCCCTGCCCCAGCTGAGGATGCAGAAAACAGAGAGGGGAGAAGAGGGGAGAGGCTGGAAGAGCTGATCTGGGTGACTCTGTGGTGACTTTATTTGTTCTGTCGCCACACAGGAGAGCCAGGGGTTTCCACTCCTGCCTGGCAGGATGCTTTGGGCTCCCCCTGGCATTGGGGTTTGTTTTTTTTAATTCTTTTTGAATTCCTGGGGCTCTGAGCACAGCTGCAGCATCCCCAAGCCAAAGCCATCACTGAGCTGAGAGCTGTGGCCTCGCAGGTGGGCTCTGAGGAGGAGCAGCTCCGTCTTCTCCTCATTCCAGAGAGTTCCTTTGCCTGCCTGGACCTCTCCTCTCCCTGGGTTTTGCAGATGGAGCTGGAGCCTGCTGGAAGCCTGGAGCCTGCCCTGATTGCATTTTGGGTTGCAGGGCTGCCAGGAGCATGATTTCTCTCCAGAAATGACTGAGCCTGGTGTTTGGCAGTTAATAATCTGTGTAATTACAGCTCTAGCAGCAGATCCAGCACCTTCAGGAAGTGCATAGGAATCCAAACACCTTCCCTGCCTCGCAATGCTGCTCATTTATTCCTCCCCTAAATGACAACAGAATTAATTCTGGAGGTACCTGTTGCTCCAAGTGGAGTCAGTGGATTAATAAAAGCCTTAATTATTAAAGGCAGCAACTGCTCCCTAATGATTGTTTGCTGCAGAGTTAATGTTTGATTGGGGAAGGTCACATGCAAGCCTGGGGAGATAACCCTGGCTGGGTAAGAGCAGGTGAGGGCACAATGAATTAAATTCTGAGCATCCCAAAGAGCCTGGAACACCACAGCTCACAGGTTTTAATCCAGTGGGAGAAATTCCAGCACAGATTTCAGCTCTTCCTGGGCTTCCCTGAGCCAGGCAGGGGCACAGAAAGGAACCTCGGGGGGGTTTGGGAGGGCTCAGCAATGATCCCATTCCAGAGGTGCCAAGGGAAGCAGGGGATGCTGCTTTGTGCCCACAATCTGGGCTGAAGTGATGTGAGAAATGGCTCACAATGATCTGTGCTGCAGAACTCTGCCTGGGCTGGGGGTACCACCCCAAAAACTCTGTCTGGGCATGTAACCCCAAAACTTCTGCCTGGCTTGAAGGTGTCACCCCAAAACCTCTGCCTGTGCCTGCCCAGGAACAATCCTCAGGTGAGTGGCACCAGCAGGGACAGAGGCCTCCCCTGGGTATTCCAGCAGGATTTCCCTCCCCATCCCAGCTCCCAGGGATGCTGCTGAGACTTCCTGCCCCAGCCTTGCAGGGACAAGTCCAGTGCAGGCGAGCCAGGGCCTGTGGGGCTGCTCTCCATACTGGCTCCTGCCTTTGCCCTCCTCCTGTGCTGGAAGGCAGCAGGAACCTGGCTCAGCCTCCTGATCCTCCTGCAGTGACTGTGAAGAGACCTGGAGTCCTCCCATCACCTTCCCTGTGGTTTCAGGCAGGGCATTTCGCCTGTCTGAGCTTTGAAGTTGGGTTTTTTCCCTGTTCAGAACAAGAATGATAAGACACAACCTTGAGAAAAAGCCTGGAGAGCCCAGTAGGAAAGGCGTTGTCCCAGATTTGCCAAGGCCTGGAGTTGTTAGAGGAGAGGATGTTTAACTCCACGGATTAAAACAAAACACTTTAGACTCAAGCCTTGCCCATGGCCGCTGGGCTTTGGGCTCCAAGAAAAGATTCAAGCAGCCCCTGCCTGGGTATCTGATTCATCAGGGGGATGAGATTGGGAAAAGTGGGTGACCAGAACAGGCCAGGAAAGGGCAGAAAACAACTTTTTTTTTTTTTTTTTGGGGGGGGGGGGGTTGTGGGGGTTTTTTGGGTGGGTTGTTGTGGTTTTTTGATTGTGTTTTTTTGTTTGTTTGTTTTCTTTTTGTGGGTTTTTGGTGTTTTTGTTTGTTTTTGTTTTTTTGTTTTGGTTTTTGGGGGGTGGTTGTTGTTTGGTTTAGGTTTTTTGTTTGTTTGGTTTTGGTGGTTTTGGGGGGGTTTTGTTGGGTTTTGAGGGTTTTTTGGTTTTTTTTTACACATGACCTGGGGAAGCAGTGCCAGCACTTGGAGCAGGGCCCACGTGCAGGGGAGGTTTTTATTAATTATTCTGGAACTGCTCCAAGAAACAAACGCGGGTTGCCATGGAAGCACCAGCAGCACCAATGTCACCTCGGTTTGGAGTCGCTTTCATCTTCCCAACAACAATTCCCTTTATTTCTTGAAACAGATAATAGGAAAACATCCCAGGGGAGCCGAGGTGGGGCCGTGCCCATGGGCTGTGACAAACTTGGTGTCCCCTGGTTCCAACTTTGTGCCTGAAGGGGAGAGGGCAGAGGGAAGCCAGTCCAGGAGGCAAATCCAGGATTGGCTTTGAGAATGGGGATTTTCCTTCCCCATCCAGGGCTGGGGATGCCCAGGGCAGCCACTCTGGTGCCGTGCGGGATGCCAGCAGAGAGTGAAACATCAAAGAGGGGGCTCAGCAAGCTGCCTCAGAGGATCTGTCTGGAATAAATTGAGATCCCGTCCAGGAGAGCAGGAGCACTGAGAGTTGGTAATGCTGCTTTAATGAATGCCAAAATTTAAATTATTGGAGAGCAGCAAAAAATCCCAACAATAAATTCCTGGGAGCTGAGTTCTCCCTGCCCCTTTCAGCCCCCTGTGCCAGGCAAAGAGTGACCTTTTAACCCCTTTATTTTAATGAACTTTCGGTGCCTGCCCTGCCCCAGCACCTGCAGCCTCTCTCTGCTCCAAGCTGTCCCAAATCTCCAAAGTGACTGAGGGGAGGTTTGCAGTGAGCAGCAGCAGCTGTGCAGGGGCCCATCCTGCCTGGCCAGTGCAGCTCCAACAGCAGCTGGGAAGGGCTGGGCAGCACCTGACGTGCTGCTAAAAAGGGCCTGAGGCAGCTGCTGCTCACTGGGGAGCTGTCCCCATCCTGTCCCTGTCCTGTCCCTGTCCTGTCCCTGTCCTGCAGGTCCTGCTCCTCTTGCAGCCCTGCCAGGAGGTGCTGAACATCTACACTCCTGCCAGGACACTGCTGAACATCTCCACACCCCTGCTTGGACAATGCTGAACACCTCTACACTCCTGCCAGGAAAAAGAAAAATAGGAAAAAAAGGGGAAAAAAAAAGAAAAAAAAAAAAAAGAAAAAGAAAAAAAGGAAAGGAAAGGAAAGGAAAGGAAAGGAAAGGAAAGGAAAGGAAAGGAAAGGAAAGGCCTGCAATGACCAAGAGTTGCAGAGAAGGATTTGGTGACTTTTTGGAATGGCGAGCGCCTGCCCTTCCCTCCAGGCAGCTGGACCCAAGCATGGCTCTGCAGCCATGGAAGCAGCTTCCAGTTTTTCTTTTAAAAGCTCCAAACCCCAGAGTCAGCTCCTCCCCCTGACCCAGAGATTAAAAAAAAAAAGGTCATATTTCTCTGCTTGATGTGTGGATTTTTGAACTTGTGTTCTTCATATTTCCAACCACAAAAATCCCTTAAAAACTCGTGTTTTGATGGAAAGGGAGCTTGTAATCTGATAACGTCACCCGTGGGCTGCCTACTCCGGGGCTTGTAAGAACAGGAGCTGAAAGCACATCCAGGGCTCAGATGAGACCTCTGCCTGCCTGGGCTCAGCACCAAACGTTGATTTTCTATTTGAGCTCCCCGGCAGCTCTCAAAGTGCCCCAGCTCCATGGGGAAGGGTGCTCTGGCACAGAAATCCCAGCTGGAATCCCCACCTGGGGTTGCTCCTGGCTCCTGATGCTGTTAAAGACCACAAGGACACAGACGGATGACAATGACTCGGTTTATTTCCAGGAATTTCTTCTCTTTTATGCTATTCTACGAAGAAAAACCCAATGGGTGGAAGAAAGACAAACTTCTTCAATTATGTTACAAATGCGTATTTTGGAGTTGGTTTTTTGCAAATATTGAGATGAATGCTATACGCATAAAGTAAGAAGGCTGTATTTCATTTTTATTTGTGGAATTTAAAAATGTGATGAATGTATATTCTTGAATTGTAACATAGTAGACTGGGTTTGGTTGGGTTTTTTTTTTGTGGCATCTAAAACCAACCAGAGGGTGGGAGATGCCGTCCCACATTCCTGTGTGAAGATTTGTAGTGGTTTAGGGCAAATCTGGGAGGAAACCTCCTAGGGAAACCCTCCCTACCGTCCCCCAACCAGTTCGGGAGAAACCTCCTCAGAGACAAGTGGAAAGAAACCTGTTTATTAAACTGGCAAAACACTCCCCAGCACAATAAATTGAACAATACCAGATGACAAGAACTTCGTGCCACCCTGGAAAGATGACAAATTAGGAGAGAAGTCCCTCCTGTAGGTGGTTGCTCTGTTCTCAGTCCCTCTGGCACTGGGAAAAGTTGCTGCGCAGAGTAGATCCCAGTGGGTCCCAGGTCCAAGCTCCCCTGGAGCACCCCCGGGTCCTCAGTCTGGGGAGGTTTGAACAGTTCCAAAGAAAGGCAAAAAAAAAGGGAAAAAAAAAAGAAAGAAAAAAAAAAAAAAAAGAGGAAAGAAAAAGAAATCCAAAGCTTCTCAGCCTCAGCTAAGTTACACTAACTACAAAGCAAAGCAAAAGTGAGAGAGAGAAAAAAAATATCTCCATCTCATGTCTGTGTGTTGTTGACTCCCACTCTCGAGGCCAGCCCGGAGTAGGAAGGTTTCTGAAAACAAACTGTGCACTTCTCCCCCCGTTTTACTCTCAGATCCAAATTAAAGGTACAGAGTGTAATATCCAGCATAAACCAAACAGACGATTGGGGATACATCGTAACGTCACCCTAGGACAAGATTCTTGATAAAGGACAATTGAATCTCTGGTGGCCAGAACCTTGAAAAAGAAGGATTTATGAGAGGAGCCCTGCACTGATAAAAACTGCATCCTTGGGGGGGTTTGAAACTTACAAAGAAAACATATTCAAAATGAATGTTTGAATCATGCATTAGTGTCTGTTGAATATTCAACACAGAGATCCTTAAAACAAAGGATCTGAAAGGGGCGTTCCTGCTGGTTTTGCTTGGTATCAGTACCTCGGCCGAAGAAGCTTTGTTTTTCTGTCTCCTAATTGTCTATTTTTATTTTATTTTTATTAAACTTATGAATTTTTATAAGAAATGAACCTCATTTTTCACAAATCACATTGGTCAAGCCAGACAGACATCAAGAAGAAGTCCCTCCTAGGGAAAGGAATGTAAACAAAGGTTACAGTTAGGAAAACATGTCTCTCGTTGACAGAAAACTTTCTGGGAAAAGAGTTTCAGAGAACCCAAACCATCTCAGGCACGAACCAGGGCTACAGGCAGTGATGTCCCAGGCACCAGAACAAGGCAGAAAACACCAATTCGGGCTAAGGAGATTATTGGGATTAAACATGGGGCACAGAGTTTACCATTATTATTATTAGCTCCAAAATCTGCCCAAGCAGAGCAGCATGGGCACTGCCCAGCTGTTGTTTTACAACAGCCTCGCTGCTTTTGTTCCTGTCAGCACCTTGTATTTGATGCTCTGGCGAAGCCTGGGCAGGGAGTGACACCGAGAACAGCAAAATCTGCCCCTGGTGATGTGGGGCTGGGAGGGAGCAGCCGGGGAAAAGGCCCTGCAGGACAGAAAATCAGCTTGGAGAGACAGGAATCACATCGTGAATGCAGGAATGCAGCAGGGGAGAGGGCAGAGCAGCACTACTGGGGTTGGAAAAAGACAGCCTCGAGGGGTTTCTGGAGGGGCAAACTGAAAAATGGATGTAATTGAGAGGGTAATTAACTCACACAGCTCCAGGTAACTCCCTGGGCATCCCTGAAAATTCCCTCATCTGCTCCAGCCTGGCAGGGAAACCTCGTGCAGGGCTGCCACAGCAGCAGAGGGTGGCAGGGGAGAGGATGGGGAATGTGCCAGCAGCTTCCAGGAGGGGATGGGAATTCCCAGTTTTCCGAAGGGAATGCACAGAAACCAAGAGCTGGGGTTTTGCAGGTTCTTCCCAGGAAAACAAACAAACAAACAAACACCCCACCACCACCACCACCTCCTCACCTCAGCACTTTGGTGTTAATATTTATAATTGTCTGCTGATGTTCCCCGGGTTCCTGCCCTGCCCCAGGATTGTTCTGGCTGTGACCAGCATGTGACGAAGTCTAAATAAATCCTGATTTGTGGAGTGCTGTGATAGAAAATGCCCCGAGCATTCCAGCCCTGGGGGTTCTCTCTCCCCCTCTGTTTTTCAGGATGCATTAAACCTGTGGGTGCTCCAGTTATTTCCACTCCCAGATGATGTTTTACCCCGGCTGTATTTTTATCTTTGCTGCATTATGTAACAAGATGTGCTGGTGTCAATCTGGGAGCTCCAGCACTGGCAATAAAATTAATCCAGTTTAACACCAGGCTGAGATGAGGCTTGAATTCCTCGTGATAAAAAAGGCAGAGTTAACCCAAATAAGTGACCAAACTCCTGCTCCCTCTGTTCTTACCCTGGGAGAATGAATGAATACAGCCTGGACAGGGCTACACCCAAAATGGGCACAAAATGGGAAAAAAAGAGCACAAAATGGGCACAAAATAGACCCCTGGTCACGAGGTCTCACACTTTTATAAGTCTTGGGCCATTTGCATTTTGGGGTTTAATTGTCCAGGTTATGCAGTCCCATCCTTCTTGTTTTCTCTCTTCAATCACTGCTGTTTTGCTTTTGGGCCTGAAATTTGTACTCCTTGTCCTTGGTGTGCGGCAGGAACAGGATTTGTTTTGTCTCCCTGCTCTGTGCAGAGCTGAGTGACCCTGAATGTGAGCTCAGAGCTGCACCGCTGGGCAGCACAGAACCCACAAAACACCAAAGCTCAAACTCAGGGCATCACTGGGAGGGGCAGCTCCCAGGGCTCTTTCCCCGGAGCAAGAGTGACCCTGGGGACGGAGGGGAAGGGACCATCCCAGCCTGTCCCCGGGCTGCGGGATCAGAAGACCTGAGAGGATGCCCGGGGCTCTCTGCTCCAGGCCGGCTCAGCATCCCAGCGGTGCCGCTGTGCATTTCCCAAGCCCTCTGCTCACAGGAGTGTTTGTCCCTGCAGGGAGGGGCTGCTGCTTGGTGCCAAGCTGTGCCAGGCCGTGCCAGGCTGCTCCTGCCTCCAGCAGCACAGCTGGCAGCGAGGCTGCTTGTGAAAAACAAGGTTCGCTTTCTTGCTGAAATTTGAAAAGTTTAATAAAAAGAGAATTAGGAGGCAGAAACAGAGCAAAGGGATACGGCCAGAAGTACCCTCACCATCTCAAAAACACCTTTTAAATCCCTTCCTGTAGTGTTGCATATTCACAGATGCATTATTCAAACATTCCTTTGAGTTTAGTTGTTCTTTTGCTTGGTTTTAACTTTGGACTTGTCTTAGATTACATCAATATATTTTATTTCTCCTCCTGGTTCTGTCCCATTGTTCTTACCCTCTCTGATAATGGAGAGTCAAAATTTTCCTTTGGGGTTCTGGTTTCTGTCACTGTTATCTTCACCCAGATAGCATAATCTACAAATGTGAAGAATCACTATTCTCTGAGTTAGTTACATGAATAAAAGCATTTAACATCACACAGTCTCTATTTTAATATTATGCTTAAGACACGTATTTATCACACTGCTATTTCTAAGTTTTGTTAACAGCAGAAATAAAAACCATATTCATGCAGCAAAGTTATCCCAGTGTTATACACAGAGCATTCATTTTAATATTTGTGAAAAGCCAACTTTATAATATGTATTTATAATATATTTATATAATTAAACATTTATATTATTTATAATCTGTATTTATGTGCTTTTCCCGGTCACAGTTTTCTGTCAGGGCTAGACCTAGCTGCTCCCTGGGGGTTGGATTTTGCAGGCTGGCTGTGGGGAGCAGCTGGGCTGGGGGATTCCCTCTGCAGGGCTCAGAGTGGATCTCCTGTGCAAAAAAAAAAAAAGAATTAAAAAAGAGATTTTCTTATGGTACCCCAAAGTCTGCAGGGCTGGAGCTAATTAATGGATGGAGTTTGGTAAGAGACATTAAATCTTCTGCTTCCAGGTTTAAACCAGGCTGTAATTGCTGAGGATTAGGAGATGATCTGAGCCATCCTCTGCAGTGTCTGAGCAGCCCTGGAGGGAGTGCAGGTGGTGCTGTGGGAGAGCAGCCCTGGCCACCCCATCCCTGCAGCTTTCCCAAATTGATACCATTCCTCAAACTGCTCCTGTTTCCAAACTGCTCCTGTTCCCAAACTACTCCCTTTTCCCAAAACTGCTCCCCGTTCCCTGCTCAGCTCAGCCCTGGCCCCTCTCTGACGAGGCTGACAGGCTTTGATTGTCATTCAGCTGCTGCTGCTCCTGGCCCTGGGCCTGTTTTCCATCAGCAGGGGCAGCTCTGGTTGTGCTGGGGATGGAAACCCCAGTGTGGTACAAGAGAGGCTGCTGAAGAAAAACCCAGAAAATCCAGGCTGTGGGGCTTGGCTGCTGCTGAAATGTGCGTTTGGTGTTAAACTTCAGTTCCTCATCTTCAACCTGGTGCTTCCAGGCCATCCCAGCAGCATTCCTGGGTGTCCCAGCAGTATTCCTGGGTATCCTGCAGGGAAGGAGCTCAATGATGCTGGAGCTGGTCCCACCTGCAGGTCCCTGACACACTCAGATCCTTATTTGTGCAGTATTTGGTGCCATCGTGTTAATAATGCCCTTTCTCCATAGATCCCAAAGCATCTCATGACTCATTAACAAATTGTTAACGACTGTGGTAATTGGAGTACTAAGCAGGCCTATAAATTAGATTTACTGCCAGGCTGCAGTGAGGGGTTGGTTTCATTTGGGCTGGTTGGGGTGAACGGAGGTGATTCCTGACCTGGGAGCAGCTCAGCCTCTCCTGGGATGCTGCGAGGCCCTGGGAAGAACCAGGGAGTTTCGGGATCCTGGGGACAGGGACATCCCCCTCGTCAAAGCTCTCGCTTAATCAGGGCCAGCAAATGTCAATGAGAGCACATTTGTGAGTCGATAGTGTTGTTTTCTCCTTAATGAAATGTCAGAGGAAGGGAAAACCGGGGGAAATGTCAGCAATCAGCGTTTTTATCACCCAGAAATTACACAGAGCCCTCTCAGCCGATTTATTAGCAGGGAACCGGGTTTGGCAGAGTGGAAGGAGATCAGGGTTCCCTTAGGAATCACCTTTTAGCCACCCCCAGAGGTGCTGATTTGCCACAAATGCAAACGATCCTGAGGAGAGAGCAGAGCCTGGGCACTGCTGGAGACAGCCTGGCTTTGCGGCCTTCATTAATTACAGCAGGCAGCAAACGAGCCCCCAGCCTGCTGCCACCGGTCTTGGAGCCAGGACTGCTAGGTCCCTATAAAGATTGCTCCAAAGAATTCAGGGACAGCACCCATCGACCTGGAAAACGCATCAGCAGCACAAAAAAACTGCAGAAGTTCCCCGGAATGCAGAAGGTTCCCTGGAGAGCCGCATTTATCTCGTTGTGGATGCAAACGCCACGGTGGGGAGGAAGCAGCCGGGATTTCTTTGCGTTTCCTGCAGAAAAGAGAGGGGATGAGGGAGGTGAGGAAAGGCGGAGAGGAACTGGAACTGCAAATCCCTGCGCTTGGGTGACACTGCAGAGCTGGGAATGACCTGGGCTGGAGAGTCCTTGGGGGCAGGGGACAATAAGTGCGGCAGGAGGGGCAGCCAAGGAGAGAGAGTGAAGAGGGTTTCCCCCAAAATCGCTGCTCTGCAGGCTCAGAACTTGGTGAAATAAAAAGAAAGAAATCAATAACTTTGGCTCTGCTTCCCTGGTCCTCAGGACCTGCCTGTCCCGGGGTTTCTCCTCGGAAGGAAAGCTGGAATCCCACCCAGGGAAATGGGTGTGGAGCAGCACTTTTGAGCTGCCTTCCTATTTTTTTTTTTTTCCCAAAACAAGGAGATTTTCAACTCCAGCGGTGACTTCCAGGGAGCCATGTGTGACACCTGGGATGGATCCAGTGGGAAAACTCCTCTGGATGAGGCAGCAATGCCCTGGGGCAATAAAAGCCCCGAGGAACAGGGGGACAGCCCAAAAGGAGAGGTCAGGCAGGGGCAGGACAGGCTGGTGGCAGCGGGATCTGTCCCCTCTGGGGCGGTGGCCCCGTGGAATTGCCGTGGGAAGGAGCAGCAGCAGAGCTGTGCAGGCGCAGGGTACGATTTGTTCAGTCGCTGCTGGTGCAAAACACAGAACCGGGAGGGGAAATCCCAGCCCTGGGCACACCCGCAGGGTGCCTCTCCCAGCCTGGCCCATCAATAATTAACAGCCGAGGCCTCTTTCCAGGCGCTGGAAGGAGGAAACCCCTCAGTGCAGCCAGGCCTGAGCTTACCCATGATTAACAGAAACATTTGAGCTTGGCTTAAAACCCTGCAAATTCCAGATCTGAGTGGGAGCTTCCGGTAAGCAGAGATGCTTCCAGAGGGTTTTGCACGGAGCAGGACCTGTGGAAGTGCTTGAATTTTTTCCTTATGCAGTGATTTTTTGGGATTTTTGGTGTTTGCATGCTCTGAGCTCCGGGAATTTTCTCCTTTCAAGTGCTGGTCACCGTCTCCAGCTCACCCCCTCGTGCTTAGATTCAAACCCCACGAAGTGGGGACAGACCAGTGGCTCCATCCCAGTTCAGATTTTGGGATTTTTGGATTCACCCTCTGGTGTCCCAGGGAGAGGAACTTGGTGTGGCTCCCCTGCCTCAACTCCCAGCTACAAACCTGAGAGGGGAATGTCAAATCGAATTTAAAAAGGGATTTTCAATTACACAAACGTTTCTGTGAATAATAGGCTTTGAGAGGCATTACTCTCCAGATCCCAAATATGGGGTTTAACCTCCTCATTATTATCCCTTTAATTTTGGAAAGCCTTAATCTTCCATTCAATTCCCTTCAGAGCAGTTGGTGACACACAGGGGTGACGTGTGCTTGGGATAAACTTCATCAGACGGGGTGTTCAGAGATCTCACCCCAGGCGGGGGGCACCCAATCCCTCCCGGGGCCAACACAGCTGTTTTGGGGTCACCTGAGCACGGAGCGAGTGCAGGGGGTTCCTTGCCCTGAACGTGAGTGGGGAAACGGGGGGATCCCTGTGGAGCTGTGCCCCACAGCTGTGTGGAGGAGAGATTTGTGGGGAAGCAATGCCCGATTTTGGGGAGCACCCACAGCCCCTGGGTGTGGCCGGGTCACGGGGTCCCTGCAGTGCTGTCAGATCTGGGGGACACCAAGGAGTTTTAGGGTCCCCGAGGAGCTCTGGGGACCCTGCAGAGCTTTAGGGACCCTGCCGAGCTTTAGGGTCCCCGAGGAGCTTTAGGGACCCCCGAGGAGCTTTAAGGATCCCTGAAGAACCTTAGGGATCCTGCACAGCTTTTGGGACCCCACACAGCTTTAGCGTCCCTATGGAGCTTAAGGGACCCTGCACAGCTTTAAGCTCCCTGAGAAGCTTTGGGGTCCCCGCACAATTTTTGGGACCCCGCGGAGCTTCGGGGCCCCAGGCCGGGGAGGTGGGCGTGGCACAGGGCATGGCACGCTGACGTCAGGCCTCATTTGCATGCCCCGCCCCCGGACGCGGTCAGCGCTGGCGCCGCAGGAAAGTTTGCGGCGGGGCCGGGCCGGGCCGGGATGGACGCGCTCAAGTCCGCGGGTCGGGCCCTGCTGAGGAGCCCCAGCGTCCACAAACCGTCCTGGGCCGGCGGGCGGCACAAGAGTGAGAGCCAAGCCCCTTCCCCTGCCCTCCCCGCTCCCCGTCCCGCATCCCGCCCGGCTCTTCCCGCTCCCACCCCCACGATCACTTTTCCCCTCTTTGCACTTTCTTCCCCCGCCCGCTCTCTCCTCTTCCTCCCAGTCCCCCGCACTCCCTTGTCGCTTTCCTTTACGTCTCTCTCGCAGCTCTTTTTTCACTTTTAGCCCCACTTCTTGCCGCACGTTTTGCTCCACCCCATTGCGCGCCCCTTTCCTTGCGCCCCTTTCCCCGGGCAGCAGCGGGGCTGGGTTGGGGGTGGCCCGTGTCCCGGTGTGTCCCTGTGTCGCTGTCCTCCAGCCTGGCACAAGGGCTGGAGCCCGGCGGGCACTCCGTGCCCCGGTCCCGCTGCTGGCTTTGTCACACGATCGATGGCCCCGTGGCGAGCGGCCACCCAGGCCCTGCCAGGCGCCCTCCCGGGGCCGGGGGTGCCACCCCGCACCCCCCGAGGCGACACCAAACTTGTGGCTGTGATTGATCCGATGGGACTGAGCCGGCGTGTGACACCTCGGATTAGGGATAAGCAGCAGCGCGACACGAACGGGGCTGGCCTGGGGACAGCCGCGGGCGGGCTGTGTGACAGCTGCGGGGGCTGGCCCGGCAGGGATGTCCCTCGGGGCGCTGTGACCTCGCAGACCCCGTGGCCGGGTGAGCCCGGAGGGTGCGGGCAGGGTGTGCGGGGCAGTGTCGCTGTCGCCGGGCTGCCCTTCCCCTCCCGAAGCGCCTCGGTGGCTGCTATTGAAGCGCTTCCTTTCCGTGCCAGGAGCTCTGGGTGCACGCGGCCTCGCTGCAGGTGGCATCAGGGGGTCCCCGGGCTCGGGGATTTGGGGCCAGTGCCCGTCCTTGGCACAGGAACCACCTGGCACCGGCCATGGCAGCGCCCCTGGCTTGCAAAAATCCCGGCGAGAGGGCGGAAAAATCCTCCGCTGTTAGCTGGGACCTGCTTAGCACAGCATCCCACCTGTCCTTGGCTGAGTCCTGTGGGACCCCTGCCCACTCTGGGGACCCGTCCCGCCCCTCTCCAGCCTGTGCCCCGGCTCAGCTGGGAGTGCTGGCAGGGCCTTGTGGCTCAGCTGCCATTCCGCAGCGAGCCCGAGTCACCGCGGGTGTGTCCCGTTGCCCCGTAGGTGTGCGGGGACCTCCGCAGTTTGGCCGCAGGGCCTGCAGGAGGCTGAGTGTGAGGCACTGAAGCCTCAGGGCTGCTCTGGCTCTCCCATCCCTCCCCAGGGCTCTGGGTTTTGCCTCCTGCTCCGGGCGAAGCCCTCCCAGAGTGCCCGCCCCGGGGCTGAGGTTGGCTCCTGCGGTGGAATTTCAGGCTTAGCAGTGCCCACCTGACTTTCACCTTGGCCCCACGCTTATCTCTGCATTTAGAACCCTCCTTCCAACCCCCCCAGCACTTCAGGGAAGAGGCCTGTGGTGGTTTCCAAAGGGAGAGCAGAGACTTCTCCTCCTGGGGGGCTCCTCAGGGCTGCAGGTGACTGACTGACCTCACCTGGATCCCAGCAGCTGCCCGGGCTTAGCGGCAAATCCCGTTTGATCCTCCTTGTGCAGGGGCTGCTTTGCAGGGTCAGGGTGGCACCAAGCCCTGCCCTGGGGTCCCCTCAGTTCTGCCCTGGGGGCTCCCAGGTAAACTGGTGGCTCCTAAAGGGCTGCTGCTGTTGGTTGTGGCTCGAGGGCAACTTTCTGGTATTTGTTTTTGCTGCCTTGGAGAGATGCTCTCAAGTGCATCTGTTATTAACCTGTGGTCTGAGTCCTCTGTTTTTTCCCCACCTTGGTAATCCTTTGAAAGCTGCCATTGACTGGTTGCTAATGCCAGTAAGGATGGTTGTGGGGGCTGTTTTAGCTGTGTTAGGTAATTTGTTGCCGTGCCTAGCTTATTCATTAGCATTTCTGAGTCGATCCCGTTTAAAACTGTTCCCAATATTCCAGTTAGATCTTCTTGTACTCTGCCTCTAAGACGTTCTTGCTTTTGCCATCAGGCTGCCCAGCCCTGATTGCTGAGATCCTGGGTTGCAGGGGAGGCTCCCATGGGAACACCTCGTGGCTGAGGTGCTGCTGCCTCCTCTCACAGCCAGGTCTCTGCCTCATCTGCCCCTCCAGGCTGCCAGCACGGGGGCCCAGGCAGCAGCTCAGCCCTGGGGGGTGTTGTGTGTGTGTTTGTGACTCCAGGAGCCTTCCTTGTGTCCCCAGAGCTGCCCGAGAACTGGACGGACACGCGGGAGACACTGCTAGAGGGGATGCTCTTCAGCCTCAAGTACCTGGGCATGACCCTGGTGGAGCAGCCCAAGGGAGAGGAGCTCTCTGCAGCTGCTGTCAAGAGAATTGTGGCCACTGTGAGTGTCCTCGAGTGTCCCTGCTGGCCCTGCTCTTTGGGGCAGTCTCACGGGGAAGAGTTTCAGAGCTGCTGCTGGGGAGATCCAGGATTTGCAGCTCCAGGAGGGTCAGGATTGCAGCTTGAGCCCCTCCAGGGCTGTGGGTGGAACTCAGACAGTTCCAGGCACTGGGAAGCCACTGGGATCAGCCCAGGCTATGGGATGGGGCACGCTGGGGAAAGTTGGTGTGTGGCTGAGCTCTGGCTCCCCGTGATAAGCCAGGGAGTGTGAGGAGGCTCTGACCTGCTGAAATCAGCCTGCCCTGGGGCTGGGTGCCCTCATCAAGGCAGGGACAGCACTTGGAGCGTGGCCAGCGCCCTTCTGGATTTCCCTTCCCAGAGTTTGGGGGGTTAAGAGGGGAAGAGAGCAGGGGCAGCTTGCTGCAGTTCCCAGCCAAGGCAGCCACTGTCCCATTGTCACCTCAGAGGGGTGGATTTCCAGCCACACCCCTGACTCCCAGCCCTCTTCCTAGGGTAAAATTAATACTTCTTTAAACCCCTGTAGAAGTGAATGAGGCAGAGCCCCAGCTGTGCCATAAAGCTCAGTGGGGTGGGGAGTGCTGGATCTTCTCCTGGCTGAGCTGGACCAGGGGAGGAGGGAATTGCTCCATGGCAAGGGAGCTGCTGGCAGAGCCCTTCCCATCTGCTCTGATCCACCGGGAATGAAGCCCTTCAATAAAACCCAGGACTGCTCTGGGCATGGCTTTGAGGTGCCCAGGCAGCAGGGCTGAGGATGCCAGCCTGGCACTCTCTGGATGTGCATTGTTTCTTCGGGGAAGCGAGCTGAATGTGAGCTGCAGGCTGAGAGCACCAGCCAGTAAATAAGAGAAAGTGGCTGGTAAAAGTCTGGTCCAGAGCTGATGTCCTGCCCAGTAGGTGCTGTGACAGCACAGCCTGGGAGCCCACCTTGGCCAGGCCCACCCTGCTCCCAGCACAGCTCCTATGGCCATGCTGGTGTCACCAGAGCAGCCTCCAGTTCATGCTGGTGGCCCTGGGGACATCCCTGTGGAGGAGCTGGGCTGGCAGTGCCTGCCTGGTGAATGCCAGCACAAATCCCTGCTGCAGGGAAGGGAAAGGTTAACCTGTGCTTTGTCCCACCTGGCAGCAGGATCAGCCTGGGGTGACACCCCTGTGCATCCCCACGCTGCTCACATACCTCTGGAGGTGCCAGTGTTTAAAGCCTGGGACTTCTCCTCCCTCTCTCCCTCTCAAAGGCAAAAGCAAGTGGAAAGAAGCTGCAGAAAGTGACCCTGAAAGTGTCACCCCGAGGGATTGTGCTGAGGGACAGCAGGAGCAATGAGCTCATCGAGAACATCTCCATTTACAGGTGGGTTCCCAAATTCTCAGTTTCCAGAATCCCAGCAGGTTCTGGGTGCTCTCCTGGCCCTGTGCCCCTGCTGTTCATTGGGAGCTGAGTGATGAATTAAGGGGAATTGACAGCTGATTCACATCAGGGTCCTGCAGGGCTGGGATGCAGAAGGTGTCAGAGGCTCCCTGAGCTGGGACTGTCCGAGGCAGGGCTGAGTTATCCCATCCCAGGGAATTCCTGCCCATCCAGGGGGGTGCTGGAAGCGCCCTGTGCCAGCACAGTGACCTGTCCTGGCTTTGTCACAATTACCAAAGAGTGGCCATGAGGTTTTTGGGAGAAATAGGAGAAAGGAGTGAACTCCCCAACTGTCTTTAATAGTTCCAGAGCACAGCTCAGCTCTGAGAAACAGAATATAGGCCACTGGGCAGAGACAGCCTCACAGGGAGGAAACTATATTATGTGTAAATAAATTTAGAATGTGGCTTTTTGAAGTCCCCTCTCTGCAAACTCTCAGGGACAGCCAGAGCAGGAGCTTAAGGGGCCGTGGAGGAGCTTCCACTGAAGCATCCCACTTTGTCCTGGGGTTTTCTCTTTCTTTAGCACCTGTTTGATCAGGGGAGAGGCTTTGCTGGCTGCCAGCTCCTCCCACCTTGCACTAAACCCGTGCTCAGTCCTGCTGGGGGGTGATGCTGAGGGACCCACAGAAGGGAGCTGAGTCCTCAGGCACAGTCGGAGCTCCCCAGACCTCTCAGCCTATTGCTCCTCCAGAGCCTGGTTTAGCATTCCAGAGTCAGCCCTGCCCTGCCTGGGGGCTGGGACAGACCCAGAGATCCTGGGGATGCTGTAGGGAGGAGCCTGAGCCTCCCTCCAACATTCCCTGAGCTCAGGGGTCAGGAGCATCCCATGCATCTGCTGCTGCAAACCCCAAAGCCTGAACCTCAGCCTGTCCTGGGCACCCCTGCCTCAGCTTCCATCTCTGCTGTGAGCCTGAAAGTGAAATCCCAGGCTGAGAACAGCTCCCTTCTCCTTCCTCATCCTCCAAGGAAAATCTTCCCCTTCCCCTTCCTCTTCCTGTGGTGCCTGTGGGTCTCAGCCTGGCTGCCCTCAGTGCCCAGCCAGGGATTGGGCTCCAGTCCCATCTGGGGTGCCAGTGCTGCCTTGGCAGGGCTGGCCTGGAACAGAGACTGAGCAGAGCTGGAGAATAAAGCAGATATTGATTGAAAGGCCTTTAGGGATACACCTTGGGCAGGACAGGAGCCTGGCCAGGGCTGCACCCAAGGGGGACCCAAAATGGTCACACAAGGGACACAGAATGGGCACAAAAATGAATAAATGGTCACGAGGTCTCACACTTTTATAAGTCTTGGTCCATTTGCATTTTGGGGTTTAATTGTCCAGTTACAGCTCCAGGTTATGCAGTCCCATCCTTCTTGTTCCTCCCTTCAGCCACCCTTGTTTGTGCTTTTGGGCTGAAAGTTGTCCTTGGTGTGCAGCAGGAACAGGATTTGTTTTGTCTCCCTGCTCTGTGCAGAGCTGAGTGACCCTGAATGTGAGCTCAGAGCTGCACCCCTGGGCAGCACAGAACCTGCAAAACACCAAAGCTCAAACTCAGGGCATCACTGGGCGGGAGCTGTGCCAAGCCTTGGGACATCTCTGTGCTCCCTGCTTGGCCCTGGGCAGCTCCTGCTGGCAGCCCCAGGAGGGTTTGGAGCCTCTCCCTGGAGCTCAGAGCCCCCCCAGCTGTGTCGTTGTGTCTTTCAGGATTTCCTACTGCACGGCAGACAAGAGCCACGACAAAGTGTTTGCCTACATTGCCCAGAACCAGCTGAATGAGAACCTGGAGTGCCACGCCTTCCTCTGCACCAAACGGAAAATGGTCAGTGCAGGGCTGGGAGGAGGAGGAGGAGGAAGAGGCAGAGAGGGGCTGCAGGGCTGGAGGAGGAGGATGAGGAGGCACAGAGGGCTGGAGGAGGAGGAAGAGGCAGAGAGGGGCTGCAGGAGGATGAGGAGGCACAGAAGGCTGCAGGAGGAGGATCAGGAGGAGGATGAAGAGGCAGAGAGGGGCTGCAGGAGGAGGATGAGGAGGCACAGAGGGCTGCAGGGCAGACAGGAGGGCTCAGGGAGAGCTCCCAGGTCCTGTTGCTGTTGACCAGCAGCTCACCCCAGCTGTACCAGGGACTGCATTCTTGTCTTGGCTGCTGAAAGCCTCTCTGGGGTGAGGCTGAGAGGAGCTGACCCTGCACCAACCCCTGCCAGGCCCTTCCCTGCTGCAGCCCCTGCCCCACAGTCCCTCCCTGTGCTGCTGGAGCATCCTGGGGTGGGCAGGAGGTGGCCCAGGGGAACCCAGCCAGCAGCTCTGGGCTCCCTGCCCAGCCCTGGAAGCTCCAGGACAGTTTTTAGGGGCATCTTTGGGGCTGTGTCCCCCCCCAACAGGAGACCCCTCTGTGTGCCAGGGATGGGGCTCAGAGCAGAGATTGGGGTGTGGGAAGGAGTCTGGCTCTTGCTTGGAACCCTCCTGGGATCTTTTCCTGCTGGTTCAGCTCCAGGGTGGGAAGGGACCTGCTGAGAAGAGAGAGGAGTGGGGCAAGGAGAGCCCTGGTGGAGCCAGAGCTGGGGCTGAACCTCTTCCCTGTGCGAGGAACGGGCTTTAGGGGAGAGGAAGAGCAGGTCAGAGCCCTGTGCCCCCAGAAATCCTTCCTTGGTGCCTCCTGCTTGGGGAAGGATGTCCCAAATCCCTTCTGAGGGCCATTCCCACCCTGTGCATCCCTGTGGAGCCCTCTGGAGCATCCCTGTGCCTGCACTAAGCCACCAGGGCTCTGTTCATGTTCTCTGCCTCTCCCAGCTCTTTTTTTTTTTTTTTCCTTGGAGAGAATAATGGGAGCTACAAGTTGTCTCTCCTCTCCTCAGTGTGCGCTGCCATCCTTGCATGGCCAAGATAAGCCTCGCTCTGCAAATTAAAATTTAAATCTTCCTGGTACTAAAAGAATTATCTCAGTGCTGCATCAGCTCAGTGCATCTCCCCTCCAAATAAAGTTCTCCAGAGCTTTTTTTTTTGTGGCAAAAACTGGGAATGATTTCCTTTTTCCTGGTGTGTAAGAGGCAGGAACATCCTGCTGCTGAGGTGATCCCTGCTCCCAGACTGGGAGCCAGCCCTCCCCAGGGCAGGGGCCCTGGATGCACCACAGCTCCCCATCACAGGCATATAATTAGTCCATAATTTTAGTTCCTGGGTAATTCTCAACACTAGCTGGGTCTATTAAACTTGATTCAGATGTGACAGCTTAAATTGTAAACAGCTGTGAGGAGTTTCATACTTAATTACCATATTTAAGGGGTTTTTTTGCCATAAAGCATTTGCACTTCCATCAAGGATGTAAATAGCTCTGACATTCAAATGAGCTGTCCTGCTCCTCAGCCTTAATTGGCCCTGCAGGCTCTGGGGGTCTCCTGGCCCCCCTGCCTGGCTTTTTGGGGGGTGCTGTGCCATGTCTGTGTCCCCCCCATGTGCCCTGGGAGCTGCCAGGGCTGCAGGTTCCAGCTCAGCCTCTGGTTCGGTTTTGTTCACAACTTGGGGAAGCAAACTCAGGCTGTTGGGAGCATTCCCTGTTCCCTGCTGGTGCTGGGGCTGCTCCTGAACTGGTGGAAGTGGCATTTGTGTCTCTGGTGATCCAGCTGCAGTGGCTGCAGGGCTGGCAGGGAAGGGTGTCCCTGCTGCTGCCACAGCCAGGCTGGCACAGACAGCCCCACACTTGGGGCATCCTGCTGTGCTGGGGTGGCCCTGCTGAGCTCTCAGAGCTCCAGGGATGATCCCTGGCAGATGTTGGTGCTTCTGGTTGTTCCCCCTCCATCAGCTTTAGCGGGTGGGAGCGGCAGGGATGAGCCTGGGGCACCAAAACACCAAACCTGAGCTGCGGGGAGAGCCTGGCCAGGAGCAGCTGCTCTGTCCCCATCCATCAGCTCCCTGGCTGTGAGAGCCCCTGTGACAGCTCCTGTCCCCTCCCTGGCTCCTGGGGACGTGTCTGCAGCCAGTTGTGTCCCCCATATGGAGACAGCCTGGGCTCCATCAGGGTTTGATGCTTAGGGCTGTCAGCTCCAGGTTAACACTGCTCTGCCAAGCAGAGATTTCAGTGATTGCAGAGATTTCAGTAATTCCAGTGATTTCAGTGATTGATTTCAGTGATGATTTCAGAGATTCCAATAATTCCAGTTATTTCAGTGGTTGATTTCAGTGATTATTTCAGTGATGATTTCAGGGGTTTGAGTGAATTGATTGGTTTCAGTGATGATTTCAATGATGATTTCTATAATTCCAGTGATTTCAGTGATGATTTGAGTGATTTGGGGGATTTCACTAATGATTTCAGTGATTGATTTGAGTGATTTCTGTGATTTCAGGGATGATTTCAGTGATGATTCAGTGATTTCAGAGATTTCAATAATTCCAGTGATTTCAGTGATTGATTTCAGTGATGATTTCAGTGATGATTTGAGTGGTTTCAGTGATGATTTCAGTGATTTCAGCCCTGTCCATGCCCTGCCTCTCTGCTCCCCTGCAGGCTCAGGCTGTCACCCTCACCGTGGCTCAGGCCTTCAAGATCGCCTTTGAGTTTTGGCAGGCAGCAAAGGAAGGTGAGTGTCCCTCCCCTCCTCACCTGGAAGCTCAGGGGCTGACTTCGGTGTTTCTCAAGTGCCTCCTCCCCCTGCCTCCCAAATTCCCAGGTTTCCTTTGCAGCCAGATTTTGGCTGTCCTCTTTCCCTGCTGGAGGTGCCTGTTGGGATTTTTGCTTTTGCTTCCCTGAGGCGATGAAAGCTCCCACAGGTGGCCTGGCCCAGCTGTCACCACCCCTCCTCCCTAAAAGCCTGCAGGCAGTGATGGGATCTCCCTCTTTTGCAGAGAAGGAGAAGAGGGAAAGGTCCATTATGGAAGCAGAAGGGAGCAGCTCAGAAGCTCCTGCACATCCTGTCACATGTGAGGCACCACAGCAGAGCTGTGCCCTGGGCATGGGGATTGTCCCTGAGGGATGGGGGATTGTCCATGAGGGATGGGGACAGCCTGAAGGGTGGGGGATTGTCCCTTAAGGATGGGGAATTATCCTTGGACAGGGCATGGGGACAGCCTGAGGGGTGGGGAATTGTGCTTGAGGGAAGGGAGATTGTCCCTGAGAGGTGGGGGATTGTCCCTGGGGGGCAGGGAAGAGCCTGAAGGATTTTCCCCAGGCAGGACCATCTCCTGGGAGGGTTCTGCAGGCCAGGAGGAGCAACATTTCAGAGTTCTTGGCTGCCAGCTGAGTGCTTCCCTCTCCCCATCCAACATCCCCTGCTGCCACCCCAAATCTCTTTACTCCTGCCCCAGGCAAATTGGCTGTAATGTCCTTAAGAGCTCAGCCTGGATCTGCACATCCCAAGCTGGGCTTGGGGCTGTGGCAGCCCCCAGACACTCCCCAGGGCCTGGGCTGAGGGAGGAGGACATCCAGGTGCCCCTGAGAAAGGGGAGGTGTGTGAAATGAAGCAATGAAATCAGAAATCCCCTCAGATTTCAGGGCCCTGGGTGCTGTGCTGCCTCGGGGGTGCAGGACAGGGACAAGTGGGACAAAAGGCTAATCCCTCCTGCATGCTGGCCACTGAGATAAGAGGATTTGGCATGGGGAAAAATAGCTTTAAACTGGGCTTCCTTCCAGGCTGACAGGTCCTGCTCCTTTCTGGGAAGACTCAGGACTGGAGCAATCTCTCCCCAAGGGTGGCAGGCTAGGAGAAGTCCAGCCTGGGGCTGCCAGGGATGTTGGAATGAGCTCCAGCATCTCCCTGGGGGATGCTCCAGGGCTGGGATGCTCCTGCAGTCACCCCAGTGCAGGCTGCTGGGGAGGGTGTGGGGCTTCCCAGGGTCTGAACTTCCCCCAGGGCAGGATTTGCCCTCAGCCCTGTAAAATATTGGTGCAGCTTTGTGAAATGTTGTGGGCTGAGCTGAGGGGCTGTTCTGGCCTGGGGCTGGTCCTGAACATGAGTGGGCAGCCAGGAGCCTTCCCAAAGGCTGCTGGAGGGATTGGGAGGCCCTCAGGGGCCTCACCTGGAGCTGCTGGACCTAGCACAGCCCCCTGGTGTGAGTGCAGCTCCTCAGTGCTCAGATCTGGGGCCGTCCTGCAGGAGTTTGCCCCTGCAGCCCCTTGGTTCCCCTCCTGCAGGGAAGTGATTCCTGCAGAAAGCTTTGGCTGTGCCTGTCCCTCTCCCATCATTCCCTCTCTGCTCTGCCCACAGCAGCAGCCATGGGGAACTTGCTGGATTTGGAGGACCCTAGCAGATCCCCCCTGGACAGCAGCACGGAGTCACCAGAGCTGGGCAGGAGCAGCTTTGGGCCTAGCCCCTCGGTCAACAACAACGTGGTGTGGGTAAGGGACAGGGAGTGCTCCAGCTCCCACCCCAGGGCTTCTCCTGGCCTCAGCTGGGAGCTGGGGGGTGCCTGAGCTGCTCAGGGAGGCCTCCAGGTCTGGAAATGATGGATGGGTGTGGGATAAATGAACACGGTGGCAAAGCCCTGTGGAAAAAAAAAGCTGCTGCAAGGGGATTGAGTGTTCCTTCTTCTGGAGCAGCATTTCTCAGGGGTTTGTCACTTAATTGAGAGGCCACCTAACTATTCTGTTCAGGGGCAGAAATCATTACATGGCTTTTCTTTACTGCTCACTAGAACCAGGTTATATTTATGGTCATTGTTAAGTCTTATTTTGCCCTGCTTCTGTTGGTGCCTGTGGGAGCTTGGATTGCTGCTTGGAAATGTCCCCAGCCCTCTGGCTTGTTTTCATGGATCTCTGATAGAAAAGTGATGCTGCAGCCCTGGGTGTGCATCCAGCAGGGAGCCTCTCCATGGCCCAGGGCTCCATCGTCCCCTCCAGCCTGGGAGAGGGTGGGGTGAGCTGGGATTTTGGCAAGGGATTCCTCCCTGGGAAGGTGGGGAGGCCCTGGCAGGGGGTGAGAACAGCTGTGGCTGCCCGTAGATCCCTGGCAGTGCCCCTGGATCCCTGGCAGTGCCCCTGTATCCCTGGCAGTGCCCAAGGCCAGGCTGGAGCACTGAGCTGAGGGTGTCCCTGCCCATGGCATGGCTGGGGATGGGATGGGATTTAAGGTCCCTTCCCACCCAAAGCATTCCAAGGTTCTCTGTCCAGCAGCCAGGCTGGGGCTGAGCCTTCAAGCCCCACTTGCCCTGGGGTCTCCTTCCCACCTCTCTGGAGCACCCCTGCCTGCTGGATTTTGGGGGACTGCAGGATAAATACCTTTGCCTGGAGCCTGAGGCTCTCCAGGTTAAACCTGAATATCAGCTGGAAGGCTGAATCAAATCCTGGAGGCTTATCAGCAATCTCCAGGCCCTCCCTGCTCACAGTGTTTTCATGATTTACTCATTAATTGCATTAAGTCTGTAAGAGCATCACAGGATTTTGGGAGCAGCCCAGCCTGGTCGCAGCAGAGCCCTCACAGAGCAGGGAAGACCTTTCCCCCAAGCAGCTCCAGTGCTTTGCTGGGAAAGCCTGGCAGCAGAGCAGAGATAAAGGCTCCCAGAGCTGCTTGCAATGCCCCTGCTGTGCCAGTGCAGAGCTGCTCTCAGTGATCCTGATCCAGAAAAGCCCCCGGGGGCTCCTGGAGCTCTGTGCAGGTCCGTCCTCAGTGCAGGACACAGAGCTGGGGGGTGAGGGATGGGTCAGTGCCTGTGCTGCACTCCTGGCATGGAGCTGGGGCAGAACCGGCCTGTGTGGGGATGGAGGGATAGGGCCAAGCCCCGGGGCTGCCTGCAGTTCACCCTTTCCCATGGCACGAGGAGAGGAGGCAGATTGCAGAGGAGGTGATTGAGGCATTCACAAACCAGCAGACAGGGATTTTTTTTATTTTTTTGTCTGAGTGCAGAGCCAGATCTCTAAATACACTTTTGTGCAGTTCTCTTAGCAACTACTTGTCTCTCTTTTTATCTCCTAACAAAGGAAATGGATGATGGTCTCGACGAGGCGTTCTCAAGGTAATTCTCATCACTCCCTTCAGGAGGGGAGAAGCCCCAGAGACTTGGCTGCTGACTGGCTTTTAATAATGCTCCTTCATCTCATCAGGGCTGTGATCTGACCTAGGCAGCTGCCCCATCAGTGCCTCATCTGGTAATGGAAAGATAGGCTTTAAGGCTGCCTGATAAACCAAATATTTTGACAACCTTTTAAGGATGGAGAGAGGCTGTGTGTGAGAGGGAATTTAATTCCCCCAGCAGTTGCTGTGTCTGCTCCCACTCACCCAGGCTTTTTCAGGCTGCTGGTCCAAGTTTCTGGCACTGGGGGCTTTGCTATTCCTCAGCCCACAAATTCAGGCTGTGTGGCCATCAGCTGATGGGCTTGATTCCTCTTTCCACTCCAAATTAAAGGCTTTTTCCTGCCCGTGCCTGCTGAGCAACCCAACAAGTCCCTTTCCCTTCAGGGGCGTTTTCCTGCCTGTTCTGGCAGGGTTGGTGTGGCTTATGTGGGTCCCATCTTCCTCTTCCTCCCCCCGGGACTGGGAGGTGCTGGAGGAGGAAGTGAGGCAGGAGAAGGGTTTGCAGCAGTTCTGCTCAGCCCTTGGGGTCCTGCTTGGCTCCCAGGGATGATTTACAGCTTCCCCTTGCCCAGCAGCCTAGGCCCAGGCCGGGGCTGCTGAAGGGGCTGATTTATGTCCTGCTCTCTGTGTTTTCCTGGCCCTCCTCTGGCTGCAGCAGCTGTGGTTGCTTTGGGGCTTTGTTCTGCGTTGCTCCACGCTGAGCTGTCCCAGCACTCAGGGCCTATGGTGACTCAGAGTTTGGGCTGCTCATCCTGCAGCTCTCCCAAAGCCACTCCTGCCACATCATCACTGCTGCACGTTGCTCTCCTTTACTCAAAACTGGGGCTTATCTCAGGATTTTTTTTTTTTGACGTTGTGCCTGCCCTGGATGAAACCCCAAATGTCTGAGTTAACCTCCAGCCCCGGTGCTGCAGCATTTTCACAGGGGGTATTGAAATCACACAGCAACAAACTGGGCCTGCTTGGGGTTTGTGCAACATCTGGGCTGAGGAGCTGTTCCAGCTGCTCCCGGGGCTGTTGAACCTCAGCTGAGCCAGGCACAGGCAGAGCAGCAGAGCTGAGTCACTGCTCTGGGGCTGAGAGCAGCTCCCAGGGCTGACTCCAGGGAGGGGAGCACTGCTCTGCCAGGCCAGTGGTCAATGGGATGTCCAGCCTGCACATTCCCGGGATGCCTCCAGGGGAAATGTTGGGAGGAGGCGGCAGCAGAGCTGCAGCAGGCTCGGGAGTGCTGTGTGCCAGTTCCCCTCTTGCCTTTTCCCCTTTCCTGAGGGCCTCCATCCCGCTGGAGGGTCTTGGGATGTGGAGCTGCAGCACCAGGGGTGCAGCAGGAGTTAAATTCAGTTCTCTGGAGTCACTTGGCTATCAGCAAAAAGCCTTTTTGCCACACACGGGTGGGCACCATGTGCCAAGTTTTTGAGGCATCTTCATTGAAGACTGTGGCAATGGGCAGCTGCAAAAGCAAAGTTCTTTTGTGCTGCGGCTAAATCAGCCTCATGAAGGCAGAGTTGTTGCAGTTCCTGCCAGCAAAGTCCTCATGTCCCAAGTAGAAGTGGGAACATCTCAGCAGCAGCAGCACCCACATTCCGTGTACCCTCAGCCTGAGTGTTCTCAGTGCATTTTTATTCTGTTTGTAGCTGTGCTTCACTCTGTGTTTCTGTGCCCCCTCAGACTGGCCCAGTCAAGAACAAACCCCCAGGTCCTGGACACGGGGCTGACAGCTCAGGACATCCAGAGTGCAGAGACTCTGTCCCCCGTGGACTGGAACAAAATTGATCCCAGCACGGCAGAGAAGGACGATCTGTTCATGTTCTGAGGGCACAGGCACCCAGGAAAGGAGAACGACTCCGAGCCCGTGGCCTGCATCATTCTGGGTGCTGGAACCAGGGAACCTTCCAGGGGCTCTTCAGCAGCTCACAGGATGCCACAGCCCAGTTTAGACCAAAGCTTCACAAACTTAATGCGGATTTTTATACCCTGCTTTGTTATCTAAACCATGAGATGCTCTTGGACGTATTTATTCACAGTTTACAAGTGTTTTGGGAGGTGTGGAGAGCAGCTGCACACCACGGGAGGAGCTGCAGCAGTGCCTGTTCCTCCTGCAGGCAGCCTGGGCACCCCCAGAGCCCCTCGGGGAGCATCCCCAGCAAAGGGCCAGGATGCAGCCGCAGCTCCCAGTGTTCCTAATCCCCCACTCTGGAACAACACATCACCTGTCTGGCCAGGGAGGGGCTTTGCAGCAGCTGCTGACAGTGTGAAATTAAAGAGGGAGCAGAGCTGGTGCTTTGTGTGAGTGTCTGTGGCACTGTCACAGCTGTCACTCACCCCAGGTCCCTCACCGGCTCCCTGTGGGAATCGACACTTTTGAACCCAAAGACTCCGTGAAGTTTTGCACTTTAAAACTTGAACTGAAAGCAGTGGTCTGGATTGTCAAGGTAAGCAGTGCCTGGAACTTCTCTTCAGAAGCTATTCACCCAAAAATAACCCTCCCTGGCAATGCTGCAGTTCTGGCTCCAAGCTGACCCCTCACCTCCAGATCCCAAAGCTCCATTGCACTGTTGGCTTTAAAAGCAAAACCACCAGGGAGGAAGGATTTGTTTTGCTAGATTCTGCTGGAAAGGGCAGCTTGGGAGGACCAGCAGTACCACAGATCTGTGTTCCCAGCTTGGCCCAGTGGGTTTGCCTGTCCAGGACTTGTTCCTGCCTCAAAGCCACGTGGTTGTCGCTCGCTGGATGGATTTGGGTCTGGATTTGGATCAGGCAGGAGCAATACCTTAGGTGCTCCCTTCCCTTCTCCCTGACAGCTCCCAGGGGGCTCAGGAAGCTCCATCTACCCCTGGAACTGAAAAAATCAGGCACAGAGGTATAAAGCTTATGCTAATTAAAGATTAAGTTTAATGATTCTCAGTAGTCGCACTGACACCTTGCAGTGTTTGTGGCCTTACGTGAAGTGTACTAATCTGTTTTATAGATTTGTAACTCTGGTTTGAAGCACTAATTCATTTCCCAGATAGCTCTTCAGAACTCCCTTCAAACTGCTCACAGGAAGGGAAGAAACCCTCTCTGTCAGCTGTAAGAATTCATTAGGAAGCAGCTGAGTGACTGACTTAGATTTGAGATATTTTTTCCCCCCCCAAGTGTGAGTATGAGAAGGTGTTGAGGACTCGTGGAGCTGACTCATCACATCCCTGATCAAACCTGTGCTCTGTGGATCCTGCAAAGTGGAGTTTAAAGCAGTTTTACATCTTGGAAGGGCTGTTCCCAGGACTCCCTTGATCCTGTGTGCAGCAGCAGCCTCCTGCGATGGGGGGAATCAGCAGGGCTTGTGCTGCAGGCACAGGGCACAAACAGGGACATGCAGGGCTTCTAGCCAGCCCCTCACCTTGATCCCAACCAGCTCTGATCTCCCTAGAAACTGGGATGGAATGTGAGGATTTCTCTGTGCAGTGACCTCTCTCCTTTCCTAGAGACTCCAGCAGCAAAATTCACAACACTATCTCTGTGTCTGGACTGGTTCTTTTTTTTTTTTTTTTAAGAAAACCTGATGCTGTTAAGAATATTCTATACTGAGGGGAATAAAAACTCTGCCTTTTTTGTTTGTTTGTTTGTTTTTGTTTTTGTTGTTGTTTTGTTGTTGTTTTTTGTTTGTGTTTTTTTTTGTTTATTTGTTTTTTGGTTTTTTTGAGCCTCCTCTGTGCTGGGTGACTTTCTTTTCCCTGTGGTTCCTTTAATGTGTGGCAGCTTTTGTGTCTCTGGGTTCTGCCTGTCCCTGATGAGTGGCATGGTGTGATCAAGGATGTCCTGGGGAGGGGCTTGCAGGGAGCTGCAGCTGGGCACTGAGCTGTGCTCTGCTGCCAGGGGCTGCAGTGGGACTGGGGGATGCACAGAGAGATGCAGGACCCATCCTTGTGTGGCTGCTCTGGCCCCGAGGTGAGGCTCTGATGAAGAGGGAGCTTGATGCTCATCTACACATAAAGGGTAACACCAACCCCAGATCTCTTCATTGGCAGAGTTTCAGAGTCACATGAATGTGTTTTTTCTCTGGGGACAGCTGAATTTTGTGCAGTTGCCTTGTAAGTGAAGAGAGCCCAGCACAGCCCAGTGTGCTCAACCCCCTGCAGCTCTGCCCTGGCTGGGCTCCTGCAGCTCCCAGCTGCCCACACCTTGCCTGGGAAGCACCTGGAGAAATCCCCAGACAGAACCTGCCTGTGCCACCCCTTGTCTCTGGGCAGAGCAGGGGGGCTCTGCAGAGCCACCTCCCCTCCCGTGCTGTGAACCAAAATAAATCCACTAAAAGTTCATTTTTCAGCTGAAACTGCCTGTTCCAGGGTGAGCTGTCCCAGATGATGAGTGCTGAGCCCTCATGCATAACTGATGGCCCTGCTGAGGAACAAATTGATCCCTCAGTTCTGATGTGACCTTTTTAAAACTGCCAGTTAAGGAACTTCCAGCATCCATTCCCTTCTCCTGCGAGGGAGGGGAGGAGGAATCCACTCTTCATGGAAAGTGGGCTGGGGGCTGCTGGCTCTGCTGCCCCAACCCCACATTTCTCCAGGGGGGGACACGGGGTGGCTTTGGTGCCTGTCCCTGCCCTGGAGCAGCACAGAGATGTCAGTGTGGGCCGTGCTGGGGCACTCTGGGCTGTCACCCTGCCTTGTGAGGTGTGGAGGGGCTGGCACAGCTCCTGTCAGAGCTGTCACTTCAGAGCCAAAGATCCATAAAGTGTTTCACTTTTTTCTGCCCCCTCCCTTGAGAGAAAATTGTGCTGATCATCCCTGACCACCCCCCCCCGCCCCCCCCCCCCCCCCCCGCCAGGGAATGGTCCCAGGTGAGGCTGCTAGAGCTCCAGGATGGCTGTCAGGGACAGGGTGGGATTCTTGGGGTGTCTGAGCAGGACCAGAGCTGGACTGCATGGTCCTGCTGGGTCCTTCCCAGCTCAGGATATTCCATGGTTCTGTGATTCCCTCCATCCAGCAGCTCACTGGTAACTCGGGGTCAGTGATGCCCAGGCCCTGCTGGACAGCTGGAGCCAAGGTGGGCTTGGGAGCATCCAGAGGTTTTCCCCACCCCCAGGAGCAGCTCCAGGAGAGCAGATGGAATAACCTGGAGCCCTTTTAGCAGCCATTCAGCTCTGCCTGGGAGCAATTCATCAGCAGGGAGAGGATTCTGCTGACGGCAGAGGGAGTAGAATATTGCGTTCCTTATCTCCTCAGCCCCTGTTCCTGGTGCCAGGGGCAGGGGCAGCGCCGAGGGCTGCTGAGGGCTCCTGGTTATTTTTCCTCCCCGCTAAAAGCAGCCAAGCGGCCGTCTCCAGCTGTCTCCTGGCCCCGGGGAGGAACGCTGCCTTTACAAAAAGGAGGGATGTCAAGTCATTCAAAGCTGCAGGAAGAGGAAACCTTCCCCAGATGGGAAATGGGGCCAGAGAGGCAGGCCAGGAAAGCAGCTGCAGGGAGAGCAGGAGGATTGGAGGCACAGGGAAGGAGCAGGTAGAAGGTAATTAACTGCTGGTTAATTAACTGCCCCCCGCCTCTCACTGGGACATACACTTGGTCCCATCTCTGATGTCCATCAGCAGCCATTCCTTCTCCCTCTGGGCTCTGGAGCAGCTCCAGGAGGGGTCACACATCCTAGTGTGACATCCCTGTGATCCTGGAAAGGGCAGGGACAGCTCTGCCAGCAGGGCACTGCTGCAGTTCTTCCAGGCAGATAGAAACACGAGGCAAACAGCTCCCTGCAAAGTATCCTCAGCCAGGCTTTTAAGCAAAAAAACTTTGCCTGGAGTGGTGTTGCCATCCATGGGATGGGAGCAGCTGAGACAGAAACTGCGGCTGCGGCTGGCAAGGAGCGTTGGGAGGAGTCTGGTGTGGAGGCTGCAGTGTTTGCTGAGGAAGGAATTGGTGATGGTGAGGGCTGGAAAGGTGGGAAAAAAAACCCCTTGGAGGCAGAAAGTGAGAGATGTGGAGTTTGCAGTGTCTGGGTAGAAGGGAGAGGAAGGAAAATCCCCCGGGCACCTCCCTCTCTGCCCAGAGAGACGGCGGGGACTCCAAAAGAGAAACTGATGGCAAAAGTCTGGGACAAAGAGGGGGTTTAGGGAACACTTTGGTGTCTAAATTCTGCTCTTCTCACTGGCTGGCTCAGCATCCAGCAGGCAGTAGAGGCCCTGCAGCCTCACGTGGCTGCTGCAACCCAGCAATGCTCTTCCCACCCCTTGCCAAACCTGCTGCTTGCCAGGGCTTGTGTGAGCTCTGAGCCTCCTCCTTCCCTGCTCCCAGTGTGACATCCTCAAATGCCAGTGTCACATCCCAGTTCCCAGTGTGACATCCTTGCTCCCAGTGTGACGTCCCCAATCCCAGTGTGACATCCCCAAATCCCAGTGTCACATCTCAGTGTGATATCCCTGCTCCCAGTGTGACATCCCCAATCCCAGTGTGACATCCTTGCTCCCAGTGTGACATCCCCATTCCCAGTGTGACATCCCCATTCCCAGTGTGACACCCCAGCTTCCAGTGTGACATCCCAGCTCCCAGCCTGTCACCAGGCCCCTGCCTTGATCCCAGCCAGGAGCCCCAGGTGTAATTAATGGAATAAAAGGTGTAAAATCCCAAATCTGCTCTCTGATGTGGTAATTTCATCCCTTCCCCAACGCTGTCACAATACAGTAAAACTGACAGCAAGGAATAAAACACTTGCGTCTCTGGCATTTTTTATTACTTTTAATCTGCTGTCTTTTTTTTTTTTTTTTTTTTTTTTTTTTTTTTTTTTTTTTTTTTTTTGTGAGTTACTGGAAATTTAAATTATAATGGTATGCTTCACTTAAAGAAAGTATCCATAGCAACAGCAACATCTAAATTATTGCAGGCTGATCACTTCCCTGCTGGAGTCACATCACACTGCCTTTCAAAGGCAGTCCCAGAGGTGCAGGATTTTAATAGACTTTTTTTTTTAACCTTTTTTTGCAAATAAACAGGTAAACACACAGCACTTTTTCCATCAGTGCAATTCCTACAGAAAGATGCAAAGTGAGCAAGTGCAGCTCAGTTTGTTACCCAGAGAGGAGGGGCTCTGGGCTTGCTCTTGAATCAGAGACTTTCTCCTCTGAGTCAGTGGTTATTCCGTGTGAAACTGGAGAATTTCTGTCCAGTTCAGCTGCTGAAAATTCTCTTGGACCAGGGGAAAGCAGCAAGGGAAGATCACTGAGCAGAAACATCAGGAACACCCTTCTTTGATTCCCAGCTGGCCATGGGTTTATTTCTGTTTTATTCTTTCCAAATTCCTACTTGACAGGACAAAGGGGAGTGGGTTAAAGCTCAAGGAAAGTGGGATTAGAGGAAATGCTAGGAAGAAATCTTTCCCTGTGAAGGTGGTGGGGCCCTGGCACAGGGTGCCCAGAACACCCTGGATCCCTGGCAGTGCCCAAGGCCAGGTTGGAGCACCCTAGGATAGGGGAAGGTGTCCCTGCCCATGGCAGGGGTGGGACTTAGATAATTTTTAAGGTCCCTTCCCACCCAAACCATTCCATGATCCCACAGAAAACAACTCCTGCAGCTGCTTGACATTTCAGAGGCAATGGGTGAGAGAACACCCAGGTACTTTTCTTCCGTCATCGGTGCCTTTCGGGCTGAAGCAGTTACAGCTTCCCACCCTCTAAAAAATTATTCCCTCACTTTAATCATGGCAAAAGCCTGAGTGATGCATGCCCCGAGCTGTCAAACGTGAGAAACAAATTTGCCAGGGAGAAATGGAAAGGCTTTTTTAAAAAAATTCCAATCTCAATTATAGGAATCAAATGCGTCATCTGGATCAATAGTAGGTTGAGATTGCTCAGCCAGAAAGAGTTTAGATATAAAAAGCTGCAGCTGAGAAGCTTCCTCTAAGCTCCTGTGTTATTGTAAGTGAAATGATGACAGTGAGCTGTGCTTGCAGCATCCCCTGGACAGCTCAGGGTAAGGACAGAGCTTGGATCAGTGTCCTCATGTGTAGGAGCAGGATCCTGAGCCCAGCCAGGTCTCACTGTGGTCAGGAGCAGCAGGGATTTATTTATTTGCCTTTCCTGTCCTTTGGTGCCCTGTGGAACATTCCTAGGTCACCATGTCCTGTATGTCTGCAATTCATGCAGATCTATCTGCAGAGAACCTGCAAATTACAGGGGAAGGAGGCAGCCATAAAATACATGAAATATTTCTGATCACTTCACCTTCGTAGAGCAAGAGCTGATGTGCAGAGAAGTGGCTGTGGCTCAGCCAGCCCGAAGAAAAATGTTAAAAACTTAGAAAATGTGTCAGAATTCTTTGGGTGGTTTGGTTTGTTTGGAAGGAAGGCTGGAGGGGGCTCCATGTCCATGGAAAAGGAGGAGGCTGCAGCTTTTGGGAACGGGGTTATCAGGGTGCCAGCAGTGAGGCAGAGACAGGAGCCAGGTGCATTTCCTGTCAGCGACTTTCAGCTCAGCTTGGCTTCATGTGTGAGTCAAAAACAGTCAGAGCACTGAAGGTGGGTGGTTGAAAAGGGATGAGAATGATGCAAAAACTCTGCTGGACCTGCAGATCCGGCTCAGGTCTGAGAATCACAGCTCCTGTAAAATCACCTTTAATAAAGAGCCTGTAACAGGAACCTGTAATTTCGTGGTTGGTGCATGAGCCAGAGGATGATCCAACTGACTCTGCCAGAGCTTTATTGGGGCTGTGGTTCAGCTGAAGTCAGGGATATTTATTGAGCATGGATCACCCAGAAACCCAGAGCCCTGACCTGCAGATCCAGGCACGGAGCTGGGGCTGGCACTGCCCAGGCTCAGCTCCCTCCCAGCTGCTCCACGTCAGGTCAGGTCTCCCCCTCCACAGCTGGAGCCACAGCTTCCCCAAATCCACCTTCCCACCTCTCAGAGGAACCAAATAAATCCCAAAGCCATGGCTGCAGGCTCTGGGGAGGATTTGTCACTCATGCTGTGTCTGTGGGATGGGGCTGTGCTGCTCTGCTGGGATTTGATTCATAATGGGGCCAGATTTGATCCTTCACGTTCATGTTTGAGGCTGTGATGGATCCATGAGTTTTGGGGGGCAGTGGGTTGGCAAAATGTGAATGAAATGTGCGTGAAAAGAGCCAGTGCTGGGCAGGCAGGAGCTTTGCTTTTAGGGGATGTGAGAGGCTGGACTTTGTTTTTTCATTCTGGTTAAACATCGTGGCATAGATCAAGATGAAATTGGGGAAGGTCTGTCAGAATCTGGGTCACCTGCTCCTCTGTGGTCTCCCATTTATATTTCGAGCTGGCCTGACTCACGCCTGCGGAATGTGACGGGAGAAGTGGGAGAGCTCGTGGCGCAGTAATTCAAGGGCTGCAGACAGGTAGGAACCGCTCGAGTCATTTCCCAGCCCTGACAGCAGAGGCTGGGCGGCCACACCGGCCGTGCATCACCGCTGCTTCCCCTGCCGCTTTGAGCCTCCCCAGTTCTGCTTTTCGCCTTCTCAGGACAGAGCGTGGGCTCTGATGTGGGGACGAGAGACGGAGCAGCCCAGGCTAGAGCGGCTCCTTCCAGTGCCGGGCGTTCCCCGGCTCGTCACCCATTGCACAACAGAGCCCCGAGTTACAGCCCGACACGGCAGCAGTGAGATGCAAACCAGTTTAGTTTCCTCGGGGCAGGGGAGAGGTTTGGCTTCCAGCTGAGTGGCCCCGAGCTGCCTGCGGGTGCCCGAAGTGGGCGATGCCAGCCCCGGGTGGTCCTGGGCACCCAGCCGTGCCATCGATGGCATCCTGGGCAGGGGCTGGCGATGCGGGACAGGCTGTGAGGGGCTGCTGAGGACGGGGAGCACCTCCCCAGCCCCAGGGGTGTCCCCACACTACCTCTGCTGGCGCCGCGGTCCCACTCTCCGCTGCCCTGGTTGGAAGATGAGGGATGCAGGTGTGTCCCTGCCCTAGGATTGGCACCGCTCCTGCAGTGCTGGCCCTGCCAGCCGCAGTGAAATGTCACTGAATCCGTCTCTTCCGAGTGATTAACCGCCCTCAGAGCCTGGGGATGAGCCACGCGCTGGGCCAGGAGCTGGGAGATGTCCAGGCTGAGTATCCCAACCCGCCCCGTGCCTCCCGCCGCGGCTCCGAGCCAGCGGGGTGTGATAAAGCTCCTTTAAATGTTGATTTAAAGCTGCCTGCCCTGATGAGCTCGGGGTTTATCTGATCTGGGCCATCTCAGGGAGGTGCTGGAGGGATAACACAATATCTGGAGAGGAGTTCCTGGCTGTGGTGAGAATCAATGACCTAGGGAACTATTCTCAGCCTCTGCTGTGCCTTTCCACACCTGGCTCTGAGATGTCACTCAACAACACCCGTGCCCAGCTCAGACTCCCACCCGAGCCACCAGGGCTCTTCGAGGCCACACTCAGCTCTCAAATGTGCTTTTTAAAAGTAATTTCCTCTCTCTGAAATGCCTGGCACTGCACTGTGCTCCTCACCCTGACAAAGTTTGATCCAGTAGGCGCAAAACTCCTTTTAAAGAACGAGGAGGTGGCAGCTGCCTCAGAGGAGAGTCCTTTCCATGTGACCCGAGTGCCATCAGCCACTTGATCATCAGGCCTTGGGTTTTCCTGCTGTCTCCAGGACTCTCAGCAGGGGAGGTTTGCAGGCTGAAGTTCTTCCTCTCTCATCTCTCAGAGTCAGCTGTTGGAGAACGAAATGGAAAGAGCCCTGAGCAAGTTTAGGGGGAAGGCTCTGGAAGTCAGCAAGGCTTTAAAGGCTGAGCTGGGTTTGCCTCAGGCCATGCACATGCAGGCTTCCCTGGGCCTGCAGGCTTCTCCCAGGCTTTGGGATGCCCCTGGATGCTGCAGCTCCAGATGAGGAGTCCCAAATGCACCCTCCTGTGTGTCACATGGCCCAGGGCTGTCCCTGAGGGCCATCACAGCCACCACTGGGATGGCTGACAAGTGGAAACTGACACGAAACAACCTCAGACTGCAGAGGTGACATCGCTCCTCCCTCCCATCCCAGCCAGCTAAAAATGAGCAATTCCAGCCTCCCTCTGCAGGTCCTGCACAGCATTCCTTGTGCCCCACGGGAGATCAGCCTGTCCCAAGGGTCTCTGCCTCCAAAGAGCCCCTAAACCTGGGAGAAAATCAGTGCTGGTGTGTTGGCACTGCTCCACCGCTGGACCATGAGACCCCTCAGGTCTTACAAAGAAATCTTGTTGTTTTTTTTTTTTTTCTTTCCCAAAGCCAGGACAGAAGGACACAGCCCTGAGATATTAATTGCCTTCCCCTGGGACTCCTCGATCCCCCCCTCCTCTCTCGCATTCCTGATACCTGACAGGTATTTTCATAATCCCATAATTGTTGTTTTCCCCAGCTCCTGTTTTCTGTGCTGCAGCCTGGCCACCTGGGCAGAGCCTTTTCCATCTGGATGCAGCTGGAGCAGCCCCTAGAGACAGCATTACAAACTGGGAGCTCTAGCAGCACAAACACCTCCTCTCCCCCTTTTTGGGCACTGGTGTGAGCTCACTGCTCATCCAAACACGGGGTGGGGACAGGGACAAGTCTGTTGAGGATCTGCCCAGGCTGGGTGAGGATTCAAGGAAGGTATTTTTTGTTTTTCTCCTGTGGATTAAGCATTGCCCTGTGTGCAATTTTAAAGGAGGAATCGGGAAGATAAAATCTGAGCGGATCTGGGGGTGCCTGTAGGAGATTTGTCATTTCAAGGGATCTCGTGGAGTGATGAGTCTGAGCTGGGAGCACACGGGGACACCAGGAAGGAAAAACATTTCCCTGTTTCACACCAGCACCATAAAGTTGTTTCATCTTCTATCGACCCAGGAAAAATTGAGAGGCCACTGAGGACATTCCTGAACAGACCTGGAGGATCAAAACCTCCTATGCCAGCAGCAGGAGGGGCTGTGCTGGCACAGTGCTACCAGTAAAGGACCATAATCAGGTACTGGGTGATACTGGAGGAGAAAACTCCTCTGTGAGGGGAGAGCAGAGCCCTGCCAGTGCTGGTGCTGAGGCTCCTGCAGGCTGTGGCTGTGTCACAGGACTGTGGGACACCAGACTGGCAAAATGACAACAATTCCATGCTGACCTCCCCAGGCTCTGTTTAAATATAGAGCAGACAGTGATTCATCCCAGCCAGGTTGGGAGTGACCTGTTTCTCAGGTCGGGACAGATGAACTTCACCCTCAAGGTGACTGAAATGTTCAGCTGCAGAGAAGCCTCCCCTTATTTCAGTGCTTGCCAGGGAGCTGCTGCAGCTCAGCAGAGCCAGCTGGAGGGGGTTTGGCCTCACAGGGGGATATGGGCACCCAGGGAAAAGCTGGGTTTGTTTTGCTTTCACCAAGTTCCTCCCTGATTTATCTTCGGGTCTGCTTTGCCCAAGCTGCATTTCCTGACAGGTGAAGTCTTTGGCTGAAAAATTATTCTTAGACCTTTCCCACTTGGGATCTTATTTCTGAAGCCATCTATAAAATAGGCTGTTGCTCCACATTCACAAGAGCAAATTCACGGCATTGCTCTGGCCCTCTCCTTATTTAAGCAGGGCAAAATGGAACACAGGCATTCTGACGATTTTAATGAAAAAACAGGAAAAAAGGCTGCAGCCTGCTCCATTAGTCACCTGGTGTTACAGGAAAGTAACAAACTAGAAATGTTCCTGCTCTCTCCTCCATGCACCTTCTGTTGTGTTTCTGTTTTTGTACCATTTTTCAGCGTCTTTGGTATTTTCCCTGGAACACAGGAAGTAAGATTGCTGAGATGTAGACCTTTACCATAATTAAGCAAGATTCCTCCTCTTGTGAGAGCTCATTCCTACACAATTCCTCAGATGTGAATGGGTTTTTTCCCCCTCTTCTGGGGGGAAAACGAGTCTGGCTGAGGTGATGGGGTTTGTTTTGCATTGTGCAAATGTCTCTCTCCTGCCTGCAGAGAACTGTGGGAATTCTCAGCAAGGCTTCTGTGCATCCCTAAGTGTGACTCTTAATTCAGATAATTAATATCTTGTATGTAGGACTGTGGAGTTGGAAGCAAAGCAGCCAGACCTGCAGATCACTGTGTGATGATGCCCCTGAATTCAGAGTTTTGGGGGACCAAATACCCCATTTTCTGTGGTCTGGATGTGGCTGGAGCATTTCTGTAACTTTAGGTGAGGCAGCCGCTTTCTCTGCACTGTCCATTCACTCCTGACTGGCACAGAGGGGGCTTAGGAACCTCTTTTTTGCAGGTTTAGCTCATGGAAATTCTCTAAATGAAATCAAGGCAAGCCTCACTTCCAGTTTATCCATTTGTGTAACTTCCAGCCTGAGAAATTCCTCCTTGGCAACACAGGGTGGTCAAGAGATGCTGAGGGGATCGTTTGAAGGAGGAGGAGCAAGGCTGCTCCAAAGAACATCTTTCTTCACCTTTATCCTTTCCTTCCTTTGCCTCTCCCACTTTATCCCTCAGTTTTCCCACACCTCCTGCAGTGCCCCAGGCTGTGTTGGCTGAATTCCTCTGGGTTCTCCATGCACCGTGCACAGGTGACACTGCCATGCCTGGATTACCATCACAATCCAGCCTTTCAGGTGCTTCCTTGGAATAATTTCTCCCCGAATAACGCTGGCAATCCCTCAGCACGTCATTTAACCTGCCGAGCAGTCCTGCCCCTCACTCCCTGCTCCTTAAGTAACTCGGGGCAGCAGCATTGCAATCCATGTCCAGGGAACAGATAACGAGCTTCCTTAATTACCCGGGCTTCTCCGCAGCCTCCTGCCCTCTGCTCGTGTTTCTAATGCCTTAAAGCAATCGATACCACACAGATTTCTCCTGTCCTGAGTCATCACAGGCCGTCAGGGATTGTGATGCCCATTCTCCCCGCGGTGGAGATGAGCCCTGCTCGGAGTTTAGTGCTGGTGTTCGCAGAACGGCTCAGCCGGGTTTAAATGTCTGGGTTTGCCCTGATCTGATCCCAAGCAGATAAACCAGGGGCACCTGCAGTGGGCCCAAAATATTAAATAACACCAGCCTTGGAAGCTTCATCCTCCCCCAAACACTCCCTGCTGGACCACAGGTGAGGAAGGGCCGGGAGGGAAAAGCCAGGATCGTCCCGGCAGCATCCTGAGATCAGGATGATGCAGAGAGCTGAGCCACAAACTGGGAGTGTCAGAATCGTTCCAGCGTCGCGCTGGGAGACGGCTCCTTGTTCTGTCAGCGCCGAGCTTGCTCCCCGCGACGGAAGGGATCCCTTCCCTTTCACGGCTGGCAGCCCCGGCAGGGTTTGTTGTCACTGCCTGCACTTTGTAGTAGCTATCAGCAGAGTTTCGGTGTCTGGTTTACAGGCTGGAGCTGCCTTGTTTTAGGGATGGGCTCAGATGTACGATCCCTTCCCACTACAGGGGAACAAGGCAGGGTTGTTGGGTTGATTTCCTTTTCCCCCCTTCCTTTTCCACCCTTCTTTCCCCCCCTTCCTTTTACCTTCTTTCATTCCCTCCTTCCTTTCCCTTTCCCTCCCTTCCTCTGCCGTCTCCCTTCCCCTCTCCCCATTTCTCCCTCCCCATCCCCTGGCTGTGCTGGCTCTGCCCCTGAGCCTCTCTCCCATCTGCCTGCTCCATCCTTTCATGGCTGCGATGCCCAAAAACTCCCGGCTGGAGCCATTCCAGGAGCCACAGAGGCTTTCTGGAGTGCTGTTCCAGCACTGGGATCCATCCCACAGCCAGAACCAGGAGTGTTTTCTGCTCGGAGAGAGGAATAAACATCGAGGCTCTTTAAAAGATTGGCTGGAGGCTTGAGTGCAATAATTGGGCCAAACTCCTTTGCCCTGAGTGTTTTCTATCATTCTGTAGTTTGCTTCCTCACAGAAAGGTGGATATTAAATTGTATTTTTCTTATGCCCATTAAAAAAAAAAAAGTAATTTTCTCTAAATTATTTCCTCCAGAACTGCTAAAAAAAATATCAAGAATCATAATGCAGCAGGACCCCCATTTCCCCAGTAATTACACTCTGCCTCTTAACTCCTTCAACACCAATTTCTCAATTTATTTGGTTTTCATCTGGAACTGCAGTCATGGGCAGAGCTGGGCCCTATCTTATTATTGCACAGACAAAATTGTTTTTAAAATGTAATTAAACATTTACCTCGAAGACAATGCTTTGTCTTCTTTAAGAAGCATAATATCTTAATTTAACCTAATCTGGAAAACCTTCCATTTCCAAGCTTCTACCTCCTAGACAACATTTTACTAAACACAAAGCAAAACAAAAAGATTTCCTAATTTAACCTAATTAAAAGATAAGCCTCCAACTTTTCCACCAGTGCTGCCTGGAATGAGAAGCAAGGCACAGCCCTTCGCTCTGCTCAGAACTATTTTATCATCCCTCTGGTTTGCTCTCTGCTGTTGATTTTTATTTATTATCCTCCTTGATGCCCCAAATCCTCTTAGGAAGCAGAGCCATCCAACCTTTCCCATCCCGAGGCCTTCCCTAAGAAGATCAAGGCACCACCACTGGAACAGCAGAGAGCTTTGGTTTTGTGGCATTTTGTTCCCTTGGTTTAGGGTCGGGTTGTTTTTTTTTTAATAAGGATGAGACGAACTGCAGCCTGCCTGCTGTGTGAGCTTTCCCCCCGCAGGGGAGAGGAGATTTAAGGAAGGTCAAGGATTATTTCTGTTCGGTCTGAGCTTAGGTGTGGGGAGAAGGGATGTGGGAAGCCCACGGAGTGCTGGGCTCTGGCTGCTGCTGGTCCCTGGGGGCTGCCCGAGGTAGAAGCACTGCCAAAATCCATCCGTGCTCAGAGTAATGGAAGTGGCAGCTGCTTCACAGGGCTCTCTCCTGGTCCTGAGCAGAACCAACCCTTCCTCTGCTCTCAGGGGCAGTAAGGAGCCCGCGCAGCATCTGCCGTGCCCCAGGAGCGCCGGTGCTAACCTTCCAAGAAGGAGCAGCCCCCTGCCTCCCTCCTCTCCCTCACGGTGCAGCCACAGGGCAGGAGGGAGAGCAGCTGTGCCGGGCTGGCTCCTTCTGCTCCTTCAGCATCTTCTGCTCCGAGCAGGGCCCACCGTGCCCGGGCCATGGTGCCCACGGCTCCCTGACGCTCGGCAGGCCCTGCCTGCAGCCACGGGGAGAAAGAACGATTTCAAAACCCAAATCATCAAGATGCAAATCCGCCTCGGAAGGTGGCCGCCTTCAAGGTCCGCCGGGCAGCTACTGGAGCTAGAAGCATCAGGATTGTTTTTCTTTTTTGGCGTTTATTTGGACTAAACCTGCAGCAGTTGTGGAGGTGTGGGGGAGGCGAAGGAGGACGATGGCCGGTCTGGGGTCAAGGGCAGCTCCACAATCCTGTTGTGTCGCCTGCTTTATACCCCTTAAAGCAGTTTCCACGGGAAGATGACAGTATTAGTTGTGTCGGTGACTCTCAGAGAGTGTGGGGCCCCGCGGCGCCGCCGGCAGCCCCAGCCATCAGCTCAGGTATTTGTCCCCCGCGGTGCTGGTTATTGTGCAGGAGGCACACACTGAGGCAGGCACACACAAACAGCAGATGATTTCTCTCCTCGCAGCTCCAGCTCCTTTCCAGCCTACAAAATGTTCCCTTTTAGCTCTTCCAAGTTTAGTCACAGCCGTTCTCTGGTGGCTGCGTTTACCCTTTCCTGGGAGCCTCATCCTGTTCCCTTCCACCCATCCAGTTGTTCCTGAGGGGTTTCAGATGCCTCCGGGTGTGGGTGATGCCCTTTTCTCCCTTTCATTGCTAATTGTTCAGGTTTGAGGGCGTTTTTGTAACATTTATGAGCAGAAACTCTGATTCACCGTCTTCCCCTCACAGGGTCACCCCAATTTACCTGGTGATACGTTGAAGGTTAAGGTGTGGCTTTAACAATTTGGGATTAAGAAGTGTTTCATGGCACTTTGAACATGGGCTCGTATAAACCAGAAAAGGAAGAGGCTCCCAAGGCACCGCCAGCCCCTCTCTACAATTCCTGCTCCTCTCCTCGCGCCAGGCATCGAGGCAGTGCCCCCAGGGCCGTGGCACCCGCAAGGTACGGAGCCCCTCGTGGGGGAATCTGTGAGTGAATCTGTCTCTCAGAGCGCGTGAGGCTCGGAAACACTAGCAACAGCCACACAATTCACCGGCCGAGCCCTCACGGCTCCTGAAGTCGCGCCGTGCCCGCAGCCCCTTCTTAAAGTAGCGGCCCTCCCCCCCCCCTCCAATTGCAGCGCGGACGGGGCGTTCCTCGGAGCCAATGGAAGGCGGTGGCTGGAGAAAAGGGGCGGGGCCATCCCGTCCCGAGCTCGAGCCGGGCAACTGTGGTAAACAAGGGGGCGGGGCCAACGGCTTCCCTGGCTCAGACAGTAGCCAATAGGCGACCACAAGAGGGGACAACCAGCCAATAGCGAGGGAGGGCAGGTAGAGCCGTGCGCGCTGATTGGCTGACGCGGCGGCGGAGTGACCGTTGGCGGGAGTGGGCGCGGCGGGGGCGGGGCCGGGCGCTGTCGCAGTGAGCGGCGGCGCGGGCGGGGCTCCGTGAGGGCACCGGGCAGCGCTGCCCAGCCGGTCCCCCCGCCCGGCACGGGGGCGGGCAAAAACACAGCCTTGCAAGGAGCTCGGTGCACTTAGGTGCTTCCCTCCTGGATGCTCGGATGGGCAGGGAGAGGAGCTGTACCCCGGAGAGCACAGCATCTTCCCTCTCCCGATTGAGCGGGTACCCGTGAGCGCTGGCAGCAGCGAGGGGCTGTCGCTTTTGGGATGAGCGGGCAGGACTGAGAAGATTTTGCTCACTGTAGGAACCAGAGAGGCTTGGAGTTGTCAGAGGGGTGAGTAAACAGCGCTGGGGGTAGGAGAACGTCCGCCCCAGCGAGTGTGGCGGCGTTTGGGGGTCAGCGCTGTCCCTGCCCTCATGAGAAGGGGCGATTCAGGGATCGCATTGAGGGGTTCAAGCCGTGCCCTGCTGACTTGCAGGGTCTGAAAGTTGAGCTCTGACTCTTCCGCAAGGAAAGGATTTGTGGGGGTTATGGATAACTCTAGCAGGCAGAGATTTGGGAGAAATTTGCCGGGATCTGTTAGGTAAAACCAAAGCCCGTAGTTTTTTCCCCCCTTTTTTAATTACTTTTTTTTTTTTTTTTTTTTTTTTTTCCTTAAGAAGCTCGGCCCTAGCCGAGCTTTCCGCATGGCTGGTTTGCAGCCCCATCGTCCCCAGCCCGGCGCGGGCGAAGGCAGCTCCTGGCAGAGGAGCGGAGCAGCCTCGTCCCTGTCTGTCCGCGGTGTCCCAGGGCATCCTGCTCCTTCTGGGTTGTCCCACAGACCCTCGTCCCTCCCGGGGTTCTCCCCCTTATCCCCCGGGCTGCTCCGCCAGCAGAGCCCGGCATCCCGGCGCTGGAGGGGAGATGGTGCAGAGCTGGGGGAGCTGCTCGCAGACCGGAGAGTTGATGCCAAGTCCGGACAGAGGGAACCGAACTAGTGCCGCTGGAGGGTGGGGGACCGGCCGGGGACAAAGGCTCGTCTCGCCGGCCGCATCCTTGGCGGTGTTGAATGACCGCGCTCTTTTCTCCCCCCGCCCCGCAGAAATTCTGCAGCATGAACCCACCGCCGCCTAGAGAGACGGGCTCGCACCGTCCCGGCGCCGCTGCCTGAGCCAGCCCCTGAGCACCGTCCGGCCGGGAGCCCGCACCTGGAGCAGCCCAGCCCAGCCCAGCCTAGCCTCGCGCCGCCGCTCGCCGCCCGGCCCCGGCGGGATGCGCTCGCCGCCGCCTTCATGCCGGCAGGAGGGACGCTGAACCGCCGCTCCACCCGGCCCGGAGCCACCCACGTGCGGTCGCCGGTGAAGGCGGCCGGTGGTGCCCAGGGCGGGCCCCCCTGAGCCTTTCGCCGCAGGAGCCAGCGGCAGCCCTCGGCGTGGCGGCGGGTCCCGCCCGGCGGCCGCGATCCGGTGCCCCATGGTGGTGCTGCGGAAGCTGCCGGGCATGCCGGGCTGGCCGGCGGCGCTGGGGCTGCGGCTGCCGCAGAAGTTCCTGTTCCTGCTCTTCCTCTCGGGCCTGCTCACGCTCTGCTTCGGGGCCCTCTTCCTCCTGCCCGATTCCTCCCGCTTCAAGCGCCTCTTCCTACCCCGCCGGGCCACCGCCTCCGCCTCCTCTTCATCCTCCGCCTCCTCGTCCTCAGCCTCCTCCTCCTCCACCCGCGACACCGACCTGCCCCGCAGCCCCCCCGCCGCTGCCGAGCCGCGCCACGCCAGCCCCGCCGCCCCGCGTCGCCTGCGAGAGAAGCTCCGCACGGCAGCCCGCATGGCCGGGCCGCCGGCCCGCACCGCGCCCGGCTCCCGGCAGCAGGTGCAGGGCAGCGAAAGCCGAGCCCAGCCCGTCAGCGGCGCGCCCCCGGCCCGGGACTCGCGGGCCCCGTTCCGCTTCGACTACGAGCGGTTCCGCCGGAGCCTCCGGCACCCGGTGCGCGGGGGGCGGCCCGGAGAGGACCCCGAGACCCGCGCCCGCAGGATGAAGATCAGAGAGGTGGGTGAGGAGCGCAGGCAGCGCTCCCGGCCATGTGCCCGCTCGCTCGGTGCTGCCTTGCCTCCCTCCATGGCCACGGCCCCCCTCAGTCAGCCCTCGCTTCACCTCAGTGCTCACATCCCCCTCAGACAGTCTTCACAGCATCGCCTCCCCTCATAGATGTGTGTGCCCTCAGTCCTCACCTGCCACCTGCATCTCCCCCTCAGTTAGTCCTTACCTCCCCCCAGAGCCACATCACCCTCGGCCAACCCTTGTCCCCTCTCATGGCCATGATCCCCCTCAGTCAGCCATCACTGCCCCTCACAGCCATGTGCCCCTTCAGTGAGCTGTCACCTCCCCTCATAGCCATGTCCCCCCATCGTTGCCCCCACTCTCGTCACCCACCCCTCACCTCCCCAGCCTCACCCCCGTTTCTCACACAAGGTCCCTTGCTTGCTCCTTTTCCCAAGGAGTGTGGCAGGAATTGGGGTGTCCCTTTTGGAGGGAGTGTCCCTGTCACTGAGCACACACCTCTGCTCACCCGAAAGGAGACATGGCTGGTGGGGTGTGACTGAAACCAGCGAAATGTAAATTTCAGCTTGGTTATTGGGGGGAAAAAACTCTCATTCAGTGGGAGATGTCTTTGATTGTGCAAGAGTCTCCATCCCTGGGGCGGTCAGACTTTGCACAAAAACTGGGAAATGACAGAACTTGGCTGGTCCATGGGGATGGAGGGACAGGATGTGCCCTTGCAGGAGCTGGGGCGGAGCAGGAGGCTCTGTCCCTGTACATCCCCATGGGACTGGCACAGTAATTGTCACCCACTGCTGGGAGCTGGGGGAACCCTGCTGGGGGTGCTGCAGGGGTGCCAGGGCGAGGGGAGGGTTTGGCCCTGCGCCTCCAGCTCGTGCAGGAAAGCCTGACAGCCTAGCAGACATCAGGGAGCAGGCTGTGACCCACTTAACCAGGTTTGTGTGGGATTCCATTGTGGCTGTCGGATCCTTTGCCATGATGGATAACCAACTTGGAGGGAATTCTGCTCTTGGAAGAGGTGCCAATAAGTAAAAAGCACAGATTTAATTAAGCAGAGTATAAATTTCCTGGGTCTGCACTCGCAGAGGTGCAGGCATCCAGCGATGATGCTGCCCTGGGCTGAAGAGAGAATCAAGTCAGGGAATAACACACTGAGGGCTTTCATCCTCTCCAACCTGCATCTGAAAAACAGTTTTTAAAGCTCCCCTCCTGCATCTTTGTCAGGCACTAAAACAAAGGCTGCACCACTGGTAAAATTCCAGTTCCTTTGCCAGGCAGCCAGACACAACACACCCAGGGGTGCTGGGTTCCTTGATGATCCCAGGTGGGATTGAGCCATCCTTTCCTGCTGCAGGACTATTCCTGTTTGGAATATTCCAGTGCCCAGCCCTCACGTGTGCCTGGATCTCTGCAGATTCCCACCTCCAAGGTGTGCCAAGGGAGCACAACATACCCGGGAGTAACCCAGCTTCCACTCTGTGCAAACAAATCAAATTGAAAAATCAAATTTAGGGGAAGCGAGTGGCATTCAGTCCTTCATTTGGAGTTAATTATTTTTTAAATATAGCATTATTTCAAGCTGTATGGATTCAGCCCCATCTGTTTCTAACAGCCGTAATCAATGCTGGGTAGCAGAGTTAGAGTTTTCAAGGATGAGAATCCATAAATATTAGTTTTATGCTGACAGCTAATTACTCTTCAAACAGAGCCCTTATTTCTTAAAAGTGCCTACACTTCTGTTTATTCAGAGAGAGAGAAACAAATATGGTGCTGAGATATGAGGCTGAACACGCAAAACAAGGGAGGGTGGTGCAGCCTGGGGAAGAGATAAGGTGTGTCTCCTTTTATTAATCAAAAAGCCAAGAGGAAAACAAACCAGGAAGGTTAGAAGACGAATGCTGCATAAAAAGAAACAGATGGAGAAAAAACAAATTGCAAGAAAGAAGTGATGATACAGCCTTTGGATTAGCGAATATTGCTCACATGATGTGAGATGCCAGCAGTGCAGGTGGTGGCTGTGCTGGCTGTTCTGCAAGTGGCTTTTCCCTCCTTCCTCCAGAGCTTTCAGTCCTGTAACTTGCTAACACAAGTCCCAAACTGTCCTTGTACTGGAAGTTTTGTTATTTTCTTTACCTTCCCTCAGGCCATTCTCACGAGTCAGCACCTCTCACAGGGAGGATATATGTGGATGGGATTTGTTGATATTTTTTCCCCCATCTGCCTGCCAGATTAAAGCCAGGAGGAAAAACTGGTGCATGATCAAAGATGCCCAGAGGTGATGCCCAGCCTAGAGACTTGGAGCTTCCTGTTTTCCACAGGACCCTTCCCTGTGAGGAATTCCAGTCAGGAATCCCAGCTGCTACTCGCTCTTTCCCACCACCTCTGAGCTGCCTGGTGCTTCAGCTAAAGAAGAGGCAGTGCCATAGCTTTTCTGGCTGTTCTGTGTGGAAAGTGGCAGCTCATGTAGCCCTGCTCGACTTTTCCCGCTGGAAAAATAGAATTTAGAGCCCCAGGGCCTCTCCCATTTTATGGGTGTTTGGGAAAACCCTTTGGAGCATGAGGAGCACTGGAGCTGTTTGCAGAGTGAGGAGCCAGGCTGGGGTGGATCTGCTGGGTTGATGTGTATGTGCAGGTACCTTTACCTGAAAGGACAAGTCCAGTTAACAGTTGTTTTCTTGAGAAATAAAAAAAGAGAGCACCTGCATTGCACAGCCTTTGCTGCTAAAGGTCATTGGTCACCTGGAGAACGGTCTGGGATCCACTGCTGTGTGTTCCTGTGGGCAGCCCAGGGCATGGGGGCACTCTGACCTTTCCAGGAAAGCTGCAGAAAGCCAAATAACAAATCTCCCCATGCTGCAGGTTGGGAAATTTTGGAACGGATTATTCATCTCTTAAGATGACCTCTGGAAAAGGTATTAGTCGTGTAATTGATCAGTCAGGCATGGCTTTGGGGATTAGCTGATTTTTTACATGTGCCAAATACAAATCACTGATGCTCAGGAAAAAAAAAAAAAAAAAAAAAAAAAAAAAAAAAAAAAAAAAAAAGAGAAGTGGTTGTAGCTGGAGAGTGACTGCAGAAATGCCACGGTGAGATTCCATATTTATTTGCTCTCAACAATTTCCAGATCAAATTGGCTCAGAGAAAAGTCAAAATTATTTCCCCTCCAACTGCTGCCTCTGCAAACTCAGCCTCAGATCTGAGGAAATCAGACCATGTGGTTCCTGCCTTCTGCATCATAACCAGTAATAAAGATTTTGCTGGTGGAGCTGAGCTGACAGTTTTGCTGACGATGGATGGAGCCAAACAGGCTGCTCCTTGCTGCACTCCTGCTGCCTTGGACTCATGGATCTCATAGGTGGGGAGACAGGGAAGAGCATCTCTTTAAAGAATTTTTATGCCAACCAGTGCTTAAAGACAACCACTGGAATCAGCCAGAGCAGAAAGTTCATCATCAAATACTTCCAGCTCAGTCATGGGATGTGAGAAAAAGGTGAACAAAGGAAGAGATTTATTCCTTTTCTTTTTTGGGTCCAAAAGGCACATTTCCATGCCTGAGGTGTAGGCATGCCTCATGCCTGAACCTGGCAGTGTCTTTTGTCCCTGTCAAATGAGGGAATGTGTCAAATCCAGGCAGGGATTGTCCCCTTAGGCCTGACCCCCGCATTCATTTCCTCTGGATTAGTGATACCAAAGTATCACTACTATCACTAAAGATACTGTTTCATGCAGTTCTCTTCATCCTGGCTTTTCCTCCCATCTCCACCTCTACCTGCCTCACCTGGCTGTCCCCTGTCCTCTTCTAATACAGCTCTAAAGATGTGTTTGCTCTCAAAAATCACCCCCTGGGGGGAAGGAGGCACCACAGCCTGTGTACACAGTTACCCTGCATTACTCTGCACATCAGCAGGTGGATCAGTCTTTCAAACACAAATATCTTGACAGTTTATCACTAAAAGATAATTAGCAAGAGACAGGAATGTTATCAGGAGCTCAGCCTCTGCTGGAAGCCCTTTGGTGTTGGTTGCTGAGTTCCCTTTGTGTGGTTTTGACTGTTGTGATCGCAGTGAAAAAACTGCTCATTTTTAGGGCAGAGTTGGGGAAATGCTGCAGGTTCTCCCAAATTTTTGCCACAGCCCTGACCCCTGCCAGGAAAAGTCTCAGCTCTGGTGCTGGTCACCTCTGGTACACCTGTGTGGGTTTGGGTGTTCTCCTGGAGCTCACAGGTGCACTGTGGGTGGGCTGTGATCACCAGTTTGCCAAAACCAGGGCTCAGAGCAGCTCTCGGGCTAAGCTGGGCAGTGAATCCCATTATTGGTCATTTCTGACCATTTCCTTTGCACAGTCAGCAGGAAAAAGATGTCAGACCTCTCCCTTTGCCTGCGCTGTGCAACTTTCTGTTCTTCCATTTGGAGAAAATGCCTTTTCTTTCTGTAATCTGGGGCTGAGCAGCACTCCAGGCCAGTCATGTAATCGGTACGTGAGGAGCACCACGCACAGCTCCAGCTGGAAATGCACCTCCCATGCATATCTTCCTCACTGAGGCACGTGGGGAAGGTCTAATCCTGTGTGCTGGGCAGATGGAAACCCAGGGACTTCCAGCAGACTCACTATGGCTGCTGGGGGTAAGGAAACCAGTTCTCAGTAAAATATTTACTATGATGGAGTGGAATTACGAGCTCAAACCAGTCAGATGTGCTGTGATCAGATTGTAATTCTTTCTCTGGGGTAGAAATATCTCTGCAAGAGAGAATTTCCCTGCAGTTTGAAGCACTGGCTGGCTCCAGCCTTACTGGAATTTTCCTTTGCTCCACACTCCTCATGCATTTATTTGCTGAACCTGTGAAAGGGGTACTGTAGTGTAAATCCCACAAATGGTGCATGCAGTGGGTTTTTTGCTTCGGTAGCCTCCGGTGGATTCATGCAAACATAATTTAGACCTGACCTCGAGCCTGTGTTAGCTGTAGGGGATACAATTAATTGACTAAAAATGTATTTGTTCTATTGGTAGAGTGCAGGAGCACAGGAAATGCCTGGCGTGCTGTGATCAGTGCTGCAGAGCTGTTTGCCTCAGCGATACCTCAGAGCTCGCTCTGACCCCGCTCTCCCGAGCTGAGGACACTCTGAATTTGGGAGTGTTCTGCAATTTGCAGTCATTTGCTCTTCTCTCCCCAAATCTAGCTGTGAAAGCACTTGTTCCACAACAACCAAATTTGATGCTAGTCTGGTTTCTGAACTGCCACTTAGAGCCAGAGCACGGTTCGAGCACTGCAGAGTTGTTGGTGGGTGGGTGATGAGAGACTGCAAGTGCTGGGCATGGGGAAATGACTTTCTAGGATGCCCACAGAAGTGCTGTGCTGAGGGACCTGCACTTCCCTGAATCACTTCAGGAAATAAACATCAACTCCTTGAAATTCTTTGCATGGGAAGATGGGTTTAGGGCAGAGGGATGGAGCCTGGCTGTGAGCTGTCAGTAACATCCTGCTGTAACCTCCCTGCTCTTCCATCAGTCTGGGGCCTGTGCACATCCAGGTCTTCAAATATTTACTGAAAAGCAGTCACCTGCATTAAGATTCCATCTTTCTAGCCAAAATTTTTATGGACTCATGATTAACTTTTAATCAATGATTAAATCTGCCCCTTAATGGCAGAAAGATTTTCGTGCTAAGTGTTCTTTCCTTTGGTTCTGTATGCAAGGCTTTGCCAGATGAAGTTAATCCATTATGTTTGGTTTACTCTGTGATTCTGTTATTGTACAGATTGTTTATCATTTTAATGTTTTTGAGTATGTTCTCCAGTATTGAAAACAATTCAGATTTTAGATGGGGCGGCTGAGCGGGAGAAAGGGAAATTTACCTTAGTACTAAATGAGAGACTGACCTGAATATAAAACTGACATGGAGCTGTCAGAAGGAGAAGGCAGGAAGGAATATTCACTAGGATGGTGGCAAGAGGAATTCTTGGTGCTGGGAGCATTCTGATTTTTAAAGTTAAGGAAGAGACTGCATTTACATTCCCCAGAAAAATACTTTGCAGTGGATGTTGTGAGTGGATTTGGCATGAGGAGCACACACTGCCATGATTGCTGTCTTTACTCTTGGTCCCCTGGCACTTGAGTTCATCATCTGACACCACATTTTGGAAGGGCTCCAGAGGAGCTGTTGTGGGCAGTGGTGTCTGTAAGCTGCACATAATGTGAGGGCTTTGTGCAACGATGGACCCAGAGCATGGCAGGAGACAGAGCACAGTGGGAGCTGTGCTGGAGGACTGGATAATAAACATCCCCTATTTATGGGACAGGATGGCTCTCATTTGTACCCTGGCTGAGGGGGCAGAGCACCCTCTGGTAATTAAAGCAGGACACTTTGTGTTCTGTTCCTGAGGGCAGATCCATTGTGGCACCCTGCGGAGCCAGCAGGCACCTCTGTGAAATGCTGCTTAATCCCTAATCCAGCAGGAAAGTGTGCAGCAGAGCTGTTTCCTCCTGGGCACTCCAGAGCTCCCTGGGAGGACACTGGAGCATGAGTAACAGCAAGAGGCTGCACTAAACTGAAGTGACTTCTGTGCTTCCCATCTGCATCTCCTCATCCTGACAGCAGAGCTGCAGAGTCCCCCATGTGAGGGAGTGTCTGCTGGTCAAAGGAGAGATCTCTAGTGGGTTTGGAAAGGGGAGTGCTCTTCCTGAGGCTTCTTCCCTCAGCTGGAAGGTAACGGAGTGCAGCTTTCTAGGAATGGGAGTCCTGCCTGCTTGAAACCCTCCTACATCCTTAGAGCCATCACACAGCTTGGGACTTCCCCCGTCGTGTTCATCTGTGTCACCCAGCCCTGCCCAGTGTCCCCTGGGGGCTGTGTGAGCCACAGGCACTGATCCTGATCCCAGCCCCTGTTCCTCAGTGGAACAGCAGGAACCTTGCACTGCCCCCCACTCCATGGGGCACTCTGGGGGTCTCCCTGTGCTGGCAGCTTGCCCTGAACTGTGGTTTCTCTGTGACCTCTCCCCTTTGTCAAACCCAATTGAAGTTTTCCAGCTCAGGAGTTACCAGGGAGGATGGGCAGACAACAGCAGAGCAGAAAATGGTCCATGGGTTTATTTGAGCTAATTGTTCTAAAGGCTGGGATTGAGTGGAAGCCAGGAGCTCATTAGTTCTAATCTGGCCTCCAACACTTGCCTTGCGTGGCCCTAGAGCTGTTGTTAGATTTCCTCTCTGAGATATTGCAAGAATAAGGCTGCAAAGAATATTAAATGCAAGAGCTGGAGAAATCCTGCAGCATCTTGTGCCAGCAGCCCTAGCATAGGATGATGATATACAGTGAATGCTCCTCCTAGAGAGCGTCCCTTCTCTTCAGAGGGACTCAGTGACAGAACTCCTGCTGATTTATGGAGCAGGATGGCTCTGCAGACTGTCTGTGCTGAGAATTGGAGCTGCGTTAGCAACGTCCAAGCAGCCGTGTTTAAAGCAAGGCTTTTGCTCTAATTGTGTTAACATGATTTCCCTGGGCAGGGAGAGAAGTGCAGAACCGTGTACTTTGAGAAGTAACAAAGGATAATTATAAAGTAATCGCATTTCATCCATGCTGAAACCCTCCTGCTACCTGGGTTAACCAGCAGGATAAAATACAAATAAAATGCTTCCAGTGGAAATGGGGTGTTTCTGGCTCTCCTTCCATCTGAGCCTCATTCTCCTCTGGAGTTATCTAGGAAGGACACGTATTTATGTTGGAATTCAGCACTGATGAACCCAAACAAACCTTTGGCTGATTTCTGGTGCTGTTTTGGCTTTCCTGAAGGCCTTTCTCCAGCACCAAGACCATGTCAGGATTGCTGTGTTTGATTATCTTGTCTCTCAGAGGTTTGTGCTGGGTGCTGCTGAGCCCAAACAATCAGAACACTGTTGCTGCTGGCTCTAGCTCTGCCCACTCTCATCAGTGGCTGCACAGCAAAAAAATTCAAAAGGTTGGTTTCAGCTCTGGCTGGCATAGGACGAAGCCATAGGTATCTCTCTTCTCTTGGTTCTTTCATTTCTGGCTTTCAAAGGCTTAAATGAAATTTTGAGTTGAGTGTTAGGGTGGGATTTGGTGAGTGGAGGTTTGTTCCTTAGGCCTGAGCAGTTCTGTGGTTGCCACTTCTGCACTGGCATGGAGCCTGTGAGCAGGGAGCTGCCTCCTGCCTCTCATTCTGATGAATTTTATGGCTCTTTTCTGTACTTTATCACCCAGATCCCCGAAGTTGCCATTCCTTGCTTTATTCTGTCAGCAGTCTATTAGTCAGAGCCATGTGATGGCTGTGCTGGAGCAGTGCCAGAGCCCAGCCTTGATGGGCTCAGTCCAATGAGAGCCAGGCCCTTCCATCCTGCCAGCTGAATCCTAACATTGTTCTCACATCCACCCCACCAACCTCATTTTCATCAGAGATCCGGTGTTTGCAACCTGGTTTGTATGATTTATTGTGGGCTCTGGGACTTTCAGAAGGGTTTATCAGCCTCTGGCTAATACATTTGCTACTGTGGTCCAGGAATTTCTTGTACCACTTTTGTTAGGTGACAGCTCTGACATGTGGCTCTAGGAAGGCTCTGAGTGAGTTTCTTGTGTCTGTTATTAGCTATTACCTGTGATAAATTATTGGACTAATCTCAGCTGACTACTTAATACTTGAGAATTGCTCTGTTCCTCTCTTCAGAAGTTCCAATCACTAGGAACTCTGGAAAAGGAAGAGGACAGCAGTGCTCCAATCTGTCCCTCTGAGCAAGGACTACAAAGACAGATGGGGAACAGGTGAACCAGCAACAAATCATTAAACTAAACTCATCCTCCCAGATCCCTCCTGCTAAGCCATCCAAGTGTGAGATGAAGCACGAGGTGTGCTGGCAGTCCTCAGCCTCCCTCTTTCTCCTGTTCCAGCATTTGGACTGAGACAAAGCCAGTTTCCAAACAGATGTTCCTCCTGCTTCCTAAATCCATTCTCACAACGCGGAACAGGAGCGCTGCAGGATGACTCTTGGCCTGTATTTACATTGTTTCCTTCCCTTCCTCCTTTCCTTCAGTTCTCCTATCTGCTTCTGCTGTGTTTTGGGCCCCTGAGCCATCCATGTGTCAGAAGCAATTCACACCTTGTGGGTGCTGGGGAGGGAGGCAGCTTAGCTGCTGGTACTGAGTGAGGCTGAAATGGGGGGAGTGAGAGTGAACTGTGTGTCTGAGGGAACCTGGTACAGGGCTGTTCCTTTTGTCTCTGACAGATATGGTGCTTGTGAGGCTGATCCTCACTTTCTGTCTATGAGAATGCTTTGGAGACGTTCCCGTGGCTGAATGGGAGCTCTTCACTGTCCAGCCTGGCTGCTGGAATGGAGCCCCTCACAGAAACCCTGGTGCATCCTGATCTCCATCCCAGGAAGGGACTGGCAGGGAAGGCTTTATTGACCTGCCTCGGGATGGCTCCCTGGCAGATTTGCACACAGATACTCTGGAGCCTGTTTACTCCTTCTCTTCCAAGCCCACTGAGGATTCCTGCCATGCTTTCACATCCAAGGCTTGGGAGTACAAAGCCTCCTCTCCTCTCCTCTCCTCTCCTCTCCTCTCCTCTCCTCTCCTCTCCTCTCCTCTCCTCTCCTCTCCTCTCCTCTCCTCTCCTCTCCTCTCCTCTCCTCTCCTCTCCTCTCCTCTCCTCTCCTCTCCTCTCCTCTCCTCTCCTCTCTGTTTTGTTTCTTTTTGTTATTGATCTGTTTGACATTTGTCCTGTGGGCTGTCAAACAGACAGGCCCAATACGTTCTGGAGACTTCGTTTTACTTTTTTTATTTTCATTGATAAAGTAAAGCAAAACGTTTCCACACCTTTTCCTTTTCTTCCTTCTCTTTGCAACATTTTGGGTTACTTATGGCTACAGCTCCTTTTGAGCATCCCCTTGGGCTGTGGCTCTCCAGAAATGAGAATCCTGTGCAGATGGTATCTGTAGGGAAAGGAAAAAACCTTCCCTTGTCATAATGCAGGTCTGTAAAAACAATCCTGCTTGGTGTTTGTGTTTCTATCCACCTTCCCGTTCCACATGGGGGGATTTTGGGGAGGAGCTGATAGATTCTGGCCTGACTGCTCAGCTGTTGCTCATCATTCACCTGGAATGCTGGGCACTTGCAAGGAGAATTTGTAGTCTGTGTGTAATTAGGGATTTACAAAGCCTGTGTGCTGTACATGCTTGAAGGGAAGTAGCTGAAATGGAAGAGCCCTCAAGGCAGCCTACAGGAATGAGACAGTGCCCATAATTTTAAGAGCTCAGGGAATTCCCTGCGTGGCTTGTGCTGCAGGCACAAAACTCAGGAGGGGATTCAGAGGTGACATTTGAAGGAGCATCAATCATTACTAGGGAAGTAATTTTTTCCCCACTTTCCTTCCTTAAAGGGTGCTGGAATGCAGTAGTAGTCGCTAAGAAAAGCCAGACTGTCCAGCCTGGAGTGAAAAGGACTTGAAAAAAAATGCAAATAGCAGTGTCACACAATGGTTGCTGGTGCTTTCTGGTCCTCCTGCTGTTCTGTGTGCCTGCAGCCCTGGCAGCAGCTCAGGATTTGTTGTCATCTCCTAATACACAACAAGAGTCAGCTTGGGAAGTCAGCTGTGGCATTGGGGTGTAAAAACCGCAAACCCCTTTTATATGGACCTTAAATTTCTTCCCTGATTTCCTCATGCTCACAGATGTTGCTCAATGAGCTGCTTCTGCCTTCTGTGCTGACTGCAAGGGAGATCAGAACTATTCCTTTGGTTTTAAGCTCACCTTCCTTAAGTGTCACCTCTTCAATTTTCAATCCTTCCTGTACCCTGCTTGTCACTTTCTGTGAGATTGCTGCCACAGCACCGTCACTTTGGTCTCCCTCACACCAGCCCCAGTCACACCTGCCCTTCCACACTGCCCCCAATCCTGTTTGCAGTGCTCCAGATGGAGTTTCCATCCAGGGAAGAACCCATCCCTCAGATTTACCAGGACTGCAAACCAGACCTCAGGGATTGCCTTTGGCTGCCAGCTCCCTGAACCCAGCGACAGCAGTGCCTGAGTGGCCACTGGAGGTGACAGGAGGAATATTTATTGTGTTTATTGCTGGTGTGGCTGTGCAGTGCCAGCCTAGCTATGCCCTGGAATATCCTGAGTCTGATCAGCTCCAGGGGCTTGCAGGGAACACAAACCTGAGGTGTCAGGTGGCCAGGAACACAAATTCCTTTTGTTCCTATCAGAATTTTCCCCAAGCTTTGATTTTGGTAAGTGCAGGAAGAGGAGGCTGCAGTTTCCCTCACGTCTCCACTAAATCACCCTGTGCTTTGGTCTAGACTTGCAAATTTGTTCTCAAAACCATTGTCGGCCTCTTCCAGGCCAGCATCTCATTACAGAGCTAACTGCAAAATCAACTGCTCTTGCTGACATGTTTCCTGATTTAGATGCAGCTGGATCCAGCTGGGGTTTAGTGCCTCAGATAGCCCTGGAAGGGTTTAATTTTTTTTTTTCTCCTCTTGACATGGTTAAATCTAGTTGCATTAGGAATTTAATTAGGTGTTAGTTTAATTGTGGTTTGAGCTGTTTTCTCCCATTCAGCTTTCCTAGCAGGGACTGAGTCAGGGAGACTCTTGAGTTCTATTTCTGTCCTTGCCACTAACACTGACAACCTTGGATTGCTCTGTGCTGGACTTTTTTCTGTCCTCCCAGTGTAAATCAGGCTTCCAGTGCTGCTTTTCCCCTGGTTGTGGTGGGCAGGGAGTGCTTGGCTCTGCAAGTCTGGGCTGGAAAACTCACCCTGACCTGCCTGGCTGGGAACAGCAAGGAGAGCTTAAAGCTTATTTTCTTATATTGTAACTCACTGGAAGGTGATTTATTTCTTCTGACTTCCTAAAGAATTCCCCCATTGTTCCAATGATGGAGATCAATTTTCTGAGCAATGTCTTTGGCTGTTGTCCAAGAGAGAGTGAGCTGTGATGGCAGCTGATGGCAGAAAAATCCACCCATGCAGCTTTGAGAAGGAGCTGCCAGGAGTTTGCCAGAAAAGAATTGAAGCAAAGCCCCACTCAACTGTTGCTGGAATTGCTCTGTTACATTTACTTCCAGATAAAGCTGCCTGTAGCAAGCAATTCCTCTATCTGCCATCTGAACTCTCAGTTCTGATGTGTTTGCAGGCAGGAGCTGACAGGGAAGGAAATTTTGGGTGAGAATCCTCCAGGAAGAGCTGCAGCCCCAGGGAGGAGTTCTGTGCCCAGGCTGCTGCTTTAGGTGTGGAAAACAAGCCTTTATCTTGTTTTGAAGGAGAACCTGAGCAGAATAGCAGCAGCTGTCAAAAAGGTGAAGCTTTCCTGAGCTTTGGGGGTCATTTTGGGTGTGTTTGGAGAAATCTGCTTTTCAGGGAGTTGGTTGGTGACAGGAACCAGCCCTGTGCTATCTGGGAGGCCAATCAGCCTGGAAAGGGTGAAATCCCAGTGCTCCAGGGACACCTTCCACTTTCCCAGGCTGCTCCAAGCCCCATGAAGCCTGGCCTTGGGCACTTCCAGGGATCCAGGGGCAGCCACAGCTTCTCTGGGCACCCTGATGGACCCAGGTGAGCTCAGGCTCACAGTGTCCGGTGCACTCTGGATATTTCTGTGTCCAGTACTACCCTCTGGATATTTCTGTGTCCATTACCCTCTGGATATTTCTGTGTTCAGTACACCCTGGATATCTCCACCCTACCCCTGCTCCAAGAGGAAAGGGCTGAGGGTGTTTTAGATGGAGAAGCTGAGGCCCAGAGCTGTGGGAGGTGCCCAGAAGATGTGGCAGAGTCATCAGTGAAGAGCAGAGAGGAAATAGCTGGAGTTGGCGTTGGGATTGTGCTCTCCTGGCTTTCCTTTGGGAGTGACAGGCTCAGGTTTTACCCCTTTGCCATCAGTTAAAAGGATGAGTTTGATTTCAAGTGGGAGAAGAAGGGGGATGTTGGATTAACATGTCCCCAGGTGAGGCTCCCGTGCTGGCAGTGCTTGAAGGCTGATGAAATGGAAATCTCTGCAGCTCCCTGAGTGCTTCATTCCAGGCAGGAGAGAACATGGCTGCTGGAAAAACAGGCAGGTTAGCCAGCATGCCTTTAAATTGCTGCAGTTCCTGTTGGGATCTATTGGATTCACTGTAATCTTTAATTATAAAGTGTAATTACTTTAGGATGGATTATCAATGTTGGTGTCCGTCTCCGGGAGTTGCTTGGTAACATCCCTGGAGCTGCAGCTCCTCCTGCTCTGCACTTCCAGGCCTTTAAACTCAGGCAGAGGAAGCCTCTGGATATCAGTGTCTGCCTAAATGGAACATCTCCATCCACTGGAGTGAGCACACAGCCTTTTTGTTATCATTTTGCTGTTACATAAAAGCATTACTGGGGACATGGGCCCTAAGAAGTAACCTGAGAAGTTGCTCAGCTTTCTATTAAAGGTTTTCAAATGAATTCCAGCCTTTTTATAGCATTCTGCCCTGCTGTTTGCCTGGATATTTGTATCTCCATGTGATAATATAAAGGCAACAACACAAAATAAACATGATGCAGTTTCATTACCTTTTCTGCAGATCCTGAATTTTACAGGTTTATGCAAGTCTGATAAGGGAAAAATACATCCATTATTCCAAATAGAAATGAGTTATCCCAATGTGTTTGGGCAGACTTCTTCCTACAAGACTGACAGTTCCTCTTTTTCTCTCTCCCTCTTGCTATAAAATTGTATTTTATTCAGCAGGGGAAAATAAATGGCATTATTGCAGCTTAAAAACCCAAACTGGCACAGGGCTGCCATGGGGCAGCAAGGAGGTTAAAGGTGGGATAGAAAAGGTCCTACTTTGGAAACTGATAGGACAAATAATCTGCTTCCAGCTGCAGGAAAAGGAAGAGAAGTGGGGAAAAAGCAAGTTAGGAATACAATGGGGAAAGAAATATTAAAATTGCACTCATCACTCTGCCCTCCTTTTTTTTTTTTTTTTAACCCAAACTGGAAATTTCTTTGATCTTTTATAGTGAAATGTTTGAAGGGGAGTTGAAGGAAGGAGGCTGAAGAGCCACAGAAGTGGTTATCTTGTGAAGATAATGGCTTTGTGTAATGTTCCTTGGAAGTGCTTGAAAGGGGCTGATTGGTTGGTATATTTAGATTTCATCTTTTAAGCATTTACTAATTATCCCAGTCGAGATGGATAAAACTAATCAAATAGCTGTTTGGGAATGCTCTGTATTTGGAAATCTTCCCTGTTAACAAAAGGAGGGCAAGTGATGGGTTGGGGGGGAGCTTTTTCTTCTTTTTCTCCCCCTCTCATCTCTCTGCTTTTTTCAAGTCCATAAAGACAGAGATTTGGAGTGGTTTAGTTATTAAATGTGCTAGAGATTTGCACATCTCTTCAAAGTGAAAACACTTCCTTGGTCAAGTTTTTATCCTGAGACCTACTTTCTCATTACCTGGGTCACAGCGTCCTCTAAATGCTTTTTGTTCTGCTGCTGCCTATGTGAAACATAGGTGGACTTGAAAGCCAAGTCCCTTTTGGGTTTGGATGGAGCAAAGCACAAGAAAAGATAAGGATCTAAATTCTGAAAATGATGGCACAGGTTTTCAGAGTTCAGTTTTGTCATTTCTAGTTGGTTTTAATATAGACATGTCTGCTGGGCAGCTGAAACTCTCCAAAATAACAAGCGACTTACAGGTGAAAGAAAAGAAAGAGCCATCTGACAAATTAAGTTATAAATTTGGAAGTCTCTGCTATAAATCAGTGAAGACTCAGAGTGCTCAGAATACCAGGGCCAAATAGATAATTGTCTATTAGGTGGCAGATGGCTCACTGGTGAGAACAAAATCTGAAATTATGGAACTATTTCTATAATTTTTGTGGTTCCGGTGCCATTTTTCAAATGCAAAATGGCAGTGTTAACACTGATGTATTGTGATGTGTGAGGACTGGAGTGGCTTAAAATATTCACTTCTAATCCTGGTGGCTCATCAGAAATGAGCCTGCAACACCTCACCACACAAATTCCCCTCCCTGCTGCACCTCCCTCCCTTCCCTTTCAGCCTGGAATTTGGAATCTCTGCTCAGAGGAGGCTGCTGTGGATGAGGAGCCCCCACTTTTAGGACCCTGCTGCATCCCTTCAGTGGTTTGGGAGCTGAGGTGCCAAATTTGGACTGAATAGGCAGCTGCAGGGAGCCAGAACGGGCAGAGTGGTGCAGATGCTTTTTTGGCTCTTCAACTTTTCCAGTTGCTGCTTTTTGGAGCTGTCAGTGGAGACAGGAAAGCTGTGGGATGCTGGGAGATGAAAAGCTGCCATGTTCTGCATCCTGCCTCCCAAATCTGCAGGGTTTAAAGGCAGCCAGCACAGCGTGCTTCACCTAAAGGGAGCCTGGCAGCTCGATGAGGCAGCACTTCCAGTGCCATCGCCCCCTGCCTCCCTGATGATCAGCTCAGGACTGAACAGAGGCAGAGTTTGAGACTGAAATCTTTTGGTGGGGGAACTTCTCACAGCAGTGAGACAAAGGCAGCTGGAATGGCTGAATAGGCAAATGAGGGATGCATGTGTTGGCTCTGTCAGCGCTTGGAGCCCTGGGTGAAGTGGGGCACTTTGGGGAGCCACAGGCTATCCCTCCTTGCGTGAGGAGACAGGAAAAGAGATTTTCCCTATAGGAGATGTGGCTGTTGGAGGCTGGAGGGAAACACTGGGTAGTTTTCCATGCCCTCCCAGGGATGGAGGTGTCTGCAGACTCTGGGCTCCAGGGAGCAGTGCCAGCGTAGCTGGGTTCACCCTGGACCTTCTGCATTGGAGAGGTTAAAGCAGTTGAGGGAAGGAAATAACTTCAAATTTCATACTCCGCTTAAAATGAGGCTGACTCAGAATTACAGCATTAGGAGTTTTAGGGAGCAGAATCATTTCCACATCCTCTGCGTGTCCAGGCTCCCCATATGCCAGAAGGGTGGGTCCTCCTTCCTCAGCTCTGATTGAGAGGAGAAAGGAGCCCAGGAGGTGCCTGGCTGTTTCCTTTTGGTGCAGGAGCCCTGCTGCTTGCTGTGGGAACGCTGCCTTTAAAAACACCATCCTTCCTGCTGGCAGCTTCAGGATCAAGCTCTGACACATAAAAGCCTTTGCTCTGCACTGCCCAGAGAGAGGCCAGAGCTCCTCAAAGATTCACCCTGTTATGTTCATGAAGAATGAGAACTTCCTATTTAGAACCTGCCGCCACTGGGAAAAAAACAAAACAAAACAAAACAAAACAACAAAGAAACAGAGATTTGGCAAAAATAAAGTGAACACCCCAAGTCATATGACTGGGACATGTTTGAGTGCATTTTGTGGAGGGTTTCTTCCCCCTCCCTGGGTCATTATTTAGTTTCCCCAGCAGAGCTCTCCACTGACTAATTCATCCCACACTGAGTTTTTAAACCCCAAATTGGCTTTATTTGTTTGTCCAGCATTCCATCTCCTGGTGGTGTTGGAGCCTGAGTGCTATCCATCAGTTCAGCAAATGTTTATCCTTCTCCATATGAACAGCTCCAGGAAATTTACTTTGGAAGCTTGATGTTTAAAAAGGAGGGAGAATCTGGGGATGTGGCTTTTTTGCTAATTAAGGAGGATACTGCCAGGGGCTTATGATGTTGGGTTAGTGAAACACACAGCTGGAGGGAAGAGTAAGAGCTAAGATGACAGGATGAATTTCAGACCAAAGTAACCTGCAGATTCTGATCCTGAAATACAGCAGCAAATGCTGCTTGCAGACATGAGGCAGGAGTGCTCTGTGGAGGAAGGATTGAGTTTAAACCGTCATTTTCCCTCAAAAGTCTGGTCCAAGGGAAGCATTTCAAACTTCTGTTATCTTTGCTGGAGAACATGGTTGATTCTCTGAAGCCTCTTCTTCCCCTTTTTTATCTTTTCTCCCAGGGATTGAATCAAAGGCTGTTCAGGTCAGTGCAATGCTGGGGCTGGAACTGCTCAGAGGCAGGCTGGGGGGGGGTAGAAAAGGCACTTATATTTAAGGTACTCCTTGGAAACTCCTTGGAAGCTGACAAGTCCCAGTTTCTCCCAGATGAAGAAGGGGCACTAGGAAGTTTAATTTTTCCTCCCAGCTGGAGCCAGAGGAGCAGGAGGACAGAAAAATCTGCGCTGGGATGTGTGTGTGTGTGTTGGAACTTGCACAAGCACTGCCCCACAGCCCTCAGGGGAAGGTCAGGGTGCTGGGCCCAGGTAGGACAAATCAAACATCCCAAAAGGAATTGTTTGAGTTGGAAGGGGTTGCTCAGAAATCACTCAGCCCATGTGCAGAGCTCTCTGAAGAAAGCACTGTGGAGTTTGGATAGAAGATAACAAAAGATCGTGGATTTGGTCTTTGTGAATGTGTTCTGTCAATTAATAGAATGAAAACCTCTGTTCAGTCCCTAAGATAAGTTTCTCCCTGTACTTAGGGACAGATCAGCATTGGCCTTACACTCAGCCCATTTTAACAACCATTCTGAAATACTGATGCTCTCTGAAAAAGGCTGGAAATTCAGAGATGGAACTTTCTACAAATCCCACATGGTTTGCAGGGCCAAGTTGAAAAGTGGGGTTTTGGTGTGAGATGTGCCAGGTTCTTCACCAGAAATGATGAGCTGGAGATTTTATCCAGCCTCTGGATGTAGCCCCACTCCTCATGTTCAGTGGGAATTAAGATTTTATAAATAACAGGCCATGGGTTTAGCAGTGAGTGGGGAAACTCCCATGGATTCCCAGAGCTCAAGTTTGGAAATTCTCACTACTGGTGACTGTTCCCGTTCCCTTTTCCCTTCACAGATGATGAAGTTTGCCTGGGATAACTACAAGCAGTATGCCCTGGGGAAGAACGAGCTGCGCCCACTGACGAGGAATGGCCACATCGGGAACATGTTTGGTGAGTGGGGCTCCATCTCCTGCCATTTCACTTTTTCTGAGATTCTGAAGGCCACATGTCCAGGGCAGTCCACATGTGCAGTGCAAGGAGGTGTCTGTCACAGCTGTTGGTGTTGGCAGCTGTCACCTGCACTCTGTAGGTGTCCAGCTCCTTCTCCACATCAGCTCCAGGACCTGGGTGGGGGGAACTTCCAGAGATCTGCTTTGTGTGGACCCCAACCCTAATCCTGCTTAGCTTTAGGGGCTGAGATGCAGGGAAGTGTGAAGGTGGAAATGGCATCAGGTGTCTCTGACACCATCAGCCTGGAGAAGAGAAGGCTTGGGGTGACCTCGCATTTTCTGAGGTTTTGGAGGTCGCACATGCAGGGCAGCTCCTCTCTCTGCAGTGCATAGAGGTGTCTGTCACAGCTGCTGGTGAGGAGCAAGGCTTTGAATCCGTGTGCTGGAGATGAGCTGTGCATGTCCCAGGGCTGGGGATCTCATCCCTTCAGGCAGCTCCCAGTCCCAGCCTAGGTCACCTCTCTGTGCAGGGCCAGCACCAAATGTGCTTGGGACCAGTGCTAAAATGAAAGTGTCTTTATTAAACATGAAGGCAGCCCAGAGCTGACAATGCTGCAATTTGTCTGAGCTTGTAGGCTCCAGGACTCGAGCATTTTCAATGCACATTGAGCGCATTTTCTCTCTTGTTTCTCCACTGTTGAGCAAGATGTGAATTCCATGAAATATTGAGTGAATCAATATTAAAAGCTCTTTGTACTAACTGACTTGTATAATTTTACTCTTTAGCAGATTACCTTTTTTTTTTATGAGAGCCACTTTCAGTGCTATTCCCCTGCTCATTCTGGTGGGATACTTGTTGTGGTTTTGGGGTACTTGTTGGGTCTTGGGGATATAAATTGTCTTTTTTCTGCTCTGCGCTCCGAGAATTTCCCTGCATGTGCCATGGGGAGCCCATCACAACCTGCCTCAGCAGCCCTTCCTTTCCCTTCCCATCCCTGGGGAATTCCTGCTGTGCAGAGGGCTCTGGGCTCCTTTCCAAGGGACCTTTGTGCAGAGATTATCTCCTGGAGTTCCTCAGTGGGCAGATTCCCCGTGAGCTGATTTCCTCAGTGCAGAGGATGGCACTGAAGGTTTGGAGAACGCTCCCATCCTGTTTTGCACTCTGTAGGTGTCCAGGTCCTTCTCCACATCAGCTCCAGGACCTGGGGCAGGAGGGGGAACTTCCAGCCTGTGGAGATTTTGTGTGGACCACAACCCTAATCCTGCTCAGTTTTGGGAATGTGGGGAAGGGAATTGTGAAGGTGGAAATGGCATCAGGTGTCTCTGACACCATCAGCCTGGAGAAGAGAAAGTTTGGGGTGACCTAATTGTGGCCTTCCAGGACCTGAAGGGAGAACAGAAAAGATGGAGAGACCATTTAGAAGGGTCTGGAGTGACAGGAGTGGCTTCAAACTGACAGAGGGCAGGGTTATGTGGGGTATTAGGGACAAGTTCTTTGCTGTGGGGGTGGTGAGCCACATCTGACTCACAGCTGGCTGTGCAGGGCTGGGCTGCAAGGAAGCCCCATTAACCCTTATGGAAGGTCAGGGAAGGAGGTTTGGGATTGTCACAGGCTGGGTGTGAGCAGCCACTGCCCCTGCCCAGCCCCTCTCTGCCAGGGACTCTGATTTGCGTGGGTTTGGCCTTTGCTTTGCTCTTTCAATCCCCCCCAGCAACAGCCAGGTTCTTTATTTGAGAATTTTGCAGGGAGTTCAGCAGCAAGTTGAAGCATTTTGCAGCTCTTCCACTCTGGCAAGCTTGTCAAAATTCCTCAAGGAGCGTGCCAGTAAACAGACAAAAATATTGAAAGCTTTAAAATGCATTTATCATGCTAAAACAATTGACAGTACTTATGCTTGTTTGTAGTGTGCCTGTGAGCACTCTCAGGGAAAATGCTTTGGAACACGCAGATTTGCAGACAACTGCAGAAAAGCAGTTCCATGGTACATTTTCACAGGCTTTTCCTCCTTATGATTGTGCCTGCTGGAGGAGGGCAGCATCAGGCAATTCCTTGTTGCAGCCCTCTGTCCCTCTCTTGCCTTCAGAGAGTTGGAGAAACGAGGACAGGACACTGTGGCCCTGCGTTGTTGCCCATTCCCCCTCCTGTCACATCAAGTGTCTTTTTATTCCAAACTCCAGATGGAAAGGAGGCAAACTGGGTGCTCTCCAGGCTGGAAATGTCAATATTAAGCTGAGATTTCTCTGCAGCTGCTTCCATGTGGGAGGGGAGGAACCTCTTTGGGGCTATTTTCGAGTGTGTTTGTGTGCATGGGAAGCAATCAAGTTCCTGAAGGGTGATACATTTTGCTGTAGTGGATGTGCTGCTGCTCACTTGGAGCCTTCAGTTCGGCAGCCTCAGCCTGGGGGGAGCTGCTCTGGATCAAATATTCCCCCTAGTGCAAATAGAAATAAAAATGAACTCTGATTTCTGCTCCTATAGTGTCCTACTTCTCCTGACAGCCAGGAGAGAGCATCCCTCCCCATTTTCCTGCCCAGGTAGGAAAACTTGGATCCCCAACTCCAGAGATCCAACTTTGCTACCTCCCAAGTATTCTCCAGCTGCTCCACAGGCAGCATTCCCCCTCTCCTGGACTTTGTTCTGGTGCCTTGGTCTCAGTTCCTTTTGGTGCTTGATGTTCTCCAGCTCCTGTTTCTAAGGTGTCACTCTCCTCAAGCCCCTCTCACGTTTCTGGACAGAGTTTATGTGCACAGAACTCCTGTGATTGCTGTCATTTACAATCACTGCAGCTTGAGAGCCCTTTCCTTAAACCCACAAGCTGTGCTCCTTTCATCAGCATTAATTATTCATCCGTGATACTTGAGATCAGAAGTGCCATGCTGAACAGCCCAGCCCATGGCCTCCAGTGGGGTAAACATGGTTTAGACTTTCAGATGTGCGATGATTTCCCTGGAAATGATGCCGTGGAAGCAGGCAGAGTGCTCCACCAGGGTGGGGGGATGATCTCTGCTGCAACAAACCCCACATCATCAGGTTCCAGTGGCTCCAATGGTCCTAAAGGCTGCATAGCTCAGTGGGGTTCAGGGTTGTCTGCAGGATTTCTCAAGGAAAAGCTGCAGAATGCCAGGCACTGTTCAAACCAGGCCCCAAACATGCTGGTTTAGGAACATTTAAGGAAAATGGCACAGCGGAGCTTGTGGCTGAGGGTGAGACTGGAGATCTGCAGGTACAGATTCTGCTCCCAGTGCTGATGCAGTTATTTTAACCCTTCTCAAGCACCTCAGCACTGCTGCTTTTGGTGCTGGAAGGATTCAATTCACTGATGTTTGCAAATGTTGGCTCCCTGGGAGCGGGGCTGCTGGAGAGGGCAGCAGCTCTGTGTGTCACAGCCCCTGAAATGCACCTGTCACCGTGAGCACCAGAGCACTGGATTATTATTCTGCCCGCTCCCCAGCTCTGTCAGAGCCACTTATTTTTCTGACAAAATGTTTTTAAAATCCTGTTAGCTTTACAGAGCTTCTGTAGCTACGGGAGAGTGAGCTGGCATCTTGTTCTGCTTGTGCATCAGCTGAATTGTCAGTTACATTTTGATTGCACAGTCTTTTAACAATGATAAGGTGAGAACCTGATTTTCAGATATCTCTTGAAGTGTGCAGTGCTGGCAGCAGAAGAATCCTTCTTTGACTTATAACCTGAGCCAATTTGCTCTGAAATCAGTGACAGCAAGTAAATATGGAACCTTGCTGTGCTGTTAGGTGTTTTTCACCACCTAAATGCACGTTGGTTTATTAATTTTAGTTTTAAAATAGCAAGCCTTAACCAGGTTTCTCCCCTTTTTTCCTCTTTTCCCCACTTGATATCACGCCTGAAATCATGAATTGCCTGGTTGCAGCCATTGCTGCTCTCAGCATATGCTGAGTTTCTGCAGCATGGTGAGGCTGCTTAGCTTCAGCTGCTGGGAATCCAAGTGACAACTGTCCCAGCCAGGACACTGCCAGCTCAGCAGGACTGGGTGGCACAGCTCTGCCAGCAGCTGCATTGAAAGGACAGGAGGTGTTTACACCTCATCCTGCAGCAGGGTTCTCGTGTTTGATTGCCCAGTGAGAGGGCACAGGGCGGAGAAATTCTTGGAAAAATCCGTGGCTGTGTTTGTGTGCTGGGCTCAGGCTTTGGCCTGAGCTGTTTGCTTTGAAGGAGGTCGCTGGCCTCAGCTGCCTGGAAATGGGGCTGGTTAGGCTCTCCAGGATAAAAAAAGGGGATGAACTGGCTGGGGAAGAAAAGCAGTGACCACAGGAATGTATCCAGAGAGGCCTCTGGAAAGGAGCAGACTGATTGTCCTGAGCTCCAGAACCTTCAGGTTTGTTCTGTCTGACAAATCCCACCAGACTTTGGCACTGTGACCTGCCAGGCTCAGATCTGGATGGAGATTCCAGGAATCCCACTGGATTTAACACTACCCCCAAGCTTCTGTGACAGCAGCTGCTCTGGGGCTCCTAGCTCAGGTGCTGGACTCCAAAATCTGCACATCCCAGGGTTAGTGCCTCCAAACACCCAGTCTGGCCAGCCAAACATTTTCCAAAAAGCTGCTTCCTTCATCCAGGATTTAGCTAGCATTTAGCAGGGAGCAAACACACCCACCTCAATTAAAAGCAACAGGAGTTGGTCTGTGAATATATAACAGAGGAGAGGTAATTGAATGAAAATATTAATTCAGCAATATCCCAGCTACCAGAAGAGAAATGGGAACCTCCAATTGTGCAATCACGTACTGCACCTTTTCTCTTCTGTCTCTGGGTCTCTTTCCCTGTGATCACAAAATTGCAAAACCCTGGAGAGTCGTTTTATGTGATTAAAATAATAACAATAATAATAATGGCTCTCTTAGTTTCTATGCTGAATTATGCCTGCTGCCTATTACACATGACATTGGATACTTGGCTCCACGGGCTCTTTAAAGAGAAAAATACCTTGTAATGAAGATGTTGCTGGAACTCTGTTGCTCCCTAGCATCATCATCTTTTTTTTTTTTTTTTCATTTTCATGTATAATGTTCCTCAGATGAATAATTTTCAGGAGGGCATTTTGAGTTGACTTTGGCTTTTGCTGTCAGTGAGATCTGCAGCAACAAACTTATTTGCTGGCAGCAGGAAGCAGGGAATCAGGATGTTCTCCAAATCCCAAACTCACTGGAGTCTGGCTGCATGTTGGAGCTGACACCAATCCCTGTTGTGTTTTTTTTTTTTTTTTTCTCCTGTTTTGAGATCACTCCCAAGCTAATTAATCCTTCAGGAGATCTGTCCCCATTCCACTCTCACCTTGAGTCCTGCTGGCAGTGGTGGCTTCAACATCAGGGCTCTACTGGACCCTAAACCCCACACAGGGGTTTAAGCTGATTACAGTGGCTCAGCTGACTTCTCAGCTTGAAATATTAATTAAAAACGTTTAAACAGAAAAACTCCAACATCTCAGAGAGTAACCTGCAGCCCTCCTCAAACACCTTTGTATTAAACCCTGGTTCTGGGGCTGGGCAGTGACTACTGAAAAAATGTCATTTGAACCGAGTGGGTTCATCTTAGATTAACATCTTAGCAAAGAAATAAAGTCAGAAAGGAGAACTGGGTGGAGAGCCTGGGATCTGAGAGCCCAGACTGGGGGATCTGGGGATTCTGGACAGCAAAGCTTGGCCTGGGCCTGTCCTGAGCACAAACTGGGCAAGTTCATTGTCTCCATGCAACCCCATTAGTCATCCCAGCTTCCTCACGAGCTTCCTGAACTTTCCACTGACCCCAAACTGAGTCTGGAGCTTAACGAGGCCTAGAAGTAGGAGATAGCATCTTGGGATTTGTCAGAAGCACTTGGCGCAGCAAAACAGGGGAGAAGGAAACAAAACAAGAAATAGAAAAACAGCCATTAGAGCAGCAAATAGGAGCCGAAGAAGGGAGAAAATTGCATTGAGCTGTGAGTGGAGAGGGTTCTGTGGGGCCTCTGTGGGCTGCTGAGAGAGGAACAGGCAGAGATGTGGAGGAAGCCACACGTGAGCAGTCCCGTGGTGGAGCACTCAAGGAACAATCAGGCTGGATCTATTTTTTTATCCTTTTTTTCAGGCTCTGGGTGTTTTTTAAAATACAGTGAGCTTGTCTTTTAAGATTTTTCCTTATTTTCTTTTAATATTTTCTTTAAGCACCCCATTATGGATGTTGCCTCTGCCTCATTCTGGACACTAATTATGTGGAAATAATTGTCTAATCTTCAGAGATATTGAGCGTGTGATTAAAAGGCAGCCAGCTGAGAGTGGGAGGAGTTGGACTGCTCACAGATCCAGCTCTGGATTAGGAGGCTTTGGTGGCAGCTCCGCAGCAAAAGCTGAGTTGGAGGCTTGGCACTTCCAGCTGGTTTGAACAAATATCTGGCATCTGCTCCAGGGGCCTGGGCACAGCTGTGTCAGCTTGGGATTCACAGGGAATGTGGGGCTGGATGGGGCTGGGAGCAGCAGAGTGGGAGGTGTCCCTGGCCATGGCTGGGCTGGGATCCATGGGATGGGGTCCGTGGGATGGGATGGGATAGGATGGGATGGGATCCATGGGTTGGGATGGGAGCCATGGGATGGGATGGGATGGGATGGGATGGGATGGGATGGGATGGGATGGGATGGGATGGGATGGGATGGGATCCATGGGATGGGATGGGATCCATGGGATGAGATGGGCTCCATGGGATCCATGGGATAGGATAGGATAGGATGGGATGGGATGGGTCCATGGGATGGGCTGGGATGGGATGGATCCATAGGATGGGATGGAATTCATGGGCTGGGATGGGCTGGGACAGGATGGGATCCATGGGCTGGGCTGGGCTGGGCTGGATCCATGGGATGGGCTGGGCTTTGAGGTCCCTTCCCACTCAAACCACTCTGGGATTCCGTAGGGAGGTAACTGCCACACCGGGGGCTCCTGACTGCCCTGCCTGGGCTGAAGGAGGCTTTTGGGAATGCTCAGGGCCAGGTGTCATCTGGCCACTGCTTGCAGTCAGATTCTTCATGAGATTTTTGCCAGAACCACAGAATTAAGGTCAGAAAAGACCTTTAAATCCAAGCACTGACCCAGCACCACCCCTGTGTCTGCCACTAACCCACATCCCCAAGTGCCACATCCACACATTTTTGAGCACTCCCAGGGCTGGTGACTCCACCACTTCCCTGAGCAGCCAGTTCCTTGAAGCCAGTGCTTCACCCGTTCAGTGAAGAAATTTTCCCAATATCCAACCTAAACCTCCCCTGGCACAGCTTGAGGCCATTTCTGGTCCTGTCCCAGAGCCTGACCCCTCTCTGGGTCCAGCTTTATTCCAGGAGGAGTTTGCATACACAACCCCCCCTGCACTGCCAGGAACTACATAAAAAACCAGAGCAGCTTAAGAATATTTTAAAAATACACTTTTAGCTATGCCTTTTAATGTTGGAAATATCTTAAGATTCGTGGCTTTCTTACCTTTATCCTTCTGTATTTTATCTTTCCTTTGTTTATGCAGAGGAGATGGAAACTACAGCAAAAAAACCCACCCTGCTTACTTTGGTTTTAATTCACTTGGTTTTCACTCCTGAAACTTCTGAAGAGATTAAGCAGGTTCCAAACTGGCTTTGCAGTGTTGGATTTCACATTTAGAACTGAACTGCTTTATCACATCATTTTGTGCTGCTGCTGAGGTTTCTTTCCACTCTCATTATGTATCTCATTGGATATTCATCTGGACTAGTATTAGATTTTGACATTTTTCTATTCACCTCCAGGAGATCATATATCAAATGGGTCCTGCTACAGAATTTCTTCCTCTGTAATTTCTCCAGGTGCTTGTTTCTGATTTTTTTTTTTTTTCATCTCTGCTGCCTTTTTGGGGGAGAGAAGTCCCTTATCTCACTTAATCAGTGGGTTTAACTTCCTCCCACAGGACATCAAGTTTCAGATTTGTCACTGCTGCCGGGGTTGGCTCTATGTGCTCAGAATGTTGTGGCAGGCATTTGTCACTGGAAGACCTTTATGCTTTCACAAAGTACTTCCATTTAGCCTCCCAGGATTGTTCCTGTCTCTAAAGAGGATTTTTTTTTGGAAGTTCAAGGAAATCCCTCAGCCTTTGCTTGAGGCATCAGTGTGAAACACAGGAAGGATTTTTTTTTTTTGGACTGACTAAAAATTGTTCATCCTTCTTCTGATGTTTTATTCCCAACACCACTTGCACCCTACTACACTTTATACGCAGCTCCAGAAGGGGGAAAAAAGGAGAATAAGTTCAATGCAGGAAAATGAAAGCAATTCAAGAGAAAGTTCTAAAGGCAGAGGTTGTTTCCTACTAATTTCAATATACACAGAATTTACCTCTCAGACACAAACACAGGATTAAGAACACCTAAGTTATTCCAGTTTCTCTGCACAGAGCTTTCATCTGAACACAGGATTGCACTGGGGTCGTTTCCTCACAGAGCTGGGGGGTGGGAAAACACAAACTGTGAATTCTGAACTGGGAGATCACAGCATTCGGGGATGGGTTTACAGCAGCCTTGATTGCTCTGCTTCATCTCCATATCCAAGCTCCAGCTTGTGCTGTGTTCTGCCAGGAAGAGAGGGAATTCGGGAACAAAGAACCTGAGGATCAAGGTTTGCCCGTGCAGGAGTGCAGAGCTTTCATGGACTTCTCCTTCAGGCAGCTGGAAGTGGAAGTTGCCTTCAGGCATTAAAATTAACACCTTTTGCCTAGGCTAGAAAATTCCTTTTCTCTTGGCAGGCAAAGTTCCTGGTTGCTGTGGGAACCAGCATTTTTAATTTCCTGACTTCTGTGTGTACATCCCAAATTTGTAGCTGTGATGTTCTCTGTCACTAAGGTAGCTCTGGGAAAGGTTTGCAGGGGATGGAGCTATCAGGGAGCATTTTCTGGAGCTCTTCCTTTCCTCGGGATCACTCTGCTGCCTCTTCAGGAGGCTTTTTGGAGACCTGCAATTCCCACTCATCCCAGGGAGCAACAAAACACAAAAAAGTAGCAGCGAGAGGTCTTTTAGTGCTTCCCTTCCCGAGGCTGGAAAGTCCTGGCAGGCAATTCTGCCTCAGCTTTAAAGCTTGTCCTGGTGCCTTACCCCTCTCTCCTACAGAGAGTCAAGCTGGGACTCCTTGGACTTTCCCTGGGGATGTGCAGAGTGCTTTTACCCTCTCTTTGCAGCATCTCCAAAAATGTTTCCAAGTTTCCTGCAGCTTTCTCCCCTCGAGGCAGAGCAGCCTCAGCCCTTCCCAGCTGTAATTGCAGGTCACATTCCTCCTGCTGAGCCCTCACTTCCCTCTGGAATCTCCAAATGCTGCTGGAAGGGGACTCTGTGCCCTTTCTTGTGCGAGATGTTATTGCTCATCCTGGGGTGGGCTTTATGCCTTTTTCCAACATTCCAACGTTGTTGTTTCAAGCTGGAAATCATTGATTTGAGCTGGAAATCATTGGTTTGAGCTGGAAATCATTGGTTTGAGCTGGAAATCGTTGATTTGAGCTGGAAATCCTTGGTTTGAGCTGGAAATTGTTAGTTTGAGCTGGAAATCATTGATTTGAGCTGGAAATCCTTGGTTTGAGCTGGAAATCCTTGGTTTGAGCTGCATTTCTGAGGGCTGCAGCCTGGGTAAGGCCTTCACAAGAGTGCTGCCTCACCATTTATTCCTTCTGCTTCATGGTTTGTTGTGCTTCCCCTGGGGCAGAACGCACCATGTGGCCTCATTGAATTGCATCCTGCTTGTTTCTGACTATTTCCCCAATTTGCTGAGATTATTTTGATATCTAATCCTGTCAAGCAGCATACTGGAGAGCATTTGGAGGCTTTCAGCTGGGGTCTTGTTGGTGTGACTTTAACAATATGGGAGAGAAAGGGAAGAACACAGACAGATGGTCCCAAGTGATGGAGTTACCGTGGTTTAATGTGTTTGTGCTCATGGTAATGGAGCATTTGCATTCGCCTGACCCACTACATTCACAGAGAAAATGTGTTTAGATTCTTCCATCGATGATTATGAGGGTTCCAAGCTCAGCTCATGAGCCAGGCCCTATACTGAACAGCACAATTAATCCTGTTAATTCGTTTTGAGGCAAAGGGTGGATTTGTTTCTTTATCTCTGAATTCTCTCCCACCTGGGCTGGTGTTAAGGACCAGATAGTTTCTGGAAGGTGATGTGTGCTGGGCTGGGCTGTGGATAAAACCATGTCAGGGATGAGTGGTTTTACAGCCCCAACTCCAACGTGGTGCCTGTTCTGCAGAGCCCATCCAGAGCACATCAGATCTGAGGGAAAATCACTGTCAGGAGTTCCAGGCTGTGCTGTCATAACACATCTGCCACTTTTTGGGAAGTGTGTTTGTGAGGCAGAAGGGCACCTTCTTCTGATTGTTATAATGAAGCATCTCCCCTTTGAATTCTGAGGTGAATTAGCAGCCTCTGCTCATTAACTGCTACCTGTGGCTCTGGCAGAGCAGGATAATAATTGCAGGTAGGACGTGTGTGTTTGTTTTAATGGGCCTGTTGGGACCCCTCACATTAAATGCTGCAGGTCCTCAAGGAGGTCTGTGGAGGAGCAATAAATTGAATATAATCAGATTACCTTTAACCACTCCAAAATTAATTTCAAACATCCAGAACAGGGAGGCACCAGCAGTGTTTTGCCCCAGCTGTTGTCTTGTGCTTAACCTCCTTGAACTGCTGCTCCCAGAAGTGCTCCTGGCTTGTCAAATGACCCATCTTTGTCAGAAGTAATTACCTCTACCTCGCCAACATCTGAGCCCCACTGCCCAAAACCAGGAGGAAAGCCCTTTCCCAGAGGAGCATTTGAACGATTATCACTTGCAATTTCCTGCTGAGCTCTCCATGGCCCACAGAGCTGCCTGTGTGTCACGGGAGACAGATGGGAGGCATGTGGAGAGTGGATTTGCAGTATCTCTGCTGTATCAGGGATTGTCTTCCCAGCTCCAGGCAAACCTCCGCTCCTCCGTGACACTTGGAAACAGGAACAGTTTGATTTGAGCTCCAGGAGGTGTTGGAGTCGTGCAGGGATGAAGCAGAGCTGGGGGTTGGAGGAGCGCTAAATGTTGAAAGATGGTTGGAGAAACTGGGGAAAAGAGGATTAAACTGGGGAGTTGCTGCCAAGTATTAAATATTTAAGAATCAGTTGGCAATAGGTGCTTATATGTCTGCTCTCCCATTCCTGTGAAGGAAGTATCTTATCTGAGGGGCTGGTGCTGTGACGAGCAATTAATTTTTGTGCTGAACACCTTTATTCTCTTTTTTTTTCCCCAGTGCATTATAAGAATATTGCTAACCTGTTCCCCCCAGCCTGCTCTCCCCTAGACTCTGCCTCCTTTGCCACATCCCTAAATGTTCCTAAAAGCTCTGGTTTTGTGTCTCTCACCCATCACTGGTTCAGGGCAGAGCTGCCACTGCTGCTTCAGCTTGAACGATAGCCTTAATTCTCCAGGGGAAATTGATATTTGAAAAACATAAGTGGTTTGTAATCCAAAAAAGCCATTTCTCCCCCAGCTGGAACACACTCTCTATTAAATTTGATTATAGCAGCCTAAAAGACAGCACTTGAAGCTGCCTGTCTGGTGCCAGCTTTACCTGTGCAGCCCATATGCTGAGGCTGCTCTGTGGTGCAGGTGGAACCTGGGACTCATTAGCACTTCCCAGGAACCTGGAAGATCTCTCCTGTTGACAACAGAAAGCAGACTGAGCTGTCTTGTGAGCCAGATGTTTGGGTGGCTTCCCTCATGCCAGCCTTCAAAGTTCCTTTGCTGTAGGTGGGAGGCTCAGCTTGTGTTGACAGATGGAGCTCTCAAGGCTGTGCTGCCTCTGATGTGCCCTGGGCTCTGCTCCTTCCCAGCCACGTGCTCCAGGATTAATTGCTCTTCTGTTCCTAAGCATCTTTTCAGGGAATGATCAGCCCTTTGACCTTTCCTTAGCTGGGGGAAGTGCACAGGATGAGGGCTTGAGTTGGTTTGGGTATGAAGCTCAGAGAGCTCGGCATGGTCTGAGTGATGTCCTGTGTCTCATCAATGCGTGGAATTCCAATGCATCCTGTATTTCCTCTGGAACTGCAGGGAAATCCACATCTCCAGGGCCAGGTGACTGATGGCTGAGAGGTTGGCAGCCTGTTGGTATCCTGCAAAGCAGGGCCAGCATCCTGTGAATCTACCAGGGGTGGTGAAGGGGAAGAGACCAGAACAGAAACTGAAATCAGGGGGGAAATTGTGTTTTGGGGTGATGGGGGCTGGTTTGTTGGGGTGTGGGGTGGGGCTTGGCACAGGGCACACCCCAAACCCCCATGGGTGGAGGGGCAGGAGCAGGGACAGGGACAGAGGTGACCCCACAGGGCTCTGCCAGGTGTCCTTTGCTGCCCATCAGGGGAGCAGCTGTGGCATGGAGAGCGCTCAGGGGGGTGACCCTTTGACCAATACCTGCAGAGGAGAGTGAGGAGGATTGATGTGAGGAAGATGGGAAAATAACCTTGGCCATGAAGTGTTTTTTGATGAGGTCCCTGAAGTGTAGGTGCAGTAGTTTATTTGGGAAACAGAGAAAAATGAGGTTGCTCAAAAAGCTAATGGACTTTTTTTTTTCCTAACTCTGCAAGAGAATGTGCTGATACAAAAAGAAATAGATCTTTTCTAATTCTTGGACTACTTCTTTGTCCCCTCCATCTCTTGCTTCTGCTACCTTGTTGGTCAGATATAATTTGTTTAGTTTGCCTTAAATAAAGGGAATGTAGTTACTCTGTGTTACAGCTAGCAGGTTCACAGACAAAAAACTCAATAAATAAAGCACTGGCAGGGGTGTAGCTCAGGTCTGGTGTTTCTGGCTTCATCTGCAGTAGGTGCCACTCACAGGCAGCTGAAGGACTGTAATGAGTTGATTGTGGATTTAACTGAGACATTTTCTTTCTTCCTGAAAAGAAAGCCTATTTCCCAGTTCCATTTGAATTTTCTGTTTAATTGCTGTTAGCTGGACGAGCAGTACCAGCCCTGTCCTGGGGATCCCTGACATCTGGGGTTGATCCTTGCAATGGGAGCAGAGTGACTATCCACTGGACAGCATCTCCTGGAACTGGAGTTTATCTTCCAGAGCCCATCCCTGGTGTGAGGTGTGAGTGCTGGAGGACAGTGCTGAAAGGAAATGTTAGGAAATAAACAGTTGGGGAGTGTCCCTGCACCATTGCAGAGGGGAGATGGATGGCTAGTGCAAAGTGCTTGGGAAGAACAGAGACAGGTCTGATGTGGTGGATAAATGAATTCTTATTTCTCTAACAATCACATTCTCTTTCTTTAAACCCTCTTTCTTTTCATGCTTTGAGGAAAATTCCTCCTGCTTTTTTGGCTGGCAGGAGAAACTAAAGCCCAGAGGAGGCAGGGAGCCCTGGCCTAAACCCAGATCCCACCTCAGGAGCTGCAGGCTCCCAGCCTCTGGTTGTGCCTGACCTGGAGCGCTCCACACAGGGACTGTCAAATCTTGGCTGCAGGGCAGATTTTTCAAGGAACTGCAGTGATTTTTACAGTTTATGTCATTGCCAAGATAAGCCTGAGCTGTGTAAAACGTCCCTGTGTGGATTTTTCCCAGAATTGGACAGTTTGCCACCAGCCAGGAGCTGTGTGATGACGCGGTCCCAGGCAGCTCCCAGGCTTCTCACACACATCTTGGGATAAATGTCAGGAGTTCAGGCTGCTCTCCAAGCCCTGTTTTGGAGAAAAAGGACCAAAAAAACCAGCACTTGGAGAGGGTCATTTTCCAGATTCCTGCTGTAACAGGGCACTGATTTTAATTGAAGCCTTCAGACCAGCAGAACCAGGGGAAGGGATCTCATGTGTTCCCCTCTGTACCCCAAGAGGTGAAGGTAAACAGCCAGTGACAAACAGAGCCCCTTCTGCCTTGGCAGTTAACCAGTTCATAGAAACTGCATCCTTATTTTTATTCCAAACAAGATTTCAGCACTAATTTCTGTTTTGACAAATACGATTTGACATAAGAACAGTGGGAGTCAAGACCTTTCATTTTTGATCTGGGTTTACATTGTGCTGATCTAAATTCCTCCCCCTTCTGCTCCTGCTTTTCAGTTGTAAACTCTGTTATTAAAGTTAGCAAAGAGCTGTTTGAAACCCCCTGTTCTGTGGCATTTAAACAGTTCTGCAGTATGCAAGATTAAGTCTGATATCTTCCTAATGGCCTGTGCTGTTCATTTGAGGCGTTGGCACAAAGCATTACTGTACGGGTTTGGAAAGGGCTTTGTTGGAATCGAAGGATTTGGTTTCTGGTCACTGAGTAACTTCATAAAGGGTTCTTTGCCAAATGGCAGGACCAGACCCCCGTGGGGCTGAGGGCATTAGAGATTAGATTCCCTGAGCTCTCTGCCTGCTGCAGGGCTGGCTGAGGTCAGGCTGGGCTTCCATCCAATCCCGGGGCACACAGCTGATGGCAATCACCAAACGGGGCTTTAAACAGGGGAGATAGAGCACAAGGGATTTTCTAGTGGAAGGTTGGAATTGGATGAACTTTAAGGCCCCTTCCAAATCCAAACCAGCCTGTGAAAGAATAATTTTATTTGAGCTAAACCATGACACCAGGGAGTGCTGGAAAGCTGGTGGAGATCCTAGTGAGGATGCTCCCATCTCCTGCTGCTTGGGAATCCTTGCACTGTGTTCCAAAGGCACACCCTGAACTCCTCCTTGTTCCTTGGACCCCAAAGGAAAGCCAGTGGGACAGGAGAGTCCAGCCTGTGGTTTGGAGGCCTTAGAAGGGTCCTCATTCTCAGTGGGTCCCCAGGCACTGAGGCTGTGATGCATTCAGGAGAGCCTTTGGAAGGATCTCTGCTTCCTGAGGAAAAGGCTATTTCAGACCCCACTCGTAGCTACTTGGCTGCTGAAGTATCACTTTTGTAGCTTTTTTTAAGGCTCTCAAGGGATAGACTTGCAGCTGGGAGCCCTTCAAGTCTCCTATCTGGCCTGTGATACTCCGCATTGGCTATTTTGGGAAGAGGGGGGCGAGAGAAGGCAGAGCTCTCCATCCCTCCCATCACAGCTGCTCCTCTTTGGAAAATCAGACATTTGCTCAGCTCTGGGAGCTGGATAAGTGCTGGGGTTAGGCCACTTTTCAGGTATTGGGAGAGGCAGGTGCAGGTAAGTCTGGACTTGGACTCACAGATCCCCACCCTGTAAACACCTCACCCCAAGGTTTTTCATCTGGGGCAGAATTTCTTCCTAGAGCCTGAATCATCTCCCACAAAAACAACCCCAAAAAGACCCAAAACCAAACCCTCACAGCAGGCACCAGTGCCAGCTCCTCTCCACCCAGCACCTTTCCTCAGCATTCTGTTAATTAGGTTAATGTTCATTAGTGCTCTCTGTAGCAGGGTTCAGGCTCCTGGGGTGGGTGGGAGCAGGAACAGAGCAGCCTTGTTGCTCACACTCCTCTCCCATTCTTCTGCTGCACAAAAGAGCAAATACAGGGTGGCACAGGCCCTCCTTCAGCTCAGGGAGAGATGAATCTTTGTCTGCTCCCATTAGCTGCTGCTTCTCCTCCCCTGATCATCACTCAGGGGACAACTCTGGGCAGAGGCCCTGTCACCAGAGCTGCTGTGACATTCAGTTAGAAATGCCCCCAGACTTCCTGGATTCCTCCTGAGGTCCCCGTTCTTCTCAGTGCCAGTGGAGGGGAATGGATGATCCTGGTGGGTCCCTTCCAGCTCAGCTGATCTGGGGTTCTGTGGCTTTTCTCTCCCAGGGCAGTGTGGAGCTGCTGTGGATCCTAAACTCCCACCTGCCCTTTTGGGACCAGCAGAGTGACTCTGCCTCTCCCTGGCGAAGGTATCCCTACCCCAGCCCCTTTGGGGCAGGATCAATAGGGGCTTTCATGACACGCTTCGGTTCGTGGAGACAGGCACCATCTCACATGTGGGGTCCTGCTTAAAAGCCTCTTCTCCCAGCTCTGGGTACTTCCAGGAGGGTTTCTGTCAAGGGTTTCTTTTGAGGGTTCCTTAATTCCTACTTTAAAACTCCCTCAGAGCAAGTACAGTCAGGCTGAAACCAGCAATTTCGAGATGAGGGTGTCAGCAACAGTCAGAAGTGACAGAGAGGGGTTTGATTTGGTTTCGAGCTGCCTCCCCTTTGATTGCACCCCTCCCACCCTAATGTGCAGGAGCAGAGGTGCTGATTGTGTAAGAAAGCAGGCAGGAGGGGTCAGGGGTGTCACCACGCTGCCAGGTTGGGTGTGTTTGTGCTGCAGTGAACGTGCTGGGATGTGCACACACTGAATTCTGGCAGCTGCCCATGGAGCTCCTTTGTAAAGTATGTAAGACTCCGTCCTGCTCTGATCAGGGAAGGAGGGAAGATGCTCCCTAGCAAAGATGTCACATGCTGGGGGCCAGGGACTCTGGGTGCCCTCTGTCCTGGCGAGGGACAGACACAGCCAGGGGCTGGTTTGCCCTGTGGCTGAGGAGGGGAAGGAGCTGCCTTCTCATCCCTCTCCTGAGGCTGGAGCTGCCACGGCCCCTCCTGGCGTGGGGAGGGCTCGGGTGGCTGCAGGAAAGGAGTCACCGAGCATTTGCAGCTGCTTCAAAGCCGGTGCAGAAGAAAGGAAACACGGCCCAGCCCCTGGTACAGAACACACAGCCCACGGTTCTTCTGATGCAGAGGGTGAGAGAATATTTAAAACAAATGTTTGGTGTGACACAAAGACAAAGCAGCAGGGGATCGAGGTTTGCCCTCCACTTTGTCAAACACAGGCAGGAGAGCTGAGCCACTCTAAGCAGAGAGCAGAGCGTGTTCCCAATCCCCAGAGCAATGCACCGAGTTAAAGGCCTGACTTCCTAAAAACATAAAAGGCTCTGTCAATTCCAGCAATATTTCTCACTTCAATAAATCATCCCAGAAAATGGTGAGTTTGTTGTCTCTTTGTCTCCATTTAGCTTGAGGAAATCCAACTTTCCTCATTGTCTCTCTGCAGATTATGAAAAGCTTTTGTTGATTATATTATCAAATTAAGCTGAGCCCTGTAGTGTGATTTTCCTCTCAGAATATCACAGTAACAGGCTGTGCCTCAGGTGCCACTGCCCTTCCTTCCCTGTTTAAAATGCTTACCCTGCCTCCCTGTCACATCTCTCCTTGCTAACAGGAACATGTATAAAAATCACATCATCGTTAATATTGAAGAATCATTAGGGCTGATAAAAGCAGCGCTGCCTGCAGTGGTTTTGTTTTTCATGGTCAGTGCTTTAGCAAATATTCCAGGCCCACATCAGCCCGGCTGATTTTTAGAGCCCACCAGTTGATCCAGTGACTGTTTGATTCCATCCACCCCTTGCTCCTGGAGACGGCTCCAGTTAGATGATCATTTCCCAGGCCTGCAGGAATAAATGGATTTCTGGAGGCTGTTTCAGCTGCCTTCCTCCTCTCCCACAGCCCCTGTTTTTGATGCAGACAGCATCCGAAAGGCAGCAATCTGTAGTTGAGCAGTAAAGTCCTGCTTGGGTTTTTATTAAAGCAGTGATGTGCTGACTGGCTGAAAAGTGTCAAAACTGCAATCTTGTAGCATCAACAAAATAAGGCTGGATCCTTCCCTACAGGAGAGGAATGCTGAGAGGAGGAATGAGCCTGGAATGGGTGGATCTGAGCACTTCTCTGGGCTGCAGGGATCAGACACTCTGCCTTTATCCCTTGGTGAGAGCAGACCAAAGGTTGATGGCACACAATTCACCTTTGTCTCCCTCTCCCCTCCACAGCAGTGCATCCAGCTGGGTTTTTCCTCTCTTAAGCAGAACTGGAATTGAAGTAGCACTGAAGCTATGACAGAAGTGCCAAACCCATCTGAGAGTGCAGAGTAAGGCTGAGGGAATTTGGGAGAGCAGCTGAAAGTCTGTGAGTGAGGAGAACTGACCTGAGCCAAACAGAAATAAGTCTCAGGAAAATCCCTGGGCACAGCAGTGAGTGAGTCTGTGGGGAGGGAGGTGATGGGGACAGGGCTGGTACGAGGAGCTTCTGCTGCAGAAACAAAACCTGAACCTCATCCAAGCATCTCTGCTGGCAGAGATTCCCAAAGGCCTGCCAGGGGGTGAGTGGGAATGTGGCTCAGCTGAGCAGAGTGTGTGTGGTGGTGCAGAAGCAGCCTCACACCTGTGCTATACCCCAGAGGGATGGCTGGGATGGTTCCAAACTGGCGCCTGGATGAGTGGGGATGGTTCCAGACTGGAGCCCTGGATGGCTGGGATGGTTCCAGACTGGAGCCTGGATGGCTGGGATGGTTCCAGACTGGAGCCCTGGATGGCTGGGATGGTTCCAGACTGGAGCCTGGATGAGTGGGGATGGTTCCAGACTGGAGCCCTGGATGGCTGGGATGGTTCCAGACTGGAACCTGGATGAGTGGAGATGGTTCCAGACTGGAGCCCTGGATGGCTGGGATGGTTCCAGACTGGAGCCCTGGATGGCTGGGGTGGTTCCGGACTGGAGCCCCCCACGTGGGGGTTTGTGTTGCTGAGTTGCCCAGGGCTGGGATGGCCTTTGCAGGGTATTGAGTCAGAAGCAGTTCACACCCTTGGCTGCCCCATGGCAGGAGGAGTTTCAGTGAGCCTAAGCAGAAGTGACCCCCTAGCACTGAGCTGTTCCAGAGCAGGGTTGTTCCATCTCTAATTCATTCCATTGAATCTCTGCTGCTGTGGGGCTGTGCCCACACCCTGCAGAGCCTCCCTGAGCTCTGTCGGTGTCACACAGCGCCTGGCAGGACATTTTTTTTACACAAATGACACAGTTGGGCCACGTTCCTGGCTGGAATTTCCTTCAGCTGAGTGTGCCCCATTGCCATCTGCTGGGGAATGGGCAGGGATATGCTGCTGGACAAGGTCCCTAAATCACCCACTCTGCTCAAGGTTCACTGAGATTCTGGTCTCAGCCTCCAGGAGACGCTGGGGTTTGTGTCTGTGCTGGTCATGGCATGGAACAAAAATATTTGTGCCCCAGAAAACCAACTCTGCATCAGGACAGAAGGATCAAAGCCCTGCCTTGTCGCTGTTGGACACAATAATGGAGGCAGGGAGTGATTCAGGAAGGCTGTGTGGTCTCCTTGCAGGAAGGAGACCCTGGTTTATTTCTTTGGCTACTTTTATGCTTTTTCAGATGTGCTCACTTTAGAGGTGGGACTTTTGGGAACTATTGGTCAGTTCCAGAGACTACCACGTGAAAGTCTCTCTTCTGGGAAATTTGTACAAAACAAGGTAGTTTACATTATGTGACCTTGTGTACTAAAAAAGTGCTTGGGAACAGAATTTCCCAAAACCAAAACATGGTAGGCACGAAGCGTGGCAACACTGCCTTGGGTGGTCTTGCACAATAAAATTCAGTTCTTTCACAGGTTGTGCTTGGCAGTGGGTTGGACAGAGGCTGAATGAAGGTTTTTGCAACTAAGCAATGGCTAAGGCTGGAATTGCTGAGCCACTTTGGCCAAGGCAGGGCTGGAAACAAGGCCCTGAGCTATTCCTTGGGGGAGTTCTTCCAGAATTCAGAATTCTTTCAGGCCTTTGAAAATTGGGCCTCTCTAATTTTGGGTGGCAGAGCTGAGCAGCCCTGGTGGCAGATCCCACCCAGACACCCCCAGCACTGGGACTGGGAGCTGCTGCCTGTCCCAGCCCTCCAGGCTGATTCAGAGCTGTGGCTTCATCCCTCTGGTGTGTTTTTGCCACACAGGAGGCCTTCGAGGAGCAACTGTGATAGATGCCTTAGATACCCTCTACATCATGGAACTCGAGGAGGAATTCCAGGAAGCCAAGCAGTGGGTGGAGAAGAGCTTTGACTTGAATGTGGTGAGTCAGCTGCTGGGAATGCCTGCCTGTGTCACCTAAACTGCCAGTCCTGATCACAATCTTCCCCAGGAGTCCTTTGGGGACAGAAACCATGAGCTCTGTGGGGGAAGAAACCTCTCAGCTGATTCTTTCCTTTCTAAGGCCAAAGGGAGCAGTGCAGTGATTCACCCCAAAATTCTGCTGGTTCCAGCAGGAGCCACTAGATCAGCCTCACTGTGTCTGGCTGAAAATAAGGTTCAGTGTTGAATGGTTCTTGTGTTTTGGTCTGGGTTATGAAAACTGACCCTCATTATCAGACACTCCAAGGAAATTTTGCTTATCAAAGAACAAGTTCTGTTTCATCTCAGGTTAATGTCTGCCTGTGATGAAGATTTCCATATTAAATTAGATAAAGGTTGTAAACCCAGCTTCCCTTTGTTGATGTCACTGCTGGGGCTTGTGTGACACCTCAGCAACAGAGAGGGAGCACAGAGGGAGCCAGGGTTTGGAAGGAAGGGCATCAGCTCTAAAAATGAGCAGAGGTGCTTCTCCCTGGGGCTCCTGGAGCTTTGCTGGACACGTGGGGCTGTGTTGGGACTCAGCAGCACAGCAGTGCTGGCAGCTGAAGGGTGCTGTCCCTCCTCTGTCCCTCCTCTGTCCCTGGCCATGCTCTGAGCCAGCTCCTGCATTCCTCATCCCCAGCTGATGCGATCTCATCTCACGCAGAGAATGTTAAAACCAAAGCACAGCTTAAACTTTTATTTGTTTAATGCCAGTCTAGTTGTTGTGAGGAATAGTTCTCCCACGGGAACAATGCCTGCAGCTGCCTTTATAGAGAAGCATCATTTGGGAGGGCACCACTGACATTCAAGGATTCATAAAAGGCAGCCCACATCTGATAAATCTGGTGAATGGTCTCAGTCTGTTACTGAATCGATAAACAAGGGACAAAATCAACTGGGAGATAATTTATCAGGATTTCATAAAAGCTTTTAATCTTGGCCTGCAGAATAGATTGATCTGTAAAGACAAGAGTGAATGCTATGGATTGATCTGTGGAGTCAGGGAGCACAGCACAGGGAGGCAAGGGGGAAATTAATTCAATATTGCCTCTGTACAAGGAGCTCTCATAGTCCAGAAAGGCAAGCCAGGGACTGCAAGACTCACAAGCTCTGCTTGAAACTGAGTGCTGTGATCTGTCCGAAGCTATGTCAGGGGAAGTTTAGGCTGGATATTGGGCAAAGGCTCTTCCCCGGGGGGTGCTGGGCACTACCCAGGCTCTCGAGGGAATGGGCACGGCCCTGAGGCTGCCAGAGCTCCAGGAGGGTTTGGACAAAGCTCCCAGGGTGCCCAGGGTGGGATTGTTGGGGGGTCTGTGCAGGGCCAGGGGCTGGGCTGGATGATCCTGGTGGGTCCCTTCCAGCTCAGTGATCCTGTGATTGTGTGATTGTGTGCTCTGCCCTGCCTGATTCAGGTGCTGTCACCAGTGATAAATGGGGCAGTCTGGGTGTTTCTCTACCCTCCAGGCTCTCCCTGTCTCTGCAGAGCAAACCAAGTGCTGAGAGATGGGCCAAGAGCTGAGGGCTCTGCTCCTGCCAGCACTCAGGGCTGTCCCTGTGTCTTTGCAGAATGGAGAAGCTTCCCTGTTCGAGGTGAACATTCGCTACATCGGAGGGCTCCTGGCCACCTACTACCTGACTGGAGAGGAGGTTTGTCCCCTCTGAGTGTGCCCTCTGAGTGTCCTTCCCAGCCCCCAGGAACAGCTGAGAGGGCTCTCCAGCAGCTCTGCTCTGAGCAGCAGATAATATCTTCCATAACAACAGGCTAAACCCATCGTTTTGTGTGAATACGGAAGTGCCACTAATGTTCCTTTAATTAAGTCTTGAATAATTACCTTGCACACACCGTCCATGGCTCATTTGCCAGAGATCTTTCCTCCTGTGGGCAATTCTAGCAAGACACGTTTGCAGTTGGACACACTGCTCCCCGGGGAAATGCCATTTTGCAGAGGATCTTTGTCTTTGTACTTGTTCCTCTCTCTTCCAAGTCATCAGACATCATCCCAGATCCTGCCTCAGGCTAAGGAGGGCACCTGAGGAGGGGCAGTGCTCCACACTCAGCTGAACATGGCTCCGGAGCAGGAATTCCTGAGCTAAAGTGCCCTGGGATGCAGAGCCTGGATGCTGCATCCCCCTGGAGCCCTGGGTAAAGCAGGAGCTCCATTTCCACTCCCCTCCCTCCTCCCCAGCCTGCTAGAGGCTGGGGCATGATGCCATAATCTGTTTGATAATGTGCCTGGGCTGGAATTTTACAGCTGGCTCTAGGGAGATGAGGAGATTATTCCATTGCCCTGGGAGTCTTTGGTGAGCTGAAGCTCTGGCTCAGGGGGAGTTTTGTGAGGGCTGGCCCTACCTGAGAGCTCAGCTCTAGGGCTGCCCCAGCACTGAGGGTGGGATGGCTCCTGCACAGTGACACCATTGATCCAGGAGCAGCTCTCTTACTTCAGCTGCATTTTAAATGAGTTCCAGGAATGACTTCCCTCTGTGATTCCCCTCCTGGGGAAACTCTCAAAGACTCCAGTGCCCCGACTCAGAGTCTGTCTCAGTGACAACTTCAACAGGTTTCAGATCAACAGAGCAAATAGAAACCACATTAAACCATAAAACTCCAGCAGTGACCTCTTGAAGTCCCATCAGCAGCTGGGGCAGTGCCTGTCACTTACCCAGTCAGTGTCACTGGGCCGAAAGGCAAAAAACCAGTCCCTGTCTCTTGCTTTCCCTTCTGAACCAATCCCGTTTCCTTGTGAGAGTATCAAAGGTCTGCCAGCCCACAGGAGAGCTCAGGTTTCCTCAGTGCTGTATTTTTAGAGCAATAAATTCCTGCTTTCTGAGAGCCATCACCACAGGGCTAGAGGTAAAAGGCTTGTGCTTTATCTCCTAAGTCACTTAGAGGCTTCTCCTGATCAGGACTAATCTCTGCAGCAAAGATTAGTGCTGGTGTCTGTTTGTCCTGAAATAATTGTGAGTGCTTGCTTTGTGCTGCAAGCCACCATAAGCTGCAGTTGGGCTGGAGAGCCCCAAACTGAGGCATTGCCAATGGAAAAGGAGCAGCTCAGCCATGAAACCATGGATCCTCCTTGGCAAAGAGTTGCAAGGAGAAGATGGTTCTTGGGAAATCATGGTTTTTACAACGGGAGATGACATGAGCTGGGCAAGCCCACATTGTAAATCTAACAGTGCTTCAGCCTGGAAAGATTTCTTGTGATTTTAACTCAGTCATTTCAGCTCCTTGTGTTCTCTGCCATCCTGGGAATGGGAGGAATTTGGAGAGCACTCTTTGGCTCAACTCAGATCACAGGGTGCTGTTGTGAGCTGCTCTGGTCCAGGCTGTCTTTGGCAGGGGGCTGGTGCTGGTTTAGTGCAGATTTTAGAGGAAATTTTGATATGCCAAAGTTCAGTGAGACTTTGGGTTCAGATTTTTTTTGTGCAGGGGAACCAGGGCACAGCACCCCTGGAACAGGGGCTGCTCAGACTGCAGCACTTCCAGTGTTTTATAACATGTTTGGAAAAGGGGATGGGAGAGAATACTGTGTGACTCATTTCATCAAATATTTATCCTCCCTTTCAACAGGTGTTCAAGAGCAAAGCTCTGGAACTTGGAAAGAAACTTCTGCCAGCCTTCAACACCCCCACTGGAATCCCACGTGGAGTCATCAATCTGGGCAGGCAAGGCACATGTCCTCAGCAGCATTTCCTTTAGTTCTGGGAGTTTGGGAAGAGCAGGAGCAGCAGCAGCTCCTCAGAGCTGCCCCCTCTAGAGCAGATTCCTCGAGGTCATTTGTTTTGCCAACTCAGACCTTGGCACAGACTGCAGGTGACTCAGGTCAAACCCAGCTGTGTTTTATTAATTTGGGGCTGCCCAGAGTTTCTTCCTCTGCCTCCTGACAGGGCTCCCTGCTGCAAGAGCATTTTCCTCACTCTCTTTTTCTTTGAAAGGTGACTTTGTAGTCTGCTGGTAGCATGGATTTTTGCAGTGTGTCCAGCTAGATGCATGTGAATTTATCCAGGAAAACAATTTTAAAAATTGGAAGAATTGGGCAAGGGGGTGGATGGGACTGGCTGAACAGTTTTGGTGCTGGTAAAGGGGAGAATACAGCACACAGCCCTCAGCCAGGCTGTCCTTCCTCAGAGCCCCAGAATTCAGGTTGATGATGTTCTCATGGTTCAGTGAATCCCTGCAGAAAGTCTGGTAGCAAACAGAGGCAGAGCTGGGGCTGCCCTCCTGCTCCCTGGCTCTCCTGGCAGACAATTCCCTGCCAGTGAGGCAAGGATTTGGATTTGCTGGTTCTGATGCCTCCAAACAAATCCCATGGATGAGAGCTGCGGGAAATGTGGGTTAACCAAGCCTTTCATCCCCACCTCTTGCAAAACTCTGAAAGTCATTATCCAGCCCTTAGCCCACATCTCCTCCTTGGCTCTGCAAGCAAAAGACTTCCAAGTGTTTGGTTCATGCTGCTGCCGTTGCTCAAATATCTCTGTCACCCCTTAGCTGTCTGATGTGCTCCTGATCCCGGGGAAAATTGGAGCCATCAGCTGCACTGTAATTGTCCTTTTGTACAGCACACACATCCTGCTTCCTCTGTGGCTGATAAAGGCTCTGCATAGACTAACCTTTCACAGAAATGCCAAACCCTCCCCTGCCCTTTGTGAAGACAATTGAAGCAGCCTCTGTCTGCCCAAACATTCCCCAAATGTTTTGCTCATGACCTTGAGTGAGAGCTGAGAAAATCAACAGAATACCCAGTCTGTACCCAGAGCCCCCACTGCTGCCTGGAGCTCTGGCTTTGGGGCTGTGAAACTGCTGTGGGGGCTGGAGTGTCAATTTTGATTTAGGAGCAGGGATGGAGGTAGCTGCATCCACAGCCTGAGCTGCTGCCAAAGGCTGTAAGCCCACAAGGGAAGGGAATTATTCAGTGTGCAAGTGGAAGCAGAGGAGGGTGAGGTGAGGCTGTGAGACCACACTGACCCAAACATCAGGGCCAAAACAAAGCCCAGAAGAGTTTTGCAACAAGGAATTCTCTCCAATTCTGCTTTTGCAAGGATGTGCTAATTCCAGAGAGACCTCACCATCCCAAAAGTCCTGCAGCATGTGTGGGCTTCTGTTGGTGGCAGCTTGGGGGGGTGGGTTAAGAAGGGTGTTCAGAAGTTTGAAACCAAAAAACCCCTCTGGCATTGAGTCAATTCTGCACATTCATTTTCAAGGGCCCAAGCACAGACAGCCCCCCCCAGCTCTTCCATGACCAGCTGCCTTTATCTCTTACTGTCACCTTTTCCTCGGGGATCCCCTCTCTGCTGATGAGCTTCCAGGGCTGCCTGTGTTCCCCTGGCTCTGTGTGCTCCAGCTGCTGCTCTTGGCTCTCCTGCTCTCCTGTGCCTTCTGTCCCTGTGCTGTAGCCCTGGCCCTGCTTTCCTTCACGTCTCCCTAAACCCTCTGTACCTCCAGATTTCCCCTCAGCATCTCCTCCTGGCCTCTCTCCTGATTTGGCACTGGTTTTGCTGCTTTGGATCCCCATGAGAGAAGGCAATGATTCGACATTTCAGACCCACTTATCTGGAAGATAAAGCAGGTTCTGGGCATGTTCTTTTCCCTTGGAGGCCAAGGTCCTTTAAACAGTAGCTTCCTCTGAGCTGTTAAAAAACAGAGCAGCTGTGAAAGCCCAGTTTGTCCAGCCTGAAAAAATGTTTTCCTGCAGGGGGTGACTGCAGGCTGCTCTCTAACCCGGGGACAGGTTGCAGATGGACTCTGTTTCCTCCAGAGCCCCCTCCAGGAGCTCTGCTGTGTTGTTTGACCCAAGGCTCAGGCTCCCAGCAGCACATCCCATGCTGTGGTTTTTGGGAGGGCAGGTCCCTGGGACGGGCTTGTGATGATCTCTGTGACCCCACCGAGCTGCTGTGACAACAAACACAGCCCCACTTGGCTGCTGCAGCTCTGTTTGTGAGGCTGTGTTTGTTACAGCCTCCCTCCAGTGCAGTAAATCAAGGGAAGGAATTGACTCTTTACAGGTGTGAGAGCTCCGTGAGGCTGCTCAGCTCCCCCAGCAGCCCCAGGCTCAGCAGGTTTGAGTTGTGGGACATTAGTGCCATGCTCACCTGGCCGGGACTGGCTGCCAGAACCCCCCGAGGCTCCTGGGGTGCCCCTCAGGGCTGCATTCGGTGTTCCCAAAGCTGCTGCAGCCTCTGACAGCAGGGCAGGGGCTGAACACTGTGAACATATTGCTTCTCTAATGGCTCTTTGTCTGGAGGCAAACAAACACCTTGGGACCTGCCATGCTTTTCTCTCCATCACAGCGAGGGAAACTTCGTTTTTTCTTTTTTTTTTTCTTTTCCGTGCTCGGAAGGATCATTAGTTTTAACCTCCTGTAAACAACAAACCCTTCTCTCCCAGCCAAGTTTCCCGGCGCCATCTAGTGTCACCCCCACCCTTCCCTGTCCCTGGGAACTGTCACCTCCCCGGGATTAACTGCAGGGAGATGAAAACTGAAGCCACGACACGTCTGAGGTGACTCTGGGGCAGCACCCGCATAGGCTGCTCTGGGACCAAGTCCTTACATCCAACCCTGCATCCTCCAGGACATTGTCCTGTCTGCAGGGCTCCAGAGAGGCCCAGAGCTGGGGGGTACTAGAAGGATATTTTATCCCAGAACTGTGTAGGGCAGGGTGGCAATGCTCTTCCAAAGCTGTTTTTCAGCTGAGCTGTTCGGGAGGGATTCCTCTCCCACAAAAATGCAGTTTGTGCAGTCTGTGTGTTAGCCCAGTCCTAAAGAACCTCTGGAAAATCATAGCTCCATCCCACTGGAACTGCTGCTGAAAACCTGCATGTGTGTCCTAAATCTGTGTGTGTGTGTGTGTCCTTCCCATGCCCCTAGTGACATCTGGGGTGCAGCAGATGCGCCTGACAAAGGCAGAGCTGCCCTGGGGCAGGGGCACCCCAGGCTCTGGCTGTGTTTTCCTGGCAGTGAGGGCTCCCTTCTCTCTCCTTGCAGTGGCATGAGTTGGAGCTGGGGCTGGGCATCTGCTGGAAGCAGCATCTTGGCAGAATTTGGCACGTTGCACCTGGAATTCCTGCACCTCTCTGAGCTCTCTGGCAATCCCGTGTTTGCAGAAAAGGCAAGTAATCCCCAGCCTGGGCTTCAGTGGGTTGGCCCCTCATCCTCCTGGGGTATTTTTCCCAGTGTGGGTGAAGTTGTGTGAGAGAGAAAGGCACAGCCAAAGTGTAGCCATCAGGTGGATGCAGAGTTCACACGAATCTGCTTTGAGGGAAGCAGATTGTTCCTGGCAGAATCCAAACTATCCCCTGGGAGCCCAAGGGGAATGGGGCTTGTCCAGAGTGCCACAGACCAGACGGGATTAACAAAAACCTGCTCAAAAATGATGCTTTTCCAGGATATGTCCTGTGCAAGTCTGTCAGCTGTGAAACAAAGAGGGGATTTGAAGGAGAGACAGGGAAAAAAGGAGGAAGAAGCTGGAAGAGCAAAGTGGAGCTTTAGGATGAAGTGGATGGAAAGCAGTGAGGGTGGGATGAGTGAAGGAATGTCACAGAGCAAGGAAAAGCAGAGGGTGAAGGGAAACAGGAAACTCTGTGGGAAGATAAAGAGAGGCTGGTGATGTGAAATAAAGAGACAAGGCTGAGGTTCCTGAGGACAGGGATAATGACAAATTGCTCCCAGGGAAGGGGGAGCTGAGTAGAGGCCAGGAAAGGGAGCAGTGCTGTGGAGAAAAAATGTGTGAGGGAATGAAGGGGGGGAGAGATGAGGAAACACTGGAGATGCTTCTAAAACCAGAATTGCATCCTCATTTTGCGTTCAAACCATGGCATTTTGAGCCAGGGTCAAACCTCTGTCCCCAGCCTGAGAGATTTTCCTCTTCTCCTAAGGCCATGGAGGGAAAAGGGCAAAACCTTTCTGATGGACACTCCTGGGCTGATGTGTGCCCAGAAAATGGATCACATCCACCCTGACAATCTCAGAGAGGGAAAATGTGGGATGGTGTGGGCTCTAACAGCCCAGCCTGTGGGAAATTACTGCAGAGGAGCACATCAACTCCCAAACTCCCAGCTTGGGATTGGGTGATTTTAGCAGGAATTAAAGTCCATTTGTGTCTTTTATTCAAACCTGTCATTAATATGCCAAAGCTCCTAAACTCCAGTAAATATTATGGAGCCTGACAACTTCCTTGGAAGCACTGGCTTAAGCCTGTAGCCAGCTTTTGGTGTGCAAATTGTCTGATTTTGTAAAAGGTTTAGGGTGAATTAGCTGCTCTGTAGGTTATAATAGAATATTTATGCTGCATGGAATTTAACTGGGTCCCTTAAGGGAAAGGCCTATTGGATTTAATGGGGGTGAAACCAAGGGAGGCTTTAGAGAGTTAAGTGCTGGCTGTTCTGGGGTATTAAAGGAACTGTCTGTTGTTGAAATTAAAGGCCCCAATTCATCACGCTAAGTGACCACATGGTGATTTTAAGTGCTGTGTGAGTCACTCATCCCTGCCACTCCTTTCCCTTTGGATCATGGAAAAAATCACCTCTGGCATCACTTATATCTCCCACTTCCACCCAGATTCCCAATCACAGAATTGGATTTGGGTTTGGAAGGGATCTTAAAGCCCAGCCCATCCCACCCCAGTGGCAGGGACACCTTCCACTGTCCCAGGCTGCTCCAAGCCCTGTCCATCCTGGCCCTGGACACTGCCAGGGATCCAGGGGCAGCCACAGCTGCTCTGGGCACCCTATGCCAGGGCCTCCTCACCCTCACAGGGAGGAATTTCTTCCCAATACCCAACTAAACCTGACCTCCTTCACCCTGAGGCCATTCCCCCTCATCCTGTCGCTCCAAACCCTTGGGAAAAGCCTCTCTCCACTTTCCTGCAGCCGCTTTAGGTATTGGAAGGACAAAGTCTTCCAGGATTGCTTCTGGACCATGGCAGTGAGCTAAACTGGGGCTTTGCAGGGTTTCCAAAACCATTTCTGAAATCCCAACAAGCTGGATAAAGACTGGGCTGAGCCCTAACGCATCTCCCTCCCCAAACTGTCCCGTGGAGCCTTGTCCTGATCCTGGTGTCCCAGGCTGGGCTGGAGCAGCAGGGCCCAGGACAGGGCTGAGGAGTGAGCCTGGCAGCAGAGCAGTAAGCCCAGCCTTCTCTCTCTCTCTCTCTCTCTCTCTCTCTGTCTCTCTCTCTCACAGGTGATGAACATCCGCAGGGTCCTCAACAGAGTGGAGAAGCCTCAGGGCCTTTACCCCAACTTCCTGAGCCCAGTGACGGGGAGCTGGGTGCAGCGTAGGTATCCCCTTGCCTCCCCCCTGCCTGCAGCATCCCAGCCTTCCCATCCTTCCCCAGGGAGCAGCAGCACCTGCCAGAGCAGCCAGTGCCAGGCAGGCCGTAGAACATGAGATAAGCCAGGCTTTGCAGGGTGCAGGACAGGAATTGCGCACTTACCCCAGAAGTGTGTGTCCAGCTGAGTGTCCAGCTGGGTGTCCCACCTCCAGAGAGGGAATCAGAGTGTCCCTGCATGGGGGGGGATGGCACACACACTGGGATTGGGAATCAGCACAGCCCTGTGGGATCCTGCACTCAGCACAGTGAGATTCCCCTCTAGAGTGGCTGCAGCAAGTGAGGAACCACCTGGAGAGGCAGAGGGCTTGGAGGAGCCTGGGATCCCCCTCGGATCCGGGGATGAATTCTCCTGTGCATTCCTGTTCTTGTTACCATGGTAGCCCTGCAGAGAGCGATTTGGGAAGGAAGGATGAGATAAGAACCTTTTCTTCTCTCCTGTTGAGAACCCAGCACTGGAGATGTGGCATCAGGGAGATGCTGCTCTGGTGACAAGGGGAACAATAATCAGGGAAGGTCTTGGAGAGAGCAGGGGAATTCTGAAAGCACCCAGGGCAGGGTGACACACAGGGGGGAAGAGACTGTGCCCCTCCTCTCGGGCCACCCAGGGGCAAAAGTTTGCTGTGTGGTAGGAGCAGGAGATGCCACTTCTGCAATGTGCCCTGAGCTCTGACCTCCACTTTCTGCTCAGTCATTGATCTGCTTGTTTTGGCTGCTGGATTTGATGTTGTCAAAGTCTCTTTCTGCAGAGACTGGTTTGAACCTGTCAGTGAGTGACATTTATTATCTAGGCAGGTTACTCTGAGTCTGTGCATTACCTGGAGTCCTCGTGCTTTGTTGCACTTTTTGCTGGGCTGGATCACTCCAGACCTTTCCCACTGCTGCTTTTATGGCTCTGGTGGCAACAGTCAGGGACAGAGCTCTGGCTGTGAGCAATCCCTGACCTTTAACTGGCAGGGCTGGTCCCAGCAAAGTGTCTGGGATGGTCACAGTTATCCCATTAAACCAGAGCTGCCCTTTGGTGCCATGAGGAAGCTCTCAGCTCTTCTGCCACAAATTTAGTTCTATTTCCTGTCTGCAGATTTCACTGCATTGCCCTGAACTGGCTGATGGAAAGAGGGACCTGTTGGTGCTTTTCAGAGCACATTAAAAGCAGCCTCTGATTGCTTGTGATGGGACAGGCAGATTCCTACCAAAGCCTGGAAATTTCCTGACTCCAAACAGACTTTCACGGGCTGTTTGTTGCTCAGGACATGACCTTGGCATCTGACGCCATTTTCCAGAGAGGGAGAAGACTGATCTGCCCTTCTGCATCTCCATTGCTGCTGGGGAGAAGCAGATGAGGACCAGAGCAGGGAGGCATCTGCAGCCTCCCTGGGAGAGGCCAGGCTCTCATTTTCTCTCTCGTCATTAAAGCTCTGCAGGAAGCTGTTTTCCTTGAAATTGCTGTGATTTTCTTAAAAGGTGTATCATTGACCTGGCTGAATGAGCAGATGGTGTCAATGGAAAGGCTGTGGTGCCACCTCTGCCAGTGCAGTTGTTACCTCTGGGAAATGAAAGCCCAGTCCCCTCCTGAAGGCAGGGATTGATTTATGCAGAGTGCCTGGGAGGCAAACGCTGCCAGGGCTGCTGCCATATGGAAAGCAATTATGTACCAGAGCTGCAGCTTTGGTGAGTTTATGAATGACACAATCAGGATCACAGGGCTGCTCTTTAAAGGCAGGCTGTGTTTGCAAATCCTCTGCCCTCTCTCCTCGCACGGAAGGCGGATGTTTAATCTCATTGTTTTGCTAGGGATTATGCCCTGGATCATTGGACACAGTGTGTCAGGGATGTTTGCTCTTCAAGTCAGGAAAATGATGCATGGCTGTTGGTTGCTGCTGCTGGGAGGATTCAGCATTTGGAATAAGCCTCGGGACTTTATCTGTTTGCAAGGAGAGGGGAAACAAAAATCTGAGCAGCTCTGAGCACCTGCTGCATGTGCTTAGCTGGGGAATGAGGGTGGTGCAGAGCCAGGGGTGGACACTGTTAATTAACAGGGATGGCTCAGTCCAGGGAGGGTAATTTGTCTTGCTCTCGTAAAAATGAGAGTGCTTGGCTGCTTTAAAGAGTGAGAACGCTGCTGTTCCCCCCCCGTGGTGCAGTTTGAAGCTGTAAATCCATCCAGCAGCTCCCCCCAGGCACAAACCTGCAGCTGTCTGGCCCATTTCACACTGCAATTCCTCAGCACTTCCTGGAAGGTCAGAGTAGGGGGTGCTCTGAGCAGACAGCCTCAGAAATTTGATTCCTGCGGAGGAAAATATGCAGTGCACATCCCTGTACCTGACTTTATCATTTTAATGTGCCAGCAACCCCCAGCCTTCCCCAGGGCTCAGAGTTCCTCCATGAGCCAGGAATACAAATGGCAAAGCCCAGGAGTGTCTCCACAGCCCCTTGCTGGCAGCTCTGTGGGATCCAACACCTCTCCTTCCTTTCCTGAGGCAGGGAGACAGCTCCCAGGGGCTCCATCGAGATGGAAATCTATCAGTACCCACCACTGCCTTTGCTTTATGAGGGAGGATTTATGATGATGGCTCCATAAACACAAAGCATCTTCATGTTGCAGTATAAATAACTTGTAAAATAAGGCCTCTGAATGGTTCTGGTAAGGGATACTAATGCTCTGGAAAATGATAGAACATTTTTTCTCCTGATTGCACTTTCCACCTTTCTTCCTTTCTGAAAAGCAATGCTGCAAGCTCTCCCCAGGAAGCTGGGAAGAAGAAGAAGAGAACAAGGGCATTAAATAGGACATGATTGTTTCCCCTTTGTACAGCAGCTGCTCATTGTATATCATGAACCTGAAGCTCTTTTCTGCCTTCCCCACCACAGATCACGTCTCCATCGGGGGGCTCGGGGACAGCTTTTATGAATATCTCATCAAATCCTGGCTGATGTCAGACAAGAAAGATTCTGAAGCTAAAAAGATGTACGACGATGCCTTGGAGGTGAGGAGCCGGGTGCTGCTCTGTGGTTTTTGGATGGGACATGGCTCATAAGAAGGTTTCAGATCTTCAGAATAAGTTTTTGAGTTTCCCTGATAATCACTCCTGTCACTAAGTGACACCGAGTAAGTTTTACTTGCGTCCACTCTGCTGAAATCCTGATTTTCATCCCTTCAGGCAATAGAAAAGCATTTGGTGAAAAAATCTGCAGGAGGCTTGACCTACATTGCTGAGTGGAGGGGTGGCATCCTGGATCACAAGATGGGCCACTTGGCCTGCTTCTCAGGAGGCATGATTGCCCTGGGGGCCGAGCACGCCCCAGAGGAGAGGAGGCAGAGGCACAGGGAGCTGGCAGCAGAGATCACCAGCACCTGCCACGAGTCCTACACACGCTCAGGTAACCTGAGGGGCACTGGGGGCACCCCCAGTCCTGGGACATTGGGCATTGCCTGGCAGCAGTGCCAGTGTTCTGTGCCTCAGCAGCATCTCCACCACTGGTGTGGCTTTCCTGGGCTCTGTGGAAGGGACAGAAAGGTGCTTTGTGCAGCAGCAGCTGGAGCAGGTAGCTGTGAGCCCCTGGGGCAGAGCTGGGAATGGGGCTGAACGCTGGTGCTGTCTCCCAGCCAGTGCCAGCAGGGCTCCAGGCTCTCCTTCCACATCCCTCTGCAGGCAGGAGGGGAGGATTAGCAGGGGTTAATTGCAGGGTGTCCCTTTATGGAGCAGAGCAGCTGAGAAACCCAGCAGGACAGTGCTGGAGACCTGCTACTGGGAACCAGGAAAATGGAAAACTGAGCCTCTCCAACTGTCTGAGTCTTCGTTTCACAAGCTCAGGACCCAGAGTTTTGGAGAGCAGTGAGTGGAGATGAGTGAGGGCCTGGGTTGGTTCTCTGCCTGCAGGGGCTGCTTTGGTCACCCCTCCTTTCTTTGTAGGCATCTCTGCAGCTCCTGTGAGGCCGCAGGCAGCCGAGGCAGCTCTCGAGGACCCTGTCAGGCACAGGTCTATCCACAACTGCACCCAAGGATTGTTCCACACCTTCCCCACACCAGCCAGCCCAGCATGTTTGCCCAATAAACTCCAAGCTAACCTGAAATGATGTTTGCAAATAATTCTTTTGCCCCCCTGCAGCACTCACAGAACTAAACCCAAACCATCTGAGCTAACAGCCCTGTGGCTGTGGGTGCCTGGAGCCGATTCTCACCATCAGCACGGGGAGGATAGCAGCAGACTGTGCTCCACTGCTCAGCAGTGCTGCAGGGAGGGGCTGTGCACAGCAAACACTGCCAGGGCCACACCCACACAGCAGGGCCCAGGGAAGGTGTGCAGGGTCATTAGAGGGAGATAATGACTCCCTGAAGCTCAGCACTGGGGCAGACACAGGCAGAGGGACCTTGTGGTGTGATCACAGAATTATGGAGTGGTTTGGGGTGGAAGGGAGCTTAAATTCCATCCCATTCTATCCCCTGCTATGGGGACATCTTCCACCACTGCTCCAAGCCCCAATGTCCAGCCTGGCCTTGGACACTGCCAGGGATCCAGGAGCAGCCACAGCTGCTCTGGGCAACCTCCTGAACAATTTTTTTCCAGTAGGGAGAGGGTTGGTGTCTAAAGCAGAGATCTGAGTGCTGGATAGTGCTTGCAGGAGACTGGGATCCTTAACCAAAGACCAACACACTCCTGATGTTGTTTATAAAACCAGCACAGTTGGTTGAGCCTTTCCCATCATCCCAATCCCTTCTCTCCAAAAGGCGCTGCGGAAGAAAAGGCTTAACAAAGCCTTAGCTAAACCCTGGCATCCTGAGCAGCAGGAAAGCAGCTGGGTGGTGTCTGTGCTGGTGCTGCCCTGGCAGTGACAGCTCTGTGTGTGTGTGTGTGGTTCTCCCCAGACACCAAGCTGGGCCCCGAGGCATTTCGCTTTGACGCGGGGAGCGAGGCCATGGCCACGCGGCTCAGCGAGCGCTACTACATCCTGCGGCCCGAGGTGGTGGAGAGCTACATGTACCTCTGGAGGCTCACCCATGACCCCAAGTACAGGCACTGGGGCTGGGAGGTGGTCCAGGTAAGGCTGCAGAGGGCACAGAGCTCCATGGGTTGCTGCATTCCTATGAAAATCTTCACTTTGGTCGGTGGAAGGAGCGGGAATTATTTCAGTCATGTTAAATGCTGAGATATGTCAGAAATGCTCAGGGCCAGGTTGTGTGGGGCTCTGAGAAGCTTGGTCTAGTGGAAGGTTATCCTGTCCATGGCATGGGGATGGAACTGGGTGATTTTTAAGGTTCCTTTCAAACCAAATTGTTCTTAAACCCATGAGCTATGGGGCAGGAATACACAAGGTGCTTCAGTGCAGTGTGTCATCTCCATTGTGGATGTTTTCTTCTCCCCTGTGAGCTGCACTGCCATCAATCCATCAGCCAGCTCAAGGTGGCTGCTGTTTCCCTTGCTGTTCCATTAGAGCCAGGCTGATTCCCAGAGCCTGGAGTAACCATACCCTCCTCAGTGAGGGACAGGAAACCTGGAGCTGGGTTTGTAAACTGGTTTGGAATGCAGCTGATGGATGGGTTATCCCACACCACTGGGGGTTGCTGAGGGTTCTATTCCTCCCCCAGGCCCTGGAGAAGCACTGCAGGGTGGAAGCTGGCTTCTCTGGCATCCGAGATGTTTACACCACGTCGCCCACCCACGACAACATGCAGCAGAGCTTCTTCCTGGCAGAGACTCTGAAGTAAGTCTGGGGTCACAGGGGCCTTCCAGAGCAGCACAGTTCCTGCAGCAGCTGCTTAATGAGCCTCAGATAATGAGGGGGAAGTCTTCTCTTCCAGGGGCAGGTGCACCCTGCCCAGGGCAGGAGGCTGGAATGAGAGGAGCTGTCAGGATCTTTCCAACCCAGCCCATTCTGGGGGGGAAAGTGGGCAAGACTGCAAAGCTTTGGGAGTTTCCTGCTGCAGAACCTCTGCTGCCATTGGCTCTCTGCAGGTTCCTGCTCAGGTGCTGGGTTTGAAGGGCTCTGCTGTGATCCAGAGCTGGGTTAAGTGGGAAGGGTGGGGATTTTCCAGAGAGTTGGGAATGTGTCACATGTATAGAGGCAGCAGCCCCACCACATCCTGCTGCCTGTGCCTGCCTGGAGTCCCTGCTGAGCTCCTCTGACCCCTGTGTGTCCCTCTCCTGTGGCTCCAGGTACCTCTATCTTCTGTTCTGTGAAGATGATGTGCTGTCCCTGGAGGATTGGGTGTTCAACACCGAGGCTCATCCCCTGCCCATCAATCACACGGACTTTAAAGCAGCAGTGCAGCCCTGAGGCCTCTGCCCAGCTCCTGCTCCCTCAGCCTGGGCAGACTCTGCTTTTCCTTTCCATTGAAGGAATTCCTGTTGTTCCTGAAATGGTATTTTGGGGCACTAGTCCAATTCCGGACAGTATTTTCTTGGGAAGATGAACCATGACTAAGCACCTTCTTTTCCTCTATGAGGAGCTCTGTTAGGCTGATGATGAGATGTTTATTCTGGGCCATACTGTACACAGTTCATAGACATTCCTTTATACAGAGAATTTATATGAAATCCACTGATTTTGCTTTATAGTGGCCAAAGGACTGGAAGTTTGCCATAAAATAGACTTTACACACACACACACACACACACACACACACACACACACATCCTCCTTTCCTTTCTCTGTTTCATTTCTGCCTTTTATCTGCTCTTGGATTGATCATCTTTCCAGTGAACAGTTCTCAGAACTCTGGGTTTCTGGTGCTGGGCTTTGGGGACTCCAGGAGGGACAGGGGAACAAGGAAGGGGAGTTGTCCTTGGTGTGGGAACAGCTGGAATTCTTTGGGATGGCTGAGGAGCCAGCTGAGAGCTCAGGAGGGAAGAGAGGACAGGGAAAGGTGATGTTTTAGTGAGAAAATAAGAGGATCAGACCCTCCACAGACAGGAGCAGCCTCAGGTTGGAATTTGCAGGTTTCAGGCCCTGCTCCTCCTGGGGGACTTGAACCAGCCTGATCCCTGCTGGAGGGGTGACTCAGCAGGACAGGTGCAATCCAGGAGGCTCCTGGAGTGGATTGGTGATCAATTCCTCCTCCAGGGGACACAGGAGCCAACAGAGGGCCTCTGCTGACCCCAAAATGAAGATGAAAGGCAGCTCTGGCCATGGATGGTGAGTTCAGCATCCCTGAGGGCAGCAGGGAGCAGGGAAATCTCCACCCTGGGCTCCAGAGGGGCAGATGACACAGCTCTGGGGCCCAGGTGGCCCTGCCTGAGCAGGGACTGGGACAGGGGCACTACAGAGGTCCCCCCCAGCCTCAGCCTTTCTGTGACTCTGGTGTCAAAATTGTAACTAAACCAAAACTTGGCTGCAAAATCCTTGCTCCTGATGTATTTTTATATACTTATTTTTCTGTGCTCTTAAAACACATTTGCCACCCATCACATCTCATTTAACTTTCCTTTATCGTTGGTTTTTTTGTGTGTTTTTCTATTTTTATTTGGAACTAAATGTTACGAGTCACTTGTAATAATTTTACTGCTGTAATAGTCAGATCTGTGAAACAGAATAAAAGTCTTGTAAAATAAAAAGCCTGTTGAGGTTGATCCTGTAAAAGACCAGTTACTCCATGCTTGGAATGAGACAATACTGGTGGATTTAAAGAGGTTTATGCAGTAGAAGTTGATTTCTAGGGGAATCTAGGCAGTGTTTGACTGCAATTCCCAGCTCTCTTAAACTGCTGGATTTGGGATCAGCATTCCCTCTGATCACTGCAAAGCTCTGTGGCCCTGGGGGATGGAACATTTTTGTTCCTTCTTGTGACATCCTTGTGACGGTTCATTTAGCAACTTGGGGGAAAATAAAGTTGCTTTGAGCAAGTTGTGAAAACAGAAAATGTTGTTTCTAAATTCCTGCCTTTGTAATTCCCTGAGAGAAATAAGATTGTCAGATGGGGACTTAGCATTATCCCAGGGATAAAGCTGCTGCCTGGTAAGCCTGGCCTAGAGGAATGGTTATTGGTAAATAAACATCTTGGGAGTGAGCTGTGTTATCCGGGAGATTTGGGGATCGGGAAGCTCTTGTAGCTCAAAGGATTTTGATAATGGATTAAGGGAATTTCAGTAAGAACGGCCTGCTTTTGGAATAATATGGAACACTCTGCCTGGCAGAATTTAAACTCCCTCCAAAATAAACAGTGTGGTTCTGGTTTCCTTTAGGAACAGATCCTGGTGTTAGGTGAGAGCTATGTGGTTGGTTTCCCTTTCACACAAGTGAGTAGGAGCATCCCACACCCTTCCAGAGGAAGCTTCCTACAGCTCAGTGGCCACAGCACAAAGCAGGAGGTGTTTGAACTGCCCTGAGGAGGCAAAGCTCATCCATGACCCTGCTCCCAGGAGCTCCATGCCAGGCACAGCAGAAGCTTTAGGCTGCAAGCGGCTGTGCTCGAACGTTTCTGATGGTGCCAAGGCAACTCTGCTCTGCTCCGAGATATCCCTGAAATCCCCAGGCATTAATCACAGGCATCAAGCTCAGCATGGCCATGTTTAGCAGGAGTTAAGATTTACTCCCAGGATCAGCTTTGTTCAAGGCCTGGCCTTGATCCACACTAGAGATTTTTCTGTCCCTCAGCAATGCAGGTGAGGGGAATGTTTGTCCTGCTGGTGCCTTGAAATGCTTCTGCTGCTCCCTTCCCCAAGCCTTGGTTAGATGCTCCTGCACCTTGGGAGCCCTGCCTGTGGGAGCAGGGGGTAGATCCTACCCCAAATTCCTCCTGCCAGGTGGGATTTTCCTGCCCAGAGGGAACCCCTTGGTTTCCAGACTTGGAGCAGGTGAGTAAATGGAGTTACACTGAACCAGATGTTTGGCCCATGGAAAGGATCTGGGGAGATGTGTCCTTCAGCTGCTGCCTGCCTTCCAGTCTCAGGTATGTGGGAATTCTGTTGTTTTTTGGTCTTTTCTTCCTGCTTGGAGTCACCAGGCAATGCCACCAGCCTGGGTTATTGCCCATTTCCCCTGGAACATTCCACTTCTACTTCAGAAGCTGTGATTACCATCCTAATTTTCACCATCAGAGCTTGTGGCCTTCTTTTATATCAGAAGGAATTTCTTGTAAATGAAGTTCTGATAACAGAAAGTTGCATCAGTGATGGAGGTGAAAACTCTCCCCTATCACTTGAAAAACCATGGGCTGCTGTTGCCTGGCCTGCAGAGAGATAAGACAAAACCATCCAGAAAACAAATGCACCTTTTTGTAACCCACACTTCATTTTTACAGCATTATTAAATTCCCTGGGAAGGCTTTCAGCAGAAATGGTTATTGGATTCAAAAGCCTGGCACCCAGAGTATTTTTCCACATAGGTTTTGATCTGATCCCTTTATCTGATTGTTTCAGATGTGATGCACGAGCCCTGCCTTCCAGGGCCAGCAGAGTCCCAGCAGCTCCTCCTGAGCACCTCTGGGGCTTTGGCTTCGTTCCCTGTGCGCAGCCTCCAAAGGGATGGTGCTGCAGTCAGGAACCCTCTCCATAAAACTCCTGCTTTGTAAAGGATTTTGTGTAGGGTTGCATCCTCCTGACAAGGAAAGGCCAAGGAGGAGTTGGGAATGCAAGACACAGGAATTGGCTCCTGCCCTGCAGCTGAAGGGTTTGCTTTGAAATGCCTCAAACTCCCATTTCCTTTGCTGGCCCTGTTTTTTCTGGGATGAACTCTCTGATTTCCATGTCTGTGAAGCTTTATCACATCTGGTTTTCTTGTCCCCTTCAAACCAGACCTGGATGCTCCTTGCTCCTCTGAGTTTTTCACCCCTGCTGCTACCAACCCCTCACCATTCTCCTGATTTTCAGCCCAACTTTCTCCCTTCTGACCAAGGCAAAATCTGAGATAGTTTTTCCTGCTGGGTGGAAATCTTCCCAGTTATTATTTTTAGGATTCCCTTTGATCCAGATGTGCCTGGGTGGGCCCCACAGCAGATGTGTGGATATTTAACATTATTCCTGAGTGCTGTAATCCCAGGACCCAGCAGTGGAGAGCCAGGAGCTGTTGGGTTTGTCCTCTTTCGAGGAGCAGCAGCCAGCCTGAATTATTTCACCTTTTGCCTTTCATTCTCTTTCCCATCAAAGAATTCCCCCGTTTCTCATCTTTATGTGGTGACTGATGACACTGGAAATGGTTCAAGTGTAAAATGAGCCCTTCTGCCTCTCATCACCCAAACAGAATCACCTCAGCTCTGCCACCACCCTGCCAGGTCCCTTCCAGCAGCTCCTGCCCTCTCCTGCTCATTTCCCAGACAAACCAGGACATTTATCCTGTTCCAAACCCATCCCATTACATTCTGTGGTCTGTGCTGGGTTATTCCAGGGAAGCAGCAGCTCTGCACCGCTCGCTGCCCAGCCCAACGAGCCCGGCAAGTTTTAAACCACATCTGCTCCAAGTGCTCACCCCCACCTGCCCTGCTCCCAGATGTCATTTCCATGCTCTGGTAATCCTGTTCCTCCCCACGGCCCAAGCCACGATCGGAACAGAGTTTCAGGGAAGTTTTCTGTTGTGGTGCAGCTGGCAGAAGGAACTTTCTTCTATCTCCCTCAGTGCAACAACCCTGACATGGTGAATCACAAATATTCCACTTGGTTCCACTGCTGGGCTCCTCTGCCAGGTCCCGTCCTCATCCTCCCTCCTCCATCCTCCTCCCTTAATGGCTTGGTCATGCTCTCGCTCATCTCTATCCCCAGAGTTCTTTAAACCTAAAACAAAAACGATTAGGCAGGCTTAGGATACAGCAGAGCTTCAAAGGATTAAACGCTGACGCTTGCTGCTACCTTTGGAGAGATCAAACACTCGGTGCTGTTGGCCCTGCAGCAGAAATCTTCCCTGGCAATTGGGGGGATTGGAGCAGGATTGGGAGCACGGAGGAGCAGGAGGATGAGAAATGGGGGGGGGATTAAAATATGTGTGTCTTGGTCCAGCCACTGCTAAGGGACAATGTGACAACAATGCCACGGCCGTGTGGAGGGAGCTGGAGGCACTGAAAACATGGGGAGGTTGAAAAGTTTGGGGTGGAAAAGACCCAAAATGTGGTATGGTGGTAAAAATGACCCAAAATGTGGCACGGTGGTAAAAATGACCCAAAAATGTGGGGATTTTGCTGGAGAAAGGAGGCTGAGCACCATCACCCCAGGGCTGCCAAGTCATTCCCATCCCCTAATTCCCATCCCTAGGGCTCAAACCTCAGTGGAATCACTGCAAGTGGACCCACCGACCCCTCGTGTTAAAAAAATATCCATTTTGCTCAGCTCTAACCAAGTAGAAGTGCAGGATATGGCTGGTCTTGGGAAGTGCAAAACAAGTTGAGGGGTCTTGTTCTTTCTGGGAAAAGCTTAATTAAGGACAAAATGCCGCTGTGGAAATGTGGGGATAGACACACAGCCCTCTCTCCCGTCGATAATAAAGGCAAAGTCCTTGGAGAACAGACGAGGAGGGGGTTCATTCCTCCAAGAGCCCTCACAGCAGAGACATTTCGCCCCAAAAAGTGCTTTTTCCTGAACGAGTGCCGACCATTTAACACTAAAACGAGGTTTTCCCTGACGGAGCCATGCTCACTGAACACTAAAACACGTTTTCCCTTGACAGGGTGCCGGTGATTTAACACGAAACAGGGCCTTCCTGTGACGGAGCGGCGGTGATTTAACGCCGAAAAGGGCTTTTTTTCCTCGGCGGCCGGGCCCCTCGGGGCGGCCGCGGCCCCTCCTCGCCCGCCTGACGCCTCCCCCGGCCGGGCGGCCATGGCGGCTCCGCGGCGCGGGCCCGGAGCGATGGCGGGGCCGGGGTCCGGGCCGGCCCCTCCGCGCCTGGCGCTGGCCCTGGCCCTGCTCGCCGCGCTGGTAGCCGTCAAGTACTACCGGGACGCGGAGGCGGCGCGGCGGCAGGTACCCAGCACTGAGCATCGGGCACCGGGAACCGGGCGGGGCGGGGACGGGCCCGCGGGGCCGGGCCGAGGGAGGGGGAATGGCGAGCGCGGCCGGCCTGGGCTGCGTGAGGGGAAGCGGCGGCCGTGCTCAGGGAGCGGCACCGGGCGGGCACCGGGGCTGAGGGAGCGGCACTGGGGCTGAGGGAGCGGCACCGGGCAGGCACCGGGGCTGAGGGAGACATAGCCGGGCTGAGGGGGCCATAGCCAGGCTGGAGTGACCACCAGGCATCAGTGGGGTCTGAGGTGGCCATAGCCAGGCTGAAGTGACGACCAGGCATCGATGGGGTCTGAGGTGGCCATAGCTAGGATGAAGTGAACACCAGGCATCCATTGCGAGGGTGGTTGGGGTGGCCACACCAGACTAAGAGGAGTGGCATCTTTGTGGCTGCTGGGGCTGAGGTGGTTGTAGCCAGGCTGAGGTGACTGCCAGGCTTTAGGGTGGCCACTGGGGTTGAGGTGACCACCAGGCATCCGTGGTTGTGGCCAGGCTGAGGTGACCAGCAGGCATCAGTGGGGGTTAAGGTGGTCACTGGGGTTGAGCTGTGGTACCACATTCCAGTGGACTTGGGTTTGAGGTGGCCACTGCCAGGCTAAGGTTCTGCAGAGCTGTGGTGGCCACTGGGCTTGAGGCAGCCACAGGGAGTGGGGTTGCTACCAGTGACCAGCAATGACCCTGGGTCCAGCCCTTGGCCCTGCTCTGGGCTCTCCATCTCCCACCTCCTCTGAAGGTCACTGAGAAGCAGCAAAAGAAGGGAGGGCGTGAGCTGGAGAACAGGAGCAGTTTCTTTCTGGGGTTTGTGTTTGGGGTTTTGTTTTAAATGAGGCTGATTGACCGTTTTTGATTGTAATCTGTGTAATTCCAGTGGCTGCAGAGGCTTTGGAGATCTCCTTTGTGGGAGATCGCGCTCCCCTGGCTCTGTGCTTCAGCCCTAAACATCTGAGGAAGTTCTGGGAAAAGAGCAGATTTCTCCTTCTTGATACTCCTCTAATACAAAAAGAAGTGTTTTTAAAGGATGCTTTTAAAGGAAGCCTCTTTTCTTTGTCTCTTCTTGCATTGCAAAAAGGGACAAATGGTTTTAATAAGTTAATGTGAAGAATTTTTCCAACAAGGACAGGAGGGCAAGGACATTCTCACAGCCTGACGGGTCTGCTGGAGGTTTGTTTTTTCTGGAGGACAGGCAGACAGTTGTCACTGGGTGCTGCTGGAGAGGAGAACAAAATGTGAACAGCCCAAGATTTTTTTCTTTTTTTCTTCCTCTTGCTTCAAACATATGTCTTGTCTCTTCCAATGGAAATGTTTATTTAGCTGAACAACCCACAAGCAGGTGGGAGAGTAGAGCTCTTTGTGGAAACCACAGCTCTGTTCCTCTACAAAAACACCATAACAGCTCAGTCCTACCCCTCTGGCACAAACAGGGAAGTTGTCTTCCTTATAATCCCAGATTAAAAAGAGAAAGAAAAAAAACCAACAAGTTCTGGGAGCTTTCTTTGATGTGAATGTTATCAGAAAGCAAAAGGCCAAGCCCTGACATCTCTCTCTGCTTTTAAACATAATTTTTGTTGTCCCTGGTGTCCAAATGCAGCAGGACTGGAGTGTTCTCCATGGGAGCCTTTGTTCCTCTGTGGTTGGGGTCTCATCTCCAGCTGGGTGGGTTCTCCTGGGTCCCACTGATGGGTGGTCACTGCTCAAGCTGTGGGTCAGCGCACTGAGGGACGTGCCTGTGGCTCTGTCTGGACACTGCTTTTGGGATGCTCTTGTCCAGCACCTGTGATCCCAGCTCATGTCCTGCTGTCTTTGAGGTGTTCCCATGTCCCTGTGGGGCACAGCTGCCTCTCCTCCTGCCTCCAGCTGCATTCGGGGAGGGGAGGGAAATGACTTTTCCCCACATTCCAGCAATACAAATTCCAACCCCATCCCTCGGGGTCTGTGCCTGTGAAGTGCAAAATGAAGAGAGGCTCTAAAAGACTCAGCGGAGGAGTAGTGCTGTGCTGAGAGGAGAGCAGAGGCAATGGAGCATCCCTTTGCAGCTCAGCTCTCACATCCAGGACAGGCTGCCCTGCCCAGGGGAGGCTCCTGCTCCCTGCTCAGGGCCCTAAGCTGGCTCCCAGACCAGCAGTGATCGCAGTTCATGAACCATGTGCCCAGCACAGGTGAGATCTGCAGCTGGGAAAGCCTCTGTGACCCTGGCAGATGCGTCAGCACCTGCAGCCAGGTGCTCAGCAGAACTGTTAGCTGTTTGCAGAGCCAAGGATGCTCATCCCCATTCATTCAGGGAATAAAAGCAGGTTAACTGTGGAACGTCCACTGTGGATTGTCCCTGTGCACAAATAACCATCTCCCTTCATTTTTTCATGTCCTTGGCCATGTCCTCATCCAGATCTTTGTTTTGAGTTCCAGGATCTGTGTTTCAGTCTGTCTCAATCCTGGAACTGCTCTGGAAGGCTCTTAAGTGCTTTTGTAGCTGCAATTGATGGGAGCAAAGCCTTCCAGGCTGCATTAGTGCTGCTTCAGGCTGGCAGGCAGCAGATGGAAAATAAACTGGTTCAGGAGCTCTGGGGACGATGGTGGTGCTGCAGGCAATGGAGAGCAGGCACGGATGAACAGCAGAATGCAGAGTGTTTGTGCTCCCAGCTCCAGGCTTTTCCAAGGGTGGCAGGGCAAGCTGGTGGATCCTGGGGGATGTGCCAAGGGCTGGCTGGCACTGAGGGCTGTGTCTCACCTGCTCTGTGTCTCTCCCTCCTCTCACACCAACCTGGAGCTCTTGCTCTGCCTCCAGGTTGTCCCTTTCCTTTCAGACTGAGGAGCGGGAATGTGTGGAAGCATCCAGAGCCCTTCTGGGGCTGCTCCAAGGGAGACATCACCTTGGTGAGCCCTGTGGGGGCTTTGCAGAGGGAGAAACTGAGGCACAGAGAAGCTGGAAATTTCTGGAGAAGTCCATGGGTTCTGTGAATCCCTGATGGATGGCTGAGGGAGCAGGGAGACAAAATACTCCACTCAGTTCCGAGGGGCACTGACCAGAGCAGAGCAGTCATGCTGGAGTGGATCCCACCATGAATGGAAGTTTCTGATTCCAAGGGCTCAGCTCACTCCCTTTGTGCTTTTGGAATGTGGTCCTCACATATTTGACTGCCTTTGTTTCACTGCACATCAGTTTATCCCAGCAATCACCACCTCCAGGTGCTCCCAATGTCTGCAGGTTTAGGACTAACTAGCTGGGAAAAGTGGGGCCTTTTTCTGACAAAAGGCAGTGAACAGTGAGCAGATGGTTCAGTTGGAATTACTCAGGCAGATGTAGGGTCAATATCCTCGTGCCAGCAGTTCCTGGACACGGATTCCTATTGCACATAGCACCAAATCCTGCCAAGGGGCGTTAATCTTTCCCCTGGATGTGCTGGGAAGGATGGGGATTAACTCCAGAGGGGCCAGAGTGGACTTCTGCAGCAGGCTCCAACAAAATCTCACTTGCCTCTTCTTTTCAAACCAGGAGCTGGCTCTGAAGTCCTTGGGGAATGAGGGGCTGTTCCTCTTCTCCTCCCTGGACACAAACAAGGACCTGTACCTGAGCCCAGAGGAGTTCAAACCCATCGCTGAGAAGCTCACAGGTGGGTTCCTGTCTACCTTCCAGAGCCCTACCTGCACAGAGCCAAACATAATGAACTCCACAGCCTGAATTCACTGAGTATTTCATTCACTTAATTGTTTTCTCAGTGCTGGTTTGGGTCTCATTTGAATGAGGAGAGGCTGTGAAGCTTTCCATGTTGTTGAAAAGGCTTAATCAGCCTTTGACAAAGTGCAGTTTTTACAAGGTGGAGGATCCCATTGCTGGACTAGCAAAGTACATAAGTTACTTTATCTGGAGCTTAAAGGGGATTTGGGATGGGTGAACACAACAAATCCAGCTCAGCCCAGGCCAGGCCAAAAGCATCAGTGAGTCACAGAGTTCCATTCAGCTGGGGCAGCTCTCCTGGATGGCAGCTGTGGGAGACCATCTCTGGGGACTGTATCAGCACAGAGCAAGTGGCTCTGCTGGTGCCAGGCAGGGAGAAGTGTGGGGATGACAATGGACAGTGGGGTCACAGACAGGGTTTGCTTGAGCTCTCCTGGACTGGCTCCAGCACGTGCTGGGATCACTCCCAGGGGCTGTGAGTCTGCCTGGGCTTTGCAGTCAGGGAAACAGGGAATCGTGGAATGGGTTGTGTTGGGAGGGACTTAAAGCCCATCCAGCACCACCCCTGCTACAGCAGGGACACCTTCCACTGTCCCAGGCTGCTCCCAGCCCCAGTGTCCAACCTGGCCCTGGACACTGCCAGGGATCCAGGGGCAGCCACAGCTGCCCTGGGCACCCTGTGCCAGGGCCTCCCCACCCTCACAGGGAACAATTCCTTCCTAATACCCAACCTAAACCCACCGTCTCCCACTTTAAAGCCATTGAGTTGGTCCCCTTCCTCTTTAGTTCATGCAGCCAAAGCTGGTCTGGGGGTGGGTCTGAGTTCTGCCGTGTGGGGACAGCTGGGAAACTCCCAATGCTCCTGGATTTGCCAGGATAAATGTGTAGTCACTCCACAATTGCTTAAAAGGGGAGGGAGGGGAAACAGCTGCTTGAATTCCTGTCCTTTTGTCTAGGGGTTGCTCCAGACTCAGAATCAGAAGAGGAGGAGACGCCGGATCCAGATGGGGAGACTTTGTCCATTGTGGCCAAATTCCAGCCCTTGGTCATGGAAACAATGACGAAGAGCAAGGATGGTTTCTTGGGAGTAGGTGTCCTGCAGGCCACAAATTCTGGGATAAACACATCTGGTGGGCTGGGGACAGCACCAGGAATCTGTTGGGAGGGTGATATTGTGCTGCTGAATCCCGTGGGATTTGCTGTGAGAGGGACCTTTCTGCCTCCCTCAGCATTCCAGGGTTTCAGCTCACTCAGCAGCACTGTACCCTGGTTAGAACACCCCTCCTGGGAGGCTGGGAGCAGGAATTGGAGCTGGCTCTGCCTCAGCTGAGTGCAGGAGCAGTGGTGGTACATGGCATGTTCCCCTCTCCTCTGTTACTCACATTCTTGAAGGCTGACAGAATTGTTAGGTGGGGTAAGAAGAATTTGGGATGTGATACATTTTTTCCCCTTTTTCCAAAGCCTCCCTTCATCCATGACATCACTGCACATTGGGAGACTCCACTCTGGGCTCTGACAGCATCTTTTGTTCACAGATTTCTCACGTGGCTCTGTCTGGGCTGAGGAACTGGACAGCCCCAGCAGCTCCTATGAGTGTCCTGCTTGCCAGGCAGTTTAAAGCCTTTCTCCCTCCAAAGAATAATCTGGATCTTGGGGAGCCATGGTGGATAATTCCCAGTGAACTGAACATCTTCACTGGGTATCTCTCCAACAACAGGTTTTACCCTCCACCTCCCAAGGGCAAAGAGGTGAGATATGAAACTCAGATTTTGTGTGTGTATCCCTGGATTTTCTAAGGAATTCTGTGGTGTATAGCCAGGATCACCTAAACTGGAGGTAAAACTGAGAGCAGGCAGAAGCTTTGGGTGTCTGTCACAACCACATCAGGCTGACTTGAGTAACTTCATTTTGTTTGGTAATTGTGTGGGATTTGAGGATAGTTTTTGCCAGAGAGGGGTATTCAGAAAGGAGCTGTGTGATCGTTCCTGGTGGAGCAGTGGCCAGATGAGCCTTTAGATGACAAGTGGGACTCTGGGTGTGCTCAGCAGGTAAAGCCTGCTGTACATCCCCTCCCCTGGGTGCTGCTGGTAACTGAGCCTGGTGGGAGTCCTTCAAAGGCTGAAGCATTGGTGCAGGCAGCCTTGCACATCAGTTTGCTGTTCTGCCTGCACTGATGGAAACCTGCAGACCACGAGAATGGCACAGAAACCATGGAAGATGGATTTATTTGTGACAGCAGTGCCTTGCTTTGTGTCCTTGGTGTGTGATTAGGTCGGTTCCTGAGCTGGGTGTTAAATCACAGCCATTCTCTCACCTTCCTGCTGGGGTGGGGGCTTGCTTTTGAGCTGTGTGGAGGAATAATTCTCATCCTTGCTCTTGCAATTCCTTGTCCAGGTGATAATCCACAAGCTGCTGAGCATGTTCCACCCACGGCCCTTCGTGAAGACACGCTTTGCCCCGCAGGGAGCCGTGGCCTGCATCCAGGCCAGCAGCAGCTTCTACTACACCATAGCATTCCGGTGAGCTGGGGACAGCCCTGAGCCTGTTCCCTGTCCCAGGGGAGGGCATGAGGCTGCTGGGAGCCCCTGGCAGACTCCCAGCAGGCTCCCAGTACAGGAGTCATGGCATGTGCAGGGTGTTCCCAAGGGGTGGTGTGGCCAGGAGGGAGGGAGGGGAGGGTGGTTCAAGCCAAAAGTCACCTGTGCTGCCAGTGTCACCGTGTCCTCATGCAGCACATCACCCTTGGACCACCCCTGGCTGAAAGGGGAGAATCTGGCTGACAAGAATTTTGTTAGACTTAAGTTAATCAGGGGGTGGAGTGTCTTTCCAAGGGGGAGAATCCACAGTATTGTTTTACTGGGGGTGTTACACACAGCTTTTGTGTGTCTGATCAAGCTGGAGGGGGGGACTAAAGGGGTCTTGTTCTGTCCCTGTGTTTCAATGATGAAGTATTTCATCCTTCCTGGATGCCCAGTTCCAGAAGGCATGGATGCTGGAGGTGCTTCTGACCCAGGGCATCTGTTCCAGTCTTTCACCCTCTTCCTTGTGTGACATGAAAAGCTTTTTAAGCTCCACCTCTCTTGCCCAGTTTAGGTTCATAATTTCAGCTTTTCCCTGCTGTCACCTGCAGTGCAGGATCCCAGCTGATGGCCCCTCTCTCCTTTCAGGATCCACGCTGAATTCCAGCTGAATGAGCCACCAAACTTCCCCTTCTGGTTCTCCCCGGGGCAATTCACAGGTTACATTGTCCTGTCCAAGGACTCTTCCCACATCAGGGACTTCAGGCTCTTTGTTCCTAACAACAGGTACAGCTGTTTTCCCTCTCTTGGAAAATCTTCGTGATTTGAGCTCTGCAGTTGCCTGTAAATGCATTTCTACATCACTGAGGATCCCTGACCCATCCAGGGCCTGATTCACTGCCCAGTAACCCTCCCTTGGTACTGGGAGGATGGGGAGGGACAGGCAGGGTGTGGCAGGACTGGCAGTCCCAAAGCACTGAAGTTCAGCAAGGCCTGCTGCTCCTCCGCCAACAGATTTTTTTACTTGGGAGTCTCACAGGTTAAGGTTTTGTGTGCAGAGCTTTGCACCAGCTCGTTCCTGCTCTCTGGCAGGGAGCTGGAAATGTTTCAAGGGGAAGACGCTTCAAATCTCTTTGCCCATGACGGGAGTGAAAATTCTATTACAACGTTGCCCTGGTGACTCAACCCCAGTGGCTCTGTCAGCACATTTCTTACAGCCAGCAGTCACTTTGGGCTCTGCCAGCAGCCTCTTGCTTCCAAAAAAACACTTTTAAAAGTTCAGCAGGATCAGAACGTGTGAGTGAAATGCTGGGAAGGAAGAGGGAGCAAAGACATCTCTCTCTGCTGCCACTGACAGAGCTCAGAGGTGTTGAGTGTATTTTCCCAGAGTGCTGAATGGATGCCTGGGCCCTGCTCCAGCTGGGATCTGGTGTTCCTAAGCTGGTGCAGGGAACACAGAGATCTCCAGAGGCTCTGAGTTCAGTGCTGACCCTGCAAGAGGATGTTCCCATTTGTTTGGGGTTTCCTGTGCAGAGCTTTAGCCTTGGGTGACTCTTGGGTTCCCCTGCAGGTCCCTGAATGTGGACATGGAGTGGCTGTATGGGGCAAGCGAGAGCAGCAACATGGAAGTGGACATTGGATACCTGCCCCAGGTCTGTGCCCTCTCCCAGTGCTCCAGCTTCTCCTCAGGGGTTGTGCTGCCACAGCCCTAAGCTGTGGAACCTCTCTGACCCCATTCCTTAGAGCTTTCACTTGATCATTTCAGTACAGCAGCAGAATTTCCATTTATCTGTATCTGTCCTCTGTAGCTGTGTGGCTCCCTGCACCCAATTCTTGTGATATTTTCCTTTTTCCCTCAGTGTGGGTTGAATCCTAAGCTCTTGGAGAGTTTTTCCTTTTTTAAAACATTGCCTGACAGGCGGGAGGGAAGATGAGGAGCTGAACTCAGGCCCTGAGCCCAGAACAGGGTATGAACAACAGTGGGTCTGGATTTAGAAACTGCACGAGGTTATTCGCCTCGTGGTAATCCCAGCTCTTGGGACAGGAAACATAAGTCAGAATTCTGAATGCCTGAATTCAACAGGCCCATTTTCTCCTAAACTAGAGCCGTGTTTATTTTTAATTGGCAGAAGTCAGGAAAGAGGATTTAACAGAATCATTTCAGCTGTGCCAGAACATGAATCACAGTGAACCTCCTGGGCAGCTTTTCCTGCTGCTCCCTCTTGTGGCTTTCCAGGGCTGAGCTGGTGACGGGATCGAGCTTCCAATTAGCCCTGCAGATCCTAGTGATTGAAAGGATCTGGTGTCCCATGGTCAGTAATCTCCACTGGAAAGGTGGGAACATGGGAGTCTCTGCATTTCCAATCTGGTGAGCACAGCCACACTGAGGGAAATGAAGTTCCTCTCCTGGTATTTCACTGGTAAAGTGCAGCTCCAGGAGATGGGAGATCAAGCTCTATCTTCATTAGGAGCTGCATGGTGTTATTTAGGACCTGTATCCTGTCCTGGAGCCCAGGAGAACCAGGAGAGGGCTGTATGCAGGGTCCAACCCAGCCTTTTCCCCTGCAGATGGAGCTGGAATCCACAGGGCCTTCGATCCCCACTGTGATCCACGATGAGAATGGGAACGTCCTGGACAGCAGGGACCCCTCGGGGGAGCCCATCCAGTTTGTGTTTGAGGAGATCACCTGGCAGCAGGAGATCCCCTGGCAGGAGGCAGCCCACAGGCTGGAAGTGGCCATGTACCCATTTAAGAAGGTGAGGAAGAGGCTGGACTCTCCTTGGCACATTGGTTTGAGGCAGATTGTCCTCACTGAGCCATCCAGTGACCTGGAGGGCCTGCAGAGTCCGGAGACCACAGCCTGAGCAGCACCCAGGGCACTGGGAGGGTGTCCCAGGGCGTTTGGGGTCACACAGCAGCACAGGCAGGAGCAAAGCCTCCATGTCAGGTGTATCCCCAGGATTGTACTGTGGGTGTAGGCTCATCCTTCCTGCCTCTTATCAGTGGCTGCTGCTGTGATTTTGGAGCAGGCAAGTAATCGTGCTGCTTACAAATGTTTTTTTTTCTGGCATTACTTCTACAGCACCCAGGTGCCTCTGGACCAAGCTTTCCTTATCAGCAGAGAACACATGATCTGCCTGTGCCTCTGCAGCCTGCAGCCAGACACAAATTTATAGCTCTGGGTGACCCAAACTATTTAACATGCCAGCAGCCTGTGGAGCAGATGGCTACTGCCTGTCACTGCTTCCTTGGCTGAAGGGACATGTTTCAGTGGCTGCCTCCTTGTGCCTGAGCTTACAAATGTCCCTTCAGGCTGCCAAGATGTTAATATTAGTTGCACTCATCTGAGTGATTGGAGCAGGCTCTATGCAGGCTCCCTCACAGCCAGTTCTCAGGCTGTTTCAGGAGGTTTTGTAATAAATATCTCCAGGCCAGATTTCCCAGCAGCTGAGGTGGGGTTGCAGACAGCCTGGCCACCCTGGTGCAGATGTTCTCTGCATTGTGTCACATCAGGGCTCTGTAGGTGCCACGGACACAGGGACCACAATCTCCCCAGGAGGTAAAGTTGTCCCTGGGGACACCACCACAGTTGTCACTTGTTTAAATCTGCAGGTCCTGCTGCAGATTGAGCTCTGTGTGTGTCACCCCTGGGTCTGGTTCCTTTGGAGCTGCTCCTGTGGGAGCTGGGCTGTTCTGTGCCTGTTCCTCACACTGTCCCTCTGCCCCCAGATCTCCTACCTACCCTTCACAGAAGCCTTTGAGAGAGCACAAGCAGAGAAGAAGCTGGTGCACTCCATCCTGCTATGGGGTGCCCTGGATGACCAGTCCTGCTGAGGTGAGGACATTCCCAGTGTGTCTGGAGGGATGGTGTGAGGAGAGCTGGGGGTCAAGGAGCTGCCCAGGAGCCAGCAGTACACGTTGTGTCACTTGTTTTGGCTGGGAGTGGGGAATTATTGATGTGAGCTGGGAGTGGGGAATTTCTGATGAGAGTTCAGCTGCCCAGTGGCAGCACCAGCCCTGTCTGAGACAAGCTGTGAGTCAGGTACCTTTGTCAAGGTGGAGACATGGCTCTGGTTTTTCCCCTTCCTCTTTCCTGCTGAGGGAGAGGCAGCATTGTCAGGGAAAAGGGACATTGCTCTCCCTGCCTGGTCCCTGGCACCTGCACAGGAGAGGCCAGAGCCAGCCAGGCCTGGCCTTGGGGTTGTCCCAATGTGCAGCTTTCTCCCCTCTGCCTGGGAGTTTCCATGCCACGTCGGGCAAGAGGGATGGGGAGGGTCTCTTCAGTCCTGTCTGCCCTGAAAAACCCTCAGCACTGGGCTGTGCTGGGCATGAACAACAAGTGGCATCTGGGGTGGCTTCCATGGCTGACTTCTCCTGGGCCTCCTGTGTGGTTTAGGCTCTGCTCTGCTGAGTCCTCTCTGCCAGCAGCACCTGTAGGGAACAAAAGCCATGGAAAACTGCCAACAACGGAGCAAAAACACAGTGGGGAGGGCTGTGGGGAGCTAGAGTCAGCTGCCACTCAGCAGGTGGCATCCAGCATGGTGACAGTGACCTCAGGAAACAACAGCAAAGCCTCCTGTGCCTCTTCCTGCGGCAGGTTCGGGGCGAACTCTCCGGGAGACCGTCCTGGAAAGTTCGCCCATCCTCGCCCTGCTGAACGAGAGCTTCATCAGCAGCTGGTCCCTGGTGAAGGAGCTGGAGGAGCTGCAGGTGAGGCTCACACTCTGCTGGGGGTGCCAGGGGCAGCTCCCTTTGCCAGGGAGGATTTTTGTTCCAAGCCGTCCCTGTCCTCAGTCACTGCAGGGGCCAGGCAGACACCAGATGGAGGCAGGCTGGGAAGTGGCACAGTGACCCCCTTGGCTCTGTCCCGGTGCCAGGTTTAAAGCTAAACCAGATGCTTCTCTGGGAGACAGCCCTGCCCAAGGCCTCTGGTGCCATCAACCAACTGACTCCCCTGCAACCCAGGGGACAACCAAATAACCAAATGACTGTCTGAACCCTGAGGCTCCTGTCTGAGCCCTTCCCCACTTCTGAGCCTGTGCTGTCAGCTGGGATCAGTCACAGAGCTGAAGATTCTGGGGAAGGCTGGGATCAGACTGTTGGTGTGCCTGTGATGGGGTGATTTTGATGGGGAGAAAATCTGCAGCTGAAATGAGAGAAGGGAGCCTGAAAGGTAATGGGAAAGCAGCCTGTGAGAATGGTACCAGTTACCATTACACTGCAAAGCAGCTCTCTGGTGCCTCCTTCCCTCACTCCTGTGTGCTCCCCCTATGCCATTCTGCCACTTCTGGGGTGTGCAAATGTATTTTTTTGGTATCTCCCTGCAGAGCAACAGAGAGAATGAATTCTACAGCAAACTGGCCGAGCTGCACCTGGAGAAATACAACTTCCCTGTGGAGATGATCATCTGCCTCCCCAATGGCACGGTGGTAGGGCTGGGCTCTTCCCCATGGAATGTGTTCTCTGCAGGGTCTCCCAGACCCGGGACTGCCCCTTGAGCCTTTGTCCCTCTACCTAGAAATCTGAAACAAATGTATTTTTATTCAGAGACAGAAGAGCAGCAGCTCTGGGCAGGGGCAGAACAGACTTGAACTCAGTGTGATTCCTCACTGTCCCTGAGCTTTGGGAAGCCACTGTAGCTTCGTTTCCTGCACCCATGGGTCCTTTGTGCTCATCCTTTGAAGAAAACCTCCTGATCAGCACCTTCCAGCACATTTCTCTCCACTCCCCAGACTGGTCACAGCAGATCAGCCATTAGCGAGCCCACACGCTCTGGCTGTGCTGTGCTCCCCAGCAGCCCCCCACTGCCCTTCCCCCTGGATTTGGGGAACAGTCCCTGACTCTTGGCAGTGTGGTGCTGCCTGTGTCAGCTGCTGGGCTGGGCTGACCCTGCCCACACACCAGCTGATCACACCTGCGGGGTCCCCTCACTGTCCCCATGAGGCTATGGGCTCTGACAAACCTCAGCTCTGTGGTCAGCAACCACAGTGGGTCGGTGTCGCCCTTCCCGGCTCCGTGGGGCAGCAGGAAGTGTTGGAAGCTCATGTGCTGGTTTTGGAGGACTCCAGGCCCCATCTCCCCAGCTCTTGCTCACAGACATGATCTGAGCCTCCAGGATTCTTCCCAAATCAAATCAATTCAACTTCTTAACCTAAGCAAAGGGTCACCACCCTTGGGGGAAGATGGCACATTTTTCTCTGACTGTGAAATTCAGACCTGAATTCTGGTTCCTGAATTAGCATTAGCAAAGGATTAGATATTCTGTAAGAGCTGTTACAGCCTTGTCACCTCTGTCCTGGCTGCAGGCCAAGGCAGTGGATGGGGAATTGTTCTGACCCTCAGAAGTCTCCTCTCATCTGTTTTCTTTGCCAGATTCACCATATCAATGCCAACTATTTCCTGGACATTACTTCTATGAAGCCTGAAGATGTTGAAAGCAGCATCTTTAGTTTCTCAACCAATTTTGAAGACCCTTCAACTGCAACTTACCTCCAGTTCCTGAAGGAAGGGCTGCACAGAGCAAAACCATACCTGCAGCCCTAAAAACAGGCACCTGAATGCCCCACTGAGATGGCCGAAGACTTCAGAGATCTATTTTGATTACAGCAAATCCTCATCTCCATGCCAGACATTGGTGTTGAACTGCAGGCAGTCCCAGGCCGGGGCTGGGCTCTGGATCTTGGTTTGAGGCTGAGTTTAAACTCAGTTTATACAACCTGCCCTTTCCAGTTCAGGCACATTTTTTACAGGAGTGAAAATACTTGAATCTGTTCCCAGTGCACATGCCTGGGCATGCTACCCCCCCCCTCATTTCTTTGCAGCTCTTGTTAAGACCAGTGAAACTGGTGTAAGCCCAGAATTCCTGATCTCCAGGACTTGCTGAGTGCGGGGAGCAGCACTGGATCCTGACCGAACACTTGTGGTGAGGACAGAGCCAGCACCCCTGGGCAGCTCTGGACAGTGACAATCTGTGTGACAGGACTGTGGCAGCCCTGAGCTGAGCTCTGAGCAGCGCCCTGTGTGACTTGGTGGCCTTGCTCAGGCAGGGGGTCTGCCCCTGAGGGAGGTGCTGAGGGTGGCACAGAGACAGCAGGAGTGGGCACCGGGGCACTGAGGTTTGATGCAGCTCAGAGGGGTCAGGTGAGGATCAGTTTGAGGGCCCCCAGGAGCTCCCTCAGTGACCCCAGGCTCAAAGACACAGCAGTGAGCAGTGTCCCACCCACCCATCCCTCCCAGGGCTTCCTCCCAGCAGCTCTGGGAGCTCCTCCCAGTGTCCCCTTGGAGCTGGTGCTCTGTCCCTGTTTGAGCTTCCAGGTCATGCTGGCTGAGGAACCATGAAGTTCCCTCTGGGAACTGCTCTGAGAGCATCACCTGGGTTAGAACTGGGCAGTTCTGAAAGCCAGAAGTACAAAAAGGTATTTTCAGGAATTTTTTCCAAAGAGATTGTTCAGACATGAAGCCATTATCCCTTATCTGAAGCCACCTTGAGCAGTTGGTCCTACTCTGTGCCAATGTCTGGATACAGAGGGAGCATAATTTTGTAATTTGGAGAAGGAAAGGTTAAGTGAAATGGGTTTTAAGGCATATTCCTACAGACTTGTGAGGAGACAAAGCATCTTCAGTAGCTGGCTGCAGCCAGCCCTGGCTAGTGATGCTTTTTCTGCTCTCTGAAGCACAATTTTATTGGACCAAATCAAATCAAGGGAAAAGCTTTTTTTTTTTTTTTTTTTTTTTTTTTTTTCTTTTTTTTTTCTTTTTTTTTTCTTTTTTTTTTTTCTGACGAGTTATATTCATTCGCGGGCTCCAGGTCCTGGGAGGAGCCTGGTGGGTGGCAATTAACCCTGTCCCTACCCTGCCCCAGCCTTTCTGTCTGTACCTGAGCCTGGAGACTGAGCTTAGCTGCACCTCTGGACTGAACCAGTGTCACTTCACTAATTGCTCTAGTGAGGTTAATTAATGACCCCGGGATATTTCTCAGTGTTGGCTCTAACTATGCATTAGCTGTGCACTTTCCCACACTCCAGTGTGACAGGCTGGGGTCTGGCCGAGCCAAAGCCTCCAGGCAACGTTGAGGACAGTTCCTGTCATCCCTTCGGGGACTTTGATGCCTGCAGGGCTCCGGCTCGGAGGAAGCCTTTGAGATCCCACAGAGTACCTGTTCAGTCTCTCCTGAGCTCCCCGCAGCCTCCGAGCGCTCTCGGGAGCGCCCGGGAGAAGGGGACGGGTCTGGACAGTGGCAGAGAGAGCCCAAAAGCCACCCCCAAGCTGGAGCAGCATGGGGCATCCCGCGGGGTCACAGGGGACCCGCCTGTATCCCTTTTCCCCTTTTAACCCTCCAAGCTGCTCTGTCGCTGCCCCTGCGCTGCCGCGGGGGTCTGCGGGCAGCAGCTGCCGCCCGAGACTTCATCAATTGGTGCCAAGCGTTCGTCTCCTCTGTACCGCGCGCGTTCACTCTGTACCTTCTCCCTCGGGGGGAGCGGCTCCTGCTGCTGCCCCTCCCGTGCCTTGTGACGCCCTGGCCCGAAACCCGCGGCGGGTCCGGGCCGATGCCGGCCGGGAGGGGCTGCGGAGCGGCCCCGGTAAAACTATCCGTGATCCTCCAGCTCGGCCTCCGCTCTCCTTTCTCTGCCTGCGGGACTCCGGGGCGGGGGGGGGGGGGGGGGGGGGGCGGGGGGGGCGGCGAGCCGGGTGTGAGCTGCCCGGCACCGCGGTGTCCCCAAATTCGGCCCACACCGGGGCGTCCCCAATGTCCTCCCGCACCGGGATATCCCCAGCTGCCCCCTCGCTGTCTCCCGTCCCTGAGCTGTCCCTTGTCCCCGCTGTCCCCGGGCGCGGCGCCTGCGCTGCGGCCCCGGAAGGGCCCGTGTCAGGGGCGGGTTCTGGTTCTGGTTCCGGGCGATGGCGGCGGAGGGGCCGCGCCCGGCGCTGGCAGCGGGGCCGAGCAGCGCCGCCGCCCCGCAGGTACCGGGGATCGGCGTTCGGGGGATCTGGGTTCGGGGGCCTGGGGGATCGGGGTTCGGGGCAGCCGGGGCTGCAGCCGCTCGTTGTGTGTTGCAGTGAGGCAGACGCGGCGGAGCGGGGTGCCATGAGCAGCCGGCGCTGAGCCAGCGGAGATGGACGCGGAGGCCGTAAGTGACTGCCGCTGTCCCCGGGCCCTGCCCCAGCAACTGCCCCGGCACTTTCCCCCGACACCTTCTCCTAGCGCCAGCCCCGGGCATCTGTCCGGGAACTGCCCCGGAACCTTCCCCCGACAGCTTTCCCCAGCAGCAGCTCCCGGCCGCTGCCCCTGGCACCTTCCCCGGCACCTCTCGGCAGCCAGAGATCTATCTCCCTGCCCCCGCCTCCGAGGGTCGGTGTAAAGCCCTCATCAGGAATTCCAGGTCTATCAGCATGGAGCAGTGGTCAAGCACAAAGTGCAGAGCGAGCTCTATCAGTAAATCAGTTATTGGGTGTGTTGTGGGCTGAGCTTTGTCATTGTGGTGTTCTCTGTCCCGAGCTTTGTGCTGCCACAAGAGCCTGTGAGTGTCAGATGGGCAGAGCACTTCACCTTTTGGTTCAGAAGTGTCCAGAGAGCTCTAAAATGAGTTGCTATTTCTGCAGACACTCTCCAAGGCTGTTCCCCGTGGCCCTGAGCTGGGACAGGCATTGGATAGATTTGTCACTTGCTGTCACTCAGAAATGTTCAGCCTTATCCCAGAATGGGTCAGGTGGGAAGGGGCCGCTGGAGGTGCTGGTGCAGCCCTTGCTCAGGCAGGGCCTCCCAGGGCAGGTTCCTCAGCATCGTGTGCAGTGAGTATCTGCAGGGAAGGAGACTCGCAGCTGCCCTGGGGTGTTTAACAATGCTTGTACTAAAGATGGTGTGAAAGCAGGAGTGTCCCTTGAATTACACTTCCTTTTGATATCATTTTCCTCCTGGGCTCTTGATGTGTTGCTGTTTTCCTCCTTTTGCAAAGTGTTCCTTTGTGAAATGCCTGTTGACAGTGCCTGTTACTGAGTGGTTTAGTTTTCAGGCCTGAAGACTCTACAGCCACATTCAAAATGATCCTGCACCTGTCTGGCTGTCACCTGTGTTCAGCTGAACAGTTTTGTGGAATGGGGATCTCAGTTATCACCAGCTTCTCTATTAAAAGTGAAGAGATAAAAAGTCAGAGATCACTCTTTGACAGTTTAGGAGAATTTGCAATGTAATGAATTTCAAGAAGGGCATTGACTGGAGGTATTAACTGTGTGCTGTGGGTTCTTGCAGACCATCCCCATCTGGCAGAACAAGCCCCATGGCTCAGCTCGCAGCGTGGTCAGGATGATCGGCTCCAACCTCCCCCTGAAGCCCTGTCCCAGGGCCACCTTCGAGGTGAGTGACCCCTGGGCTTGGGGGTGGCAGGAGGAGCTGGGGCAGGACAAGGCACTGCCATCAGAAGCTGTTTTGCCCCAACACATCTGCAGAGTTGCAGCCACAAAATCTGCACCAGTGCAGTTATGTTTAGGAATTTAATTTTTTTTAAATTCTGTTCTTGTAAAGTGATCACTGGCAACTTGAGGAGATCCCTGCTCAGGCACTGTCTGAGCTGGAGGAGATGGAAAGCTGGAGTTGCTGAGCAAGGGCTTTGTTGTGTGACCTCCAGAGAGCCTGGTGCACTCTGGGCCTGTTTCCAGGGGTAATGGAGTCCCTGATGTCAGGGACTTGGAGCTCAGGGCTGGCACTTGGAGTGGCAGAGTGTTGCACGTGGCCTTGGCAGTGCCTGGCCTAGATCAGGTGTCCCCTGCTGCCTCACACATGCTGCAGGAAGGAGCAGGAGCTGACCCAGGGAAGCACAGTACTTCCCAGACCCCAAGGATTTATCTCCCAGCTCAAAAAACTTGAACAATTGTGCATACTAAAGGAAGCCTGCTGGAATTGCTGTTGGGCATGTGCCAGAAACAGCTGCTGGTGCTGAGGGCAGGGGCTCTGCAAGCACATCTGGGGCAGCTCCAGGAGAACAAACACCATCTCCTCAGCAGTATTTCCCTCTTGTCAGGTTCTGCCAGGCGTCTCAGATCTGTATTTGAATGATGTGCCCCCCGTCCCCACCTTGGCTGACATCGTGTGGATCGCAGCGGATGATGAGGAGACCTATGCCAGGGTCAGGTTGGTTTTCATCTCCTGCTTTCTGTCACAGAGCTCAGGCCAGACTCTGCCCAGATGACCACAGCCTCCAGTCCCCTCAGGGTCTGATGGTGGTGCCTCTTGAAAAACGTTTTTCCTAAGAGGAGGGGGAAAAAAATGACAAAATACCCGGAGAGGAATTCCTGTAGGAAGTGCCAGGAGCCCGTGCCGTGTGCTGTTTCCCTCAGTGGTCTGTGCAGAGTAACCCCCTGCTCCAGGGTGTTTTCTGGTCAGGCAGTGGAAGGGCTGAGTTCTCCCAGGAGTGAAATGCCCTGTTTGGCCTGGCCTTGGACACTGCCAGGGATGCAGGGGCAGCTCCAGTTTCCTGTGTTCCTTGTGCTGCAGAGAGCACATCTCCACTTCTGATGGTGCACAGAGGCTTCCTTTGTCTTGGTGGAGGCTCTGCTGCCCTCAGGGGAGGCCAGGCTTTGTCATGGAGAGGTTTGGATGATGTGACTGACAGGTTTTTGTCCCCAGAAGTGACACTCGCCCACTGAAGCACAAGTGGAAGCCCAGTCCCTTCACAGTGATCCAGAGAAACGCCTCAGTGCCCAACCTGAGGAAGCAGGAGGAGAAGCTGCTGGCCCTGAAGAAGCCTGGTTTGCCAGCCCTGAGCCGGACCACAGAGCTCCAGGATGAGCTGAGTCACCTCCGGAGCCAGATCGCAAAGATCGTGGCTGCAGAGTCAGGTGGGATCATAATTCCTTCTGGGGGCTGAGCTCTGGTGTTTCCTCCAGACCCACTCAGGGCTCTTTCCTAGCAGCTCCCTTGCTGGGACATTGGCTCTGGGGGCAGTTCAGGGGCTGTGTTTAGATTGATATTCTGTTGCGTTGTAGAAAAACCGTCCCATGTGTTTTGCTGTGAGTTGATCCGTCCACCTCTCATTTTCTCTTCCAGCCTCTGCGCAGCTGACGCCAGATCTGTTATCTCCAGGGAGCTCCAACACCTCTTCTCCTGTACATTGTTTTGGACCCTCTTTCCAGTCCACCACGTCCTTTGTGATCAGCGACATCACGGAGGAGGAGGTGGAGCTGGAGAGCCCCGAGCTGCCCTCAGTGGCCGAGCTGCCCTCAGTGGCCGAGCTGCCCTCGGTGTCCGCACTCTGCTCCTCCACCGAGAGCTGCAGGCCAGAGCCAAAGGACCCCGACGAGGAGGACTCCGTGTCCCTCTCCAAGGCCAGCAGCTTTGCTGACATGATGGGAATTCTCAAAGACATTCATAGGATGAAGCAGAGCAAGGACTTGTAAGTGCTTCCTGAGCTTCTCTTTTTATTTTGTGTCAAATCTGTGCACAGCGCTGGCTGCTGGTGCTGCTCTGTGTCCTTCATTCCTGGGGGAAATGCCTGTTTAGAGCAGAACTTGGTAACATATTCCTTGTTTGTTTTGTTGGGTTTTATTTTTTTCTCCATAGGAAATTGTGGAGGGGAATTTAAACTGCTTATCCCAATGTTTGGCTGTTCCAGCTTGTTCACTTGACAAAAAGCTGTGTTTGCCTAGGTGCAAAGCAGCCCTGTGTGTGTTGGCAGCTTTCAGAGTGAGGAAAGTACTGGTCTTAGCCCACCTCACATTCCCAGGCACCTGGGAAGCTCAGCAGCTTTTCCAACGTGGAATATATAGGGATTTAACATGTGGAGCGTCTCAGCTTCTCTGGTTCTTCATCTGGCCCAGCTCTGGGCGTGGGCAGGGAGAGTTTGCACTTGTCTCATGAGAAGCTGACAAGTTCTGATCATGAGAACTCCTGAAGCGGCTCCATGGACAAGATCCTGCCCAGCTGAGAATTGAATTCCTTCTCCAGTGCTGGCTGTGCCACCTGCCTTTCACATGCTCAGATCTCAGTGCTGCAGCTCAGTCTGCACATTTTTCATTCTGTTGTGTGAGATTCCTGGCCCAAAAATACCACACTGGATGGTGGTACTGGATGGTGTGCACGGGTGCTGTTTCCTAATTCGGTTTGAAAGGAATCAGATTCTCAGCACTGAAAAAATTCAAGTCAGATGAGAGAAGCACGCTCAGCTTCCACACCCAGAGCATCAGGGGGTGTCACGCCCCCATCCCTCACAAAATTCACCCCTTTGCTCTGGTTTTCCTGTGGGGAGCTGCCAGATCCCCCTTGCTGGGGGATAGAAGGACCCTAAGACCCATCCCCTCAATCCTTGGCTGATTGTCCAGGGCTCCTGCAGGGAATGCTGCCACACAGAGGTTGGAGCCGAACCATTTCCCCCTCATCAGCTTCGCAGCCTCTCCTGCACACAGCAATTATGGTTTGGGGTTATTACAGCTTAATTAAAGCTGTCTGAAGAGTTGCAGGTAGCTGAAAAGTTAATTACTGATGTTCATTATTTGATGAGCTCAAATTCCTAATTCTGGTGCAGTTGTGAAGCAGCCCCTGTGCTCCCCCAGCTGCACTGGGCAGCACTGGGAAGCCTAAAGAGGATCAGGTGCTCTTTAAGTGGAGGAAAAATGGTGCTTAAAGATGCAAAAGATGCTTGAAAAGATAATTACATTGATGTTTCTCTGCTGCTGCTGTGTAGGACTCGGTGCTTAAACTCAGCCTTTGTGTTAAAACTCAGCCTTGGAAGCTTCAGGAATGAATGAGGAACTTGCAGAAATGTGCCTGTTTCAGCAAATGTGAACTAAAGCCTGTTCCAGTGTCTGGTGGAAATATTCTAGGCTTTTTTTTTTTTTTTTTTTTTTTTTTTTTTTTTTTTTTTTTTTGTCTTTTAAGAGTGTTTAAAATTCTCATAATGCTTCCTGAGTGAGGGAGGGCTTCAGCTATGGAAGAAAAAAAATAAAGCTCTGAGGCTATTATTACAGGTTGTAAACAAAACCATGTTACCTGAGGGAAAAGAATTGAGGTTTGGCCACCTGTAAAATAATCTTCTAGAAGGATCTGCTTGTGTGAACTTGTTGAAGGAGGCAGATTGCCCTGAGAAAAGGAGAACTCGTGTAGCTGAAGGAAATCTGCACCAGCCCTACTTTAAAATGCCTGGATTCTCCCGTTTTGAAATAGGGAAGCAGAAATCCATAGTGCAACAAAATCAGTGAAAAAATGGACTCTCCCAGGACTTCCCCCCAAAACACCTCACTAAGGGTTGATTTATATGGAGGGGATGTAGGCTGTAAATAATTAATGAAGGTTTGGGTTGATTGCTTGTTATTAGCACAGTGGAGTAAGAAAATTACCCAGAGCTTTGAGGATGAGATTTCCAGGATCCCCCTGGAGCCACAAAACAAGCTCCAGGTGAGTTCCTGGTTTTCTAGCCTGACATGAAAGGGCTGAATTTTCCCCTTTTTTGTTGTTTCATGGTGTTTTTCTTGCACCTCCTACACTTGTGACAGCATCTCATGATAAAAGCTGCAGGGAAACACTGGAGAGACTCCAGCCAGAGCTGTTGATCAGGAATTTTGGCTCCTGCCTGGGCTGATTCCCAGTGCTTCTGTGCCCCTGCAGGAACCGCCCTTCCATGAAGGAGGAGGACCCGGCCGTGCTCATCGCAGAGGTCCTGAGAAGGAAATTTGCCCTCAAGGATGAAGACCTGGCCCTGAAGGAGAAGTGATGCTGCTGTCACTCAGCTCTGTAAGCAAAAGCGTTTATGCTCCCAAAATCTCCTCCACAGTAGCTGCCTTCTCCTGAGGATTGAGCCTTTTGCCTCTTTTATTAATCAGACGTGGTTTGTGCACTGGACACTTCGTTAGGAAAGACCCTTGGGATTTGATGTGTTTTCCATGTGTTGTTCTATTTAAGAAAAAACCTTTTTAAGAAGATGGAAGCTCTTTTCCACCTGTGTTTTGCTGTTGGTAACTGGTGAGGATCTTCTGGAGTGCTGCTGGATGAATTTCTTTCTACCTGCCCTTTTCCTTAGGTTCCAGTTAAGCATTAAGCTGTAAGGATAGAACCAGTTCCCATGTCCATTATGAGCAGGACGAACCTCCAGTCCTTTATCCTGAGTGTGGTACAGAGCTGCTGAGAACGAGCTCCTGAGTGCTTCCAGCTCTCCAGGGCTTTGGGGGCTGGTGGATCATGGTGGGAAAAGGTGTTTTCCCAAAAATCCCCCTGGCTCAGCTCTGAGGGATTTGGTGTGCCCTGGGTGTTTCCTCTCTCACAGATCAGCCCACAGTTGCATGACAGAATGGCCTTAATTTCTTGCCAGTAATTGAATGTTCCATTACCAGTCCCTGTGTTCCCAACCTGTGTTTTTATTTCGCCTTCCAAAGGTCTGTTCGTTGACCTTGCACCAGTTAAAAGGGCCAAGCACCCCAAGGTGCCAGGAAGGAGGAGCTTGCCCTTGGCTGTGGCTGCAGTTCCCCCTCACTCAGAGAGCTCTCCCCCAGCTCCACATTCCCTGCAGTGTCCCTCATGGCTGTATTTAAAGTATGATTTTTTTTTCCTTTCTATAAAATGGAGCCTTAATAAGACACCACTGGTCTGTGGGGTTATTGATGGGTCGGGGTGGGGCTGGTGTGTGTGGCAGGCTGGGGGGGTGGAATCACAGATATTCAGGTGCCAGGGGCTTTCTTAATCCAGCTTGATTTCCTTGAAAAATTAAATCATCATCCTCTGCCCTCAAAACGAGAGAAGATACTTCTGTGGCAGAGAGAAGATTTAAGAATTACAGTTTTAAATCAGTTGTAGAAAGAGCTCTTCCCCTCGTGGGTGCACCCCCAGAGCCCCTGGAGGATGTGATCACTGTCCCTGTCCCCACAAGGCTCCTCTGCACAAGGATTTGGTGGATTTTTGGGCCTGCCTGTGGAGATGGGGCTGTCAGCTGAGTCCCTGCCCTGGGTATGTGCTCCCTGTGCAGCCTGGGCAGGATCCTAACTGAAACAGCCAAACAGAGACAAACTCCAACCTTTTATTTGGATTAAAGCAACGTCCCAGAGAACAAAGAGGTGCTGGGGGCTGCACCAAGGGGTTTAGATCCTCAGCTGTGAGCACGTCCCGAACAGCAGCTCCACAGTGCTGCCCAGAGCCAGGCTGGGGCACTCACCAGTGCTTGATGACCCTGTTCCCCTCCGAGTCCTGTGTGAACAGGCACTCAGAGCCCAGCTCCAGCTGCTGCCTGGGGCTGGAGTTGTCCCTGAGGGGGCTGTCCCTGTCCCTGTGAGCAATGACCCTGTTCCCCTGGGAGTCCTGGCAGAAGAGCTGCCTGCAGGAGGCCCCTGGGCTCTGGTCCCGCTCTCTGAGGGGCTGAGCTCGCACTGGGCTCTGGGGAGAGCAGCAAAGCCCTCTGGGAGCAGCCCCTGGCACAAGATTTGTGTTCTCAGCCCCAGCAGAACCCGTCCCAAAATTACCTCTGCTGCAGGGCTGTGGTTTCCTGCTCCCTGAGGCCCTTTCTGCAGGAAATAACTGGGATTTGCTCCTGTCAGCGATGATCCCACCGTGCTCCGAGCCCTGAGAGAAGCTGCAGCACCAGGAATCTCCCCCAGCCCCACAGGAGGGTCTGCTCTGGCTCTGAGACTCCACTTGGAGCTCCAGGGGTTCCAGAGGTGTTCTCCATGCCCAGGATGTGCCCTGCACCCTCTGCTTGGCTCCAAGGGGCTCTTCCAGCTGTGGCAAGGCCAGGATCTTCACAGGACAGGCAGCCAGAGGAAACCCTGAGTCCTTACAGTGTTTACTTGGGATGCAGGGACTCGGCCTGGAGTTTTCTTTGTCTCTTTCATCTGAAAACAAAAGGGACTTGGTGAGAGCAGCCCCATCTCCCAGGGTTAATCACCCGCCAGAGCATCACTGCTCTCCCCTGTGTGTCACTAAGGACTGTCCCCCACCCACCCAGCACTGTCACCACCCCACAGTGACCCCCTGCTGCTGCACAGGCTGCCCTGCAACAGCACCCAAAGCTCTGGGCTGCTTCTCATCAGCCCCTGGAGTGAGGGAGCTGCACCTTCAGCTGCTCAAAGTTACCAAAAACCCCCTGAGAACTCCCCAGGGAAAGTGTTCTGGCCTGATGGAGGCATCAGGTCCCACATTTGCCTCTGAAACCATTTAATATAAAATCCAAATTCCAATTACTAGCCAGCTCCTCCTTGCTGGAGTTCAAACCTTTACCCTCTGCACCCAAAAATGAACTTTTCTGCCCAGCAAAGCAGCCAAGAGATGAGAGATGTGTTTGTAAGGCCTGAACCTCCTTGCCCTGGCCCTCAGGTACCTGTGTGGGGGCTGAAGAAGGCGAGGATGGTGGTTTGCCTGGTGCCAGGCTGTGGGAGCAGCACCGGGCTCTGTTTCCTCTCGGGAATTCGGGTGGGTGCTTTGAGCTTGGTGCTGAGGGGCTGCGGGAAGGAACAAGGGAAAAAAAATAAATCTAAAACCAATTCTACCCCTCTTCCAGCGCTGTGGCACAGCTCCTGCCTTCATTATGCAGCAGGAGCAGTCATTTGGGTTGGAAATCCCAAAATAATTGGGGTTGGAGGGATCTCTGGAGATGTCCCAGCCCAACGCCCTGCCCAGGCTGGGTCACCTGGAGCAGGTGGCACGGGAACACCTCCAGGTGGGTTTGGGATGTCCCCACAGAGGGAGACTCCAGCCCTCCCTGGGCAGCTGTTCCAGGGCTCTGCCACCCTCATGGAAAGTTGTTCTTCCTCATGCTGAGGTAGAACTCGTGGTTTAGTTTATGGCCATAGCTCTTTGTCCTATCACTGGGCACCATTGAACAGAGTTTGGCACCGTCCTCTTAGAGTCCTTGGGGTGTTTGTATGGATCGATGGGATCCCCTCTCAGTCTTCCCTTCTCCGGACTGACCCGGCCCAGCTCCCGCAGCCTTCCCTCACCGGGAGCTACTCCCGGATGAGTTCCAGCCCGTGGAATGCAGGGATTTGGTGCAGCCTCAGCTCACCCCCAAGCGGCCCGGGCCGTGCCCCGGGGCTGGGCCGACCCCGCCGCGGCCCCTGCGGCCCCTCCGGCCCGCTCCCGGGGCCCACCCGCCCTCAGGGCCCGCCCGGGTCTCACCCGCGCCGGGCCCCGCTTCAGCTCGGCCGTGTCCAGCCACACCCCGCAGGCCTCGGCCAGGGCCGCGCCGCCCCCGCGCCGCCGCCTCATCCCGGGGCTCCCGGGGATGCCCCGGTCCCGTTCCTGGATCCCGGGTCCAGCTTTTCCCGGTCCCGGTTTCCCGCTGGCGCCGGCCCTGCCCCCAGTGCGCACTGCGCACGCGCCGCCCGCAGAGACGGACCAATGGGAGCTGAGGGGTGGAATGGTATTTGCCTATATAAGGGCGGGTGGCAGAGCGGCCCTCTTGCAGCAGAGGTGTCGAGAGCAGGGACGGCGCGGGGTGAGCGGCCCCGCATTTCCCCCTGAATCCACATTGGGCTGGCAACAGCTGTTCCCGGCCCTGACCCAGTGCTCGGGCTCCCCACCTCATCAACCCCTGCTCTCCCCACGCTTTCACGGGCAGGGCTGTGCGCGTCCTGCTCCCACAGGATAAAGGACACAGCCCTGGCACTGCTGGGACAGCTCCAAACAACTCCCTCAGCCCTATCAGAGGAGCCTGAAATGATATTAAATTGTCACTTCAGTGGCTTAAACAATCTCACCTTGGTCTGTTGCCATGGTTTAGACTCTAACGGGCCAGATGGCCTCTCCTTACCTCATGCTGGGAGCCGTGGCGGCTTCCCAGAGCCCTCCCCAGCCCACCAGGGCACACAAAACACTTTGTTCCAACTGTTTATTCAGAGGTGAGCGGAACCCGTGTACCATTCTATGAGCAAGCTGGAACTCAGGCTGGATTAAAAAAGCATAAAAAACATCTCTTTCATTCCCTAGAGAAAGCACTTGCTGAGTGACAGTTCATGAAGCAGCATCTGGAGGCTTAGGGCAGGATCTGGGCTGAGCTCACTTCATCTCTACTCCTCCTTGAGGCCCAGCTTGTTCTTCACCTGCTGGGCCATGTAGGTGGCCGTGAGGACAGCGCAGGTGACAGTGACCAGGAACAGGGCAGAGAAGTCGTGAGCCAGGCCCTCCTGGAGGGAGGAGTAGATCTCCCTCCTGGACTCATAGTCCAGCACCACAGCCTCGATCTGCGCCAGCGTGCAGAGCACCAGGAACACGTGGAAGATCTGGTGGCTCTGCCCAAAGAAGTGGCACTTCCCAGGAAACCACTTCTCGGGGTAGGGATGGGAGAAGAAGAAGGCCCCGAGGAGGAAGAAGAGCACCTGGCACTTGTGGTAGAGCAGGGCAGGATCGGGGTGTGCCGCGGTGCAGATACGATGGATCACGGGGCTGATGTCCAGCAGGTAGGCCAGCCCTGAGGGCAGCTCCTGGCACAGGCGGCTGGGCAGTGGGCAGGCTGGGTGGAAGCGGAACTTGGCGTAGCAGGAGCCGGTGCAGGACAGCCAGGCCAGCGCTGCTGCCAGCGGCAAGAAGAAGCCCCGGACGTGCTGGTGCCAGCTGGGCTCGATGGCATAGTAGAAGTGCCCCAGTGCACTGCCGTACTGGTACACGGCCACCCCCACGTAGTCCATGAAGAAGAAGCTGTAGTGCCAGAACTCGGACTTGGCCTGCAGCAGGTGGGCCAGGCTGCTGAAGGTCAGGTAGGTGATGGAGGCAGCCAGGATGATGAGCAGGGGCCGGGCGTGCGCATCCTGCCCAAAGTCCACGCGCTGCCAGAGGCGCTGGAAGCGCAGCAGCAGCACCAGGGCGGCCACCAGGTGTGACCAGACGTTGATGGCCTCATTGTGCTGCTGGAAGAGCGTGGAGAAGTAGTAGCGCCAGGTCTGGCGCACAGGCCGGTAGCCACTGTGGATGTAGGGCTTCCAGAAGACCGGCGGCACCTCGGCGCTGCTCACTGTGGCCGGGGACAGCGGCCCCAGCAGCTGTGGGAGCTGCCTCATGTTGATGAAGAGCTGGCTGAGCTTCTCCAGCACCACCGTGGCCATGGTGAGGCTAAACTCGGCGTCCTCGCTGCACAGAATTACCTTTGGGAAGGAGGGGAAGTTTTGCTGTGGGGTTTAGTAGGGATTTTAACATGGAAATCAACAAGCAGGGGATGTTCAAATGATCTGCTTGGGGTTTTCCCCCCAGTGTGAACTGTGACAGAAAGGAGGCTGAAGGGAGATGGAAAAACTCCTGTGGTGCCTCTGCTGTGTGGGAAGCTCCAAGGACATGAGGCTGCGGTTAAATGGAAAAAATGAGCACACCAGGATGCATCAGTGCCTGGCTCACCCCCTTCCCTGTGGTTTAGGAACTGCTAAACAAACCAATCATCCTAAACAAACCTCCCACTCCAGATTCCCCCTCCTGTAAACTCTTTGCAGTGTCTGTCCATACAAATACCAACAAGTAACAGAGGCTGAAACTCCTGTGTTTGGAGTTTTACCTCCTTCTTTCAGCTCCTGATTTTCCAAGAAGCTTCCCCATCATGGCCCGAGTGAGTTCATCCTGTTGCACCACCGAGGTCCAGCAGTGTAATCTTTGTGAGCAGGAATTTCCACATTGACATTTTGGAAGCTGCTGTCCTTACCCAGATAAAGGCAGCCCTGCCAGCTTGTTCAGCCTTCTCAGAAAAACTTATTGAACAGTACATGCCCAAAATGAGATTCTCCCCCGACTTTACCTGCTCTTGCTCAGACAAGTCCTGAAGAAAACCTGATCCACGTCCAGCTCCAGTGCTGATCTATGCCTCAACCCCTGGCAAGTGCCCTCATTTCAGGGACAGGAAAAGTTCTTCAAAGTTTGGGAACAGGAGAAGGTGGGGATGGGACTGTTTGTTTTAAAAAACTCTGTAATTTCCTCATCAAAGTCAGGCTGTAACTCATTCCTGCCTGAATCCAAGGGGCACAGATACAGAAATAAACAGGCTCTTTGCTGCTCCGTTTCCCTCCCAAATGCCCTTTGCCCACCTGGCCTGGTTAGAGAGGCCCCACATCCCAAACAGCACCCGCGGCTGGGGCAGCACCTCACAAAGGGCGATCCCAACCCTCCCCTGGCCCCTTAAACCCTCCCGAAAAGCTGCGACCTTCTCGGGCTGCCAGGGAAGAATTCACCCCATGAACCTCTTCCTGCTCTGAACCGAAACAGCCCCGAGCGCTGCCACGGACCGAGGACAAAAGCAGAACTTCCCAAGTTCAGCTGTTTTGACCTTAATTCCAGGGGCAGCTTGGAAGCAAACACCGCCCGGAGAACTTGCCTCAGTGCCAGAGCTGCCGCTGCCCTCCAGGTGCAGGGGAGGGGGCTCAGCTCCGACCCCGGTCCAGCTCCCAGAAGAGAAATTCCTGCGGGAAAGGCGGCCCTGACTCTGCTCGGGGAGATGCCGTGTGAGGAGCAGCGGGGAGCAGCCACGCACGAGGCAGGAAAGGGAGCGGTGTTTACTTCAACTCCTCCAAAACTTGTCGGAGCAAGATTTAATTTGCCGAGCTCTTCCCAGCTACCGAGCCTTGAGCAACGCTCCGTTATGAAGGGAGCGCATCCTGGAAATCCTTCATCTGCATGGTACTCCAAATAACACCCTCCACTTCCCCATGAGCTGTGGGTAACGCTGCCTCAACCGCCTGGCGTTTCCTCCGCAGCGTTTCCTTTGCCCAGCAGCTTCCACCCCTCCCGCTGAATTTTTCTGCGATGATAAAGACTCGCCCCCGGCTGTTTACATCCCTGCTTGTTCCCGCCACACAGCGGCACCCAGCCTCCCAAAGCCTCCTAAAGCACAGGAAGCTTTCATTTTCAAACCGTCACGGGTTTCCCCCAGCTCCGAACAGCCCCCGATCCACCTGAGCCCCCGCACGGCAGCACCTCCAGCCCTGCCAAACCTTCCGGGCAGCCCAGGATGGTTCTCCCTCCCTTCCCTGGGATGTTTCCCCCGCGGGGCGCGGGTGGGGATGAGCAGGGTTTTGGTCCCCTTCCCCTCGCGGTGCCCCTCGGGACCCTCAGCCCCGCCCCGGCACCTGCAGAACGTCCCCGTCCGGGCTGAGCCGCCGCCGGCCAGGGCCTGCCCCGCTTCCTCCGTCTGCGGCTCCTCCCGTCAGGGCGGGGGGCCCGGGGATCGCGGCCCCTGCAGCCCCTTGGAGCTGCTCCGAGCCGCTCCTTCTCCCTTCGCATCTCTCCTTCCCTCCCTTCCTCCCTCCTTCCGCAGGTGGAAGAAGCTGTGGAGCTTTTCTTTTTTTCTTTTTTATTTTTTTAATCCTTTTTTTTCCTTTTTTGTTATTTTTAAGGAACCTGTTTCCATCCCAGAGGGACCCTGAGTTCTGTTTTCCTGCCCTGATCATTCCCCTGCCTTATCCTGCTCTAAGGTCACCTCTGTCCTCTCCCTCCTCGCACCCCCCAATCTCCCTCCCACCCCTCAGAACCCCCCTGGAGCACTCAGAGACCCCAGACCCAGCCCTGAAGCCCCCGGCTCAGCACGAGCGATGCAGACACGTGAAGCAGAAGGAAGAGGACGGAACAGAAGGCCCCGCGCCGAGCTCTGACAGCTCTGGCAAGCCCAAACCTCATATTTAGCATCGATTTGGGCTCCAGCACCATTTGAGATTTGGCAGAGCTGCCATTCTCCTCCCCCACGTTCGGAGAAAGAAGAAAAACCCACATGGCATTTGGGACAGTCTTTCCTCAGCAGGTAACTACATTAAGATGAAGATCTGGGGGTTTTGATTGCTGATTGTGCCTCATTTTGTACTGGGGAGCTGCTCCAGGGCTTCCTGCAGCCTCCATCACACCGTGCCAGGTGTTCCCCCCATCTCCTGGGTGCACTCTCAAGCTTTGTCTCAAAGGTCAGCTCTGTTTTCCTGTGCTCACCCCGCCGGGTGGACCCTGACCCCACACCCGGGCACAGCCCGACCCCATTCCCGTGTCCTCACCTTCCTGACCGTTGGGCAATGTCGGGAGGAGCCACCCAAAGCCCCAAAGCCGCCCCATCTCTCCCCAGCAGGGAGCAGCACAGACTCTCTCGTACCTCGAGCTGTGGATCATCCTAACGCTGCTGGAAATCCCTCGGGGAAGGAGCCGCGGCAGCATTCCAGGGCGGTTCAGCTCCGGGGTACCAACAGCTCGGCAGGGCCCGGTGGGACACGAGAAAAGCTTCCCGACCTGAGGCTTCTTCTCCATCACACCCCACATGGCAGGCAAGTGGCCCAGGATTCCCTGAGTCTCTTAAAAAACCCCAAATCTCTGGGGCTTTTCCATCCTCAGGTGCTCCGGGTGGCCAGAGTTAAACTGCAAACAAACCTAGGAGCCAAGCCAGGATCAAGGACAGAGGAAGGACAGACCAGTGGCACCAGTGTCACCTCCACGGAGCTCTGACAGGGTGGTTGTGGGGAGGGCAGTGGTGCCTGGTCACAGCCCCAGTACAGCCCAAGGCCCTGTGGCTATCCTCAGAGGAAGGGTTTGGGGTGCAACACAGAGGTTTTGTTCCAACTCCACCTAAAAATCATCTTTCCTCAGAGCCCCTCCCATTTCTCCCAGCCCAGAAGGGAGATGAGGCTGTGGGCAGGTGCTGCTCTACCCCAGCACACCTGGGTGACACCAAGGCAAAAACAATGCCCCTGGGGGAGCCCGACCCTCCCAGTGCTGCTGTCCCCCTGTGTCACACGAGTCCCCCCCCCCAGAGCTCCCTTCAGCCTCGGGGAACAAGGGCTGTTTGTGGGGATCTCCCAGCACAGGGAGGTGGCTCAGGGCGCTCAGACACAAACAGCCCACAGATGACAGGGCTGAGGTGTCACACAAAGCTCTGATTGTCACAGCAGGACAATGCCAGGCTCTGGGACACAGCAGCCATGCCCAGGGAGCTGCTCCAGACCTTTCCATCCACCCAGCCCCAGGTTTCCGAGGAAGGAACTTGGGATAACAGCACTGTGCAGCTTTATTGAGTCACTTGGTTACAGCAGTATTTTAGCAGACTGGACAGTCAGAGATTTTTGTTTGAAGTGTAACAGATATTCAGCAGGGAACAGTTACTACAGATTCCTTGCACAAAGGTCTTACAGAGCTGATACAGTACTCGCCATCAACCCAGGAGCGAGTGCACTGGCGTAGAAAAGGATGCAACAAGAAGAAAAAGCTACACTGGAAAGACAACACTTTAGAAAAGTGACACATGGAAGGTCTCCCCTCTAGCCCCCAAAGCAAGTGTACAGTTTGGATCTAATTATACAGTTCTACATCAGTTTCTAAGAAACTAAAAAAAAAAAAATATAACCGAACCAAAACCAAAGATAAAACCACTGGCCAGTACAGTCTTTGGATATTTGGAGGAGGGGGAGAGTCAGTTTCCAGAACGGAGTCAGTCGGTCTCGGCCTCGCCGGGGTCTTTGCCTTCTTTGTTCTTTCGAACCTCTTCCACATGCTTGTCCTGAAAAACAGCAACAGGAAGCCGTGAGATGCAGGGAAAGGCTTCCCACACCACTGTGGAGCACTGAGGGGGTACAGGGTGGAGCTTCAGGGGAGAGGCTGCTCCAGCTCTTTCCATCCCTCCCACAGAGCTGGAATTCTGCAAAACCTTTTGCAGCTTCCATAACCAGACCACACCACCACAACACACCTGCCCACCTGTTCAGGGCACCCTCCTCCTGTAGAGGTTTTTTGGGGGGTTTTCCTCTACTTCTCCCAGCAGGAAGCAGGGCCAGCTCCCTCTCCCAGGGCTCCACACCCACCTTCTCCCGCAAGCGCTCCAGCTTGGCAGCCATTTGTGCCTCACGGTTCTCTTTGTTGGCTTCCATTTTGTGGGTCAGCTTCTCCTCTGCCATTTTGCTGAAGTTGTTGTTCTCCTCGATGGCTTTCTGCAGCACCTCCTTCTCATGCTCTCGCTTCTCCGCCAGCTGCTTCAGCACTTCTGCCTCGTGAGACTGGTGAGACAGGAGGCAAGCTGTGAGAGCACAGCAGGGGAACCCCACGGGAGCTGCCCCAGATCCTCACGGGATTTTGTGCCTTCTTGCAGGACACAGCTCCTGGAGCTTCCCACATCCACCCACAGAGCCTGCATTTCATCACCACATCTACCTGCAAAGCTCAGTTTCTGTCATTACTTGCAGATCTTGTTAAATGGGATCTTTCTGGAGAGAGAACATGGAATTTTTTTTTGATGTTAATATTGACGGAACTTTCCTTGAAGGTCCTCCCTTCTCAGAGGGGTGAATCACTGAGATTCAGGTCAGGCTCACTTCAATCAGAGCCTCGTCACCCTCAAGGGCTCCAGGCTGCAGCCACAGCCACATCTTTCATCAGTCAAACAATTTATTCCCTAACTTCTTCATTACAGATTCACTGCTGCATTTTCAAGGAGAAAATTCATCTTGTTCTGGTGTTAAAAGACAAGAAAAACAGCTTCTTCCTGAAACAGCTGCCCCTCTCAGCTACGTTTCCTCCCAGTTTTTCTTCAAAAATCTCTTTGGAATCAAAACCATGATCATTATAAAGCTTCATAAAAGCCCCAGAGATTTACTTAGTAAGTTCCATTAATATTCAATTTGCCATAAAAAAACCACTTATCCCAAGAAACAAATGAAAAAGGAGCCTCAAACCCCCCAAAACTGGTGGAGCAGAGCTCACTTCAGCTGCTCCAGATTTACCTTGCGTCTCTCCTCTGCTGCTTCCAACTTCTTCTGGATCTCTTCCAATGACACATCCTTCTTCTTTGGGGGAGACAAAGGGAACTCTGGCACGGCTTCTTTCGAGCGGGGGCTGAGGATCAGCTCAAAGGCCTGCCCAGAGGCTCGCTTCTCCAGTTCCTTCACTTGGATATCTGGGAATGGAGAGAGAAAAGAGCCAGAAAAGTGAGTATTTTATGCAGGGACTGGCTCAGGTGACATTAAAAAGAGCCTTCCAAAATTCAGCACCATGAAGTTCCCTGAGGAAGGGCATCCAAGACAGGAGTTTTGTTTTTAGCACAGCAATACTGTTCAAAAATGTGGAAATTTCCTTTGCAATCCTTCCTTGAACCTACCTCACCCAAGCACCTGATGTTTCATTAGTTCAAATCAAAAACCATTCTCTCTCCAGTGACAAACCTGAGGATGAATTTCCAGGCATTTGCCTGAAACCTGAGTCAAAAACTAAAAAACCCACATTAGAGAAATCCGCAGGCAGGGCTACCTCTCCCAGCCCTGCTCGGTGTCAGCTGCACCCGCGTGGTCTCCGAGATGTCTCAGTGACAGCCAGCTCTGCCGAGGGAGCAGATGGCTGCAGGGAGCTGAAGCCCATCTGCTGCCAGACTCCTCTTTTGGGGTGTTTTCACAACCACCCAGCTTCAACAGCCTCACCCAAGATGGGAGTAAAGCCTGGTGACAGCAGCTTATTTCACTAGATTCGGTTTTCAAGTTATTCCCGAGGAAATTAGGTGGCAACAACAACAAAAAAAGACACAAGAGCATCTAACACAAATTTCTACCTACCAGAAGTAGCCATGGCCAAGAAAATAAGACTCCAGAAGCCAAGCCTGGGAGAAGGTCAGTCAGGTGGGTTCCTAGGTAACAAAGAGATGTGGCTTTCAACAGCCAGCACAGGGATCCTGCTCCTTCTAATAAGAACTGCTAAACGGAATTAGAGCTGCTGAACAAAAGGCAGGCAAGGTAGGTCACTGCAGTCAGTGATTCCAGGCATTTTGTGGAACTGATGGACAGTGCAGGGAATACCAGAGGGGTTAAGGATCTGTGTGACAGTCAAGCATTTTCCATCTGTTTTATTTCACCTTAAAGTACTTGAACAAAGACCTCCATATTACCACAGCACTATGGGAATTTCACTGCTCTCACACACATTTAAAAGCTAGCTGAATAAAAAAATGACGCATCACAGGACACCACAGGCAGGATTTCTGCTGCTCCCGAAGGATCTGAAATGTGCGCAACCGAGCTCATTTAAAATTCGGTTTTAATTGCGCAGTTCAAGTCAGATGCTTCACACCGCGGCACACAGCGAGGGCGCACACCGCCCAGGACACCTTGTGAAAACGGGGCATCGTTAAAAAACGCCAGGAAAAGGTCTAGAAGCCGTTAAAAAAAAAAAAAAAAAAAAAGGAGAAAAAAGAAAAAAGGGGTTTTTTGGGGGGGTTTTAAGGGGCGCCGCTGCGGAGTCCGGGCGGGGCCGGGGCGCAGAACAGGGACAGCACGCCCCGGCCCCGCCCCCCGGCGACCGCAGCCAATCCCCGCCGAGGCGCCAGCGGAGGCCCCGCCCCCGCCCCTCCAACCGCACCGAATTCAAACCGCCGGGGAGAGCGCGCGCGCGCCCGCGCGAGGGGGCTCGAGGGAGGGGGCGGGGCCAGCTCCAACATCCGGGCACCTGCCGCCCCCCGCCTCAGGTGCGGGGCCGCCCCCCCCCCCCCCCCCGCCTCAGCCCCGCAGGGGCCAAGGGGACGGGGAGCGCTGGGGAGGGACACGGGGACAGGGCGCTCCGAGAGGGTCCCCCACGGCTCGATGGCGTCGGGGCGCGGTCGCCCGGATACCACCCCTTCCCCACTAACAATGGCGGGGAGGGGAGGGGGCGCCACTGCCGCGGGTAGGGCGTCGCCCCTCGCTGAGGGACAATAGACATCCCCTTCCCCTCAACGACTGGGGCGCGGGGGGAACAGAGATACATACGAAGAATTCCCCCCATTGTCTCCCTTCCCTTTGTCACCGCGACGCTCCAAAATCGGGCGGCGACGCGATGCCCGCGAGCGGGGACAAAAGCGACCTCCGCCCCGACCGCCCGCGGAGCGCCGCGCACCCCCCGCCTCACCTTGACACCCACCCTCGGGACCCCTCCGCCGCCTGCACCAACGGGGCGCCGGACCCCTGTAAAGCACCGACACTTCCCCAGTTCTTCCTCCGCCTTCTCGAGACGCGGAGGGCGCGGCGGGGGGAACCCTGCGGCCGCGGCCCGCCCGTGCCCACTCCCCCCGCAGCGGCCCCGCCGCGCACCCACCTGCCCGCGCCGCCGCTCCGGCCACACTCCGCTCGCGCCCGCCCCGCCGCGCACAAAAGCGCCAAACAAAGGCACGTGACCCGCCCCGCCCCACCCCGATTGGCCGATCCCGCCGGCACGTGCCGCCCGCCGGGGGGGCTAGGGGGGCTCGCGCCCACCCCCTCACGAACGCGCCCCCCCAACCGAGCCCCCCCACCCCTGGCCGCGCGGGGCATACCGGGAGTTGTAGTTCGCCCCCGGCGGGGGGCGGCGGTCCCCGCGCTTGGCCCGGGCTGGGTCGGGGGTGCGGGGCCGAGCCGCGACGGCCCCCGGCCCCCAGGGACCCCCAGCTCTCAGAGCCCCGCGCTGGGATCCCGCTCCTGCCTCCGGAGCTGGTGGGACTCCCTTTGTGTCTCACCCCTGCGGTGGGGAGGACAGGGCATCAGGGCTGGTGCTGTGGTCAGGGGTGTCCAGCCTGACAGGAGGAATAGGAGTGGAGCTCTGGCTGGGATGACCAGAGCTGCGGCCACCTCATGGTCATCTAAGATCTATGGTCACCTCACAGCCAAGGTCATCCGGAGCCATGGTCATCTCAGATCCATGGTCACCTCATGGCCATGGCCATCCAGATCCATGGTCACCAAAGATCATGGTCATCTCAGATCCATGGTCACCTCAGAGCCATGATCACTTGCCTTGAGCCCTTGGTCACCTCAGAGAAATGGTCACCTATGTAAGGGCATGGCCACCTCAGGGCCACAATAACTTCTGGGCTCTTGGTCATCATCAAGATGACCACCGAGTCCCTTTGGTCATCTCAGGGTCACAGCCACCACTGGACAACCCCATAGAGGGTCTGTGGCCCCACAGTATTTTGGGAGCCAGGCCACCCTCTCCTTTGGGGGAGCGAGCCCAAGCACATCCAGAAAAAACCTCATTTGTGCAGATTCCATGGCATGAGTACGGTGGCTCTGTATGGATCTGCCCTGGGAGTGTTCCCCTCCCCAGGACAATACCACCGCTAACTCCAGGGAAACATCTCACTCCCAAATGCACTTCCAACAAATTCACTCTCTGTCCACATGTCCCACACAAATGAATCCCATGTAATTCCCGTGGTGGTTTCCACACGCCAGCCACACCAAGAGTCAATCCACACAAAAGGCAGATGGAAACACAACAAAATCCTCCTCTACAGCCCCAGCCCAGCAGCCTCCGCACCCTCAACACCAAAAAAAAGGACTTTCCTGGGACACCCCCCCCTTGCTGTGCACCCTCTTAAACCCAAGGATTTTGCACCAAAAAGAGAGGAATCCTACCTTGCAGAAGGTTAATATTGTGACAGAAAGGCAGGAAGCTTTCAAAACAGAGATTATTTTAAACACTGGCCCTGTTTTTTGCTGATCTGACGTCTATTTCCATGGAAACCACATCCAGCCACCGAGCTGCTAGAACTGGGAGAGGCTTCTGCTGGAGTGGGCATGGGAAGAGCCATTTTCCAGCTGCATGGTGGAATCTTTTTGTGGGATTGACGGGATCCCAAGGTTCAAAATCTGAAACCTGAGGTGGCTGCTTGGCCCTCTGGGATCATTCCTGGCAGCTCCGCGGCATTCCCAGCTCCAGCTCGGGGAAAACACATCCATGTCACCCACAACACACGTGTTTTCCCAGGAAACATCTTGAGTGCTTGGATGAAACGCCGTGGGAGACAAATCAGCCAAGAGCCCCTGCCACCAGCCTGTGTTTCACTTTATCATTTATTAATTATCTATCACCCGTGCAGCCCAACGGTGTGTTGGAGGCTTTAATATTAATGCCTTTGAGTCAAATCAGTGAGCTTATCCTGGGATGATCCCCGGATTTCCCAGAGGAAAAACCAGAGGTTTCCTGGGCTCGGGGCTTTTGGTCTGGTACCTATGTGAAGGCCCTGAGTCAGTGCTCACCCCTGGGGAGGGGAGGAGGAAATTTCCTTTACAGCCTTTGAAGGAGGGATGTGGGCTGAGAAAAAGCTAAGAGTCATGCCAGCACTTCCCAGCTGATTTTCTGAGGGGGAAAAGGAAGGAAAAAGGAAAAAAGGAAAAAAGGAAAAAAGGAAAAAAGGAAAAAAGGAAAAGGAAAAGGAAAAGGAAAAGGAAAAGGAAAAGGAAAAGGACACACACACACAAAAAAGAAAACCTGACTGTAGCTCACCTTCCTTTGCAGATTGGCTTCAAAGCCAAAAATATTTCCTTCGGCTAAGAACTCTTATGTAAGAGGAAACTTATTGACAGGGCTGGGGAGAGGATTTGGGATCTGCTCTCATTTTCGTCTGGCATTTTCCATGCTCTGTCTTTTAGGATGAGGCTCTTCCCCAACCCCTTTACAACACCTGCCACCGCTGTTTTGATTTGAGCCAAAATCTATGAGCACTGTTGTGACACAGAGAGAAACAAGAGCTCCCAGCAGGTGGAAAGACACAGAGGCAATATAATTTTTTGGCCTTGTTGCAAGAGTGGTTTTATTTTTGGAGCGTTTCATAAACCCCATTTGTTTATGTGGCATTTATTTTTGTGCCTGATCTCAAGGAGAATGGAGTGTATGAAAAGCTTTTATTTAATTTGCATTTGATTTGTGTTTATTGACACATTTACTGGAGTTCCAAACAGACTCTTCCCTCCTCAGCATGTGGCTGTGGTAGTTTTTATCTACTGGATTCCTTATCACCAACAGAAGGGGTTTGTTGGGGGTTTTTTTTGCCTTCTTTTTTTTTTCTTCAGTTCCAGTTTTACCACTAAGAGAGCAGGCAGCAGTGGCAGAAACATCCTCCAACACATCACATTTAGCCCCAAAACAGGTTGGAGAAGAAAAACGCCCTTTCAAGCTCAAATTTAACATCAGACTGAATTTCTGCTGGTGAAGTTCTGCCTTTTGAGGAAAATAAAGGATCACAGCAGGACCTGCAGAAGATATTCCCAGAGCAGAAAGGACAAAGGCTCTGTGAACTGGGAATATGACCAGTGGCTCTGGAGAATCTGAGCTGGTAATAACAGCACCCACTCCAAACTGTGTCCCCTGTGCCTCTGGCAGCCCCTCCGTGTTCCAGGGGGGGCTCAACCGCACGAAAAACCAAACCTGAGCCCTCTCAGCCCCATCCCAGCCCACCCTGCTCTGGGTGGAACACAAAAATCCAGGTCTCAGCAGAGGGCTCCTGGTGGGTGTGAATTTGGGACGTGACGTGATCAGATTTAGCCCAAAGATTAATGCCTCTGCTCTGATGTGCTTATCAAAACACCCCACAAAGAGACTGACATAATTAGGTGACAACTCAGCCCACGGCAGCTCTTTTAACTTGCAAAAATATTTAATCTCCAATAAGAAAATGTGGTTTCTGAGTATTGAATTGCCAGCCTTAAGCACTGGTGGTGGTGGTGGAGGGACTGACATCTTATTTGTTAAGCAGAGGATGTTTTAGAATACCTTGGTTAGTTATACTTGCAAGGGCTGGCAACAGCCCTCAATTAGCAAAGTTTATTTTAAAACCAGAAATCCAATATATTATGTGACCTGAGTGGATCAGTTTGAGAGATTTAATAACCAGCCTGCTGGAGGAAGCAGTATTTTCAAAAGAACTCAGGGGTAGGGAAGAGCTACAAGACCTCTTTCAATCCACTCTATGCTCTCAGAGGTTTTTCCCAACCTTAAAAATTCTTGATCTGCAGATAAAAATGCATTTTAATCCAAATGCTGCCGAGGAGCCCATGGAACTGAAGAACAAACCAAGATTTTTAGGGAGTGTCTCCCTCACAATGAAAGCTTTTCCACAGGCAGGAAACGTTTAAGGTAATTGATATCTGTTTACTGGAGGTGTTTAGACTGGTACTATATTTATGCTGAAAAACACCATTAAAAAAATGTTTCCTTCAGAATAAATTTGCACCTCCCAATGCGCTGTTGGAAATAATTGAATTATTGTGGATCAGACAGGTTGTTTTTTTGAGAAATTCACTCAAAAACTGCTAATTCCTCCCTTAAATGAGATGAGGAAAAGCACTGAGCACAGATGGCGACGGCACCTGCAGCGATAGGGACGGAAATATCAATTAATTGCTTTGATATTGGGGCAACAGAGCCCTGAAATGTCATGTTCACCCCTTCAGATGCAGCCACGGGACTGACACCCAAATCCCATGGTGATGGGGGTGACAAGGCTCTGGAGCACAAGAAGAATGTAAGATGCTAATGAAATAAAGACAGAGGCTGCAGGAACACTGTTTCTCTCCTCAAAAATACCCAAACAGAAAGGGCCACAGACCCTGAAATAAGGTCAGGGGTTCTCACCACAAGCAGCTTCATCCCCACTGCAGCAGGGTATGGTCTTTCCCCTAAGCAGACCTGCCTTTGACGCAGCCTGGGCCAGGGACAGCAGAATTCCCTTCCCAGCCTGCCCAGGGATGTTTTCCATCCTTTAATTCCCAGGAAAACAGGGGTTTGCAGCCCCAAAGCCCTGCCTGGAGCTCTCCCCCAGCTCCACCAGCCACCCCTCCCAGAGACGGGGCGCTGAGCTCGGTGACATGAATTCCACAAGTTTCTTGGAAACAGATGGCTGGGGAGAGGCAGGGGCGAGGGAAAGGCTCCATCACAAGCCCAACTATTATTAGAGAGCAGAGGATTCATACCAGCGGCGCACCCACGGGCGGGCGTGGCCCCAGCGCGGGTTCTTCTCTCCAGCAGCACATCCTGCAGGATTCCCATTCCCAACCTCAACTCCATTCCCACTCCCATCCCCATCCCCATCCCCATCCCCATCCCCATCCCCATCCCCATCCCCATCCCCATTCCCATTCCCATTCCCATTCCCATTCCATTCCCATCTCTGCAGGTGTGTTCTCCTGCCTCAAACCAGCACAGGTCCCTGTGGATGCTGCCTCCCCCCACTCTCCCCGTGTCCAGAAACACATTTTGGGAGCCATCCTGGAGATCTCCTCGCTCCCAACCAAACCTTGACCCATTTCTCCTCCACACCCTCCCCGCTCCTCCCGTTCTGCTCCAAAGCCAAGCCCGCAAATTTGCATTTCCATATGGAGCACCGAGAGCTCCTGCTATTCCAGGCAGCCCGTAAACATCTCACTGCCGAGGGTTCAAAAATAACCTGGGTGCTGCTCCGAGCTGCATCGGGCTGGGAGGGAGCAGGAGGGAGGGAGAGGGCTTCGGGGTTTTTCCATTTTTCCCTGCACTGATTACGTTCCCAGAGTGTCAGAGCCAGCCACTGCAGCTGGGATGCAGCACGGGAGACGGTGGGATCCTGACAAACACATGGAATAGCAATGCATGGAGCAGCTATAAAATATTCAACAGCCACAGAACATTCCAGCACAGACATTTGCCATGGATGTTTGAGAATGGAAAAGGGGGGAGGGGGGGAGCAGATGAAAAGCTGGGTATAGCACTAATTATTCCCCAGCTCTTAATTAGTTGCTTGGATTTAAAATATGGATTCGGCTCCACCAGCAGCTCAGCGAGCCCATTGTGCTATTAATACTTCCCTGGCGTGATATGGTTAAAAATACTCCCACCCTTTCAAGAAAAAATGTGGCTTGGAAGTGTCACGAGGGGAGGAGTTGAGGGGTGGAAATCCTCTTAAAGGAGTATGACTTCCCCAATATCAAATAAACAAAATGAATGGGCTTATGACAGCCCCCACTGAGCCCGTTCCCACAAAGAGCAAATGTGAAAATAATTCTCAGTGCACGGCTCTTGGGCCACCTGAAATCAGAGCAGCTTCCCTGGCAAAATCAGTGCACAGCCAAATTGGAACAGTGTTTTATTTTTCAGGAGCTCTCCTTCCTGGGGAACAGGTGGGTTTGCAGTTCTCAGATGCTTGGGTCCTGCAGAATCACATCACGAGGCTGAAATTCTGGCCAAAAGGCAGAGTTTTGAAGTGTCACCCCCCTCCTCACACCCAGGGAATGCAGGAGGAGCCAGAGCAGCAGCCACAGCTGATTTTTCCATGGAATATCTGTAGGTATTTATGGGTGGGATCCATCAGACACTGGGGTCTCTTCCCACAGGATTTGTGAGCCAAGGAAATGAGTCTGGGGTGAGATTTTATGCATTCTTGTGCTTCAAGCCCAGATCTGTGTTCCCACGTTTTAGATCCTCTCAGGACAAGGAGCAGCTCCCCTCCTGTCTCCACTGACAATTCCACATCCAAACGGGTTAATTCCTGCTCCCTTCCCCTGGCATCTCAGCAATACCAGCACGGAAACAACACCTGCACTTAACATTTGCCCCATGCTTTTTGATCCCTTTTTTTTCCCCTACTAATCTGAGCCTGTAATTGATCAATATATAAATTAAAAGACAAAAGAACCTGACACATCCACTGTGGCTGGGAGAACAGACAAAGCCAGACTTTCTGCTGGAAAAAAAAAAATCCATCTTTCGTACAATCAACCAGCAATCTGCTCCTCTGCGCCAAAATCAACACCCTGTGAGGCACCCTCGTGGGATGGGCGGCACAGGGGCTTTGTTTAAATCAAACTAAAAAATAAATCATCTCCCAAAAACAACCCCCAGCTCAGGCCTTGTGCGGTGGATGTTGTCAGAGGGTTTGACACGAGGGGATTGAGACAGCCTGAACGTGTTTGGGGGCTCTGGTGTCACCCAGGGAGGGCTGTTGACAGTCTCAGCACCATGTTGCGGGGTGAAAATATGAGCTAAAGGGTTAAAAAGGAGGAGCTGGGGTGTCCTGCTCACCCAGCTCCCCACTTTCCATGACACTGGGGGGAAAGACAGGAGCCAGCATCCACAGGCTGAGCTCAGCCTGTCCTTCCTAACATGAGGAAAAGCTGGATCCAACCCAAAATACATCATTTCAATCTGTCTCAGTGGCTTTTTCAGAGCAGAGAGACCTCACACAGCCCCTTCTCTCTCTCAGTTTCCCTCCTCAGCCCTTTTTTCCCCCCTGTTTATTCAGGAATCATCCCTGGGGTGGCAAAAGGTGGCTCCAGCCCAAACTGGGGCTTCTGCTGCAGAGGGAAAACTGCTGGAAAAACCACTTGTGCCTCAAAAATACCTTAGGTGCTGCTGGCTGAGGGAACAGGAGCCCTCCTGGCCCGTGGTGGTGCATTTTGGATGGCAGGGAGTGGGGAGAACACTGAGCCTGCAGATTGGAGCTGCTCCAGATCCTGAGGGTCTGTCCTGCCCCAGGGCCCGGCGTGGGAGGAACTTGGGAAGATTTAAACGTGGAGCTGAATCCCTCGTGACTGGGAGCATCCAGGCTGCTCAGCTCAAGGATGAGATGATAAAAATTCATTTCAGAGAGCAAGAAACTTGATTTTCTTTCGCTATCTCACCCAGAGCAAAGCTGTGATTTTTCCAGTGGAAAAAACCCAGCATGAGAGCAAGTGAATCCTCACCAGTCAAAGGGATTTAGGGAATTCTGCTCGAGGACGTGCTGCCTGAGTTGGGGTTGGGGCACCTGTGTCCAGGCTGGTCTTTGGGGCTGGACACTGAACCCCCCAGAGCTCCCATTGGGCTCAGCTGGGAGGGCCCTGCACCTCCATGGGTTGTTGTGAATCCAGGCCTCACTGTTTTCCTTAAAAACACAAGAAAAAGGGAAAAAAACCCAACAAACCGCCCAACAAAAACCATGAGAGCCTTACGGTAATTACAAGGAGGTTTAACACGTGTCTGGATTTTCATTAATTAAAACAACAGGGAAGCTCCAACTGAGCAAATGAGGTTTTCTGTGGATGGCAGAGAGGGCTGGAGCTGGGAATTTGGGTTTGCTGCAGGGATGTGCCCTGGAAGGGACTCCCAGGAGGGAGAGGTGGGCAGGAGAAGAAGGAGACTCTGAGATGTGAGGAGCTGGAGCTGGGGCTGTGCTGACTCTGTGGGATTTCAGATCTAGGAGTGGGAAGCTTTGGTGGGAAAAGGAATGTGTCCATTCATACCCCAGCCATGCTGCAAGCACAGCTGTGAGGGGAATATCAATGGGCAGCGTCATTTGTTTTGTTTGGGGTTGGTTGTTTTTTGGTTGGTTTGTTTTGGTTTTGGGTTGGTTTTTTTTTAAATTTTTAAAGCACGGGTTTAAATATCAGAGCAGGGCAGACACACTGGAATGCTTGGCTGGAAGGGAACCCTTCCAACATCCTGCAGGTGGGGGCTTCCGGGGCTGACGCCCCCAAAGTAACAGGGTTGGTGTTTCCTTCCCACATCCCTGAAAAACAAAATCCCTCTGGATTTAGGGGTGTAAAACCCCAGAGTTCACATTCAAACCCCAGCCTCTGTGCGGGCAGCCCGGAGCCAGTGCTGGAGGCAGATCACAGCCTGGGATAACCTTTAACTCCTGCTTTTTGCCACAAAACCTCCCAGCGTGGCACAGGCAGCCTGCAGCAGCCCAGGACACCCCAGAGAATCCCGTGCTGTCCCTGGGAATGATCTCAGTCCCTGCCTGGGAAGCACCAGAGAGCTCTCCCAGCCCCTTCCCTGCCCATCTCCAGCAGAGCAATCCCAGCAAGCTGAGATGTGTGGATGTGGGGATGTGGGAAAGTGGGGATGTGGGGATGTGGGGATGTGGGGATGTGGGGGTGTGGGGATGTGGGGATGTGGGGATGTGGGGGTGTGGGGATGTGCTGGGCCGGGGCAGGGTTAATTTTTGTGCAGTGCCTGTGCTGGGGCGGTGTTTGGGTTTGTGCTGAAGGCAGAGTTGATAACACAAAGATGTTTTGTTGTGTCTGAGCAGCCTTTGAATGGCGCCAAGGCCTTTCCTGCTCCTCTGTATCCCCCAGGGACCAGGCTGGGGGTGCACACGGAGTTTGGAGGGGACACAACTGGGACAGGTGACCCCGATTGACCCCAGAGATATCCCAGACCATGCTCAGCACAGAAACCAGGAGGAAGAAGGATGAAGGGGGCAGCATTGGGGGTGATGCGTTTGTTTTCCCAGCTCGCCTTCGGCAGTGGCTGAACCCCTGCCTGCCCATGGGAAGCGGGGAGTGAATTCCTGGCTTCTCCCTGCTTGCACACACAGCTTTTGCTTTCTCTATTAAACTGCCTTCAGCTCAACCCACAGGTTTCCTCAGCTTTCTGATTCTCTCCCCCATCCCAGCAGCTGCGTGGGGCTGGAGCACTCCGGGGAAAACACCTTTCCCGGCGAGCCCCGCCCGGATTTGTGCCGCATCCTGCACGGCAGCTGCGAGATCGGCAGCAAAGCGCTGCTCGGGAGGGAACCTGGGCCAGGAGATGGCTCCGGGCTGGATTTCAGAGCAGATACAGCGAGTCAGTGAATGAGAAGAATGCTCTGCGAGGGTTCCCGCACCACGCATCCCACAGAAAACAGAGAGGGAGGAGGGTGTCTACCCTGCCCAAGCGGCCTCGGGGCTTCTTGGAACTCTTTTCTGGCAGGATTTTTCTTCAGAGGCACAAAAGCAATGCAGGATGTGGTGGTGGGCAGCTGTGGGGAGCAGAGGGATGTGGGGGCCGGGGAGGAGGATGCCTGCCTGCTCCCCCTGTTCCACAGGCACCGGGAATGAGTAGCTCTCCGAGCAGCGAAGGGTTAACCAGAGCCAGAGCCCCCCTGAGCAGAGTCGGTGTCTGAAAGCCTTTACATAAGAGCCCTGCAGAATTCCCAGCCTGTCTCGCTGTGCCACCGCCGGGCCGCTCCCCCGTGGCTGCCAGCGCCGAGCCGGCCCCGCTGATCCCGGCAGGAAAATGGGATTTGATTTCTGCACCAGTCACTGTCTCTCACTGTTAAACCGGGACCTGTCGGGATCTGCCGCACGATTCATCGCATCCAACGACCTTGAATGTCCCCCAGCCACCCCAGCGCAGCCCTGTCCCCGCGGGCTGCCACACCCCAGCCTGAGCTCAGGGCTAGAAAAGCTGCTTTAGGTGTAAAACGTTTAAAAATTAATATCTGCAAGGCTTAAAAGTGTGTGTGGGGGTCTTGTGGTTTTGTTCACATCAGTCCTTTTTGTGTCACCGGGGAGCGGAGGAGACATTGAAAGATGATGTCCTGTCAGCTCAGGATGTCCCCTCTGCTGGGGGCTGTCCCCTGTGCTGCTGCAGGTGCTGTGAGAAACAAAATCCCTCTGGATTTAGGGGTGTAAAACCCCAGAGTTCACATTCAAACCCCAACCACTGTGTGGGCAGCCCAGAGCCGGTGCTGGAGGCAGATCACAGCCTGGGATAACCTTTAACTCCTGCTTTTTGCCACAAAACCTCCCAGCGTGGCACAGGCAGCCTGCAGCAGCCCAGGACACCCCAGAGAGTCCCGTGCTGTCCCTGGGAATGATCTCAGTCAGTCTCCCAACCCCAGGGCCGCTCCTTCACTCCGTGCCCGGCAGGTGAGGATGCTGCCGTCACGGTGACACGAATAACTCCGGCACCGGCGCTGCTTTTCCATCCCCTCCTCGCCTGGTAACGTGCTTTGCTGGCACCCGTGTCACCCGTGTCACCCACTGTCGCCTGCAGCTCCTTCGCGGGACGGCAGGGTTCGGAGCCGCCACCACCAGCGCGGTGTCCCCCGGGAGCGCTGCAGGGACAATGCCCGGGCAGATGGTGCGGCAGGGCCGGGCTGCCGCCGTGCTCAGCATCCTGCTGCCTCTCCCACCACAGAGCCAGCCAGGATCCCCGGGCAAATCCCTGCAGCTGCCCCGGCTCCAGCTCTTCCTGGGGATGGCTGAGGATCGGGCCTCCCTCAAAAAGCACCCCTGACATCTCTGGTGTGAGCCGGGATGTGCTGCAGGCACTTCCAAAGCTTTCCTGCCACTGCCAGCACGTCCCTGTGGGCAGCAGCATCGCTGTTGGTGTTGCACAACCAGACTGGGCTGTTCCCCTTCCACTCCCGACGCCGATTCCAATCCCAATCCCCATCCCACATCCCTGCACCGCTGGGGTGCTCAGAGGCTCCTCCTCCCAGTCAGCCTGCTGAAAACCATCTTCCTTCTTTCCCCCTGCAGAGTTTACGCATGGAGTCAGCCATCTGCACGGCTTTCCAGGACAATTATAGGATTTTCCTTACCCTTGTGCTTGGAGCCCTGATGCTGCATTTCTTTTAGCCATGGTTGAACCACCCCCAACCGACAGCAAAGCTGGGGATGGTCTTTAAAGGCCCTTCCAACCCAACCCCCTCTGTGGTTTTTTTACTCTGCGACAGCCAACTCGGTCTTTATCCCTGGGGATTTTATTCCCTCGGCCCCACAGCCCTCAGTGCAGGCACACGAGCAGGGAAGGCTCTCCTGGCACATTCCCCCAGCACCTTGGTCACCGCCAGCACTGTCTCCATGTCCTGCTCTCCTCAGAGGTCCTCCTGGCTCCTCCATTCTGGGCAAGAAGGAGTAACAGTTGCAGTGCCCAGCTCGCAGCAGAGCCCTCGGAGCAGCTACAGGTGTGAGCGGCCGAGTGGTGTGTCCAGAACCACCGAGTCCCCAACACCTTCCAGGAGCTCGTCCCACTGAGCAAACTCCTCCTCCAGCTCTGCACGGGGCACAGACAGTGACAGGGTTACCTCATCCTCCCCTCCAGGTGACAGGAGCCACCAAAGGGCAGCCACCAGACCCCTGTGCTTTGGGAAGCACCAGCCCCAAACCCCGGGGGGCAGTGCCTGCCCCACAGCCCCCCCAAACCAGGGAGCTTTCCTGCCCCTCAAGCCCCCACCCTGCTCCCCCAGCCTGGGCCATACTGAGGTGCCTCTGCAGGAAGGCCAGAGCTGCCTGGCTGGTGATGGCCAGAGCCTTGTGGGGGTCCAGGGTGCCCCTCCTGCCGAAGATGCGGGTGAAGAGCTTCCCAGGGAGGAAGGCAAAATCAGTCTGGTCCTCATGCACGGTTCCCCTGGACAGGGGGGGATATGCATCAGTGGGATGTGCAGCAGAACCCAGAGGTTTTCCTGCTGGGACACCCACAGGTGCTCCCTGCAGTGGGTGGGTGCCAGCCCCTGGCTCACAGCACGGTCACAATCCTTGTCTGGCTGTTTCTGGAGCTCAACGTCTTCATTTTGGCAACACTCTCTGGAGTCTGGAACTTCTCGGTGTTGATGAAGAGCACGGGCTTGGGCACCTCTGGGTACAGCAGGTTCTCCAAAGGGAACATCCAGGCATCCAGAGCTATGGCACACCTGGAGCAGGACAGGCACCTACCATGGCTCCCCTTCCCACCAGGATGAGCCCACATCCCCAGAGCCTCCGCAGCTCCTGGTTCCTGCCATGCCTTACCTGAAGCTGGGCTCCTTCACCAAGGCCAGCACCGCTGTCACCCCCCCGAAGGAATGGCCCATGATGGCCACTTTGGTCAGATCAAGGTTGTCCTGCAAAACAGAGAGGGCTGAGGAGTCTGAGCCCAGACCTCGCTGCTGGAGGTCTGTAATTAGGGAAGAAAAAGCCAAGGGAAGATCAGCAGAATCTCCCTGGAAGGGGGGAAATGCCGTGTCCCACCGCTGGTGTGATGGGCTCTGGCTGTCGGGCAGGGAAGGCTGGGGCTCTGCACAGACTCTTCTTGTCCCAGGAGGAAAAGTCTCAGGCAGCCAGGACTGATCCTGCCACCAAGGGGCACCCAGAGCCCCCCCAGCCAAAGCCAGATACCTTCAGCATGAAGAGATCCCAGCCCTGGTGAAGGATGTTGGGGACAGATCTGCCGCCAGCGATGTCCTGGAAGAGTCGCAGCGCCCGCACGCATTCCTGTGCTCTCTGGTGAACCTGGAACAGTCAGCCCTTCCCTGGCAAACCCAGCCCCAAACCCACAGATCTGGGGTCACCTCTTCCCCCCAGTGCCCATGCAGGCTGATTCCTCCAGGGCTCTCCCTGAATTGCAGCAAAGGTCAAGGCAGGAGTGAGGCGGCAGCGCTGTGGCTTCCACAAGGACACAGTGCGTCTGTTGGAATGGTTTCTTTTTGGTGTTTGTTTTTAATTCAGTTAATCTGGCAGCAGATGAGCAAAAGCCTCTGCTCCGGGAAGGAAGCAGAGGAGGGGGAGCCTGGGATCCTCACCAACTGCCCCCCAGCTAAGCCACCGCCTGCTCCAAACCCCCACAGGGACCCCAGAACCCCTAAACCTGGGTGTCCCCCTAAAACCCAGCTCAGGGGCACCACCCAGGAGCATCCTAAGGATTCAGGGAGAGGATGCCCTGACTTGGAGTCACTTTGAGGCCACGTTCTCGGCTGCCCTAGGGACATCAGTGCTGGTGTCTGTGCACATTTAAGGTGACAAGTGACAAAAAACTCCAATGAAAGTTTCTCTCCTGCTCCCTGCAACACAGAAAATGCAGGAATTGAAATTGACCTGGCAACTATTTCCTTCTATTTATCAGTCCTTTCTCCCTCACCATTTCTGCTCGTGGGTTCAGGAAAACTGTTTCCCTTTTCTGTGCAATGTGCCATGAGGCAGAGGACACACAAATAGAACAGGCTGGGAGGTGATTCAAGGCTGCCAAAAGCACCTCCGTTCCTAGAGAGCTTTTCCACGACTAATCTTCACTTGCTGTTGTCCTTTTAAATGAGGCAGAAACAGAGGGGGGGAACTTGGCTCAGCATGAAACCTTCCTGCTCCCCAGCAAGCAGCTGTCCAGGATAATCCCAGAGAGACAAAAATCCGAGTGGGAACAAACCCAGCAGCTGGTGCAGAGCTGGGCTGGGCACAGAGTCCTGTTCTCCCCAGGGTGTGGGGGACATTAGCCAGGGCCATGGCAAAGCCCAGCCTAGCTCCTGCCAGGGTCAGCTGGAGCTGGACAGATGGACCCCAGCAAACAGAAACAGGTTGAACAGATTTTTCTCATCTCCAAGGAGAAAGCTCAGCCCCAGCACCGAGGCAACACAGGATTGGGAAGAGCATCCCCGGGGATGCAGGGCCAGCCTGGCTTGCAGGAGGAATTTCAGACCTCACCTCTGCCCACCCTGAATCCCCCATCCTGGTACCTGCTTGTTTCGGAAATAAAACTCCTTCTGCCCTTGGGGCACCCTCTGGAAGGGGATCCACTCCTCTGTCCCAGGCTCTGCTGTGCAGAAATAGGTGGTGGCAGCAGAATGGTCCCTGTGGGGGCAGGAGAGAAGAGGACACCGGCAATTCCCCCCAGGGCAGGATGTCCCACCAGCCCCAGCACGAATTTAGTGGGGACCTGGCACCAACCTGTGCTCCAGCGCTGCCACCACAAAGCCCCAGGACGCCAACTCAGTGCAGATTGAAGAGTACAAGGTCCTGGAAGGGAGATGAGAGCAGAGGGGTCAGGGCAGGTCTGAATGGGGCCATCCATCCCTACCCCACATCCCTCTCCCAGCCCTGCTCAGGGCTCACCTTACCGAAAGGCTCCCAGGCCGTGGGAGAAGATGATCAGGGGGTAGCCGCTGCTGCGAGGTTTGAGAGGCCCATTCCAGTTGACCGGGACCTTGCAGGAGCCTGCAGGGAGGAGAAACCCCCAGGAAAGGGGGGGACACGGGCAGGGGGTGCCGCTAATGCTGCTGGAACAGGTCCTTGCTCTGCTCCAGCTCTGCCTGCAGCATCCACCCAGGCACAGGGGTGGGCTTGAACCGCACCACGTGGGCGTCCCTAAGGAACAGGGAGCCCCGGGATGGGGATGTTCCCCCTCACCGATGGCGATGCTGAGCAGGGTGGAGCACCAGCGGCGGCCGAGGGTGACATCAGCCAGGCCCCCGCAGTACTCGGAGCGCGGGATCCAGAGCGGCTCCGCGGCCCCTGCCCGGGGCAGGCAGGGGTAGAAGAGGCGAAGGAAGAGCCCCTGAGGGAGACAAGGAAGGGGGACACAGTGGGGACAGCACAGAGGGTGGTGGCCGTGTCCAAAAGCAGGTGGCTGCAGCCACCTTGCTCTGCATGCAAGTCTGTCCCTGTCCCCATCTCCGCACCTGCCTCGTGTGGCCCACCATGACATCCGTGCAGCCCACCTGGTGGGGTCCCTGCCCCGGGGGCAGCGCCAGCATCCCCCCCATGCTGCCGCAGCCAAGCCTGGGCGGAGACACAGGGTCAGTGCCTGTCCCCCACCCCAGGGACCCCAACTCGCTCCCTCCTCCTTTCCCCACCCCTCTCCCATTGCCCAGACCCCGGGCACCCCCAGCAGCCCCAGCGACCCCCAGTTCCACCCCTGTCCCCGAGTTCCCAGGGCACATCCCCTCGGCGCTGCTCAGGGACGAGACACCGCCGTTTCTCTCCCGAAGACCGTGAGGCTGCCCCACGGCCACCCTGCTGAGGGTCCTGTTCCCCCGCGGGGACAGGGGGCGGCCGGACACTGCAGAGGGGTCAGTGTGGGGCTGGCACCCACGAGGGGACGGGACCCTGCACCGCCCCAGTGCAGAACTACAGCTCCCAGCAGCGCCCGGGGCTGCGGAACCACACCCCCCAGTATGGCCCCGGCCCGGGACCACACCTCCCAGTATGCGCTGGGAGCCCGGACTACACCTCCCAGTACCGCGTCCAGCTGAACTACAGCTCCCAGCGCTTCACAGTGCCCGTCCCCCAGAGCCGTCCCTGCAACTCCCAGCGCTCCCACCAGCGCCCCCAGTCATCATCGCAGCTCCCAGTTGTCCCCCAGTTCCCAGTGACCCCCAGCTCCCAGTGCTCCTGACAGTTCCCACTGCTCCCCGCAGCCCCCAGCGCCTCCTAGTTCCACCCCAGCTCCCAGTGCCCTCACAGCTCCCAGTGCTCCCCAAAAGCTCCCGATGCCCCCACCCCGAGCTCCCCCTGCAGTTCCCAGTGCCCCTCCCAAGCTTCCAGAGCTCTCCCAGCTCCAAGTTTCCCTCTCTGCCCACCCAGCAACAGCTGCCCAGCACCCAGTACCCCCCAGTATCCCCCTCCCCACACACACCAGTACACCGGGTCACAGCTCCCAGCACGCCCAGTGCACTCTGCCCTACAACTCCCAGTGCCTCCCGTGCTCGTGGACTACAGCTCCCAGTAGCCACCAGTACAGGACGCCGCTCCCGGTGCCACCAGCACGAAATCACAGCTGCTACTGACACCGAGACAGGACACAGCTCCCAGTGTCACCGCCACAAAATGACAGCTCCCAGTGCCCCCAGTGCAAAATGGCAGGTTCCGGTGTCAGCACCACAAAATGACAGCTCCCAGTGCCCCCAGTTCAAGGCACAACCCCCGTTCCCCCATGGCAGCCGTGGCCCATCCGTAGGGGCTGTGGAGGGCTGCCGTGGGCAGCACCCCAACCCCAGGGCTGCCCTGTCCGTGTCTGTACCCAGCCGCGTTCCTGTCCCCGGGACTGTCCCCTTTGTCCCCCCCCAGAGGCCAGCGCTGCTCTGGGGCTCTCACTGCCCATCCCCACGTTCCCTGTCCTTTGCTTAATCCGCTTTCTGGAGCTAAAGCGGCCCCAGGTCCCCAGTAATCCCCTCTGTGGCCAGGGATTAATTCCCTGCGGGGCCGAGCCAGCCAGGCTGGCAAATAAATATCCAAAGATTTGGTGAAAACCATCTCTACAAGCTCCCACACACGCAGCCCCACTCCAGGCTCCCCTGGGTGACGGGGGAAACTGAGGCACGTGCTGGACGCTGGATAGAGCCCTGGGACTGGCACTGTCTGTGTCCCCTGAGTCCCTGGGGCTGGGGCAGGGAGAGGGGACCCCGGTCCGTGCCCTCAGCGATGGATGCAGCCGCAGGCTGAGGCTGGCCGGGCTGTCACACCCATGGCCGGGATCCAGCGCTCCGGTCTCGGCTTGCCCGGCCGGCGGGGCAGGGCGAGGGCGGCTGCCGTGGCCGCGGATGCCGGGATAGGGTGGGAGAGACGAGCCCGGACCTGTCTGTGCTGCCAGCCCCAGCCCACGTCTGGCTAGCCAGAATGGGATCACCCCCCTCAGCACCCCCAAATTTCCCCAGCAAAGCCACCCTGGGAGAGGGTCCTGGATGGAGGTGGTGGGTGACAACTCGGTGTTTGGGGCCATCCTGCTCTTGCTTCACACTGAGCCCAGCTTGATTGTGGGGTTTACTGGTGAGCCCCGGGGGTCCTGGTCACCTGGGACCCCCTCACTGGGCTCACAGTGTTCACAGGGACAGCCTTTAATGGGATTAACTCGCCTGCTTTCCTGCTTGGCTCCTGGTCCTGTCCCCCCACCAGGAGATCTCACTCTGATTTGGGGGGTCAGGCCAGGCTGGGACCCCATCTCTGCCCCCTGAGAGGGTGAATCCCACAGTCCCTGGGCTGTGGGCAAGGCCACGTTGGGAGCTGGCGTTGACATTGCCAGGATGCAGAAGGGTTCGTCCCTCCAAAACCTGCCCGGGGGTCACCTGCCACCCCGGGGGTGTCCTTGGAGCCCAGGGGTCGCTGGAACCCAGGGGTGTCACTGGTAGAGGTGGCTCCATCTGTGCTTCTGTCCCTGCTCCCCATCTGCCCCATGATCTCATCACTGCCCTGTAACTGCCTCGTCCCTTTGGGGGTCCCCCGGGGCACAGAGGGGCTGCGGGCTGAGATATGGGGATCACGGGGGTCAGGAGGATAGAGGGGATGGAGAGGACAGGGGGACACAGGGACACAAGGTCCAGAGGGACACGGGGCCAAGAGGATACGGGGATAGTGGGACACGGAGGGACAAAGGGACACGGAGCCAAGGGGACACAGGGGACACAGGGGTCACAGGGGACACAGGGGACACGGGGCCAGGGGGACATGGGGGGACAGAGGGACACGGGGGGACAGGGACAGGAGGACACAGGGGGCCAAAGGGGCCAAGGGGACGTGGTGACAGGGGTACACGGGGGGACAGGAGGACACAGGGACAGGGGCTCACGGGCTCGGGTCGTCCTCGCTCAGCACCCCCCCGGCCCCCCCGGCGCGCGCGGGGATTCCCCTCCGCCCCCCTTCCCACGTGGGCGCGGCCAATGGGCGCGCTCCGCGGGGCGGGGCTCAATAGGACACGCCCATTCCTGAGAGATGAGAGCCAATGGGAGACCGGGGGCGGGACAAGACGGTAAGGGGGCGGGGCCAGGGCACCGTGTAACAGATGCGGGCGGGGGGGGCACGTGGAGTGCGGGGGGGGACGTGAGACCACCGGGACCGGCCGGACAGCGGGACGGGGACACGGACAGGGGGGCAGCCAGCCCCGCGGGCACTGACAGGCGGGCAGGGGACAGCCAGCTCCGGGAGGGAACAGGGGACAGCCAGCCCTGGGCGGGATAGACACACGGACGGACGAGGGACAGCCAGATCTGCGAGGGAAGAGGGGACAGACGGTCCCGGGGGGACGGACGGACAAGGGACAGCCAGCTCCGAGGAGAACAGGGGACAGCGGGGCAGTTAGCCCCGCAGGGGACACTGACGGACAGGGAAGAGCCAGTCCCGGGGAGAGACAGGAGGACAGGGGAGAGCAGCTGGCGTCTTGGACAATTATCCGGGGGGACACGGGAACAGAGAGCCCAGCGCAGCGACAGACGGACAAGGTGACAAAGGGGACGCACACGCCCAGCGCCCCAGCTCCGGGAACGGGGCTGTGCTGAGCGTCCCGCGGCGGCTCCTCCGCCCGGCCGCGCACTGGGAGCCCGGCGGGGCGGCTCGGCGGCTGCTCCGCCGCCTTTCCCAGCTGGGGATGCAGCTCGGAGCCGCGGGAAGCCGGCGGTCGGGGCTCCGGGACACGGCAGCCCGACACTCACCCAGGGCCGCGACTCCCCGAAGGTAACGGAGGGACCGGGCAGGGAGGGATCAGGGGAGAGAAGGGGGCTCCGGTGGCTGCGGGAGGGTTTATTCCCAGGGTTTTATTCCCAAGGGAGTTGGGGAGGGGGGTCCCGCCGCGGGGATGTGTGGAGTCATTTGTGGTGACACGGTTGGCCGCGACAGGACGGTGACGACGCGACCTCTCCCTTTCTCCAGGGATTTGAAGCTGGGTCAGGAGATGGAAATGTCATTGTCGCGGCTTGGGGGCCCGGAGAAGTGAGCGGCTGAGACACCGGGGCACCGGGCTCTACTCTGCAGCTGGGCACCGGGACAGTCCCGAAAAACCAGCACAGCCCTGGGCAGAGTGGGCAGAAAGCGGGGATTATTACCAGACTGCAGGGGCACAGGACAATACCTGGGGGCCAGGAGCCGTCCCACCACCCACTTGGGGTTGGGAACATCGGCCTCTTGACCGGACTTTGGCACCCATCTGAGCCCGATGAGGAGCTGGGGCTGCATGTGAACCTATGCAGACCAGGAAGAAATACATTTTCCTGACTTTCCTTGCCTCTTGGCTCCTGCTTTTCTTCTTTGGAGGGGATCAGCTGCGCCGTTTCGCTTTCTTTTCTGGGAGGAAAGGAGAAGCCCGGAGGAACTGGCCCTGCTGGACGGATCGGACCCTCCTCAAAAGCTTTGCAGACCCCGAGGAGCTGCAGAGGGATGGGGACCCTTCCCTGCTGTCCCCCCGGGAGCGGCGGGCGGCATGGCTGAGCGTCTACAGGAGCAGCAGATGCCGGATGGAAACCTGCTTCGACTTCTCCAGGTGTGAGAGACATGGCTTCAAAGTGTTCACCTACCCCCAGGAACAGGGCCAGCCCATCTCGGAGACCTACGGCAAAATCCTCAGCTCCATTGAGCGCTCCCGCTACCACACCCTGAACCCCGAGGAAGCCTGTCTGTTCATCCTCAGCATCGACACGCTGGACCGCGACCACCTCTCGGGCCAGTACGTCCGGAACGTGGATGAGAAAATCCGCGGCTTTCCACTCTGGAATGGCGGCAGGAACCACCTCATCTTCAACCTCTACTCAGGCACCTGGCCCAGCTACACTGGGGAGCTGGGCTTCGACATTGGCCAGGCCATCCTGGCCAAAGCCAGCTTCGACACCAAGAGCTTCCGGCCTGGCTTCGACGTCTCCATCCCTCTGTTCTCCAAGGACCACCCGCAGCGTGGAGGGGACAGGGGCTGGTTGTACCAGGACTCGGTGCCCCCCAAAAAGAAATACTTGTTGGTGTTCAAGGGGAAGCGGTACCTGACAGGCATTGGCTCTGGCACCCGGAACGCACTGCACCACATCCACAATGGGAAGGACATCATCTCCCTCACCACCTGCAAGCATGGCAAGGACTGGGAGAAGCACAAGGACACGCGCTGTGACAAGGATAACGTCGACTATGAAAGGTGAGTCAGAGATGGGGTGAGAAGGGAGGGTCTGGGGTGACAGGACACCCCACAAGTGTTCCTGGCTCTCTGCGGGGTGCAGCCATGACAGTCTGTGGCGCCTGGGCCTCCAGAGAGGGGAGTTTTGGGTTCTCCTGAAGTGGATGAGGGTTTCATTGCACAGAGGGGAGTGAGGCATTGACTGCTCAGGGCTTTCCTGCTCTGTATTAAAGTTGGAGTAATCTGGCGAGAGCGGCTCTTATCTGCAATCGCTGCCACTGCCTCTAATACGATTTTCCTTTTTCCAAATGCTGATGAATGATGCTTTTCTTCTCCCTGCTCCTGCTCTCCCACAACGTAAACGTTTCTCTTGGAGATGAGCCCAAAATGTCCCCCCCTCACTGGCTCCACTGAAAATCCCACAAAACTGGTGGGTCTGTGGGCGTCCCAGTGTGGGCAGCCCTGAGCTTAATTGGTTAGTGGTGGATGGGAGTCCCCCTGTGTTCCCGCATCACAAATGGACACAGTGGCAGCAGCATGTGATGGACAGACTGGTGGAAAAACTGGGGGTACAAAGTTCTGTGAGTTGGGAGCAGGGACACATGCCAGCTCCCCACCTCCCCATCCCACTACTTGAGACCCATCACCAGTTGCTGAATTCAGGGCTGATAAACACAGATCCCATCCCACAGACAGTGGGCAGGTCCCCATCCCACTGCCTAGGGACATCCCCCAGCCACCCGGCTGGAGAGCAGATGGGGAGAGGCCACGTTGGGCATCATCCTCAAAGCGTCTTAGGAGGTGCCGGGAGGTAAAAGTGGAACTGGGGTGCTGGCACTGGGATTAGCTGGGGCTCTGGGATGGGTCACGCACCACGTGGCCCTGTCTGGAGGGTGCCACCAGCCCAGCAGGGTCAGCACTTGCAGCAAAGTCTTTTTGGGATGGGGCATGGCAGGATAGTGGGATTGGGAGGACAGTGGGCCCAAGGTCAGCCCCACGCTGCGCCAAGGAGCAGTCGGATAAGAATTCCCCCCCATCCATCCACCCAGGTAATCCCCTAATGCTGTTTGCAAATACAGGGAGATTTACACCTTTCCTGGGGTGGCTTTGGGCAGCAGATCAATGGGGAACACGTGGCACAGGGCAGCGTGCTTGTGTGTGACCCCAGCCTCCGCCACCCTGCTTGTCCCTATGGGACACCGGGCAAGAAACCACCGGCATCTCCTCCAGAGCCAGCTCTGCCCAACCTCCCGCGGGGATTGATGCTCTCATGCCCGGGGAGACGTTCCCAGACTTGGGCAGGGGACAGGCCAGCGGGGAGGCGAAAAAGTGAGACCCCAGCAGTTCCATTCGCCCCGTGTGTCGGGTGCTGTCACGGTGGAGGCAGCTCGGGGAGCAGAGGAAGGCCCTGCTGGGGGTTCCATCGTCCTTCTCATGCCCAAGGGGCTGCCTCAAACAATCCGGTTCTGTTCTGGGATAAAGGGCGGCTTGTGGCAGCATCGCGGCCCCGCTGCCCCGCTTTCGGAGCAGTCAGCGCGGGCTGGGAAAGGCTCTGTGGAGCCGCTGGTGCCGGTGGCACCGTGCCCGGCCGGAGCCACGGAGGGGCCGGGCAAAGGGAGCGCGGTGGGCGCTCGTCCCGGCTGCTGACAAAACAAGGAAGCCCTGACGGCGATTGCCCGGAAACCGCAGCGCGTCAGGAGCAAAGTATTTCCATCGGGAGGCTTCGGCCCCGCAGGCCGGCCGGCGCCAGCCTCCCCGCGGCACCGGCTGCCGGCGAGGGGAAGTCGCCCCTCGGGACGGTTCCCGCTGCCCACCCAACCCCGGCAGCGGGAACGGCCTCCCGGAGGTGCCGGGGGTCATGGCAGGGTTCGGGGTCCCCGAGGAGAGGTGACAGCCGGGTCTGGCCCCGGGGACGTGGCTGTCGCTGCTGTGGTTTCACGGGGGGAGGGGTCTGGGCGCTGTTTGAGCCGCTGTCACCCCGCCGGTTGCCCGGCCAGAAGTTTGAGAGTAAACGGGTCAAGGTTTTTGGTTTTAGAGACATTGGGGAGGTTCATCCAGAGGCGGATTTTATTCTAAATTCTGTGCCTTGGCATCGGGGCTGATTTCCCACATCCCAGAGGGCTGGGATGCACCAGAGTTCTCCAGCACCCACGGAGGTGACACAGCCTCAACTCCCAGCCTGGCACCACCACCGCTTTCCCACCGCAGAGACGCCCTTCCTCCGAGGACCAACACATTCCAAGAACTCGTTTTGGCCTTCCACCCAGCCGGCTGGACCATGCGAGACCCCCCCAGCCCATCCAGGAGCGGCTGCCCATCCCCGCGGGCAGGAACAGACGGGGTCTGTTCCGACCTAAAGTCAATATTGGATTTTCCGGCACGGCCGCAGGGACCCGGCAGCGGCCAAGCCTCTCCCCAGAACAGCACAGAAGGGGCTTTGACAGCCCCACGGGTGAGCCCGGCCGGGGGGGCCGCGCTGCTGGCACCCAGTGCCCACCCCTGAACGCTGCCAGGGCAGGCAGGGCTGGTCCTGCCCAGCAAGTCTGGGCATGGCACAGGAGTCGCTGCAGTTTCGGGCTCGGGGGTTCGGGTGGTGGCCTTGCGTGGGATGTCATTGCTGGAGGGTGGGAGGAGCTGGGTCGTGCCTTTGAAGGACACTGGGGTCCTATCCTGACCCCCCTTTTTTAAAGGATGCCCAGGTACATCTCTTCATCACCCAGGAGATCTCTGCTCCCACAAAACCAGGGATGTTCAGAGACTAAATCTGTCCAAACTGATCCTAACGCTGCCCTGGGTTGGCCCCACATCTGCCAGGTGCCAGCAGCACCTCCCGGGATGCTCACAGGAGGGGAGGGGGCCATGCCTGACCCCCACCCCATCTCCCACTCTAGGTTTGACTACCAGGAGCTGCTGCACAACTCCACCTTCTGCATCGTGCCCCGGGGCAGGCGCTTGGGCTCCTTCCGCTTCCTCGAGGCTCTGCAGGTACAGGGTGGGCAGGAGGACCAGGGATCCCCTCACTGGGGTCCAGGGGCTCTGTCCCAGCCTGCGGGGTCCCTCCACAGGCTGCCTGCATCCCGGTGCTGCTGAGTGACGGCTGGGAGCTGCCCTTTGCCGAGGCCATCGACTGGGGCAAAGCTGCTGTGGTGGGCAGCGAGAGGCTCCTGCTGCAGGTACTGGGTCCAGATCCTGCTCCCCACCAGGCACCAGACCCCCAATCCTAATGCCAGTGGTGGGGGAGCCCCCAGCCTAGTCTGAGGGTGAACAGCAGCTGAGCCTGGCAGTGCTCCTGTGGGCAGATGCAGGGAGAGTCTGACTCAGCCTGGAATGGGGGTCCCAGCCCAGCTGCAGTCCTGTGGCACTGTTCATCTCAGGGGGAAGGTGGGAAGCGTCTTCCCAGGCACAAACCCTTGGGAATGCTGGGCCCAATCCTGCTCCAGGGACAAGAGACGCCGCCCCACGGGGGGAGGGTGGCACCACATCTGTGGGCAGGGGCTGTCCCGTGGGATGGTTGGCACAGTTGAAGGGGACAGAGGCAAGGAGCCCAGGTGAGGTGAGGACCCCGCTGCTCCCCTGGCACAGATCCCCTCTGCCGTGCGCTGCATCCACCCGGAGCGCGTGCTGGCTTTCCAGCAGCAGACCCAGTTCCTGTGGGATGCCTACTTCTCCTCCGTGGACAAGATCGTGCACACCACACTGGAGGTGAGCCTCCCCACCCCAAACCCCCCTCCCCAGCTGCCAGGGTCACAGCCAGGGTGCTGGGAGTTTCACTCATGCCTCTGGCAGATCATCAAGGACCGTCTGTCTCCACACCGCTCCCGCTCCCGCTTCCTCTGGAACACGCTGCCCGGGGGGCTCCTGGTCCTGCCTGACTTCTCCACCCACCTCGGGGATTTTCCCTTTTACTACCTGCAGCACGGTAGGATCGCTGCAGCAAGAGCAGCAGCTGAGCACGGCAAACTCGGGGCGTGTCACAACACCTCTCCTTTCCCTTTCCCATCTTTTTTTTAGGCTACAGCCCCTCCAAGAAGTTCACAGCTTTCATCCGGGCGGTCTCACAAGCAGGGTCGCTGTCCCAGCCCATCCTCAGGCTCATCCAAGCTGTCTCTGGATCCCAGTACTGTGCCCAGGTAGGAGGAGCTGGGTCCCACATGCACCCTGGTGCAGCTTCTAGGGGTTCAGCAGGAGGATGGGGCTGGATGCTGTGGGTTGGAGAGGGGATGGGTGGGTTTAGGGGGTGTAGGGGATGGCTGACAGTGTCACCTTTGGGTGGGCAGAGCTGTGTTTGCAGCCCTCTGGGGTGGAGTGGGACCACCTGGAAGTTTATCCTGGTCCGAACTGCCATGAGATGGTTTTGGGATGCTCTGGGCTGGAGCAGAGAACCCACCACACCCCTCCAGCCACACCTGTCCTCCCCCTTGCAGATCGTGGTCCTGTGGAGCTGCGAGAAGCCACCACCCCCAAGTGGGAAATGGCCCCAAAGCGCCGTACCTCTGACCATCATCCAGGGCAGGAGGAAGGTGAGAGGGGCAGGGATCTGGGACACAGGCAGGCAGCTGGGACAGCCACGGCACAGCCCCACCCATCTGTCCTCTCTCCACAGCTCAGCAACCGCTTCTTCCCCTTCGAGGCCATCCAGACAGACGCGGTGCTGAGCCTGGACGAGGACACCAGCCTCTCCACCAGCGAGGTGAGGCCATGGTCCCGGCTCCCTCGGATGCTCAGTGGTCACCACAGGGCTGTCCCCATGTGCCCACAATCCCCTCCCGCGGTGGGTGACACCGCTGTGGGTGACCCCATGCCCATCCCATGCCAGGTGGACTTTGCCTTCTTGGTGTGGCATAGCTTCCCTGAGCGCATCGTGGGCTTCCCCACGCAGAGCCACTTCTGGGACCCTGAGCAGGGGCGCTGGGGCTACACCTCCAAATGGACCAATGAGCTCTCCATCATCCTCACCACTGCCGCCTTCTACCACAGGTACCAACCAGGGTGAGGCTGGTGAGGCTGGGGCCTCAGCCACATCCTGCCCCTCACCCCATTCTCCCCCCGCCAGGTACTACCACAGCCTCTTCACCGAGTACCTGCCCGCGGGGCTGCGGGAGCTGGTGGACGGGCTGGATGCCTGTGAGGACATCCTGATGAACGTCCTGGTGGCAGCTGTCACCAAGCTGCCACCCATCAAGGTGACCCAGCAGAAACAGCACAAGGAGGCAGTAGCCCAGCAGGCAGAGTGCAGGGATGGGGCTGCGGGGACACCCCTGCCCGGGCAGCAGAGCCCCTCAGCCGCACACTCTGCTTCTGCCAAGCTGAAGGACATGGCCGGCAGCCGGCGTTTCTCCCAGCGGCAGGACTGCCTCAACCAGTTGGCCGACTGGTTTGGCTACATGCCCCTGGTGTCCTCGCAGCTGCGCCTCGACCCTGTCCTTTTCAAGGACCAGGTCTCGGTCCTGCGCAAGAAATACCCAAGCTTGGAGAAGCCGTGAGGACTGCCGGGGTTGGGTCTGTGTCCCGTTCCCGGTGCACGGAGCCCTCCAGGAGCAGGCAGCAGCTGCTGACGGGGTTTTACTCGTTATTGGGTTTTACCAGTGCAATAAAGGAAGGTGGAGAGGTAGGATCTGGATGATGGCTGTGGGATGTGGGAGAGGCACTGGGAGCATTGGGAGCAGCAGCTTTTGGGTGCTCCAACTTTGGGTGCTTCTGCCGTCGGCACCCTGAGAATAACCCGGGCAACCCCCCCAGCCCTGCGGGGAGGAAGAGTCCTTCACCTTCCTGAGGGCAAACAGAGCAGCGATAAGAGGTGTATGTGACCTCCCTTCCTCCCTCCAGCTGAGTCCCCCAGCTCCCTGGGCAGCCCAGCACCCCATTGTCTCACAGCACAAGCTGGAGAAGGGAAAGGGGATGTTTCAGCTGTCTTTCCTCTCAGCTGAATAGAAATAGGGAATATTAGGCGGCTGGCCTCCAACAGCCGCTCTGGCTGCCACAGCGCTGGCTCTGTCCTTGGGTCCTACAGATACCAGAGATAACACCCAGACCCAATGTCCCCCCACACCCCCGTGTGCTCTGCTTTATTTTCCACACATGAAAAATCCCCCTGGGACACAAGGGCGGGAGTCAGTCGCGGGGGGGCTGGCATTCCTGGCAGTCCCGCATCTCCTCGGAGTAGCTCTCCACCTGGATGGTGGTGGTGTGGAAGCGGAAGGCGCCCTGCAGCCGGGAGCTGGCCTCTTCCAGCACCTCCTGAGCGCTGGCAGCTGCGTCTGTGAGGAGAAAATGTGGGGATGCAGGGGTGCGGGGAAACACTGACCCTCCCTGCCCAACACTGTGACACTCAGTGGTGGGGATGTGCACTGAGAGCAGCGGCTCTGGCACCCTGTCCCCCCGGTGTGACACTGGTGAAAATGTGCACCAAGAGCAGTGGCTCTGGCACCCCTGTCCCCCCGGTGTGACACTCACTGATGGCGATGTGCACTGAGAGCAGTGGCTGTGCCGCCGTCAGTGCCCAGATGTGCAGGCTGTGCACGGCCTCCACGCCCTGCACTGCCAGCAGCGTCTCCTGCACCGCGTTGAAATCCATCCCTTTGGGGGTTCCTGCGGAGACAGAGCCATGGGAGCTGCAAGGACGGGGCCCATGGCATCCATGGGTGACCCCCCCTGCCCAGAGCCCACCCCAGGGGTCCCTACCCTCCATGAGGACAAGGAGGACGTCACGGAGGATGGTCAGCGTTGTCCCCAGCACCAGCGCGGAGAAGAGGAAGGTGCAGATGGGATCCACAAACTTGTACTCAGGCTGGAGGGGGTGGGAGGGGGTAGGAGGGTGTGAGGCCCCTCTGACACCGTCACCTCACCCCAAATCCCCATCAGGACCAGCAGGCCGGGCACAGAGCCCTCTCTGTCTTGACCTGTGCCTGGCCACAGCTGTCTGGAGCTGCTGTCCCCGTGTCCCCAGCACCCCCTTTTCCCCCAGTACCACCCAGACCTTGAAGAAGATGATGTAGGAGGCAATAAGGACGCCGACGCTCTGCAGCAGGTCCCCCACCACATGGACGAAGGCGGCGCGGACGCTGGTGTTGGGCTGCTCACCACCTGCCCCGTGGTTGTGCCCATGCCCCGTCTGGTGCAGAGCCATCCCCATCCTGCGGGCAGGGCACTGGTGACACCCCAGGGCCCACCAGGCTCAGGAAGGGGACACCCCGGGAGGGCAGGGGCCGTGTGGCCACACATACACGATGTTGACGGCCACGGCGCAGGCAGAGGTGATGAGCATGACCCCACCCTCGATGTCGTAGTCACCCGAGAGCAGGCGCTGGGCGCCCAGGTAGACCAGGACCCCCGTCACCACCCAGATGGAGAGCACGGAGAGCAGGGCCCCCAGGATCTCTGTGGAGAGACCCCCCCACATTGCTACTTCACTGCCATCCCGAGCACCATTCCTGGCTCCCCCATAGTGTCGGGGCACAGTGGGGGCACCCAGCGCTCGTCCCCAGAGATGCTCCTTGTACAGGGTTGGCAGTGCCTTTGCCTTGCCTTCCTCATGGTTCCAGCATTCTGCCAGGGCTCCCCAGGCCCCTCAGGGCACCCCAAAGCCCCTGGTCCACTCGGGGAGGGCACTCTGGGCTGCTCTGATGGCATCCCCAGGGCAGTGCCACCATGTTACCTGCCCGATACCATCCAAAATTCATGGTTTTGGTGGGGGGACGTGAAGACACCCAGAGTGCAAAGAGGCTGATCATGATGCTGGCAAAGTCCGTCAGGAGGTGGGCAGCGTCCGTCAGGATGGCCAGGCTGTGTGCCAGGTACCCTCCTGCAGACACAGGACATCAGGGGGACATCATGGGGCGACATGGCAGGGGTCCTTCCCCGAGCTGGGCACACACCAGCTCACCCCATGCCACAGTGGGTCCCACTGGGTGTTTTGACCCACAGAAAGCCAACAGGGAGCTCTGGCCGCACCCACAGCAGGGACTCAGGATAAGAGGGGCTCTGGGCAGCCCCTCGAGGTGACCCCATGGGGGCAACCCCGAGGGACCCCGCACTCAGCACTCACCCACGGCTTCCCCCACCATGAAGAAGAGGCAGATGCCAGCAGCCAGGTAGAGCTTCCTGCGCGCCCGCTGCTGCTGGCCGGGGTGGCCGTGGGTCCCTCGCGTGTGGCAGTGCTGGCCACGCCGTGTCCCCAGCTCCAGGGCAGGCGCCTGTTCCTGCACCGCGTCCTTTTGCGCAGCCCCCACATAGGACCTGCCGGGTAAGGGGCTGTTTGGGGCTGGGAGGACTTTAGGGAGCGGGTTGGACCCTGAATGCTCCCCCCCAGCGCGTTCCCCGGCCAGACTCCACTCGGGAGGCGCACAGCAAAGAGGGGACGCGGCATCCCCAGCCCTCCCGGCACCCCCGTACCCGCCTGGGCCCCCGCTCAGGAGGTGCCGCTTCTCGTCGCCGGCTGCCATTCTCCTCCGGGTCGGGGGGGTCGGCGCGGGTGACCCCGGCGTGTGGCCGGCGCTGGTGGCAGCCGGTGTCCTCGGCTCGTGTGAAGAGCCGGGATTCGTGTGCAAATCCCGGCTGGAGGAGGGACGGCCAAGCCGGCTGCAAAGCGCCCGCCGTGCCTGCCTCAGGCTGGGCCCCCTCGCCCGCCCCTCGGGGGGCTGCTGGTGTGGGGGAATTGCTTCGAGGCCCCCCCAGAGCGTTCCCAGGAGCCACACAGCCGGGCTGGGTGCAGCCCCCGAGGCAGAAGGGGATGGAACATCCTCATGTCCCCTCCAAAGGCACACGGTGACCCCCGCTCCCCGCTTTGGGGAGTCCTCGGAACCCCCCAGTTTAGCTCCAGCTGTGTGATGGATAAGCCTGGACACCCCCCTTCCCCCATTCCCCCCCCCCCCGCCCCCACAGCAGGGACCCCTGCCTCCCGCCCTGCGTGAGCACCGTTAATTACCTCGGGGCTAATTGCACTTGTGGCTCAGCTCTGCGTTCTGCCTCAGTTTCCCCTTGTGCCCCGCTGAGCAGGACTTATGTTTTTGCAGGAGAAAAGCATTTATGGGGTACTTTTGCATTTAGGATGTATATTTGCTTTTATGGCGTATTTTATTTCATCCAAGGTGTATTTTTGAGCTCAGTCAGCAGCAAGCCAGCAGCTCGATGCCAAAACCATCCCCATTTCTGGGGCTGGCCCAGCCTGGAGCATCCTCAGCCCCCCTCGTGCCACATCTCCAGCCCAGGGCAAGCTCTGGACAGGGCATCCCGTCCCCAGGAGATAAATCCTGCCGGGTGCCGACATCCCGGTCAGGCGGCCAGGAGCGGCTGCCAGCACTGCCAGAGCTGCTAATGAGGCTGGAAATTAAGAGCTGGACCGGAGGTGTCCCTCTGCCACGCCGGATGCTGGCAGGGACACCGATGATGGCACCAGCCTGGCAAACCCACCCCCGGTGCTCACCGCGGGGCTGGCGAGCCGAGAGCCAGAGGCGAGGAAGGAAATAACCACCCGAAACACCAGTTTTCTTTACAAAATCCACAAATTTCAAATCCGTGACAATTATATACAAAACAAGGGAATTATAAAACGTGCGGAATTTTCCTATTTGCACCCGTATAGAAAAGTGTCCTGTGCTGGAGCAGGCGCCGGCTCGCCAAGGCTGCCGGTCCCTGCCGTGTGTCCCCCCCATCCCAAATCCGTCGCCGGACATCCTGTGTCCGGGGGCGTTTCTCCCGCGCCGGCAACGTTGCTGTGGCTACAGGGAAGCTGCCGAGGGAGAGGATGGGGTGATCAAGGAGGGCTCAAGCCCCCAAGAGCTCCCCCATGGGTGCTGGAGGGTCCTGGGGAGGTGGGTTCTGCCCCTTACCCATCACTGTCCTCTCGGGCGCTGCGCTCTCTTCCACCTCTTCTTCCTCCCCATCAAAGTATTCCTCATCTTCCTCTGCTGCAAACAAGCGGCCAAAGGTCACCAGGAGCCACCAGGAGCCACCAGGAACCACCAGGAACCACCAGGAGCCACCAGGAAAAGCAGTGGGTGACACCAGCTGGGTGGGGGTCTGTGAAGGGGTGTTGGGGGCTGAATTACCGGGGTCGAAGTCCAAGGCGTGGATGGCCTCGGTGAGGTGGTCCAAGCTCACAGAGAAGGCGTCCATGCTCTCATAGCCCTGCTCGATCTTTTCCAGACGACCACCCTTGGAGGCCTCCACGATCCTGGGCAGGGAGAGCATGGATGGTGTGTCCCTGTCCCCTTGCTGAGCTGGGGGACTATGGGGCACCAGGGCAGGGGGCCAGAGCATCCCCCACTAGCCAAACCCTGCCCGTGGGGCTTGGATCGTGGGGATTTCCCCAGTCTGAGCACTTACATTTTTATGAGCTGCTTGGCATTCTGTGGAGAGAGAGTAGGGGAAGGAGGAGGAGGAGAAGGACAAGAGGGAGGAGAAGGAGGTGAGTGAAGCCACAGCAGCCACCAGGTCGCCCCCCACAGTGGGATTCCATGGGGCACCAGTGAGGAAAGGGGCAGGTTTGGGGGTCTCACCATGAGGAAAGCAGCGCCCCCGGTCTCCTCGGCTGCCTGGATGGCTGTCTCCACCAGCCGGCTCGACTTCTCCAGCTGCTCCTTGTACTGGCAGATGAGGCTCTGGATGAAGGCGGTCTTGTCTGCCTGCTCCTGCGAGATGCGCTGCAGCAGCTCCGCCTTCTTCTCCTCCAGCAGCGCTGCCAGGGCATCAAAGCGAGCACAGAGCTCCCGCTTGGCCGCCTCGCTATTCTCCTGCGGGGACAAGGGACAAGGGATGCCACCTCTGTGTCCCTCCGGCACCCACAACATCCCAAGGCTTCCCTGCTCCATGGGCTCCACCCCACTCCCGGCCATGCCCAGCTTTTGGGGTGGCTCCTTTTCCCCTTTCCTCACCTCGGTGCTCTGGCAGGAGTCCTCCAGCTGGGAGATGATGGTCTGGATCCGGTCATTGCCCGCCACAAGCATGGAGATGCAGTTGTTCAGCTCAGTCTGGTGAGGGACAGAGAGAAGAAGTTTTAGCTCCTGTTTAGTTCCTTTAGACAGGAACTTGTCCCATCCCAGCATGGGGACAGGCTGGGCATTGCTTGTCCCCAACTCTGCTCCCCCAAATCCCTCACCAGCCAGGGCTGCTCTAAATATAGTCTGTCTCCTGGGCGCAGTCACCCTGGGGCTATTAATACCCCGTGAGCCAGTCCTGGTGTTATTTGTCACTGTCCTAGCTCAGCAAATCGCCGTGTCCCCCACAGCACCCCCAGGTCCCCCCCACGGCACCTTCTGTCCCTGGAAGACACTTTGCAGAGGAGCCACCTCGCAGTCCTTGTGGGCACCGAAGACTTTGCACATGGAGCAGGTGGGGACCTCACAGGTGACGCAGTAGATGTTGATCCGCTCATCCTCGTGCTCCTTGCACATGGGGTGCTCGCCCTTTTTCAGTGGCCTGCTGGAGAGGGTGGCATGGCCACAGTGATGTCCCCATCAGGGTGACATCCACACGAGGGTGATGTCCCCACTGTAGGGACACCCCTGCCACCACTGCACCCACTGTGGTGACACCCCCACTGTTGCCCCAAAATCAGGTCCCCAGGAAAGAGGCCAGATCCTGGCATAACTCCACAGCTGCTCCTTTGGGAGCTGCCAACCTCTGTGCCTCTGTAAACCCCAGTTTGTCCCAGTTTAGGCCACCGTGACTCTGGGCATGGCAGCAGGTGGCGCTGGGGATGGGGGGGCTGCGATCCAGAGGCGCTGTACCAGTGCCTAATTTTAGCCTTGTGCTGCCCAGATTTATTGTCACCCATCATGTGACTGGGGTGGGGACACACAGAAACCCCCAGGGGGTCCCAGACGGGGGCTGCAGCTCAATTGTCCCATCCACAGCAAGGAGGGACATGGGGACAAGCCAAGCCTCTGGAACAGGGACAGGTCTGGTCCCCCCGGCCCCCCAGCAGCCAAGGACACCTGCAACTTGCCATCGTGCCTGTCCCCATGGCTGTCACACAATATTTACAGCGGTTCAGGGAATTTGGCCGGGGCCACTGCTCTGTCTCGAGAGCCTGTGACCCCTCTGTCCCCCACCAGCTTCATGTTTGTACCCACTGGGGGTGCCCCAAACTGTCCCTCTGTCCCTTATCAGCCTCAGTGCCTGTTGTCACAGGCTGAGCCTGGCTTTGTCCCCCACACCTCTTATCTCCCATCGAATGTTCCAGCAAGAGCACCTGAGGGGCAGCAGGACGTGCCCAGCTGCCACCACCCCTCAGGGACCTGCCATCCCCCAGAGGCACAAACTGCTCAGGACAGAGGGGAGAATTGGGCTGGGGGAGGAACTTCGGGTCATGGGAGGAAGATTTTGGTAGAGGGAGGAAGATTTGAGTCAGGAAAAGATTTGAATTGGGGATCACTGAGCAGAAAGACCTCTCCAGGTGCAATCTTTGGGGTCTCAGTGCTGGTGCTGGGGCATGGGAGGGGGCCATCCCCACATCCCCATGTCCCCATATCCCCATGTCCCCCCCAGTCACAGCCGCCCATGCCCACCTGGAGCACTCTTGCTTGTAGATGTCAATGATGTTCTCCACGAGCAGGTTCCTCTGCAGCCCGTAGACACCATGGCGGTCCAGCAGCACCTCGTGGCGGCACGAGGGGCACCGGAACCGACCCCCCGAAATCAAACTGCCCCGGCCCTGCCAGTACGGGTTGGCGGCCTGGGAGGGGAAGATGAACATTGAGGGGGGGTCCATCAGTATCCCCACAATATCCCAGTGCCCCCCAGCCTGGGCATGGGCACCCCACCTCACCTGGAAGACGTCGTTGGCGCACTTGCGGCAGAGGTTGTGCTGGCAGGGCAGGATCACCACCGGCTTGCTGAACATCTCCAGGCAGATGGGGCAGATGAGCTGCTTCTCCAGGCTCTCCATGGGGCTGCCATCCTGCAGGATACCGGCTTGGAAGTCCATGGGCTCGTCAGTGCTCTTCTCTCAGCGCTCTCGCTGCCGGCACCCCTCGCCCCGCTATTTATAAATCGCTGGCTGTCACGCGGATCCCGATCCCGGCGCGGTGTCGGGTGTCCGGGGACAGCACCTGTCACACGGTGGTGAGCCATCGGGAAGGGCCGGTAAACAAGATGGGCACAGGCTGTCCAGGAGGCATGCCCGCCCGTGCCGTGGAGGTGCCCAAACGGGAGCCACGGGGTAAACAGGGCCACGCGCTGCCCCGCAGCCAAGTGGTTGTACATCCTCAGACCAGCCTGGACCCAAAACAGCGTCAGAGTGGGGGCAAGGAGGGGCAAACACCAGCCCCGTGGTCATTAGGACATTGTGATGGTTCCAGAAATCAGGCAGAGCTGAGCCAGCTGCACCAGGGGGCAGCTTAAACAGAGTTTGTCCCCTTCCCCACCCAAAACACAACCACTTCTGGGGTGCAAACACATCTCGCCAGTGACTCCCTGCGTGCTTGGAGGGGAGAGGAAGCTCTGGGGAGACACAGCCCCCATGCCTGGCACATGCAGCGGGGTGCTGTCTCCCCAAGCAGGGGCTGGGGTCTCCTCTATGACCCCAGATACAGCGAGGGCTTCTCAGGCTGCTCCCCCCAGCGATGTCACAGCCATGACCCAGCTGGCTCTGCTGCTGGGGTTCAAAAGCTGACCCAGAAACGGCTGGGGGCGGGGGGGCGAGGGTGAGCACAGCCCTGGCTGAAAACAGCCCCGGACACGATGCCCAGCTGGCCAGGAGCCAGTGCTGGCCACAGGGAGAGCTGTCAGCACCGGCAGCTGCACCAGCAGAGGGTAACCCTACCCTTGGCACAGATGGGTCAGGGTGGGGGGACAGGGTGGGGTAGCTGCAGTGCCCACAGTGACTGCAGGCAGGAGGTGGTGCAGGGGTGCAGGGGGTACCTGGGTACACAGGTGTAGGTATGCAGGGATGCAGGGATGCACGGGTACATGGATAAATGGATGCACAGGTACATGGATGTAAGACATATGGGCACCTGGGTGCACAGGCACATGGTGTCGGGGTGCACTGATCCCCTCCTCTCCCTTCCCAGGGCAGCCCCACAGCTGTTTCGGGGCTTCTTCCGCCTTGGCTCACGTGTGGAGCAAGTGACTGTGCCGGGACCCGCCAGGCATATCTTGCAAAATTGTTCCTGTTCTGGCACTTGGGGCTCTGCCAGCGAGGTGCTGGCAGGAGAACAGGGCTGGCTGTGCAGCTGGGAGGGCAGGCAGGGGTTGGACCCTGCCTGGACCCAGACAAGACCTGGCCCTGCCCTGGGTGACATTGATTAACTAATTGCTTCTGGACTCGATTAAGGGGATTCACAGGAACAGAGGAGTTGTAATGCCCTAAGCAGCTTTCCAAACCCACAAGGGGCTCGTTGGCCCCTAATTGGCTTGGGACAGCTTAGGCAGGACCCAGGGCACTAATCACCCCTGGGATCCTTCCCAATTAACCCTGGAGAGCACACTACAGGAAAGAATCTCCCTCTGCTCGGTCTTTAAAGGGCACTGAGCAGTAGGTGGCCCTGGCTTCTCCCAAAATGTCCCTGTGATGGCTTTGCAATAGTTGAGGAGACAGCAGGGCCTGTGACAGGAGCCCTGCGCCCCCAGCTCCTGGGCATGGGGAGCACTTCCAGCCCTGCAGCCTGGGGAGGAAAGGGGGCCATGGCACAGAACAGGGAACAGAGAGGGGTGACAGCTCTTGTGTCACTGTCACAACAAAGCCAGAGCACAATCAAGGGCAAGAGGAGCTATACTGATATTTTCTGCATGCCAAGCTATAAATCATCGAATCCCGGAATTGTTTGTTTTGGAAGGATCTTAAAGCCCATTCAGTGCCACACCTGCCACGGGCAGGGACGCCTTCCACTGTCCCAGGCTGCTCCAACCTGGCCTTGGACACCGCCAGGGATCCAGGGGCAGCCACAGCTTCTCTGGGCACCGTGTGCCAGGGCCTGCCCACCCTCACCGGCAACAATTCCGTCCTAATTAATAAACAGACATTTAAGTAATTAATGTATTAATTAATACAATTAAAACGCCCACCGCCCTCGCCCCGCCCCTTCATCTGACCAATCACAACGCCCTGTGCCCGGAGTGGGAGTGACCACGCGGTGGGCATGGTGGGGTGGGCGTGGCCGCGGCTGAGAGAGGCGGGCGGGCGAAGCGCAGCCGTAAGATGGCGGCCGGGCGGCGGCGGCGGCGGCGCTGAGGTAACGCGGCTTTTTCCGGCCCGGGGGCGGCCCCACATCCTCCCCAGCCCCCGGGGGGGTTGTAGCGGGGCGGGATCCGCGCTGCAGGCTGGGGAGGCCCGCTACCCACTGCCGCGGGCAGGGCCCAGCGGGCTGGCATCGTCCCCCCCTCTGGGGCGAGCGGTGCGCCGGTGCTTCCCTTCATAACCGCAGGTGGGGGCCCGGTGCGGCCGCCCTCAGCAGGAGGGGTGCATATATATTATCTGTATTATCTATATTATCTATATTATTTGTGTATTTATATTATTCCATAATTGCCGCCGTTAACGCGGCGGGCGGCCCTACCCGGGCCCGCAGGAGCGAGCGGCGGTGTCCGCGGACCGGAGCGGGGCCAGCGGCAGCCCCGGGCTCGGCTCAGTGATAGGGCCGCGGTGACAGCCGGCTCCCGACACGGAGGGACGTTGTGTGCCCGCTTGGAACCCGGTGTGTGGGGAACGCAGCGCGGTGTTTTCCCCCGGAGTTGTTTGGCCGCTGGGGATATTACAGCTCCTGCCCTGGTTGGCCCATTAGATCTCAATGTACAGGCTCTAATCTGGAGCTGCAGCCCTGCTACAGGTGCAGCCTCGGCCCATCCCGTGAGTGGATTCTCCTGGTAGCGCGCCTCTCACACACGTCACACCTTGGTTCAAAACCTTACTGCAAATGTCCATCACGCAGCTTTGCTGAAAGGTTAAAATATCTCTGTAGCATTGCCTGAGACTGATGATACCTTTTTTCTCTCTCTTTTTCTTTTTTTTTTTTTTTTTCATAAAATAAAAAAAAAAGTGGAAATACTTGAAAGCTTCCTACTAATAACAGGCCGTTCCAATGTGGTCCTTATTGCCTGACATAAAGAGAATTACCTTTATCACTGGCTGTCTTAAAGCTATTGTAGTTCTGACCTATCAGTGTGATTTTCTTTATTTATTTATTTATTTACTTACTTACTTTTGATTTTGCGTTTCATTCTGTTTGACCAGTGATCCTTGGCTAGTCAAGCTTTTATTTTTTATTTTAATTTACTGCTGTCTCTAGTCAGTTGTCCTGTTTCAGTTTGGTTGTGTGGAGGTGGTGCTGGTGTTTGGTTTTTAATCTTCTAGGGCAGCGTGCAGGGAGGGTCATAAATCTGCAGCAGGGTTTGGTGGCTTTTTTTTTTTTTCTTTCTATTTTTTGCGTGTGTGTGTCTCTTGTTTTACTTTCAGAGCAATAACTTAACTTTTGTCCCTTGCTCTGTTGAGCAAAAGTGAAAGTTAGATGCTGGGTGCAAACTTCTGCAATCAGTTATCCTTTTAACCTTTCATAGCTGTAGATTCCTCATGCAGAGGAGGCTTGGTGAAAAATCAGCCACCTCAAAAAATAAACCGGGAGCGACTGAAGCTTTCTCTTCTCTGAGTAAGACAACTTAATTGTAACAGAAACGTTTGCTCCTGCAGTCACCTCCACAAAAAGGCAGTTAATTAAAATCTGTTACTGCCCAACCAGGGGCTTCTGCTGGGACCTCCTGTGCTCTCCAGGCTGGATGGGGAGCATGACACCCTCCTGTTATTCCTGCAGATGCTCATGGAAGACACTGAGGGAGCGGAGCAGGAGCGTTCTCGATACTCCTGTCTTGGCACGATACCAGTCTAGGTTTGAATTCTTGCCACCTTGAACATGCTGGGGGCTGTATTTGAATTTTGAACGAAAAGATGTAATTTCACTTTCACCTGGTCCAGGTTGTGACAGGTGCAGGTTTATGGAGGAACTTCTGGAATATTCTAGCACTGAACCCCCATTAATGGCGGGGTCTGGGCAGGCCAGCCCCTAGGGGGGAAAATACAGCCCGGTTCCTGTGCCTAAGTTTTAGTTCTGTGGGTTTTTCCCCCTTCCCCAGAACCTTTGCTCTTGAAGATGGTGAGTAGCCAGCCTAAGTACGATCTAATTCGGGAGGTTGGTCGTGGCAGTTATGGTGTGGTGTACGAAGCGGTCGTCAGGAGGACCTGTGCCCGCGTGGCCGTGAAAAAGATCCGGTGCCACGCTCCCGAGAACGTGGAACTGGCTCTGCGCGAGTTCTGGGCCCTTAGCAGTATCAAGAGCCAGCACCCCAACGTCATTCACCTGGAGGAGTGCATCTTGCAGAAAGATGGCATGGTGCAGAAGATGTCCCATGGCTCCAGCTCCTCCCTGTACTTACAGGTACTCGAGGCTGAGGGAACGGGGTGGAAGGAATTGGTGACCGTGAGCTGGGGGGAAGGAGGTGGGGCAGCTGAGGTCGTGGGTTTGAGCTGTGCTCAATTAGGCCAGGGGATTGTTGGCATTGCTGACAGCCAGAATTTAACAGAGATCTTTAAAAAAAAAATGGAACAATCACCTGGATCTTGGGTTTGAAGTTGTGCTGCTCTAAAAGAGTTCAGAATTTGTATTTAATGCAAATCTGCTTTGATGATTTGAGGAAGCCCTGCAGGTGAAGCCCAGGGGAGGTGCAGGCTGTGGAGTTCTTGGCAGATGCAGGTTAAAGAGCACTCTGTGCTGGGACAGAGCTTGGAGGAATTCCATCCTGGGTGGCCTTGGAAGAGGAAATCAGTATCTTGATTTATAGGAAGCCAACAGTTAAAATTCTTTCAGAAACAAGAAAGCACATCATGAACTGTAATCTCTTCAAAGAAGAGTGGTAAAGATATAAATAAGGGAATACTTATCACTCTGAAAGAGTCTTTTAAGTTTGAAGATGTGTATGTTTGAAGATAGAAAGACATTGAAAGACAATCTAATTAATTCCCTTGTCAAGAAGCAGCCCCAAGTATAAATCACCCCTGGGCAGAAATTTGTGTTTCTGATTTAAAAAGCCAGCAGCCTGCTCAGTGTTTGCTGTGTTATCCCTAGTCAGCTGTTATTATTTCGGTTTTTACTGTCATTCCTGCTGCCTGGTGTGGACCCTTTGTTGGTGAACAGCCCTGCAGATGCCGGGTGCTGTCTGAGCCTGAGAACCAGGATTCTTGGCTTTGCCAACTCTCTGTGGCTTGGGAGCTGTTCCTGACTTGTTTTCATGGAAAAATCAGGATAACATGATACTGGCCAGCTCATGGGGGAGAAGTCAGAGCCTTGCCTTCCTGGTTTTACCGGTGCTGCCAGGGGCTGCTGCCACCTCTCAGGGGCAGATGTGCAGCGGGGAGCTTCAAAAGCCCCGGGGTGGAGCTCAAGGTGGGGAAGAGCTTCCAGCTGACCCCCAGCACTGGCTGGAATGGAGGTGCTGGGGAGCAGCTCGCACAGGGAGCCTGCCAGGTGCAAACAGCACAGATTGTTTTGCTGCTCTAGGGAGAGGAGCAAAGGGCAGAGCTGAGCTGACTGGCGGGGTCAGTGTGTAGCAGCCTGGGCTAAACCAGGGACAGTCAGACCCCTCCTCGGCTCGGTCTCTCCTGGGTGATGGTACAGAGCTGAGCTGCTGCTGTGTGTGAGGAGGCTGAGGAAGGGCTGTCCCCCTCTCCTGAAGGGCTCTGGGGCAGATTCTCGGTGCCAGCTGAACCAAATCTGTAGTTTGAGTCCTGACTCAGCCTTGTCTGCTGGTGCTTTGCCACTGTCACAGATGTGGGGGGTGGATTTTGTTGTCTTAACCCTCATAATATCTGCAAATGCAGCTCCTGTGACTCCATGTTGGTGCCCTCTTGGCAGAGGAGACTCCCTGCTCTCCTGAGATACCCTAATCTCACTGTTCCTGACTACAAACCCTAAATAAGGCATTTTTTTAGCTCTAAAATAGATTTACTGTTTAAGTTGGACTGGAAAGATAGCTGTAAATGACTATCATTTTTTTTTCTCTTGAAAAGGTGACTTTTAAAAAGCATTTCAAAATGCTTCTCTAGATATTAATACACCCCTTCATTTTTGAAAGCCAGTTTGATTTACTATCCATTGGTTTACTACTGACAGAAATAATTGCAGGACTTTCCTTCCAGAGCCACCTCAGAGGAGCTGAAGAGGCAAATGCAGTTGTGTAAATAGGATTAATAAAAGTGACTGCAGGTTTTACTTTGCTTTCTGTGTGAAACAGCTATAAGAACTGGCTGTTCAACTTATGTTCCTGAAAATACCATGTGGGTAACGATGGGGTGGGAAGGGTGTTCCGTGCTCAGCTGTGCCTGCAGATCAGTGTTCTCCTGAGTTCAGAGCTCCTGTGTTAACTTGCTGGAATTCATTCATGTCTCAGGAATGGAGAACAGGCTTTAAAGATCTCTCATGGATAAATACAGCTGTGTGGAGTTACTTGTGAGACTTTGTTTGTCCCAAGAAGCTGTTGGCAAAGTGGGTGCGGCAGGCTTTGTCAGGGTGGGACACTGTCCAGCTGGGACAGATGGGAGGGCAATGGCCACTGGGTATCTTGAAAAATACTGTTATCAGGGTCGAGCTCTGCTTCTGGGCAGGAGCCTGAGCTTGATATGCTCCACACAAGTGAAGATAAGGAGGCTGGCAAGTATATTGTGATTTTTTTTTCTCTTTTACATAAAAACATTTGCATGATGTTCTCTTTCCCTCGTTGTGGTATCTTGCTCTCTGGATTGTTGAGAGAAGGGTCAAGCAGTCCTAGAATGGTCTGGGTTGGAAGGGATCTTAAACCCCATCTCATTCCCATGGGCAGGGACACCTTCCACTATCCCAGGTTGCTCCAACCTGGCCTTGGACTCTTCCAGGGATCCAGGCAGCCAGAGCTTCTCTGGGCACCCTGTGCCAGGGTTCCCCCAGCCCCACAGGGAACAATTCCTTCTGTGTACCTAACCCAAATTTCCCCTCTCCATGAAGATCCCGATTTCATGCATTTTTCCATCGTATCCTTCTCATGATCATCAGGTAGTTATGACCTTCCTTTTCCTCGTTGCAGCTTGTAGAAACCTCATTAAAAGGAGAAATAGCCTTTGACCCCAAAAGTGCTTATTACCTGTGGTTTGTGATGGATTTCTGTGACGGAGGAGACATGAATGAATACCTGTTGTCCCGCAAGCCCAACCGCAAGACCAACACCAGCTTCATGCTGCAGCTCAGCAGCGCCCTAGCCTTCCTGCACAAAAACCAGATCATCCATCGGGACCTCAAGCCCGACAACATCCTCATCTCCCAGGGCAGGGCGGACGCCAGTGACCCCGAGCCCACGCTGAAAGTGGCGGATTTTGGGCTGAGCAAGGTGTGCTCGGCCTCGGGGCAGAACCCCGAGGAGCCAGTCAACGTCAACAAGTGTTTTCTGTCCACTGCCTGTGGCACCGACTTCTACATGGCCCCTGAGGTGTGGGAGGGACACTACACGGCCAAGGCAGACATCTTCGCCCTGGGCATCATCATCTGGGCCATGCTGGAGAGGATCACCTTCATTGACACTGAGACCAAGAAGGAGCTGCTGGGCAGTTACGTGAAGCAGGGCACGGCCATTGTGCCCGTGGGCGAGGCACTGCTGGAGAACCCCAAGATGGAGTTGCTCATCCCCGTGAAGAAGAAGTCCATGAACGCTCGCATGAAGCAGCTGATTAAGGAGATGCTGGCGGCCAACCCACAGGACCGGCCGGATGCCTTCGAGCTGGAGCTGAGACTGGTCAACATTGCCTTCAAGGACAGCAGCTGGGACACGTGAGGGGGCTCAGCCTGGCAGGCAGAGCCTGGACTCACCTGCAGGGGGTACTTTTACCTAACTGGAGTTTCCAGGAATGTTGTGTTGGCCGTGGTGTGAAATCCCAGAGTGAGGCTGTTCCTTGGTGTGCACTGGCAGGGAGATGTTGCAAGAGCCAACACTACTTGATTTCCAGCACTCTGTCATGGAGTGTCTCACACATTCCAGTTTCCTATGTCAGTATTAGGAACTCTCATGGAAGAAGAAAAAAAAAAAGATTTGCATGCTGGCAGTGCAAATCTTGAGGCTTTGTAATGTAATCTGTGTATATATTTATGTATATGAGTGACTGGGAGTGTGTGGCATTTAAGTTATTTGCTGTGGGTCTGGATGATTGGAGTCTACTAGAAATCTGGGTGAAGAAGGTGAGTGAGATAAACTTCTTCTTCCCCGGGCCTGAATGGCTTTATTATTTATTTTTGTTATCTAATTTCAAAGACTTGACTTTGTAAACAAAAAAAAGAAGCAATGCAAGGGGATCAGCTGCTTTTGAAGTGCTAATGTGGCTGATCTTAGCACTTAGAGCTTAATGAGCTCATCACTGAGGGAGTCAAATTAAAAATCTACAGTCAGGTGCTGGCAGGGGGGGCTGGGTCATTGATCATTTGATTTTGCTTTTATTAATCAATTAATCTGCCTTTCCTCAATATGCTCTCTGCCCTGGTGTCCATAATCCCATAGCACCTTGAGGATTTATCTCAGCAGAATTCTGTGCCCTCACTTTATGGCAACATGGATGAGGGACTCCAGCAGCATAATCTTAAAATCCTTCAAAATGTGGTGGCAGCACAGTTTTCCCACTAACTGAATCCAACTAATAATCCCAACAGTCATGGCCTTTCCTCTCTGGCACTGCCCCAAATCCAGTGGGGATAAGAGGACAGAGGTGGCTGTGTCCTGTGGCTCTCAGCTGCTGTCAGAGCTGGGAGAAAGCTCAGTCACAGGTGTGTGAAAGGTGGCAGTCTGGGTTGATTTTTTTTTTTAATATTTTTCTTCCTTTTAAAGAAGTGATCTTTATTTAAAAGCACAGATGGGAGGATGGGGGGTTTGGAGCAGTTGGAAGCTGCTTATCCCCAGCTCTGGCTGCACAGAGTAGATTGAGGCTCGGAGAGGTTTCACTGAGGCCACCTGACACTGCAGGGCTGACAGCAGCTCTTTGTACCAGCGCAACACTTTGTTCTTTTGGGTGCAGGGCTGACCTTTCCCATCCTTAGACAAAAAGTCTAACCTTTTGCAAAAAAAGCAGAGTCTTAAAATTGCCTTTAAAGCTGCAGGAAAGGCCAGTTTTCTTTACAAAATTCAATTTAATTTTTCTCCCCCACCCAAATCTTACCTGAAAATGGCTGTCAGTATTTCCTTGTATGGTTTGCTTTTTGAATATACTGTTTCCTCTTAGTGCTGGGATGGCAGTTCTGGGCACTCAGTGTTTATTCTTCGAGTGCAGATAAACAAAATAGGATTTTTTTGTTTTTCCAAAAGCAAAGGATTCTGATTCCACCCAACTTCTGAGGCTTTACTGGCCACAGGTGGTGCTTACCTGGTGCTGTGTGAGCTGGTGACTGTCACCTAGCTGGCCTTAGTTTTTAATTGGTGTTATTTTCTTTCACTTCATCCTTTTAGGGAGTGATCCTCAGACAAACACTTTGCTTGTGCCAACTCTGCCTCCCAGTTCTCACATCTCAGCAGGATCATTGGATGAGAAAAACTTCAAGGGGGTTTATAATTCACATTAAACTCGGGAGCTTTTTAAAAATGAAGAGGTGAGCGTCCTCCTCTCTCACCCACCCAGAATTCATAACCAGAATAACACTGCTCCCCTCTGAGGTGCTCTGTGAATCACCTGAGGCCCCTCTGCAGGGTTCCTGCAGTGCAAAAATGAGGGACTGGTTTTGGGGTGTTTTGACTCCCAAAGTGTTTCTTTGCACTGATTGCCACTTTATAGGTTGGGGGTACCTGAAATCCCTCTCATGGTGCTTATCCTCGCTGTTGGGTGACACTGGTAGTCCTCGAGCTCTGTGTTCTCTTTGATTTTTTGTTGTCTGAGGTCATTGTTTTGAGAAAATATATCAAGTTGTTGTTGTAGCAGCTGCGGGGTTGTTCACCAGCGTGACACGAAGTCAAGACACTTTTCAGCACTTGGGAAAGATTTTTTTTTCCATGTTTTTCTTTTAAAAACTGTAAAATATATTTTATGGAGAATTTATAATGAGGAAAATTATTGTGTAATTTATTAAGTTCATGACTGTTTTTGAAATAAAATCTTGAATTTCGACAAAGTTTAGGGGCTTTTTTATGGGGAAGTGCTTTCAGTCAGTGCAGTGTCAGTGCTGCCCTCCAGGGACAGCGTCCTGCTGCTCTCACATGCCCTTAAAACCTTAGGAGTGAAGGTGAGGAAACATCATTACTTATCCATGACAGCGAAGTGTAGCCCTCATTTGCATGTTTTAATTAGCAGCACTCCGGACAGAGGGATCTGCAGACTGAGAATGCTGTAAATGAGTTTCTGTTGGAATTTCTTACACCCACAAGAAACCCGAGCCCAGCCCTCCCCTGTGCCTGCACCTGTGGATTCCTGGTGCCAGGAATGGGCAGATTCCCACCTGCCCCAATGGGCAGGAGCCTTGTCCAAGTCAATATAGCTTGGCTTTAGATGCATTTTTTTTAGGGGTGTAAAGACCTTTAGTAAAGTACTTTTGGATTAGTTGTAAGAGTGGTGATTTTAAATACACAAGCTGAATTCCTTCCCCACAAAATGAAGAAAAATAAACCATATATATATACACACACTATATATATATATAGTATATACTGTACTTCAAATATATTTATCCCAGAGGGAGGGCGGGGAAATCTGCAGGGAAATGCCCTGGTGCAGAAATTAGATATAATTAAAGTCCCATCTGGGCTGGGAGAGTCCAGCTTCTGCTGTGTTTTCCTCCTTCTGCAGAGGGTAGAGGCTTCAGGCTCCAGCCTGCCCATCCCGGTTCCCGGGGCTGGGAATTCGCCTTGTTGGTGTTTTTGCTTTGTTTTTGTTCAGCCAGAGCTCCCCTCGGCCCAGCCCGCGGCGTGCGGGCAGCTGGGGCTTTGTGGGGGTGGTAAAGCCCCAGCCAGGGAGCCCCAGCCTCCGTCCCAGCCCGTGGAAAGGTGCCCTCCCTGCAGGGAAACAACTTCTGCCCTCCCGACGGGCTCAGATGGCCTTTGGGCTGCACAAAGAGCCCGGGGTTTGTGTGGCTTTTCCCTTTGCTCCGCTTCTTCCCTCTGCTCCGCGTCCCCTGGATCCTCCCGTGGGACATGGATGCCGTGGTTTGGACCCTTCCCGGTGGTTTGGGGATGGAAGGACTGGCCCGGGGAGAACCAGTTTGGAGCATTTAAACACCAACTTCAGCGAGTGGTGCTGGCAGGGGCTGTTCGGTTCCCCTTTCCAGTCTGCAGAGTGCAATTTCCCTGCTTTAGCACAATAAAGGCAGAGGGATGAGCCTGCAAAGCCACAAAGCATCCGGAGCGTCTGAGGGATACGGGGGAGGTGGGAACACCACACTGAGCTGCTGCAGGTGCTGTTCGGGAGCTCTGGAAGCGTTTTGGGCGAATCTGAAACCCCATTTTTAGGAGCGGAGAGGTGTCAAGTGACCCGAGGATGGGCTGGAAGAGGAGCCACAGCACGGGCTGTTCTTGTACATTTCAGAGGCTCCTTTAGTCTCAGGTTTGGGATGGAACCAGGTGCAACCTAAAAGCCTTTGCAGCAGTGATGGCTTCAGGCCTCCATCCTGACCCTGGGCTCGCTTTCCTGAACCCCAGCAGCTCCTTCTGTCTCTGCCTTTCCTGGGGTCCAGCACTGCCCAGCGCTCGCCTGCCTTTTGGGAGCTTGAAACATCCACGGGAGCCTCTCCCGGGCCCGGCTGCTCCGGTTCCGACTTGCACGGACACGCGGGTGCCTCCCTCGGATCGGGTGCTGCTTTCATGTTTATGCGTGCCCGTTTGAACCCTTGATACTTTTAAACTCGTCTAACAAGCCTTCCAGCCCTGCCCTCTCCCCGAGGAACGCCCGAGCCCTCTCTGGCTCCTCCCCAGCTCCCGTGGGCTGCGCTCCGCTCTAGGCGGTGGCATTTGCATGGAGCTCAGGCCAGAGGAGCTGCTGTGGGGTGGGAATTGAGCCAGCCAGTAGAGACAGCTGGCTGGAGCACCAGGCGCTGCATTCCTGGCTGCACCTGAGTGACTTTTGAAATTACTTTTTGAAAGGAGAAATGCATCTGGGGAGAACTCAGCGGGACACGGTGGCTTCTGTCACCTGGAGCTGTCAGAGCAGTGTTGGTTCATCAGGAGAGGAAAATGCTGTGGGAGGAGGATCTGGGACTCATGGCCTTTGGGGACCTTCTCTGCCTTTTCTCACTCTGGAAGTTTCTATGCCTGGCCCCAGCTGTGGCTGGGTTTCCCCCGGGGTTGCTTTGCTTGCCCAGCTTGGTGCTCCCTTCCAGCCCCTCAAAAGAGCACCAAGAGCTCTGAGTAACCTTCAATAAAACCAAAGGGACTTCGAGCACCCATGTGACTCCGAAAAGTCCCCTGGTGCATCCACAAAAGGCTGAAAATGGGGTAAATCCCTTCCTAGAAGGCACAGGGACAAAACTCCCACCACCAGGAAAAGCAGGAGCTGCCTGTGAGTTTGATGCCAGGAAGGGCCCTCAAACCATCCTTTTTTTCATCCCAAAGGAAATTTGCCTTGTCCAAATATTCCAGTTCAACAGCAAGTGCCTGGCAGGTGCTCCAGGGAGGGGCCAGGCATTTGGGAAGAGCATCCCAGAGGAACAGGCTGCAGCTGCCGGGGAAAGGTGATTTCGAGGCTGCTCTTACTCACTTGTGGCTTTACCAGAACAGCTTGGAAAATAAAACACTTCCTAATGAGCAATGATTCATGTTACCTGGAATTAAAATTAAGGTCCGTGAGGGAATCCAGGGGCAGATCCCAGAGCTGCCAAGGGTTTCTCCATCACTTGGCCTGATCCCATTCCCTGTCTTCCACCAGATTTGCTCCAGTGCAGCCGCATCCTGCACACAAAGCCCAAGGGTTGCATGCTTTGCTCCTCTCCAGGTTTGTTAGAGAGGTGGTCTGTCCCTTCCTTGCTGTCACTGGGAATTTTTTCCAGGGCCTGCAGAGCTCAGACAAGGCCCGACCCCTCTCATCCTGCCAAGTTTCCATTTTAGCCCCTGTTTTCCTCAGCACAGGAGTCCTGGCCCCGGCCCTTCCTGCCCCGCTGCCATCGGCTGGGAAGGTGCTGGGCACAGCCCCAGGCCCCATTCCCGGCACTGGGTCTGGAGCAGCAGCACCTCAGGAAGGAACTGGGGTGGAGACAAGTGCTCAGGGACAGGTCCCCTCTCATCCCTGGGGTCTGGGACCCAGTGCCATGGCTGCTGGAGCCTCCTCAGTCCCTGTGATCAGCCTGGGCCGGGCTGTGCCCCGGCTCGCCACCCAGACTGGCTGCCAGAGGGGTGTAGGGGGCTGGGGGCTCCCTGGGGAGCACTGAGGGCTTCCTCTGGCCCTTCTCCGAGGATCTGGGAGCCCAGCGCGGGGTGCAGCCCGTCCTTCCCCCTCTGCTCCAGTGCCACGTTCACAGCCCCCCGGGCTGGAGCTGGGGATGGAGGGGGCCAGGATTGTCCCTGTGGGAGCACTCGGCCCTCGGGAAGAGAAGAGGGCAGCGGTAAAAATAACCCCTGGGCCAGGTCCAGCCCATTGTGGCTTCCTGTGATTTACAGCCTTTCCCGGGGGGAAGAGGCAGGAACCGGTGGCTTGGGGCTGGCTTTGACCCTTTCAGCACCACCGGAGAAGGTGCCAGGACCTTTCCTCCTTCTTTCCTGCCTGGGCAGGACCCTGGGGGGGAGGGGGTTGTGGTGCCCTGAGCTGCTCCCAGCACCCTGGGGTGGGTGTAGAAGGAGAAGCTGCTGGAGAGGTCACCGTTTCCCTGCCCCATTCCTGGCTCGCCCTGTGCAGGGGGACAGAGAGACTTGGAGGCAAAAATCTCGGCTGCAGATCCCGAAATACCAGCCGGGTTCCCGTAAGGAAGCGGAGGGAGGGGGAGAGCTGGCAGAGGTGAGCTGGAGCAGCAGGAGGAGGGGGGTTAATGCTGGGCAGGGCCGGGGACAGGACTGTGAATGGGGAATCACGCTCCCAGGGGTGGGCTGCTGCCGGTGGGGCTGGGCTGGCAGAGGTTAATGGGTGGCTCTTCCTCTTCCTCATCCTCTATATGAGGCTGCTCCCGGCTCTGGGCTCAGTTTGCCGAGGCAGCCAGAGGGGCAGGAGCTGTGTGAGACCGGAGCATCCCTGCATCCCATCCTTGCATCCCATCCCTGCATCCCACCCCTGCATCCCTGCGTGGCCTCAGGTGAGTGAGAGCATCCCCCCACCTGCCTGGCACAGGTGCTGACATAGGTCCTGGCAGCAGGGCTGGGCTGGGGATGGTGAGGGCCCCGCAGCACGGGCAATCCCATCCTGGGCACCGGACCTCGGAAGCACACCGCGTGCCTCCGTTTCCCCGTCTGCACTCCGGGGTAGGTGCGGTGTGGAGCCCGTGGGCTGCGCGTGGAACTGCCTGGCAGAGGGTTCCTGGGTGATTTGTTCCCGTGATCTCTGCTCTGCCCAGCCCCACGTGCCTGCTGTCACCCAGGGCTGGTTCCGTGCCCTCGGCACACAGAGCAAGGGAGAATCTTCCCTCCCAGCCCAGCCTGGCTGTGTGGGGCACAGCTCAGGGACCCCCAAGCATGCCCCAGCCGTGAGGCAGCTCGCCAGCTCCTGAGCATGGCTTTGTTCTGCCGCTCGGGAAGACAAGGCGGCGGCCGGCTCCGGTATTTTTTCCTGTTGGAAGCCGCTCCTGGGATGCGGGTGAAGCCGGCGGATGCTCGGCGCTTCTCCCTTCCTGTCCAGGGGCTGTTCCTGCCTGGCCTGGCAGGACTCGCTGTCCTTGTGGCATTGAGGGGACCCTCAGCTCTGCTTCAACTCCATCCTCCTCCTCACCGCTGGACCCTCGGGGCTGACCCTGACTCTCCTCTCTCCTCCCAGGGCTGAATCCAGGAGCCGAGAGAAGCTTCAGGAGCCTCCCCAGTGGCCACACCAGATCTGCCCGGCCACTCGGCAGGGCACAGAGTGATCAGCAGCGCCGTTCCGGGGCCATGGTGCCCTTGGGCAGCCCCACTCTCGCCGTCTGCGCCTCCAGCAACCTGCGCCTGATGGCCCCCGGCCGCGGCTCCCCCCTGGCCTGGCTGAACCGGGCCCCCGAGTGCCCGCAGGGGCCGGCGGGCAGCGGAGGCCGCAGACCCAGCGCCGTGGAGAGGCTGGAGGCCGACAAGGCCAAGTACGTCAAGTCGCAGCAGGTGATCAACAGGCGGCAGGAGCCGGCGCTGCGGGGCTCGCCGCGGCTGTCCCCGCACGGCCGGCGCCTGCTGGCCCGGCAGCAGTGCAGCGAGCTGTGCCCGGGCTCGGAGCTGAGCCGGGAGGGGCCGCGGAAGCTGCCGTGCCCGCAGTCCCCCGTGTCGCGCCGCAGCGGCAGCAGGCGCCTGCTGAGACCCGACTCCCTCATCATCTACCGGCAGAAGCGGGACTGCCTGGCCGGGGACAAGGAGAACACCAAGGGCTCCGGGCTGGTGCGGCGCCTCTTCCAGGGACCTCTTAGAGACAGACCTCCCAGCTCGCCTCCCGCCAGGGCGCTGGGCGAGGCACCCAGAGCCCCCCAGAGCCCCGAGACCCCCATGCTGTGGGCGCCTGCAGAGAAGGAGGAGGCGCGGACACCGGGAGGCGGCAGCGGCGGTGACAGCGGCGGTGACAGCGGCGGCATCTCCCCTATGCCCGGCAGCCCCGCGGAGCAGCCCCACGGTGTCCCCAGAAAGGAGCCGCTGTCTCTGCGCGTGTCGCTGCCGCTGTCGGAGCAGGAGCGGTTCTTCAACTACTGCGGGCTGGACCGGGCGCTGGTGGAGCTGCTGGGCCGGGAGCGCTTCGGGCCGGCGGGCTGGGAGAGCGCCTCGGCCCGGGGCCCCGGCTCCTGCGAGTCCGAGCCCGGGCGGGCCTCGGGGGGCAGCGAGGGGGACGCGGTGCCGGGCGAGGAGGAGCCGGACGCCCGGCTGGGCTCCACCGTCTCGGTGGTGGAGCGCAACGCCCGTGTCATCAAGTGGCTCTACGGCTGCCAGAGAGCCTGGGCGGCTGCCAAGGAGTCCACAGTGTGAGCGGGGATGCCCTGGCCGGGACGAGGACACCCGTGCGGATCCTGCTGGCTGAATGTGGCCCCTCGCCCTCCCTGGGTGTGGCCGCTGGGCTGGTGGCACCCACGGCCCTGGTGCCGTGGGGATGCTGCAGGCTGGGAGAACCACCAGGTCCACAGGCTGAGTGTGGTGGGGGTACCCGAGGGGCAGGTGAGGAAGGGACACCCCGTGTGAGTCTCTCCGTGGCCACAGAGCTGGCAGGCTTCTGTCACCCTGCTGTCACCCATCTTCTCTGTTCTCCCTGTCCCCAGCCCAGGAGGGTGGGATGGGCCTGCAGCCCCCACTGACCACCCGTGTGCTGCTCCAGCTGCAGGCTGGGGGGTGGGCAGAGTCCGAGCCCCCTGTTGTGGGCAGTGCCCACCCCATAGCCCCCTCCTCCCCAGAACAGGGGCTGCTGGGGCGAGAGCTGCCCTCAATAAATCTGTTTGGGCTTTTTTTTCTATCCCGGCAGTGTGCGTGGTTGTGGGGGGGACGTCCCAGGGCTGGGGGTGCAGCTCCCCCTCCCCACCCTTGGGATTGTGCTGCTTCAGGGGCCATGGGGCTGTTGTGGGGTGAGGGTAAGGAAAGCAGCAGGTAGAGCTCAGGGAAAAGGAGCACCTCCGGGGTCTTTAGTGCAGACGCGACACCCAAACCCGCGGCAGAGCCCCTCGGGCACGGGCAGGGCGCTGCCCACAGTAACTCCTGGAGAGTCCAGGTGATGCATTCTTCTCTAGTTGCCCTTGGGGGCGTTTTTATTCCGGATTTCAGCTAGTTTGCCGGCCAGGAAGCCCCAGTGGAAGGCCCCTTCCCCTGGCTCCCGCAGGTCGCTGCCATCGTCACCCGGTGGCTCCCCAGGGCTCTCATCCGGCTCCGGGGGGGGCACCCCCTTGTCCGGCCCCGACGCCTGCTGCCACTTGGTAGCAAAGAGATCCCAAAATCCGGGTGCCTTCTCGGTGTGGGGCATCTCGGACGGCTCAGTGGCCAGAGGGCTGGAGACAGAGTGGGGACGGAAGTGTCGGTGCAGGGCCCTTCCCCCCAAGCCCACCGTGTCCTCCTCCATGCCGGCTCACCCCCCGCGCAGCCACACGGGTGCAGCCCGGGGAGGGGGATGCAGGTGATGGGGTAGGGGGGTGTGAGGGCCCGGCAGTTACCAGCGGTTGGATCCGGGTTCTGGGGTCCCTCCCCAGCAATCTGTAACTTACTGGTCTGGGCAGGGCTCCGGGCTGAGCAGCTGGTGCTCGTCCTCGCGGGTGAAGAGGGATGAGAGCGTCCGCCAGCCCCGGGCACCCACCCCCTGCACCTGCGGGGGGCAGCGCAGGGGTCACCGGGCACCTCCGGCTCCCAGTGACCCCCACAGCCTCGCTGCCCCCAACCCCCTCCTCACCTTCCTGGCCAGCTGGGACACGGGGCTGGCTCCCTCCTCCATCAGCGCAGGGGTCTCGGCCGTCTCCATCTGCTCGGGGGGGTCTCCCTGCAACGAAGCCCCCGGTGAGGGCAGGGGTGCAGGCAGGGGGAGGGCAGGGAGGTTGGTCACCCCATTTTGGAGACCCCCCACCCTACCTCGTCCTGCAGGGCCCCGTCCGGCCGCGGCCCCCCCAGGGTCTGCAGCACTTTGGCCTTGTAGAGCCGCCAGAAGCCCTGGGCCATGGCGAGGGGCTCAGCGGGGCCGGAGCCGGCGGGAGCCGCGGGCAGCGGGGCGGGCAGAACGGCTGACCCGGCGATCCGGTGGCTTCATTAAAGTTTCAGCGGCCGCTTGCACCGCACAAAAGGAATCTGAGCCCGGGCTGAGCCGGGGGCAGCGCGGGGGCGGCTCCTCTGGTCACCCCCAAAACCCATCCCGACCCACCCCTTGCCAGCCCCTCGCTGACCCTCGCCCACTTCGGACTCCCAGGACGGGGACAGGCCCCCCATGGTGCAGAGAGGAGCTGGAGCTCCGCGCTCCCCTCGCTGCGTGTCCCCATCTATAATTGATCACGGACGAAACACGATCAGCGCCGTGACACGGCGCGCTGAGCCCTGCTCGGCTCACCACAGCGGTGACCGGGGAAGCACGGGGGACACGGGGGGAACACGGCGACAACGCGGGGACGGTGGCACCGGGGCTGGGGAGGGTCGCAAGGACGCGGAGACCGTCCCGGGACGGGGGACGCCGGTGGGGGCGTGGCCTGTTCGGTCTGGGCGTGGCTTACACTGGGTGGGCGCGGCCATAAACAGGAGATAGTTGTCTGTGGGCGGGGCGCGCGACTGTGTGAGCGTGGCCGGCAGTCCCCGCGCCTGCGCAGTCCGGCGCGGCGCGGTGTGCGGCCGCCATGTCCCCGCGGAGCGGGCGCCGCACGGGAGCGCACCGGGCGCACTCGCTCGCCCGGCAGCTGAAGACCAAGCGGCGCCAGCGCGACCTGGACGAGATCCACGCTGATCTGAAGCCCGAGAACGCCGGGCGGCTGCTGCGGCAGGAGATCGACCCCGACCTGCCGGGCTGCGCCCAGTTCTACTGCCTGCACTGCGCGTGCGTGCGGCAGGGGCATCCTGGGGGGATCCCGGGGAGGGAGGGCCTCAGCCTCGGGATGGGCTTGTCCTGGTCCTGGGGGGACCCTGGTTCCCAGGGGAGGTGAAGATTGCCCTGGTCCCTGGCGTTCCTGGCCGCTGGGATGGGGTCGTCCTAATCCTGGGGTTCAGGGGGCTCTGGGGATCCCTGTCCCCCGGGAGGGGTTGCCCTGGTCCCAGGGCAGTCCCTGGCTCCTGGCGAGAGGGTTCTGACCCCTGGGGGAGTATCTTGTCCTGGTATCAGGGTGACCTCTGGCTGCTCGGTAGGACCCTCCCCAGCCCTCCTTCAGTCTCGGGGTCCCCCTGACCTCCGTCCTTTCATACCCCAGGCGCTACTTCGTGGACCTGAACAGCATGAAGGAACACTTCAGATCCAAGGTGCACAAGAAGAGGTAAGAGTTTGCAGCCCCCAAAAGTGCCCTGGGTGAGGGGGTGGCAGGGGCAGTTCTGGGCCAGTCCTGCTCGGAGGAGCAGGTGGAGGCTTCATCCCCTCTGTGCTCCCCAGGCTGAAGCAGCTGCGAGAGGCTCCATACACACAGGAGGAGTCCGAACGCGCTGCCGGGATGGGCTCCTACATCCCCCCAAAGAAGGTGGAGGTGCAGACCCAGCCCCTCGAGGAGGTCACCGAGATGGAGACGTCCAGCTGAGTGCAGGGACAGGGACTGAGAGGCTGAGTGGCTCTGTAAGGACGTCTTTGTCCTCAGCTTTGTAAGAAAAACACATCCCAGCACTGCCAGCCAAAACCACCCTCCTCCTCCTACAGTCCCCCTGGCCAAGGCACTAATGAGGGGAAGGAGCCAGCAAGACTGTGGGTGCCCTCACCGAGTGTCCCTCTTGTCCAAAAAGGGACAAGTTGGTTGTTCCCTGCGTGCTGGTGGGACTGCACACTTGTGTGTCTGCTTTTGGAGCAGTTTCTGCTCTGTCCTTGGGTGAGAGGTTATTCCAGTGATGCACACATTAAAATATGTCAACCAACAGTGTGGCAGCATTGAATGTGAGGGTGACAGTCCCCCCAATGGGTGGGGGGACACCTCAGTGTTGTGCTTTTCCCCATTCCCCAAAGCTGTCCATGCCAGGAGCCTCGTCCTGGAAGCTCTTGCGTGGCAGGGTGGTAAAAGTCCCTCTGCCCTTCTGGCAGGGAGCTCCCCAGCAGCTTTTTTTGTGGGGAATGTGAGCTTGAGTGACCTCTTCATCAAGCACTTGGGTTTGCAGTGAGCAGCTGCTTTGGGCCTTGAGAGGGAAGTGCTGGTGTCCCCTTGGTGAGGACACTTTGAGGCTCCTGTCCCCTGGGAATGGAAGGCAGAGCAGTGACAGCTGTGCTGGGTACGAAAGGGTTTATTTCCATGCAGCCTGCCCGGATGTGTCCCCCCGGCCCCGGGGGATGGAGAGCTGCAGCTCTGCGGGGGCTGGGAAGGCTGCAGCAGCCATCCCAGCGGGATGTGCCTGCCCGGGGGACACGTCACGGCCCCGTGTCCCCCCTGCCCGTTACCTAATGGCGCGCGGCGCTGGCCTCATTCCTGCGGGGCGGCAGCCTCGGCACGTTCCCATGGGGACAGGGGGGCTCTGTGGCCACCACTGGGGTCGCCAGGCCCCCCTGCCTCCATGGGGGATGGAGATGGATGCAGCTCCCAGCTCTGCCGTCCCTCTGTCTGTCTGTCCCGCCTCTAGTTTGCCGGATTCCGACGTCCCCCCGTGGCTCGGGCAGGGCCTCAGCCGGCAGCTCCGGAGCTGGAAGCAGCTTCTCCGTTCTCCATCCCGGCTGCCCAAAGTGGGGACAGGCCCGTGTCCCCCATTCCCGGGGCATCCATGGCGCGCCCAGGCGTGGTGGGAAGGACTGGATGTGGCGCAGATCAGCTGGAAAGCGGCTGCAGCCGCAGCTCAGCTCAGACGGGGGGTCGGCGGGTAGAGGGGACCACAACATTTCCCCGAGGACTGCACCCATCGCCCCCCCAGCCCCCTCTTCACGGCTCCGGGGGGGCCTTGGCGGGGTCAGCCATTCTCCGGGCACTGTAGAGGGACAGGCAGAGTCCGGCGGCCGCCAGCAGCAGGGCCAGGGGGGTCAGCAGCCGCCCTCCCGGCTCAGCCCCACGTCCTGCTGCCAGCTGCATCTGTGGGGACACAGAGAGCAGAGGGGAGCGTTGGAGTACCCCAGACTCCACGGGGCAGGGGCCTGGGGCCATGCCTTCCATGTCTCCATCACACTGGGTGGTGTAAAGGCAATGGGGGCAGCTTTGTGCCCCTCTAGGCATCTCAGGGGGGGTTTAGGGTGCCCTGTGCAGCACTTACGGGCCCCCATTGGCAGCATCGTGGCTGCTAATGTGGAACTCGGATACAGCCGGGAACGGCTCCCGCGGGCAGCAGGCCTGGTGGGCAGCGTGGGCAGGATCCCGGGGCTCCCCTGGGGCTCCCAGCCCTGCTCGCCCCTTACCTGGAGCAGACGGAAGTACCCCGGGGTCAGGCGTCGGGGGCGGATGATCATGGCGTGACGGGGAGCAGCAGGATCGGGCCCCGTGGGGCGGCAGCAGCGGGGCTGGGACCCCCCGAGCACGGAGAGGGGCTCCGTGTCTGTCGGCGGCCCCGCGGCCCCTGGGGCAGGGCGCAGGCACGGGGCGGGCGTGGAGCAGCAGCTGTCAGCCGCGATCAGCGCCCGCTGCTCCCCGGAGCGGACACGCCGGGCGGGGGGGTTCGGGCGCCCGGGTGCACGCGGGGGGGCCAGGGCCGGCCCAAGGTGAATTGGGGGGGGTGGGCTGAAGGGCTGGGCTCAACTATGGTGAACCCCTCTGCAGGCCTGTGTGGGACTGCCTCAGTTTCCCCACCTGCAAAGGGGTGTGAGTTATGCTTTGGGCGGGGCATGACACCCCAAAAAGTCCAGGGCTGACCAGAGATTTCTCTCAGGTTCTTTCTGGGGGTCTGTGTGGCCTAACTTTACCCCCACAGGGCACCTGGGGGTCTCCCACAGGTGTCACAAGTGCTGCCGGGCCTCAACCCTCGCTGCAAGCTGTCATTTCCCGGGGGTTCCAACAGCCGTGTGTCACCGTCCGGGCTGTGACTCACTGGGCCTCGCCCCAAGGGCTCGTCCTGGGCCGTCCTGGGCAGCCACGGCGCTGAGCGGCACCCGGGAGCGCCAATGGGGCAGCAGCTGCCGGCGCAGGTGGAAGCCGCGCCCGGCGCAGGTGAGAGCCGCGCCCGCCGCCGTTCCGGGCCCGCCGCCGTTCCGGGCCCGCTGCCATGGAGCCCGTGGGCTCCTGGGGCCCCGCGCAGGTGGCCGCCTGGCTCCGAGGTGAGACCCCGGCTGTCCTCGGGCTCTGGGGTGGGGTGTCCCCAGCTTGGAGACATGTGGCTGCGGGTGGCAGTACTTCCCGTTCTTCACCTCTTTCCTGGGAGGTGCATTCCCTGGATGGCGGCGGGGGGCGGGGAGGGGTCTGGCTATTCCCACCGTTTAGGTTGAGGCCGGGTGAACTCGTTGCATGGAGAGGACCCTCCCATCAGCCAGGGGTCACCCGTGGAGTCACCCGGCCAGGGGCCAGCGGGGACACTGACAGGGGGGACCGATCTGTGGCAGGGCTGGACGCAGCGGTGCAGGGGTACCCCTTCGAGGCATGGGGGCTATCGGGACCTGACCTGCTGGGGCTGGATGCGGGAGTCCTGGAGGCACTGGGTGTGTGGCCCTTGGGACACCAGGAGCTGCTGCTGGAGGCCATGGAGCAGCTCCGTAATCTGGTGAGTGCCGGCATCCCGGGTGCTGCGAGATCCCAGGGAGGAAGGGAGGAGCAGGGGGACATGCGGGTTCCCTGGGCTGAAGGAGGAGCATGTTCAATCACCCTGGGCTGGGTGGAAGGGGGCAGATGGGGTCACCTTGCCCCCATGGAACAGGTGGAGTGGGGACAGGGGCACCCTGGACTCAATGGAGAGGGGTTCTGAGGAGACCCTGAGCTGGACAGAGGGAAGGACATGGGGGCACCGTAGGCTGGGAGAATATGAGGGTGTGGAGGCACCCTGGAGACCACACTGCCCATCCATCCCCTGGCATCCCTGTCCCCCCCAGGACACAGGACTGGCGAGCACCAGCCTGCGGACACTGACGGAGAGGCTGCAGGAGCTGGCACAGGGCATCCAGAGCCTGGTGCAGGAGGGGCTGTCAGCAAGGGATGCCCCCCAGCCGCCTGCCCTCACCCTCCTGGCCCGAGTCATTGACCTGGTCGGGGCTGCCAAAGAGCTCTTCTCCTGGCTCAACAGGTCTGGGGCAGGTGAGGGCACCCCTGGGTGCTGAGTGCCCCCCACCCTGGGGGCTCAACTCTGTCTTCCCCCCAGGTACCTCTTCTCCACCCTTAACGACTTTTCAGCCAGCCGGGACATCATCCTGCTCTGTGCCCAGCTGGCAGAGACGCTGCAGGCAGTGAGTGCCCAGGGCTGGCTGGAGGTGGGGCAAAAACTGGGGTGAGGGGAGATGGGGTGCAGGGGGTATCCCCAGAGGGTCCCCCCCGCTGGGATGGAGCCATCCCACCCTGCTCATCCCCACATCTTGTCCCCCAGGACCTTCCTGCAGCCGAGAGGAACAGTGGGATCCTGCAGATTGTGAGTGCTGGGTGAGGGAGGGGGTGGCAGGCCTGGGGGGCTGCCAGGGCTCCCCTCACACCCTGCTGTCACTCACAGTGCCAGCACATCATGGGCATCTGCCAGAGCATCGTGGGCTGCAGCCCCCCAGCACTGCTGGACCGCAGGGCTGTGCTGCAGCGTGTGGGGCTGGTGCTGCCCCCCAGCCCACAGGGCAGCCCCCCGATGTCCCCCAGCACCCCAACACTGCCCCTCGGCCTGTGGCAGAGCCCTCCAACATGCCCTGACACGTCAACGCTGCCCCTCAGCCAATGGAGCAGCCCCCCAGGATCTCCTGACACTCCAACACCAACCTCTGATTTTTTGGAGCCACTCCTCTCTGCCCAACTGGTGAGTCCCCTCCACCCCAGTGCCCCTCCTCTGCCTTGGGACCCCCAGCCCCCTGCTCAAACCCCCATCTTGGCCGCCCCAGGGCTTTAAGATCACCTCCACCAGCTCCTGCCTGCACTTTGTGTCTGCAACCACCTCAGAGGTGAGTGAGGGGCTGCCCCTCCCTGTCACCCCCCTGCCCCTCAGTCACCCCCTTTTATGCCCTGTGGGGAACACCCCCATCCATGGGGCCCAAATCTGCCCTCCCTCAACCCAGAGCAGGAGGGGCTGCTGTGGCTGAGCCCGTGCAACTCATCCCATGAGTGAGCACAGCCCGGGCATGGGGGAGCCCCCTCTGTGCCCTGATCCCACCAGCAGCTCCGGTGGGTACTGTGCAAAGTCAGGTTAATGGTGAACCCCCTGGTTCCTTCTGGCCGGGAGAGATCCTGAGGGGGATTAGCTTGGAAGGGAGGGAGAGAACCCAGGACTGGGCACTCCACTGTCCCCACCTCTACCCAGGCCCTGGCTGCCCATGGGGGCCACATCCTGCCTGGAGATGAGATCGTGCAGGTCAACGAGCAGGTCGTGGTGAGTCAGGGGTTCAGGGGCTTGAGGGTGCTGCTGTATTTGGCAGGGAGGACATGGACAGGGAGCTGCAGGGCTGGGAGGGCTTGGGGAGTACTGGTGCACTGAGGTGAAGGGATGTTGGAGTTATGAGCAGCAAAAAGCAGGAGCCATGGCTGGGAAAGGTCTGGGGGACACAGGAGCCATTGCCAGGAGAATTTAGGGGTTGTGGGATCTGTGGCTGGGGTGGGTTTGGGGGATGAAGCATCCGTGGGGCTGAGGCAGTGGCCCACAACTCACCCAGGATTTGCAGGTGGGTTGGACACCTGCAAACCTGGCGAGGAAGCTGCTGGAGAAGGGGAACAGGGTGACTTTGGTGCTGAAGAAGATCCCGCTTGACCTGCCCAGCTCACCCCCCTCTCCCAGGCAGCAGGTGAGTGATCCCAGTGCTCCCAGTCCAGCCCCAGTGCCACACTGGGCTCTGCTGGGAACCAGGCAGGGATGCTCAGAGCTGGGCATCTCCCATCACACTGGAGACTCCTAAAGCTCTGGGGTGCGTGGTGGGATGGGGCTGGCACTGACACTCCATCCACAGCCCCTAGGAGCATTTTTGGATGCTGCAGATTCCCCTGGCACCAGGAGTGGTGACAGTCCGGGCAGCCCCATGTCCTTGACCTCCAGGTGAGCCTCGTCGCAACACCCCAACACCCCCAGTTTGTCCAGCAAGGAGATGTTTGGGTGCATCCCAGGGCCCTTGTCCAGCCCTTTTTTAGGGGGAGTGGTGCCAGCAGTGCAGCAGCTGCCTGTGAGCAGCCCGGGAAGCTGCCAGGAGTCTTAAGGAATGATAAAACGGGTTGGGGGGGCGGGGGGGGGGCGTGTTGTAACTCATTCACTTGGTAACATTTTAGTGGGGTTGTAACTATATTTAGATATGACCCTTCTCCCATCCTGGAATGGAAAGGCATACAGAGAGCCAGCGGCAGCGCGGGCAGGAGCTGAGCTGGGGAGGCTGGTGGAACTGAGCTGGAGCTCTGCCACCACGTCCCCTCCAGCCCCATTCCCAGGGCAGGGAGCACTGTGGCTGCCCCAGCCTGGGATTGATCAGGGACCTGGCAGTGCTCAGGGAAGTTTGGGGCTCAGGGGTCCCGTTTTCCTCCCAGCGTTGCGGCTGACTTGGACTCGGGACCAGACTCTGCCCCGGATCCCGTCACCGACGAGGAGCAGGAAGAGGACAAGCGGGATCTGAGGCTGCCCGGGGCAGCTGTGGAGGAGCTGCCGAGACTGTCCGAACAGGGTAGGATGGGAGCAGAGGGTGTCTGGAGATGGAGCAGTTCCCCCCCAAAGTATGAGGCTGCAGCCCCACTCACTGTTCACAGATGCTGCAGAGGAGGTGTGGGACAGTGGCAGCCCCCTGGAAACCCCCCTGGACACACCCCTGAGCACCCCTGCTGTCACTGAACCCTGTGCCACAGAGCTGAGTGCCAGGGCAGCCCCCACCACGGGGACTGGGGGACCAGAGCCCAGCCAGCTCCCTGGGGAGGTGAGAGCTGGCGGGGACAGGCTTCGCAGGGCATCAGAGGCTCCCCTCTGAGCCCCTGCTGTGGGTGTGTGAATTGGAAGTCCCTATGGGGGTCCCTAAGGGCTGTGGTGCTGCTGGGGAGGCTCAGCAAACACTGCCCTGCCATCACCCCCTGTACTGTCACTAAAATCTCATCTTTGTCTCCCTGCCCAGGGCAGCCCCGGCACGGGACGGAGACCAAAAGGTGAGCAGAGCCCTGCCAGGCTGGGCTAAACAGGGCTGGGGGCTGTCCCAGGGGGACTCTGCTCCCCCTTCCCTCCCCTGACGCCCCCAACGCTGTGGTGCAGGAGTGGCAACCAGGCTGAGCCGCCGGCGGGTCTCGTGCCGGGACCTGGGCCGGGTGGACTGTGATGGGTGGCTCCTCAAGAAGAAGGACCACGTGGGCTTCATGGCCCAGAAGTGGAAGCGGTGCTGGTTTGTGCTCAAGGGCCACACACTCTACTGGTACAACCACCCCAACGTGAGTGGGGGCACTGGGTCTCCCTAGGCAGCTGGGATTTCCCGGGGTGGTGCCGGACACAGCTGTCTCTGACCCTGCAGGATGAGAGAGCTGCAGGACTCATCAACGTGGCCACCTACAACCTGGAGAGCACGAGGGAGCAGAAGAAGAAATAGTGAGTGGAGTCTGTCTCACTTTCACCCCCAGCTGGTGGTGGAAGAGGGGAGGGGATGCTGTCCCAAGGCCACGTGCTGATGAGTCCTGCTGGGAACCACTTGCATGTCCCCATGGGGCTGGTGAGGTCCCCACAGGGCTGGCACCTTGCAATACTGTGCCCACACTCTGAGCCAGGCCTGCACTGTATTACTGGTGTTATCTGGGATGAGGCTGAGGACTGGAGCTGGCTTGGGATGGGGAAGCTGCAGGGGACTTGGGGCTGGCCCTGTGTCAACTCAACAGCACAGGCAGCCACCCCCTTGTCCTCAGCGTGTTCCAGCTGTGCCACCAGACATACAAGCCCTTTGTTTTTGCTGCTGAAACCTTGGCTGACCTGAGCATGTGAGTAACGGAGCCAATGATCAGCACAGGCCCCACCACCCCGGGCTGGCCAGGACCCTCCTGACCCTGTCTGTCCATTCTTTCCCTCCCCAGGTGGGTCAGTCACCTGGTAACAGCCAAAACAAAGTACACGCTGGCCCAGCAGGCAGTCCCAGACAAGGAAGAAGGTAATGAGGCCATCCTGGGGTGGGAGCTGGGGTCGGTGGGAGGCGTTTCCCATGGGGTAGTGGTGCCTGGTGCCACAGCCCCAGTGTGGGACCACTGGGAGCTTGGTCCATGATTTGGAGGAATGTGACAAATGCTCCCTGCGGGGCAGCTGGGATGATTCTTAGCCCTGGGAGGGAATTTCTGTCTTCTCCCATGGCCTCCAGACTGCTACAGTGAGACAGAAGCTGAGGACCCTGATGATGAGTCCCCCAGGCATGGATCCGACTCGGTGAGTGGCCCTGGGGGACACCCTGGGGACAGAGGGAAAGAGTTCCTTGTGTCACCTCCTGCCCCTTCTCTTCCTCAGCCAAGGAAGAGGCTGCAGAACACCTCAGAGAAGGCGCAGCTCTCCCCAGCCAGCAGCCCCCAGGGTAGCCCCCGGCCCTGCTCCCCCATGGGTAGGTGCTGGAGGGGGAACATCTGCCCCCCTGTCACTTTGTGTCCCTCCCTTTTGCCTGTGGGTGTGCCAGGGGATAGCTCCAGTTGGGGTATGTTTGACTGGGATGAAGGGAGCCTACAGGAAAGATGGAGAGGGATTTTTTATGAGGGCACGGAGTGACAGGGCAGGAGGGAATGGATTTAAACTAAAAAGAGTAAGTTTAGATTGGATATTAGAAGGACGGTCTTCCCTGTGTGAGTAGCGAGGCCCTGGCACAGGGTGCCCAGAGCAGCTGTGGCTGCCCCTGGATCCCTGACAGTGTCCAAGGCCAGGCTGGACAGGGCTTGGAGCAACCTGGGAGATAGTGGAAGGTGTCCTTGCCCATGGCAGGGGTGGAACAAGATGATCTTTAAGGTCCCTCCCAACCCCAACCATTCCATGATCCCACACCTTCAGGGCAGGGCCACGCACAGGGGAGCCCCGTGGGGTCTCGGGGCTGCCCTCCTGCTCCAGTGCCCCCTCTCCTTGCCCAGACCCCGCTGGGGAGGATCTGGAGAGCCTGATGCGGTGCCTGAGGCAGGGCGGGGTGTCCCTCATGGGGCAGCAGCGCTTCCTGACGCAGGAGCAGTACCGAAAGTCCTTCCTGCGGCGCAACAAGAACCCGCACATCAACGAGAGGGTGCACGCTATGCGGGCGCTGCAGAGCACGCTCAAGGTGGGACCCCGCAGCCCCCCAAACCCTCCCAATGCCCATGGGTGTCCCCATAAAACGTGCATTGCTCCGGGCAGGCGAAGCTGGCAGAGCTGCAGGCTCTGGAGCAGCTGCTGGGAGAGGCCACTCTCACCTCAGACACGTTCAGGCGCTGGAAGGAGGAGCACCAGGAGCTGTACCAGGAGCTGCGGGAGGGCTGGGCAGGGCAGCAGGGCCAGGGCAACGACCGAGGCGATGCTGGACACCAGCATAGCCCCCACCAAGAGGCAGCTGAGCCCTGACAGCCCACCAGGACCTGGTGTGGGTCAGTGCCCACAAGACTTGGAGCATGGGAGCACGGTGGGTGCTCTGTGCTGGGGGGCCTGAACACATTTGGGAAGGCTCAGCCCCCAGAGGGGCCATCCCGCAGGGGAAATGGCTTCCGTGACAGTCTTAATTTTTCCCAGTTTGCCTTGCCTTGGCTGCAGGTTGGCAAGAGGGGGATTTTCCCGGGAAACGTGCCCCAGTGTGGTGCTGCCAGCCGGCCCAGCCATGGGCTCTTCTGCTGTAAATAAATGTGTTGAAAGGGCCTGGTCGTGCCGTGGTTTTCCTTGGCGCTGAAACCATTAAATCATGGAATTTTTTAGGCTGGAAGAGACCTCCAAGATCATCGACTCCAGCTGTAAACGCAGCACTGCCGCGTTCACCACTAAACCGCGTCCCTAAGTGCCACATCCACATGTTTTTGAACACTCCCAGGGATGGTGACTCAACCACTGCCCCGGGAAGCCTGTGCCAGTGCTTGACCACCTTTTCCATGAAAAAATTCCTCCTGACGTTCAGCCTCATCCTCCCGTTGTGTAACTTGAGGCTTCCTCTTGTAACTTGAGGTTTCCTCTCGTCCTGTTGTTTCTGCTGCCAGAGAATTGTTGAGATGGAGACGATCTCCCCGATCCCCCTGTTTTTGGAGGCTAACTTCCCCCAGCTCCCTCAGCGGCTGCCCTACGGGTGCCGCCCGCGGCCACTCTTCCTCCGCCAAAGCCCGCCGCTCCCTGCACGGCGCGGCGGGGGCGGGGACAGTGTCCAGGCGAGACAATGAACCACTGACGGGGGAGTGGCCGATGTATTCGATTGACTGAGAGGCCATGAAGCCACGCCCCCACCCCCGCCGCCCCGCCCTCCCGCCGGCGGAGGTAACGGTTGCGGCGCGCGGGGGTGGCGGGAGAGGCGCGGCGGCGGCGGCGGCAGGTGAGGGACAGAGTCTGGCCCCGGCCCCAACCCCAACCCGTACCCAAACGGTACCGGCACCGCCAGCACTGCCCCGGCACCGCCACCGCCACACCGGCACCGCACCCCGGACCCTGCAGCCCGTCAGGGACCGGTCTCTCAGCTGCTCACGGCCTTCCCCCCCAGCCCCTCAGGGATCGGCTCCCGCTCCTCTTCAGGGACCGGACCCACAGGACCGACACCCCCTCCCCCGCCGGCTTTGGATCAGGTGCTGATGGACGGAGCCCCCAGACCCTTAGGGACTGGCTTCTCAGGATCTATCCCCCCACTTACCCTCAAGGACCGGGACCTCCAGCCTGTCAGAAATTTACCCCAAATTAGGCATATATGCCTAAATTAACTATACTTAAATTAACCATAATAAGCACGACATTTATGTAGAAGTGTTTCATTTCTTTGCTGAGTAAAATGCTGTTTCTGGTTCATTATCCTGTTGTATTCCCGATGTTTCCTATAGGTTGTAACATCTGTGTATGCGAAAGTTTTCTAGGAATTAATGTCTTCTCTGAGCTCTTTGAATCAGTTTAACACAAATATGTAATAACTGTTCATTGAGAATTGAGTATGGGTTTGTAGAGGCCTTGAATTTCCACTGTGTAGATGTAAATTGCACTTCCATTATCAGAGACAGGAAATCCACTGTCTGAAACACTCAGAGAAATAGATAAATTAACCCAAAACTCTGCGCAGATAAAGATTGCTATTTATGGCACAGCAAGGCTGATTTTTGAAGGACTTTTTTTCCTCATGTAGTTGCTCAGTGACCTCTACAGAGGGCAGAAATGATCTGGTTGAGAGTTAAGACTTTTAAAGAGAAATTTTCAGTCCCTGTAGACACAGATTCAGCGTGCATGTACCGTGGTGACAGGTACTCTATAAATACCTGCCTTGGGGATAACAGCTGAAAGGTGCTGCCTGAATACCTAGAGAACGGTGCAAACAGGAATTCTCCTTTTTCAGGCATAAACAAAACCTACAAGGTTATTTTTTTTCAAAGTGTTGCTGCAGGAAAGAAACAGATCTTATTGGGAGAAGAGGCTAATTAAATACTAAATGCTGTGTTACTCTGATGAGTAGCTGCTGTGTGTGTACCCTTCACTTGGTTAGTGGGAACAAGGTGTGGATTATGCTCAAAATAAGATTTTGTTTGTTTATCCAGTTCTCTAGATAGATAAGATGGCTGCTTCTGAGAAAAATCCAGACCTGAGGCTCCTGCAGAAGAATCCTTTGGGTAAGGATAGTCCTTTCCCCAAAGCCCTGCTACTGTTGGATCCTGTTTCAGTTTCTCTGAGGAGACACGTGGCCCTCAGGACATTCTTTACCAGAAGCTTTTTGTTCAGAAAAATGTTATTTCCTACCCTTGCCTGCTTTTTCAGCAATCATTTGATAAGGAATTTCTCCCTTAAGTTGATAGCTGATGAATCTGGGAGAGTTCTTTAGAGTTAATGCAAAAATACCTCTTTAAGGTGCCCAGTTTGGCTGTGCTGCTCTTTTTAGTCAGAGCACCAGCTGGGTGTAACATGACCAAACTAACCAATGGGAGTATAATTTACAGCTTCTGCATTCTGACTTCCTTACCAAGATTGTTTTCCAGTCTCCTGTTGATATTATTTGACTTCCCTGTGCTTCCTGCCATTTCCTTTTGCAAAAGATATTTTTTCTAACAGGAACACGGGGAGCGAAGCAAGGACCAATTTGGGGTTTGGAAGCACTGCTAATTACGTGTGGCTTAATTAAAGCATAAGAATCCCTGTTTTTTTCTCTGCAGACCCCAGCACCTGCCAGAAGAGCAAGTTCTTGGAGGCTGAGTGGAAGAGGCCGGTGCTGTCCGTGAAGTCCCAGAGCTGCCTCAGCCGCTGTCCGAGCGTGGCGGAGAGTGGGGATGGCGGCATTGGCACCTCCTGCTCCGACAGCACTGAAGGTGATGGGCACCACTGGGTCACAGTGTAACACCTGGAGGGCACAGCCTCTCAGAATGTCTGAAACTATTTCAAATCCAGGTGTCTGGAGTGTTAACCAAGTGAGGAAAGGACTGGCTGTTTCTCTGAGCTCGGTTATTGTCTCCATTGTCTCTTTTTTGCAGTGCTTTTAACTGACTAAAAGCCACCTTGGTGACATGCTGGTTCTTATGTCCAATGAGAGATTTATCAGCAAGTCTGTTGTGTGATTTTTAAAATTTTTTTAAGGAAATAATTTATAGGTGCCTTTGTGCAGAAGTGTTTGGCTCTGCAGTGTTAAAGCTGAGAACTCTGCAGCCTGGCCTTCAGCTGAGGCACACTCTGAAATTTCTGGTCTCAGCAATCCTTTCCACGTGTGGTTTTGTTTTGTTTTGTTTTGTTTTTCATCTTCATTGGCTCCCTTTTCAGTAATGAGGGACTTTGTGGTGTTCCTTAAAGCACTTCTCATATCTGTGTTTTCCAGGGAGTCTTTGGAATGAGCTGTAGATCTTAATAACGTGCCAGTGAAATGGAGGCTTTAGCAGGTCTGGCTGTTGGAAGTATTGCTAGAAATATTACACCAGCACATGTTTAAGTGTTCCATCAGGCCTCTCTCAGGATAATAAAACACCCATTTGGCAGGTGGGGGCTGGGGAGATGATTTCCCTTTGGGAAATGGCCCTTCTGAGCACTGGTGATGTCACAGCTGTGTTGTAAGAGCCGAGGGTGACCTGCAGCCTTGGCTGCTGTTGAGGCACGCTGAGCTCAGTACATTAGTCGGAAATGTTGCTGTGAGGACCCTCAGCACACTCAAGGAACTGATTGCAGCACCCCCACGTGATGTGCTGGTCAGGGAACTTGGGCTCCTGACAGTGACACCAGGGGATAAATTTAGGGGCTGTAAAAGGAAATGGTGCTGTCTCTTCTCTTTGCCAAGGTGAACGTGCTTGCAGCTGCCCAGTAGCATGGTGTTCTCTGGAGTCCCCAGGCACAGCCAAGCAGTGGCTGAGAGATTTTCTGCCCACACTGCTCATTTTTGATGAAAGGATTGAGTGCCTTTATTGCAACAGTTCTCCTGTGGCGTGATTTTGGTCTTTGCAGTGTCTGATTTGGGCTGTATGCAAATTGTAGTGTTTATTCGTTGTTGTAGCAGTGCTTGGTGGGTACAAACAGGTGGGAGGGTGACGTGTTAGGGCATCACTCGGGGATGGGCCTTTGGCCAAAGCCATGAGGAAATCAAGTGTGTCTTCCTGGGAGAAACCTGGAATTTCTACAACACAGAACGTCTCAGGACAAGGAGTGGGTACAGGCACTTTGCTGTTTGCCTTTCTCAGCCCTTGCTGTTGCTGTATTGAAATCTGAGAGTTGCTAAGAATAACTCCGAGTTCCCTGCAGCCAGGTTTGGTGCCCTGCTGGCAGGACGGGAGCTCTGTCTCACTTCCTGTGGCCATAGGTGAGAGCCATTGCTCCAGCTTTAGGACAGGCTCTTGCCGTGGTGTCCTGCAGGAGCTGGAAGGTCAGATCCTCGGGGTCAGCGATGTTAGAGGCTCATCATGAGCTCAGGGAAGGCTCCTGTTAGCTCTGCTCATGCTTTGGAGTTACTGAGCTGTGGGACGGGCAGAGCAGGATCACGGGCTCAGTGTTCAGCTCAGTAAGTTTCAGCCTTTTTATTCAGTATCAAGGACTTGATTTCTTAACCTTGAGAACGATAACATTATTGATTCAAGATTATACTAGAGTAATTTACAAGGATTAAAAATATGAATTAAACTCGGATTCTTCCTGTGGCGGTAGGAAAAAGTCAGCAGGTTCCTGAAACTTGTAGTGAGGGGGAACACAGGTGTGCCTGAGTCATGCTGCTGCTGCTTAGGAGGATGTGTTCAGTGGGGAAGGAACTGGTTTTAAAATAATTTTGGAAAGTTCACTGGAGGATTGTATTTTCAGGACTGTAACTAGAGTATGACTCTTCTTCTTCTTCCCCTAGACTTTTGCAATTCCAGTAGCGGTTCCTCATTTCATCCCATCAAAACCCAGGTGACCATTCCAACAGCCCACGTTATGCCTTCCACGCTGGGAGCCTCACCCTCCAAGCTGTGCCCTGCAGGGGACCAGGGCTGTTCCCAGAGCTCTGCAAAGCCTGCTGTGCCAGGCTCTGCCCCTGACCGCCTAGGGCTGGCAAGGAACGGGGACCTGAACGCCGGGAAGTCCTCTCAGGTGCCACCCAGGGACCTCCTGCGTCTCTACAGGGCTTCAGGGGAGAATGACTGCGAGCACTCCTGGCCTCCTGCTGCTGATCACATGAGGACAGAAGACACCTGGAAGTTTGACACCCCTGCCATGGAGCAGACCCTTAACCAGTCTCTCTTTCTGGACAGTCTGTGCTCTGACCCTCTGCACAGGTGCCAGAAGTTCAACCCAAGCTCTGAGGCAGGGAAGGACCATTACAAGCTGCTTCCAGAGAGCAAACAGGCACCAGTGGCCAATGGAGCCTGCGAGCCCCGGGACGGGATGTGGCCCAGCGGGAGCAGGCTGATGCCAGCAGGACTCCAGGCCAACAATTTCTATTCAAAACATGCAGCAGCTCCCCCAGCCCATGTGTGGATGAGGGAAGGCTGCACATTGCACCCCCACCAGGGAGTCTGCGAGCTCAGTGCTTGGAAACAGCAGCTGGACAAAGTGCGGCTGCAGGTGGAGCAGATGCAGGTGGGCAGCTTATGATTGTGTGAATTTGAAACCCTTCCTGTCTCTTTAGTTAGGAATTGTCCCAGACGAGGGAGACAGGAGGAAAATGTCTCATGCTTCTCTCCTGAGTGACACCAAAAGTCTCCTAATGGTCTGTTTTTACAGCTTGTGGTGTCACAGGTATCATTTGACACGCTGTGTGTGCAGAGCAGTCCTGGATTATGTTACAGGGCTGCACCACCTGCCAGATCAAGAGCTGAAGTACCCTGTCTGATAGAAACTGTGAAGAAAAAGCATGTCAAGAGGTTTTAAACGGTATCTAGAATAGCTTTATTCTGTATCTAGGGTTAAGAAAGACTTTTCTGAAAAAATGCATGACACTAACAGCAGTTTATTAGGTGGAAACTGTTTGTTTACCACCTCCCACCAGCTATAGTCTAATGGAGACAAATTGTTTCCAGTGAGCTAGCACAGTGATCTAGAATTATTTGTTAATCTCCAGTTGTGCTTGGGGAAAGTTTCTTGTTCTTGGACATCAACAGAGACTGAAATAGCCGTGCCCTGGCATGCAGATGAGCACACAGTGTGCAAAATAGCTCCAGTAGTGTTGCAATTACCCCTGTGGGGCACAGACCTCTCCCTCCTTGCTTTGTCTCCTCTTGCAGTTACAAAATGGAGGCACCTGCTCCCATTCCTCGATGTATTCCCCATCCCTGCCTGCACCTGACCCAGCTCAGTGGATCAATATCCTGAACTCCAATGAAAACCTGCTCAAGGAGAAGGAGCTCCTCATTGACAGGTGAGGCTTTGGCACTTACATGTGGTTTAAAGTCTATGTCCATTTGGAAAGGAAAGGTTTGGAAAGTATTAAGGAGGGCTCATTTCTCAGAGTCCCTTTTGCCCAGTTGATCTTGTTTTGTTGCAAAGAACAATATAAGGGCCTTAGAGAACAACCTGAGCTCTTCTCTCCTTCTTGGAATTAGGATGATGAACCTGAAGGACTCAAATTTATTTTAGTTATGGTTTTCTGTGTTTTATAAGGGATAAAGATTTCTGTTCATGCCATGGTTATCTGGAATGTCAAAATAACTGCCTTTGTTGCATAAGGACTTTCTGGGATCTCTTTGAGATCTTTATTTTAAATTTGGGGTTTGTGACTTTGGGCTGGCAAACAACATTTCTCTTACTAAGGCTAGTAGTGCACAAGGTTTTTGACAACGTAAGTCCTAATGAAAAGTACGTTCAGCATCTGGACTGTAAATACTTACTCTTCCTTATTTTGAGTCATCTCTTATCTGTTCATTTCACCCCCAAGCTCCAGAGGCAAGCTGGATCCTCCAAAATTTGCAAGGCTTATCTGTAATCATGGTTGGTGGAAAGGTTTTGAAGGGAGGGAAGGGAAGAAAAGTTAGTAAGAATTGTAGAAAAGGTCAAAGTGTTTACCTTTATTTCTCTGCAGGTGAGCTCTGAGTTGCAGAGTTCTGTTTTCTGCTCTGCTTGTCACTGTGTGGAGCAGCAGTGCTGTGGTGGCACTGTTTGTGTTGTGCTGCTGCTCTCTATGTTTAAGAACAGTGAATTGCCTCTTTTTTACAGACAAAGGCAGCACATTTCCCAGCTGGAGCAGAAGGTCCGGGAGAGTGAGCTGCAGGTTCACAGCGCCCTGCTGGGCTGCCCAGCATCCTATGGAGATGTCTACATGCTGAGGATGCAGGTACAGCAGGTGTCAGTGAGAAATACATGCTGAATCCAATGGCCCTGCCACTGCTGTTGAGGTGTTTGCTGAGCAGGACTGTGCAGAGTCAAATTATAAATTATCCCTTGTGTGGAGTTACCATCACCTCTGTGCCCCCTGAGATTTCCAGCCCTGAGGCCCTTTGGTTGGATTAAAGCTATGCTGGTGATGCCAACACCTGGCAGCACTGCCAGGTGCTATTCCAGAGTGTGTTAGGTGGGCTGAGGGATGTTTGGGAATTGGGAAGGATGAGGACACAGCCCTGGGACTGCTGAGGGCCAGTTTGTAACCCCCAAATTCAGGAGCTGCAGCGGGAGAACACCTTCCTCCGAGCACAGTTCACAGAGAAGACTGAGGCCCTCAGCAAGGAGAACATGGAGCTGCAGAGGAAGCTGGCTGCTGCAGAGGTGGATGTGAAGCTGGCCCGGGAGTCGCTGAAGGAAACGGTGCAGAAACATGCAGAGGAGTTAAAGAAGCAGGAAGAAAGGGTATGATACTGTTGCTCTAGAAATGGGAAAGTGTGTTTCTTGTCACTGTAGTGCTCAGGTGAAACTTTTCTGTGGCAGTCTGTAATTGCAGGTGTTTTCTCATCTCGTTGTAGACTGTGGTTTACAAGCAAAAGCCTTTTCTCCTGCAGTTAGGAGCATTTCAGTGCCTTCTCTTTCAACCAAAAAAAATGCTTGTCTTTAGCTAAATGAGCAGAAATGAGTTAAGGGGATCTTGTATTTTGGCATTGTGTGGTGTGCAAAAAATGAAAGGAGTGGGCTTACAGAAGACTGAAGAATAAATAAAAAATAAATGAAACTTGTTTGTAACTATCCCTGCAGGTAAAGGGAAGAGACAAACACATTAATAACCTTAAAAAGAAATGCCAGAAAGAATCTGAACAAAACAGAGAGAGACAGCAGAGAATTGAGACCCTGGAACGATACCTGGCTGATCTTCCAACCCTTGAGGACCACCAGAAACAGAGTCAGAAGGTAAAACTTCCTCTGAGTTGCAATGGTGGCTCTTCACATTCTTGCTCAGGTGATTTTTCTGTAGTTACATTTACTCCCCTTACGTTGCAGCTGAAGGAATCTGAACTGAAGACTACTGCCCTGCAGGAAACAGTGCTGGCACTGGAAGCAGAGCTTGGAGATGTCCAGGCTGCTTTCAGGGAGCAAGAGCTGCAGCTGGAAACCCAAAAACACAAGGAGATGGAGCTTCTGTCTACTGTGCGCAGGTAGGAATCAGGAATCAGCTTCATCCTGGCACTGCGGGAATTGCTGCACAGCCCTGGCAGGTGGCGGGATGCTGACATTTGATATGAAATGAATTTCACTCCTCATATTGTTTCCCTCCTTAAAGTAAGAGAGAAATAATAAATAAAACTGGTTTTCACCATGTTGTTCTGCTAATTGCAGCTTGCAGGACAAGTTGCAGCAGTATGCAAAGAATGCAGAGAGAGGACCCCCTGCCCAGGATGGGGAGAGGCAGAAAGTGGAACACGACTCTCTGAAGAAGGAATGTGACTGCCTCAGGAAGGTAAGGGGCTGTCCCAGTCAGGAATCACACATTTTTCCTTCCACTGAGTCACACCAGGCATGCAGATGAAACTGGGGACTTTTAAAAACACAATTGCACTGAAGCAGCAGTTCCTGGAATTCCAGACTGCAGGGTTCTAAAAGCTGTTCTTGATGTGATATAACCACACACTTCTCCAGTAACGCTGGGGAGAAGCTGCAGAATGCAGAAGAGGGGAGAGAAAAACCACAAGAATACAATGTCTGATTTGTTTTTAGCTGATAAATTTAATGGCACCTTTTATCCAAGTCCACTCCTAAGAGCATCTGTGATTAGAGCAGCAAATGGACAGGAAAGAGAAGGAGATGCTGTCCTACTGAAGAATTCCTGGTGGTATTACTGGATCTGTGTGGCCAGTTCTGATGCCTCTGCTTTCAATTCCAGATTGTGGACAAAAAGCAGAAGAAGATGGAACACTTATCCTTGCAAGTCAAGGTGAGAGGTGACAAGGAGGGACCCAGGACTTGAGAATATGCTGTGAAATGAGTTGTTCTTACTGTGTTCCCATGGTCTGCTCCAGAACCTGGAAGAACAGGTGGCCCAGGAAGAGGGGACAAGCCAAGCTCTGAAAGAGGAGGCGATGAGAAGGGAAAACGCTCTGCAGCAGCTCCGGGCTGCCGTCAAAGAGGTCAGGGGGTGTTTGGAGTGTAGCACTGAATGAACAGTCTTTTAGCAAGGCCCTGAATTTAGTCAGCAGCTCAATCCCTCCTTCTTCCTGCTAGTCAGTTGTCCTGTCAGGGCTGTGAAAGGAGCTGTGCCCTGCTGGAAAGCAGAGAAGCAGGTTGTGCCTCGGGAACTTGATGGGGATGAGATGGAGGAGGCCGAGCTCGCCAGCTGGGGGCGGCAGAACAGGAGTCCAAGCACAGCCTCGGCTGAAGGGCCGGGCAGAGGCCACTCTCAGCGGTAGCCCTCGGGGCAAGGCACGGCCCCTGCTGGTGTGCACAACCTCCTGGAAGCTTTCACTGCACAGGCGTCGGCAGGGACAGTGCAGTTTCATGGGGCACTTCCCGTTCAATCCAGTCCCCTTGTGGGAGTGACATTCATTCCTCTGGCCATGGCCTGGAGGGCTGGATGCAAACCAGCTCCTGCCCTCAGTGGTCCCATCACAGAGCAGGTGCATTAAGTGTGGCAGTGCTGCCCCTGACATGCCGTGTCCGTGTGTCCAGCTGTCCGTGCAGAACCAGGACCTGATCGAGAAGAACCTGACGCTGCAGGAGCAGCTCCGGCAGGCCCAGGTGACAGCCCAGCCCCTGCCTGCTGACACAGCCCATCTGGCCCAGGAGCTGCACGGGGAGCTGGCCAGCTGCCTGCAGGATTTACAGTCTGTCTACAGCATTGTCACCCAGAGGGCTCAGGGCAAGGACCCCAACCTCTCTCTGCTCCTGGGCATTCACTGTAAGTACATTTCCTTTTGAGCGATGGCAGAACAAACCCTTCCATTCCCGTGCTGTGGCAGAGTTAAATAACTCACATGGAGCTTGGAAAGTTCTCCTCTTTCTGGGCTTCTGAATGCTCTTTCTGTGGTTGGCTTGCTTCAAAGGTGCATGTTGTAATAACTGAATGTTAAGTAGAACCTCTTTTGCAAATGTGAGTTGGTTTTTCTGGCTGACTTGCAAATGCGTGTGATCCTTGCTGAGAACTGCATGTGAGGAAACTCCTTCCTCTGACCCTACAGCTGTGCAGTACCCTGTGAAGGAGAAGGCTGACCTGCTGAGCCCTGATGGACTGGCCAAGAAACTGGTGGAGGTAAAAGAGCTTCATAAGGAGGTGGAGGACTTGAGGACTGCGATATCTGACAGATATGCTCAGGACATGGGGGACAACTGCATCACCCAGTAAAGAACACTCCAAAGTAAGACAGGGAATGAAGACTTGAAACTCTCAGGAGTCTTGTTCTCCTACAACCCTAAACCTTTTCAGCACTTTACTATCTCTCTGCTCCGGTACAGGATGTGTGACTTATCTGATCTGTGGGGAATCAGGGGGTTTGTTGCCAGAAGTGTTCAGCTGCTGACTGGCTAACTGGGATAATTCAGGGCTTCGGTGTCAGGCTTTGCAGTAGCTTTGATCTTGTGGAATGTGCTGTTTGCTGGAGCTGCTGTGGTCTCTGATGCTGGGAGATGAATTCTGACTTGCCTTCCAGGCATGTCAAATGCTGAACATGCAAATGTGACAGCTGAAATCGTGGCTAAAAGGAAATGTATGCCCTGGTCATGCTGATAACCTCCCTGTGCAGGTCCTGTGTGACCAGTAGGACAGAAGGGTTATCAGAGTGTTTGTGGGATATCTGGATTCCACAGGCAGGCAGGTGTGCCAGTTACACTGCTGGCATTTACATCGAGGTGTTACTGCCTTAGATTGATGGAGCAAGACCTGCTTTCCTCAGGTAAATGCAACCAGTGTCTTTCAGCAGCCAGCATGAGTTGAGGAATAAAGCAACACTAAAAGACTCTAAAAATTCTCCTCCTGGGCACTATTACTCCAGAAGCCTTAAGTCTTATGTCCCCCTGAAACAGCACTGGGAGTGGGCTGTGATTCAGTCTGCAGAGGAAGTGGATTGATGCTGAAGTGCCTTAATGAGCTGGAAGAACCCTTTGTCCCCACTCTGCTCTGTGCCTAATGCATCCACTGGCAGGTGAGGAGCTGCTCTTCCCTCTCACAGCCTTTTAGAGCCGTCACAAACAATCCTGGGGAGCCCCAAGTGTCTGTAGCCCCTGCCAGAGCCTCCAAGAGCCTCTGTGCCCCTGGGGACACACCTGCTTTACTGGGAGAAAGCCACACTGGTCCTCATGTGGAGGGCGTGGCACAGGGAACTCTTCCTGCAAGGCAGTGCTCATATAGGCTTCATCACAGGCCTGTCCCTCCTTCCCTGCTCCTCTGCAAGTATTGGGATTTCTAAATGAATCATGGTGGGATCAGTTTCACTGTACCACAACCCTCCCTCACCCCAGTGACAGCTTTACAGGACGGAGTCCGAGGGTGGAACTTTGGTTTTCATCTTGAGTTAGGAGCAAGATACCAAGTTATGAGAGGGAAAAATCCTGCTGACACTTGTGTTGTTTGGCTGCTCTTCGGTTCAGGTTGGGGCTGCGAGCCCTGGATTTGGCAGAAATGTTTTTGTTATTCCTTTGTGTTAAAATTTTAAGACCAAATCTGTTTTGTTCTCGGTGTTTGGCCACCGTTGGGGATGGTGGCAAGGAACTGATTGGTTTGTCCCACACGGGGAGCATGCAGCAGTGTGTGCCTGGCAGTGTCTGTCTGTCTGTCCTGCTCTCTCTGGGTGTTCTGTTCCTGGCTGTGGCTGTCCCCAGGCCCCTGGTGCTGTGTACTGAGCAAAACACATTTCCAGGGCTATTTTTGAAGCCGTTTGTCCTGACTGCTGGGAGCTCTGCTGGCTCCTGCAGGTTCTTAGGGGATTTGGGCACCTCTCCTCCCCTTTGCTTTGGGGGTGCAAGCTCTCATTCATGGGTGCTGTGAGGGGACAGGTTTGCCCTCTGCCCCTGCAGGGGTGATTCTGAGATGAGATCATTGTGGCTGAAGCCACCTCAGCTGCTGCCTGTCCCTGTCCCAGGTCCTATGTCCCTTCCACGGGCACACGTCCTCTTCTCGTTCTCCTGCACAACTGAGCCCCTCTGGCCCAGAGCGTGATCCCACGTGCTGTTTGCTGCCGGTGCTGGGGATATCTTGGGCCCTTTGCTACCGAACACCCCAGGCCAGGGGGACAGGACGATGTTCCCTCCCTGTCCCCTTCCTCGTGCCGCGCCTGTCCCCCGCCGGTCCCCCGTGTTGTGCCGGGTCCCCTTGGGCTCGGTGTCTTTGTACCAGCCTCTGTCTTGTTTGTATCGAGTATTTGGAGTATCAAATAAAGCCGCTCTGACCCACTCGTGCGAGGCCGTCCTGGATGGGGAGGGAGGAGCTCCGGGGCTGGTACCGGGGGCAGGGGCGGTGGCTCGGGACCGGGGGCTGGTGCCGGCGGCCGGTGGGAGCGGTACCGGAGGCTGCCCGTGCCCATCGGGCTGGTGCCGGTTGCCCAGTGGGAGTGGTACCGGAGACTGCCCGTGCCCATCGGGCTGGTGCCGGTTGCCCGGTGGGAGCGGTACCGGTGCCTCCCCGGCGCTGTCGGGGCGGTGGCCCGGGGCCGGCCCCGCCGAGGCCGCATGCCCCGGCACGCCGGCCCCATTGGCCCCCGCAGTCACATGTCGGGCGGCGGCGGGGCTGCCGCTCCTCCCTCCATCCCTCCGTCCCTCCCTCCCGCCGAGTCTCCCTCCGCCGGGCTGAGCGCTGGGAGCGGCCGCGATCGCACCATGAGCACCCTCAAGGTCTACAGCACCTCCGTGACCGGCTCCCGGGAGGTGAGCGCCGGCGGGCAGCGCTGGGTGCTCCGGGGCCCCTTTCCTGGGGGTGGGCGTCTCTCTTCCGTGGAGCAGCGAAGCCCCCCCGCCCCATCCTCGGTGCTCCCTCCCCTGCTCGCGCTGTAGCGTCCCCATCTCTCCCCAAGCCCACCCCTCTGTGCTGAGTGTTCCCCTCACCGTCCGCACCGTGGGCGCTGTGCTGAGCCTGGCTGGCACGCTGGGTGTGTGCCCACCCTTCGGGCTCCTCTCCATCTCCCCATAACCTGCCTTTCCCACCCGGATTCCAGATCAAATCTCAACAGAGCGAAGTAACCCGAATCCTCGATGGGAAGAACATCAAGTACGAGCTGGTGGATATCTCCCAGGACAACGCTCTCCGAGAGGAGATGAGGGCGAAGGCAGGCAACCCCAAAGCCATCCCACCCCAGATCGTCAACGGGGACCAGTACTGCGGGGTGAGGCTCATTAGCACCCTGGGCTTGGGTGGTGGGTGATGTCCTGTCCTTGGCTTTACTACAGATGTTCAAGATGCCTTGTGAGTTATTTCTTGTGAGGTGCAGGGACCAGGTGCTGCCAGGATTCACAGTGTTTGCCTTGGCAAAAAGGGGACCCAGGCAGGGGGCTTTGGGTGGCAGTGGGGCTGTGCCTACTTTGTCCTGTCATCCTTGGCACAACCAGCTGGTGCCAGGGCTGTGAACCATTTTTAGCCGTGGGCTCAGGGACCCTCCTGCCTCATGAGTGACCATGTTGGCGTTTCCCTGCAGGATTACGAGCTCTTTGTGGAAGCGGTGGAGCAAAACACTCTGCAGGAGTTCCTGAAGTTGGCCTGAGCCCTGCTTCCCCTCCCATCCTGGACTCTACCTGCGTTCCTGAGCACCCTCATCTCCGACCACCTTCACCTCCAGGTTGTCAGTGCTGTCCTGGCACCGTGACTTGTATCCCAGCACAGGGAAAAACCCATGACCAAAACTCATTGCAGCTGCCTCTGACTCCCTCCTGCCTAACCCCGATATCATCTCAGAGGGATCCAAAGAAAGTGTGACGCTCGCTGCGCTTGGCCTGTGAGCAGAGCTGGGCCTGGCTCACGGCAGCTTCCAGTGCCTCTGTAAACAGCAAAGCCTCCGGGGCTGTGTGAGGTGTCCCTGGCCCTCAGCCCCCTCCTCTGCCTCGGGAGGGAAGGGCTTAGGGCTGCATGGTACTTCCCACTTCTCCCAGTTGCTGTTAAAATTGTAAATTCTGCTGCCTCACTTCCTTTTTTTTTCCTCTCTTTTCTCCCCCCCTTCATCTCAACTGCAGAGATTATGGCAACTAAGTAAAGGGTTGGGTTTTTGTTGTTGGTTTTGTTTGTTTGTTTGTTTGTCTTAATTTAATGCAAAAATACTGCACAGAATTGGGGGTCTGAGTGCCCACCATGGTGGAGCTGGGGGCAAAGGCTGCCTTGGAGAATGGGTGGGGTTGGAAGTGGGATCTGTGCTGCTCTGGCCGCCCTCCGCCCTGATCAGGCTCCCTTGTGAGCATTAATGGCTCAGGGCTGCCTGAGAACAGCTGATGCTCCAGCTGTCCAATCTTTCCTCTTTGAGTTGGCTTTTTTGCAATCCTGGACCAAGTGCATTTTGTTTTCCTGCCAAAAAGCAAGTTTATAACCAGTGTTGTCTTCCGAGATGCTATTAAATGTTACTGTACCTTTCACAGCGCTACTCTTGCATTTCTTTTAAATTCAGTTTTATTTTGGCTACAGGTTAAACATCACCCTACCTAAGGACTGTGAGTCATTTCCAGCTGAGAAGCTGAGTGGGTTGTACCTCTGCTGCTGCAGCCTGACACAAAGATCTTAACACCTTAGATTGCTGCTGCTAATCAAAGGCTCACAGGACGTGTCTGAATGTCCTACGGTGCAGTAGTGACAGGTACCAGAGCACTCCTCTCCCCTGCCTGGTGACAGTGGCAGCCCAGGGCAGGGACAGCCTCAGCCTGACATGGGAGTGAAAAACAAACCTTTGGCACAAAGGTTGCCTAGACCAGGGTACAGAGAGGCAGGGAAAACAGCTGCTCCCGAATCTGCTATAGGTGGAGAAAGGAGGAAGCTGAGGGAGAGCTGTGTGGGTTGAGTCACGGCTCATGGGGAGCTGTGGAAGCAGCTGGTTTGCTTCCTGTGTTTGAGTTGTGCAGCTCCGGTCAGAGGGGTCTGGGAAGAGCTCTGGGCACCCCGAGCTACCACAGAAACCGTGCCTTTGAAATCTAAAAGAAGTGGAAATTGCAGCTGAGATAAAGGGTTTTATTGGGAGCCTTTAATGAAGGCTGGGTCTCTGCGAAGAGGGAGCCTGCCAGAAGGCCCTGCCTCGCATGAGTGGGAGTGTTGTCAGCTGGGAGTCAAGTGAGAGCTTGTCACAGCTGGAATGGGAAGAATGTGCTGGGGAAAGGAAAAGGGAAAAGTGCAGCCCCAGCCCACGGGAGAAGGAGGAAGATGCTTTATTCAGGGTTCGGCAGAGACGCCGCGAAGGGATTGTGCTCCGTCTCCAATGACACGGTGTCCTGTTGCAGCATCCAGCGCCGGCAGGGAGGAGGAGGGCGGGTACCTCCAGGCAGGCTGGAGCCTGGGCCCCGCTGCAGCTGGGGGCTGTCCAAGGGAAGGAGCTGTGCACGTACAGGAAACCCAGCAGCAGGATCTCCCGGCTGAGTCGAGCCTGGCTCAGCCCCAGCACTGCAATGGCTCAAGGCCTTCAGGTTTAGCTCCAGCAGGGATCATGGAACTGAGATTGTTTGTCCCCTGGTGTCAGTGCAGATGAAATCTGTAGGGAGCAGCTGTGTGTAGAAAGCAAACTGCCCCTGGCTGTGTGTCCATGTGTCCATCCTGCTGCTGCAGAGTCCCTGAGCCCAGCTAAGCAAGTGCCCAGTGCTGGGGTGAAGCTGGCAGGCTCCCCTGGGCTGGGGACAGCCTGTGTAACCCTGCACACAGATGAGGAGCCAGGCCTGGAGCCCAGGTGAACTGGTGGAAGTGTCCCTGTGTTGGGACCCACCTGTCCTGGGGAACAGCAGCCCCTGTGAGGCAGCAGGACTGGACCTGGCCCTCTCTGCCAAAGGGAGTGGCCAAATGGCTGCTCCCAGCTCCTCTCTATCTCAGGTAATGGCACAGTGAAACTAAATCTGGAAAGAAAACCTCTCCCTTTTTCCCAGCCAGGGCAGGTTGGGTAAGGTGAGAGGCAGCTCCCTCCCTGTGCAGAGCTGGGGCTGAGGAGCTCTTAGGCTGTTTGCAGCCCCCTCCCCTCCTGCTGGGAGGGGTCTCTCCTTCGAAGCAGCAGGGAGGCACTGGGGACCAGCCCACATTCCTGCAGGCTCCTGGAGTTGTCCCTGTACACCCTCTGGGGAAAGGTGCTGATGATCTCATAGTCCAAGTTTCCACCCCTAGGAAAGAAGAGCAAAATCTCCTACTCACAGGATCCCCCAAGGTTTTGCTGAGACGCTCTGGCTGATCCAGCTGTGGTTATGCAAGAGCAGAAAAAAGGGCTTCCAGCCCAAATTGCAGCCGGCCAGGCACAGAGCAGCCTGTCCAGCTGCACAGCTGCAGTGGGGAGGAAGGATGCTCGTGCATCCCAGCAGCACTGAGCTCATCCTGGGCTCACACTGAGGCCAGGGCAGGAGTGGCCTGCAGCAGGAGTGGGAAGAGGGGAGAGCAAAGGGGGCCCTCAGCCATCTGGGACTGTCACCAACAGGCTGAGGGAGCCCTTGTGCAGCACTAAACATGCTGGGACACAAAGCTGGCTGAGCCAAGCAAAGGCTGCAGCTCAGCTCCCAGCACCCCGGGAAGGGTGGCACAAGTTGGGTGACTGCTGGAAGGGGGCAAAGGCAGCAATGGCCTGGATCTGATGGCAATTTTCGGAGGACAGAAGAAGTTTATATTTTGTTGTGTGGCAAAGGTGGGTGTGAAATGCTCTGAGCTTCTCAGAACCCTGGTACTGCTGCCTGGAGAGTGTCAGGTGGGCACAGGACTGGGGCTGTGACCCAGCTCAGGCTGATGTTTGAAGCTCCAGGACCTCAAGAACCCTTTTCTGGGGTCCTACAGAGTAGGCAAGGAGAGGAGGGAGTCCTGGAGTACCTGATGTGGGCGAGGTGCTGGCGCAGGTCCCCAATGGTGTCTGTGAGCAGCATCCTCACCTCGTACATCTGCTCCCCACTCTCGGATCTGATGCGCAGAGTGCAGAAATCAGGGGCAGGAGCTTCAGCCTCCACCCTGGGGATCAGAAAACCCTGTCAAGCCCAGGAGTGAGCTCCACTCAACGGGCAGAACCTGCATGAGCAGACCAGGAGAGAGGAGTTTCGTGTTTGGGAACGTCCTTGAGGTGAATGAGGCCCCATCTGACCATGGGCAACCAGACCAACCCACTGCCCAAACTGCTGCTGTGTTTTCCCAGCCTGAAGGTGCCATGAAGAGGGTTATGGATCTTTTTTAGCTTTTTCATTTTAAACCAGGGCTGTCTGGTAAGTACTTTGCCCTACTTCTTTGATTAAAAATAATCTGCTTGGGTTTTTTTTTTCATTAGCTATTTGGGTCTTGGCTTGCCAGAAGACTGAGTAGAAAAATGCTGTTAGTGAGACCTCCCACCTGGGCATCACTTTCCTGGAGGGGTTCTCCCATTTAATATGACTGCAAAGAGCTCCTTCAATGGTTTCAATCTCTTAGGCCTTAGCTTACTGTCAGGAAAACTTTCACATAAATAAGTGAAATTCTGAACAACAGAAGCTTTTTGTTAGAGATGTAAAATATGGCATGTTTACCATGAAAAATTCAGTGGTTTTCTCAAAGGGCCAAACTTGGCCTTTTATCTAACTATTTCTAAGGTCTAAAAGGGGAAAGTCCATTTACTTCCTCAGCTGAAGTCCCTGAACTAAACCTGCAGTGATGAAATAGGAGGAAGAGGAGATCCTGACAGGGCAGGGGTGGGGGGGTGTACCTGTGCCTCTCCAGGGCAGCCAGCCCAGGTGTTTCCACCAGGATTTCTTTGCTACTCTGCTGCCCATCAGAGCCCTGCAACCAAAGCAGGTGAAGGTCAGCACTGCCTGGGCTGCAGGGAGAGCAGCCAGTGCCAAGTGCCACGTGGGCTCTGGTGCAGCCTCTCTGGGAGGTTACACGGAGCTGAGAGAGGCCCAGGGAGAGGCTGCTGGTGCTGTGCAGGGAGCTGAGTCCAGAGAATCTCCCCTGGACTCCTCCTGGGGGTGTCTGGGGTGCCCACTCATACCTGTGGCTCTGCTCTGGCCACACCTCGGGCACTGCCCACTCTCCCTCTGTGCTTCAGGGACTTGCAAAGCTTGTTGGGAACCTGCTCCGAGGAGGCTTTGGGATCTACCAGAGCAGAGGGGAGACATGTCCGTGTGTGACCTTTGTGACAAACATTCTGGCCCCAGAAGAGGCTGATTTGGTGAGAGAGCAGAGCAGCCGACAGGGAGAGCTCTCGGCACCCCAGCGAGGCCGAGAGCGTCTCTCGGGTTCCTCCCTTCAAGCTGTCCCACTTTCTGCCCCACTAAATGTTTGATTGTCAACATCAACAGTGAGAACAGCGCAGCCTGTTCAGTGTACAGCTGGGATGCACAGCAGGCAGGTAGCTCTGCTGTGAAAAACTGGGACTGTCACCATTTGTACAGACTGGGACATTTTTCACTTTGTGAGGGTGAAAAATGTTTGTGGACATTTGTAGGTGTCCATTCCTTTTCACTTGGATAATTTTATATATATATATATATATTATTTTTTTTTTAACTGCTTGGCTAATGAGGCTGTTTAGCTTTAGCCTTGAGGTGACTGAGCACAGTTGTGTGTAACCAGGCAGCTGTTTCTCACGAGTGATACATGTGGTGGGTTAGTGATGCACCCACAGACCCACTGATTTCTGTCTCTCTGACTGTTTGACTTCCCAGCCCTGTCAGATATTGCTTACACAGACTGCAAGTGTCTAGAAGCAAAATGAGGAATCTGTGGCCTTTGATGTCCCATTTTCTGTTGTGAAAGTCTGAAGAGAAACTGTCCCATATTCAGTACAGTTATGGTTGATTTGACTTGACGATATCTACATTTTTGGAATGAGCTCGTGGAGAAAAAGGCAATGTTTGCAAGCAACTCTCCCCCCAGGCCTGCAGGGTTACCTCAGCACCCTTTGATGTGGTGAAGGTGGAAGGAACTTGGCCTTTCAGAAAGGCACAGGGCAGATATGTTTTTGGAAACCTACTGAATTTCTATTTTTTTATTACTTGTCATGTCTCATTCTTAAGCTGAGAGGATCCTGTGTGTGCTGCTGGCTCCCAGCTCCTGAGGCAACACCAGGCCCTGACCCAGAAGAGTTGCTTTCCTTGCCGAGACCTTCACATTCCCCTCCTACCACCTGCACTGCCCTGGTAAGGTTTAAGAATCCTCCTCCTCAACAATGAGCTGCATTTTTGAGGCAGGTTTAAGATTTTACCTGGGATCTTGGAGGTTTCCTGCACTTTGTTGGATTCTGAAGTACCCACCACTTGGCCAAGGCCAGGAAAACTCCCTGGAAGGTCTGGCTTCTGAAACACCACGTCCCTCCTGTCAGTGACCTGTAAGCAAATCTGGCTGTTGCACAAGCTCCTCTTGCTGCATCAGGGCACAATAAACCACAGCAATGCCAAGCAGCATTTGTAAACCCCAAATGAAACCAACGATGCACAGCTTCTGGGGAACCTCAGGCCCCAGAGCTTTGCACAATTCCCCTTCCATGTGACCTTCTAACCTCCACAGCTCCCAGCTCGCTCCTGCTGACCTGACCTTGTCCTGTTCATGCAGTTGTGCCCTGGTTTCTCCATGGCAGAGGGAAAGTCCAGCCTCTGTTTGTGCCTGCTGACATTTCAGGTGCATCCAAGACCTAGATTTGAGTCCTCTGAGGCTCTCTGCCTGCAAATGTGGCTTTGGCCCTTTGCTATTTCTGAGAAATCAAAAACTGGGACTCAAGAGAACCTCAGGTGGCCAAATCCATTGAAACGGTGGCAAAAAAACCTCTCATTACATCCTCTTTAAAAGGTACTTGTTCAATCTCATGTTAAAGAGCTTTTCCAGGGGAACTATTTGAAAACTTTTTCCCCTCTCCTTTCTGTGACACAGCTCTTAACCTCCTGCATGTGCTGCTTCTCTTACAGAGCCTGCTGTGCTCTCAGAAGCTTTGTTCCAGGCCAGGTTCACTGAGACACAGAAAACCCTTGACTCTTGATGCTGAAACAGTTCCTGTAACGGCTGCTGCAGGTGCCCTCTGTGCCTCCCTTTTCACCAGACACACCTGCACAGCACCACAAACCTCAACCTCCCCTTGCTCTGGGGACCATCCAGCACACTGATGAAAGAAATCCTGAGCTGTCCTGGGAAGCAAGAGAGAGATTTCTGCCCAAAAGCTGGGTGTGGCACTTGCCTCCAACGGGACACCATCGGGGTAGTGTGGCTGCAGCTCTGAGGGGAAATAACCGTCCATGAGGTCCTGCAGGCATTGCTGAAACAACAGGAGAGCTCGTGGTCACATCTCAGACTTTCTGTTGAGCTCAGGAGTGATCTTTCTGCTGGGCTGCTCCTGTTTGTGATGATGTGGCCATGCAGAAAGGTCTGCATCAAAGACAGAGAATCTCCATCTCTCAAAATCACTGCACAAGACATACAAGGCTTTAAAGGCACTGTGGGGATGCAAGTGGGCAGCTGGGCTGCTTTGTAGGACTGAGATGAGCTTAGAAGCCCTATCCCCTTTTCTGGGGCTTAGTGAGTGCTAGCAGGATAACTGATTCCTCTCCAGCCCTTTCCATACCTGCGTGGCTGGGTGCTGGTAGGGCCGGAAGGCTCCGTGTCCCACGACGATCCCATTTTGGTACAGGGTGAGAGGGAGGGGCTCTGGCCGCCTCAGCCGAGCCCCCTGGGGCGTGTGCTCAATCTGAGAAATACCCTCTCCGACCAGCAAGTTCAAATCCTTAATGTTCTCCAAGACTAAATCAAAATCAATCTGCTGTTTGCAAACAACGGCTTCACCTGTGGCAGAGGGATCAGAGTTACAAGGGAAAAGCTGGTGGCCAGACAGATTTATCTGTATGAATTTAAGATGTGTTTGAGCCCTGACATTTCTGGGCTGCCTGTGCCCTTCACACGTTTGCAGAACGTGGTGGAACCTTTTTGCTGTGGAGCAGCACCGCCAGGTCCAGGCGGGTGTGTGCTAAACCACAAGGGCAGGGCAGAGGCTGCCGCACTGGGGCTGCAACAGAGCTCCAGAGAGCTCCAGGGGCAGCTCCTGGAGCCCACACTCAGCCCCTGGGCTTGTTGATCCTCTCAGGAGTGTTGTGCTGTCCCTGTGCCGTGCAGGATGAGGAACTGCACGAGTTGGATTAACCAGATTGGATCAATGGATCAGGGCACAGGTGCTGAGGAGGTGCCAGTGTAAACAGAGGCAGCTGCCTGCAGCAGGGCAGGTACTCTGCCAGGATGTTTGTCTGAGCGTTTGAGGGTGGCAGGGTGAAGCAGTAAAAGGGTTGTGACGGGACAGAGGAATGAAGTCAGAAGAAGAAACGAGAGAAAAGATCTAAGTTGAGATAAAGTCCTTGGTTGTTCTGCTTTTTTTATGAGTTGCTAAAGGACGATGCGGAAATACCCTTGAAAAGGGGCAGTGAGCTGAAACCAAAACTGTTTCTGCTGACCCGCCTCTGTCTCTCGCCTCCTGCATCTAAGGGAAGGTCTAGTTTAATATTTGCATGGTGGTGAGGAAGCAGCATTGGCTCTAGAGTCCAAATAATTTTCTTTTTTTTCCTCTGTTACCACTTCCTAAGGATTCACTGCCAAAGCTGCTTGGACCCCAGACAGCAGAGTCAGGTCTCAGTTAAACCCTTACATGGTGGCTGGGAGGAAAGGCAAACAATACTCCCTGATGGAGCCAGGCTCTGTGGGTAGCTTACTACAGCTCCTGTGTACACAAAGCACCTGATTCCCTTTTCCACCCACTCTGTGCCAATGTCATTAGAGCAGTCAAATCTCAAATGTGCAGGGTTTGTGAATTCTGCAGGAAACAGCTGCTGTGAGGTCTCCTCCTGCAGGGCTGAGCCATCAGGTTCTCTCCTCTTCCCCCAGAAGGGCATACAAAATACAGGAATATAAAATTAAACCTTCTGCTGAACTCCTGTTAGATTGCTCCATGTCTGTGTCCCTGAGAGGGACTGATGTCAAGATCTTGGCACAGGACCTCAAACCTGGAAGACTCAGATCCTGAGGTTTTGGTGCTTATCTACTCTCCCTACTGTGAGCATGCAGTGGGAGCTGGAGTAGGAGCTGCAGCCAAGAGTGCTGGTGCTTTACCCTTGCAGAGGTTCCTTGCTGGCAGCTCCTCTTCATCCTGGACTGATTCTGGATCTTCCAGCTGGTTCCGTGCCTCTCCAACCCAAATCAGACCATAGTCATTCAGGAACCGCTGGAAGAGGAAAGTCAGGTCAGCTTTGGTGACCACAGCTTCAGAAAACTGGAAATGAGAGCCTGAGAGTGCTCAGTTGTGGTTGTGAGAGGCAGAGGGAGTTGGAAAAGGTTTTCTTGGGGCTCCTTGGCCCTGGCAGACAGACAGACTCTCTGGCAGGGCAGTGATAGCAGCTCTATCAGCAGCAGGGAAAAGGGAGGAGGAAAGATTTGTAGTGGCAGAGGAACCGCCCAAGACTGCAGGAGCTGAGCATTTCTACAGCCCTGGAAATCAGAATGAAGCTTGCAGGAGGCACAGATGTTTGTTTGTTTGAAACCTTCTGCTGTCCTGCTGCTCACATCCATCCTGCTCCTTCTTTTCAGAGGTGAAGGGCTGTGATGATCAAAGGAGCAGCTTGAAAAAGGCCAGACTGGGACTGCAGTGATCTCAAACCAAAGGAGCAGCTGGCTCAGGGCAAGCAGAGCAACCTCACCTCCATCTCCCAGACCTGGCTCTGCAGCTGAAGGCACCTCATTTCCAGTTCTTCTGTGGTGGATGGGTCAGAAGCATCTGTAAGAGGAAACCTGATGTTTCTCTGTAGATCCTCAAAGAGCTGTGGATCACCTGTGTCACACAGTGCAGAGCCCCAGCAGCACCTGCCTGTGCTCAATGAACTCACACCTGTGGGACACAGGGGCTGAACACGACAATTCACCCCAGTGGTTTGACACCAATGCTGACAGACTAAAAGATAGTTGTGTGCAACTCTGGGGAAGTTTGATGCTGTGGGAGCTGATGTGAATGGTGCTGTTGGCAACCATACAGTGGAAATTGCTTGGGCTCCCTCAGCCTTAAGGAGCCCAAAATGAGCAGGTGTCCACTGAAGCTGGATCCTGAAATCTTGGCTGGATGGCAGCACAGTGCACAGGGAGGTACAGAACACATGTTTGTGGTTTGACAGACACATTCGCATTTTGTGCTCAGGAAATAGAGAACTCACCACAGCTCTGCACCGACAAGGCAGTTCAGCCTTGCAGGAAACGTGTGTGGGCTGCAGCTGGGGCTGGAAAGCTGCTGGATTCAGGGAACTGAATAGGGGAAAAGACCTCCAGTGACTCACAGAAAGCTGGGTTCAATTTAGAGTTAGGCTGGACCTGGAATCCTGTGGGAGACTCCAAGTGGGTTTTTGGTTTCTCTCAGCTGTCAGGAGCTGCTTTCCTGCCTGTTTGAACTACGCAGTATTTACTGCTCTTCAGTTTTCTGACCATTCTCAGGTGTCTGTGGTTGGCTTCACACTCATGAAAAGTTAGAAAACCATAGAAAATAGGTCAGGAAACGATGTTTTGCACCACACCAGAGTGACAGATACAAGTTGACATGCAGATCTGCTTTGGGAAATGGTCCCTCTGAGTAGCTGCGACCTCTCACCAAGGAGGCTCCTGGGTTTTGGAGCCAAGGGCAGCTCAGAGAGGTCCCCAAGCCTGCTCTGTAGCTCTCCCACAGGTGTCAAAGGTAGAACAATTTTTACCTTCTCCTTCTTGAAGAGTCTTCATCTTCTCCTCGAGTTCAGCAATCCTCTCGTCCTTCAGGGGCATAACAAATAATGACCTGGGTCAGTTCCTGGGCCTCAGCACCTCCAGGCACAGTTTGCACAATTAGTCAAGGCTGGGGCAGGTCCTGTCACCCCACCCAGGGACAGGCTACAGGGTCAGAAGGGCTGAATCACCTCACAAACACCTTAATTAGACACAGATGAGAGATGGGATAAATAGAGAACTCCAGGAATAGGTGACCCATCTCCCAGTCCTTCTGCATGAGATGCTCCTGCTCAGACCTGCAGGGAGGGGCTGATCTAGAAACCAAGCCAGCATCTCCATAGCCACTTCTTAAAAAAACAAAAAACAAAAAACAAAAAACAAAAAACAAAAAAAAAAAAAAAAACAAAAAACAAAAAAAACCAAAACAAACAAAACAAAAACAAAAACAAAAAAAAAAAAAAACCAAAAAACAAAAAACAAAAAAAAAAAAAAAAAAAAAAAAAAAACCAAAAAAAAAACCAACAACAACCAAACCAAACAAAAAAGGGTATTTCTTCTAAGTCTTAAAGGGTATTTATTCTATTCAGTGATACAGAGAGGGCTGCTCCAGGATGACTCTGCTGTGTGAGCAGCTGCTGCTTCAGAAAACAGAAGAGGGAATGCACCACCACAGGAGGAAAAAAAAAAATTCTGAAGCCAAAGAGCTGCTGATCTTAGTGCCAGGGTGCTGAGAGTCACTGCTGCAAGAAGTCCCAGCAGGGACTGTTCCCTCTGCCACCCCAAGGCCTGATCCCACTGCTCTGTTGCTCTGTAAAGGGCTCATTTGGGTAATTAACAGCAGGCCACAGATGAACCACTGAGCCCACGCAAGGTCTGAGAGGTGGAATTCCCATGGTAGGGGACACAGCAGGCTCAGCAAGAGGCTGACTTTTACCTTCAGCTGGATTTCTTGTGCTTGTTGCTCTATTTTTTGTTCCAACAGAGAGATTTTTTCTGCCAGAGAGGATGCGAGCTCCACCTCAGCATGAGCTGAAAGCACAAATACCTGTGAGCAGGACTGGGGTGCACAAGGGACCCCACACCACAATTCCTGGTCTGCCACAGCAGGGAGGACTTTTTGGGTAGAAATCCCTTGGTTCCTGGTGTCACCAACTCGTTGTGTGTGCAAGAGTGGGGGCACAGGAATGGGTCTGGCACCAAAAACCTGATGGCCCAGAACCCCCAAATCACAAAGGGGCTTTACCCTCCATGGTAATTTTCAGTGTTGTCCCCTGGAGCAGGAGTGGAGGGTGCCTTGCAGGGATTCTTTGCCCTAGGAGACAGCCTGGCATCTCCTGAAAAAGGAAAAAACCAGGTCAGTGTTGGGACACAGCTCCTCCAAAAGCAGGTAAGGAAATATGAAGGTTGTGCCGAAGGAAAGAGAGGGCAGGGGAGAGGAGGTGGTCCATCAATGCCATCAGTATTCCCAAATTTCTGGGCGTGTGTTGGTGCTCCGCAGGGTCAGGACCATGGGAAGGTACAATCCCAGCAGCTGGAAGAGTGAGCACGAAGTGGAGCTTCCAGAAAAAGACTGCAACACTTGCATAGAGAGGCAGAAAGTGGTAACATCGAATTACTTTAGTGAAAAAAAAAAAAAAAAAAGCACAGTGCTCTGCAAATAACGGAAGCAGCAAATTTCACTGGGAGCAAAATGGGAGATTTTGCTCTGAAGTCGAGTAGGGAGTGTGATGTTAAATGGAACTGCAAAAACAGATGGTGTTATAGGGCTGGTTGAGAATGTGGAAATGTCTTGTTACTTGTCTAGTTTTGGACACTTGTAGGGGAGAGAGAGCTACATCTGTTGTGTAAAGGGTAAGAACAGCCTTACCCGTGAAGGTAATGATCTTGGACAGCTCTGCCCTTTGAGCAAGAATAAGAGGGGATAACATATGGAATAAAGCACAGCTTCATTAATTTTGGGGGTGTTTGCTTGGTGGATTAATTTTCCAAGTATAATGGAAAAAACTGTCAAAAATAAATCCCAAACTGTACATTTTTGTGATCATCTCATCCTCCCAGTCCATACACCCTCGTTTTCCGTGCAGAATGGGCATTTTGAGGGATGGAGGGGAGGGCAAAAAGGGGCTCAAAATAACGGGAATAACCAGGGGGTGATGGGGGAGAAGGGCCTGGGAGGGGCTGACAGGGGTGACAGCTCTGGGCGTGCCCGGGGTGTGATGGGGAGACCCTCGATGGGCGATACCCGATCTGGGGAGGGGGGTCCGTGCCCGGGGGGATCCCCGCCCTCCCCGGCCCCCACTCACCCCCCTGCCGCCATTTTGTTTACGGGCGGTTGCCAGGGCGACGCGGGACCCGCTGCGATTGGTCCTGTGCTGGTCACGTGGTGGCCGCGGTAGTCCCGGGAACTACAATTCCCAGCGTGCACCGCGCGCGTTCTCCCGGGATGCGGGCACCAGGACCGGGACAGGACCCGGAGTAGGTTCCATTTTTCTCCTCAGCCCCCCCATCCGCACATACACATCAGCCTGGCCTGAGACGCCTCACGCCGTGCAGCTCCTCCCGATTCCCTCACCTGCTTCCTTGGTCTCTGTTTTTTCACCTGGGCACCGCTCTTGGCCTCGCTGATGCCCTGAACTCCACCCAGTCCTTGTCATCATACCTGGAGCCTTTCCTGGGTGTCCCCCGTGCCACCTGCTGTCTCCGTGCTGCTTTCCAGGGAGCTCGGCCTCGCCAGCTGGAGATGAGCAGGACAGGCCAATTATTCCCCCAATTTTACCTCCTTTAATGGGGCGTTCACAGACTGGTTTGGGCTCAAGGGACCTCAAAGCTCATCTCATTTCCACCCCCTGCCAGGGACAGGGACACCTTCCACTATCCCAGGCTGCTCCAAACCCTGTCCAGCCTGGCCTTGGACACTTCCAAGGGTGTTGGCTGTGCTCAAGAGACTTCCATTTCAACTTGCCCAAAGAGCAAAACTGAGCTAAATTTGGTGAAGTTTTTCTGCAGAAGAGCTCCCGGCTCTGGGCGGAAGCTGACAGGGAGTTCACCATGATGTGCTTCACCAGCACAAACCCAGACAGCAGGTGTGTGTTCTCAGCACGTTCCAGTGATTTTATTCATTTCAAACCACTTAAAATAACCAGATGCCTTTTGTTTCCTGCTGCTGCAGGGTGAGGGAGCTGAGAGATCTGCTGTAAGGAGATGGATTTGGGGAGTTAAAGGAAGCATTTCCCTGATCCTTTATTTAGGATCTGAAATCTCAAGGGACAGCTTGGCTCCAGCTCCACCTGGAGGGAAGGAGGTTTATTTCTTCCAACCTTGGCTGCAATTCACAAACCCTCCCAGTGATCCAGGGAGGGTTTCAGTCACTCCAAGTCCTTGGTGGCTGTGAGGACAGAGAGACCTCCAGGGAGAAGCAGAGCCTGAGGGGTTTCAGCCTTTCCTTGAACTTTTTCTTTAGGCATGTGCCATTGCTTCTTTGTACATGCAAAAAAAACCCCAATGTAGTCCTTTTTCTCTGTTTCTCCACCGGTTCCAGCCATGTTTATCATCCTGTATCCATCCCTTTACATCCTTTTGTCTTATTTTGCCACTCAGTCTTTAAGCTCTATTCAGCGACTCCAGGACGACTGAGAATTTGTATATTCTGTTACTATCACTGTCATTCCAGGGAGCAGGGAGTGGGAGCTGCTCTCACGCCAGGGGATGTCGAGAGACAGCTCCAGGGGCCGGAGATCCTCACGCCACATCTGTCACAGCACAGGCAGCAGATGAGACTTCCTCAAACTGCTTTTGGGGAAGAGAGGTGTGATTGGTGCATCGGTGCCACTGCTGAGTTTAAAGGCTGGGAGTAGATGAGGAAGTGTTCAAGAAGTGTCACAGCACCTGCAGAGCCCCGGTCATGCCGCCCCTCCAGCGTGCCTGCCTGCTCCTGCTGCTCGCCCTGCTCGTCCTGTGCCTGGTAAGGACAGGGCCCTGGGGTCCAGCCACCTCTGCCCAGGGGTGGGGAGGGTTCAGACAGGAGGGAATTTATGCTTGCAACCAAAAACCTCAGTTTTTGGTTTTCTCTTTGACTTCAACTGCTGTGATCTTACCAAGAGCTTTGTGCTGTGGTCTTGAAGGTCCAAGTACTTCCATACGGTGCTTTTTGAAAGTATTTCTTTAACTTGAGAGTACCACTCACCTCTGTAACCCTCACACTGAGCTCTCCAGCCCATCTTCGTTTGCCCACTGGCCCCAGCCTGTGCCTGCGGTGGGGATGCTGAGCGTGGCTGGCCGGAGGGGACACACGGCTGTGGTCTCCTCTCACCTCTCCCCACTGGATGTCATTTTCTTTCCTGCTGGGGGGCTCCATGGGGGCTCAGTCCGAGAGCCATGCTGAGGGATGTTGGGGCTCTGCTGGGTGGTTAGGGATGAACCCACCAGCAGTTTTGGGGAGCACAATGCATTGTGGGGCAGCTTTTGGGGTGATTTTATTTTTTCATACAAAACGTTGGTAATGGGACTGGATCTGTCTGTGCTTACTTCACTCATGAAGTTCCACACAGCTGTGATCTGCTGCTGGCTCCACAGGATGCATTTACATTTTGGGATTCCCCCTCTGTAAATCAGGCAAAAAGGACAAGAGTGTGGCAAAGGGGCAGAGCAGAGTTTTGAGCTCCATTCCTGGTCCTTTCCCATCTCCGTAGGAGGGGTGTAAGAGAGTGTGTTTCACAGCAGGAAACGGCATCACTTTTCCAGTAGCCAGGGCAGTGTTAGGGAGGGAAAGTGCCCGGAAATCGGCACCCCGGCTGTGCTGCGTTTCACACACCGACTGCACCCTCCCTGTTTGCAGCAGCCTGGGGTCGGGGGTCCCTCCTCCCCCTGGAGAGAGAGGAACGCTTCCAGCACGGGCGTTTCTCACACCCCACATCTGCTGCCGCAGGCCATGGCCCGTCACCTTCTCGCCACTTCCTTGCAGCAGCGAGAGGAGCAGAGAGCACTCCCTGGCTTCCACTTCCCCCAACTTCTCAAAACAAAACGTGGTTAGAAGCAGGGTAGCAATTTCAGGGAGAACTTGCTTCCTTCCCTGCGTTTGGACAAGCGCAAAGCCAAGAGCTGGAGTGTGAAGGGGAACCTGCCAGGGGGTCAGGAGGTTGTTTGTCCTGCCCGGGGTGGGGCAGTGTGGGCCCTGGAGTGCCCCGGCTCCTTTCGCCCCCAGCACCATCCTGTGAGGGATCTCAGCGCTTTCACCGCCGTGCTGCTGTCGGGAGGGATGTCTGAAGCTCCTTTTCTTTTCCAGTCCCTCAGCCAGGCGAGCGATGAGGCGTCTTCTGCGAAAGAACCTGCTCCGAGCAACGCCACGACTAGCGGCAGCCTGAGCCCGGCCTGCGCCAACCCGCCGCTGCTCTCCGTGGCGCTGGGGCTGGTGGCCGCGCTGCTCCTGCACCTGCGCTGAGCCGGACGGGCCCGGCCCGCTCCCCGCAGCCCCTCCCTAGGATGGCATCCTCCGCCACGGCACCGCTCCCGTTCCTGCCGCCGTGCACTCGCCTCGTCCTCACGGCCTCGGAGTGAGCTCCCGGCCTTGGGTAGACAGCATTAAAAGCGCTGGTACCGAGAGCTCGGGCTCGTCTCCGCGTTCTCCCGGTGCGGTACCGGGGCTGACGGGCGCAGCACGGGCCCCTTACCGGGGGCTTCAACCCTCGGGGCTGGAGGGGCCGGGTGCGGCCCGAGCCGGGGGGGGAACAGGACCGGAACCCCCCGAGCGTCCCCCGGGTGTCCCCCGAGCGTCCCCGGGCGTCCCCCGGGCGTCCCCCAAACCTCCTCCTCAGACCCCCCGCGGGCTCCGCGGCTTCGGGCGTGACCCCCGCGCGCCCCCTCAGGCCGGGGGGGGAAGCTCGCGCGCAGCCCCAGCCAATCCCGCGGCAGGGGCTGCTGCTCTCCGCCAATCCGGCGCCGCCAGCTCCCGCCCTCAGCCAATCACAGCCCGGGCGGGGTTAATATAAAATCGTGAGAAGGCGTGCATCGCTTCCGGTCAGGTGCGGGCGCGGCTGGGAGTGGAGGGGGTGTATGCTGGGGGCTCTGCATCGTTGAGGGGGTTTCACTTTCTTCAGCGTCCCTTCCTGCCGGGCTGATCTTAACTTTTAAGTCCCTCGTGTGGGTGCCTGTCTTCCTGCCCAAACGAGTTTTGGGGCAGTGGGAGACACGTAGAAGATGGGCATTTGTTGGTGGCTGTTGCTGAAAGTCACGGCGGTCCCAGCCTGATGCCACCTGGTGCACCCCAGGTTGTCACCTCTGCTCCCTGCGAGGGTGATGAGTGGTCGCTACCCCTATGCAGTGATCAAACCAGGCTCTTGCTGGCAGCCGTGTCCTCTCCCCAGCAGTGAGGACAGAGGCACTTGTCTCCATTTCTCACCCTGTATCCCCCTGGCTCCAAGTCACATCCCAGGAGAGCTCCTACTCTTGACCCAGGTGGATGAAACCTCTGTCCTAGGCACTTGGAAGATGAGTGACCTGAGCCATGATGCCGCCCTGCACCAGGGACAGGGAATGCTGCTGACTCTGAGCTTGGCCGGAGGTGCCACAACAGGAACCCCCAAGTTCTGGCTGGGGTCCCCCAGAGCTGGAGCTGGTGGGGTCCCATAGCCCCTGGTGCTCCCAGGGCAACCTTGGCCAGTGCCTCCCACCTCAAACCCCATGGCCACGGAGCTGCCTGTGCCCATGGGCACTAGAGGGCACTGGGATCCCATCCTGGCACCAGGATCAGGCCTGGGGCTGCCAGGGGTGAGGTGCTGGGGTGGGGGGTACTGCCAGGTTGTGGGCAGTGCAAGGACAAGGACACCAACCACCCAGGCAGAGCTGGCCCAGACAATCAGGACTGTATCTTACACACGTACATAAATACAGTTCAGGGGGAAGAAACACTTGTGGGGAGGGGCTCTGCTGCTCTCCAGAGGGTCCCACGCTGGTCGTGTCCATGGGGTCCTTGGTGGACCTTGTTCAGTCCTCCTCAGGAGGGAGGTGGAGTGGTTCCCCCGTGATGGAGAGGTTGATGGTCATCCTTCACAGCAGAGGCTGGGGCAGAGAGGTGCTTGGGGTGCAGCATGGCTGGGGTCTGAGGCCTCCTGCCCCAGTGTGGGGATGCTGGCAGGGTGTCCCCATCCTGCCCCACGGCACCTCTGCCCCTCACAGCACCTGGATGTCCCAGCTCTGTGTGGGTCTTTCATCAGCCATGTCCCAAATGATGGCGTGGTCCCGGTCATAGCTTCGGCCACCTGCAGAGCAAGGGGAAGTTTTGGGGAGGGCAAACCCCGCTCCTGATGGTGCTGAAGGGGTGGGTGCCCCATGTCAAAGCCAAACACCCCATTTTTGGGCATCCCTGGGAAAGCAGCTGTTGTACAGGTCTGAGGCCTCACCCTTGACATCAAGGATCATGTCCTCGAACATCTGGCTGTGGATCCGTCCCTGAGAATCGACGCTCCAAGTCTGACGTGGCATCCGTGTCTCGGACCACAGCACGGCCTTGGCGCCCTTCCCAGCCGGCCCGATGACCTGCAGGCTCATGGTGGGGGCCACCTGCAAGGGACACAGAGGCAGGGATTCCCCTGTAGGCACAGCTGGTCCTGTGATGGAACATGGGACGAGCAGGAAGACCCCCTCAGTGAGAGGTGGGGGTGTTGAGGGTGACAAGAACTCCACAGGGAAGGCAGAGATGGCTTCACATCTCCAGGGGAGACTCAGGAAGGAGAATCACCAGATGTTTGGGGACAAGGCTGTGATCAGAGGCTGGGAAAAGCTGTTATAAACCCTGCAAGATGGCTGTGAAGTGGGGAGTGCCCAGCAGGAGCCCTGTCAGGGCCTGCCCTGGTCCCCTTGGCGGCACTGGCTGTCACACCTGAGCCCTGACCTGGTTTTTGATCAGCCCGTCCTCGTAGTACCAGACAGAGTTGCTCTGCTCACTCAGGCTGGAGACCACCACCCGCCCCGCCTTCATGTCCTCCACGTCGTCGGGGACTGAGAGGAAGAGCTCCAGCTTCCTGCTCCTGATGCGGAAATAGACCCGTCTCTGCAACAAGAGGAACCTGGTGTTTGCACCCAAAAGCCCTGCTGCCTGCACCTCCAGGACCTCACCTGGCTTTAGGGGCTTTGGGAAGGTAGGATCCTGAACCCCTGGGGGGGTTCTCCCCATTGTCCTCCCCCCAGGAGATGCCCACGTCTCCCCAGGACAATGGCTGTGACCGTGACCTGTCCCTCATAGCTGGCATGGGCACGACTCACCATGTTGGGATGCCATGGATTTTACAAGGCACTTGCCCACAGGGAGCGTTTCACCACAAAGGCAGCCACTCCCAGGGCGGGGGACAGGAATCTGGGGTGACAGGGACGAGCTGGTGGCACCTTTCCTGTGTCACAGCTGTCAGCTGCAGGCTGCTGCCTTCCAGCTCCCCCAGCCCAGCCCCAGCAGGCTGGCAGCTCTGTCTCCATGTGAGGGACATGCCCCAGGGTTTTGAGATTCACCCCACCAGGTGCCAGTGCCCTGTCCCCTCCCAAATGTGGCACTCACCTGGCGGACAGGGTAGAGGGACCCCACGTGCTGGAGGCCGCTGTAGGTCAGCCAGTTGGTGATCTCGGTGCAGTCCAGCAGCCACTGCCGCCCGCGGAAGTCACCGTGCTCACACAGCACCCAGCTGTGGGGACAGGGTGGCACAGGACACGTCACCCCGGGTGGGCAGGGGACACCCACCAGGTGCTGGGGGACCGGGACTCACTTACATCCCTCCTTTGACCCTCACTGACAGCACGTGGTTGTTGAAACCCTCTGCCTGCAGACTCCGCACCTCGGAGTTCAGCTCGATCTCCTTCCCCTCGAAACACTCCAGCCCATGCAGGAAGATGGAGGGCTCGGAGAAAAACTGCAAGATCAGGGGCAGGATGGGGTGGGAGGAAAGGGGAGAGAGTCAGGGTTTCAGGGGTGGAGAGTCAGAACTGGGGCTGCCTGTGAGAGGGGGAAAACATTCTGGAGGGGTTCTGAGGGGAAGGGAAGGGAAGGGAAGGGAAGGGAAAGGAAGGGAAGGGAAGGGAAGGGAAGGGAAGGGAAGGGAAGGGAAGGGAAGGGAAGGGAAGGGAAGGGAAGGGAAGGGAAGGGAAGGGAAGGGAAGGGAAGGGAAGGGAAGGGAAGGGAAGGGAAGGGAAGGGAAGGGAAGGGAAGGGAAGGGAAACTCACCAGTGGAACTTTCTTCAAGGAGCGGATGGCAGTGGAGCAGAGGCAGCCCATGGCACTGAGCGTGGGGTACTCCCCCTCGGAGAGCACGTGCTGCTCCCCCATGAAGTCCTGCCCATCGAACAGGATCCAGCTGGTGGGGAGGAGCATTCCCAGGCTGACAGAGCCATCATGGCGGGCATCCATCCCTCCTGTGACTCACAGCACCCCTGTCCTGCCCACCCCCTGGGGCTGCCCAGGGCGTTGACCCTGCCCCCACCCCTCATGGCCCCGGGACATCCTACCTGCCCCCACGGACTCTGCAGGAGCGTGGGATGAAGGCTTCGGGCAGGGCCTCCTGGTCCTCCTCAAAGGCAACATGATCTCCCAAGAAATCAGGCTCTGAGAAAAGCAGGATCTGGGGAGGGGGAGCAGAGGGGCTCAGTGAGGGGGCAAAGCATCACCACCACCTCACAAGGGGCTGTATCCCCCTCCCCATCCACCACCCCTGACCTTGGAGACGAAGTGGAGGTTGTGTTCCCTGACCTGGAAGCAAACAGAGTGGGGCTAGTGGGTGTCTGGCCGTGACACCCATCAGCCCAGGGGGTCCCTTGAGGAGGGGGTGTCCCCTCACCTGCACAATGGGCTGTGCTGAGGCGATGTGACAGTCGGTGGCCCCCCAGTCCTCGCAGTTGCGGTACACCCCCTTCTCCAGGATGTACTGCTCACCAGAGTAGTTGGGGCCCTCGTAGGCCACCCACCTGTGGGGGGGAGGTGAGTGCTGGCCCATTTCCCTTTCCCCCAGCTGCTCCCTGGGCCCCCCTGCCCCATCCCCACACTCACACGCCACTCAGCACGTGGATGGACTGGGTGACCGTGCCGTAGCCAGCCAGCTGCGTGTCGGGGAGCGCCTCGCTCAGCTCCACGCTTGGGCCCTCCTCAAAGTCCATGGCCTCAAACAGGACCAGTGCTGGGTCAGAGAAGTCCTGTGGGGAGAAGAAGCCCCCCCAAGCGCCATGGTCTGTCAGGGGAAGGCTGCGGGCTGGGTGCACACACCGCTGGGCCCCTGCTTGGCCTCAGGTACCCTGAGGAGGGTGGGAGCAGCTGCCAAACCTTTGCTTGGACAAGTTTGGGGGATCTCAGGCCATGCCCAGCTGCCTAATGCAGGCAGGGAAGGCTCCTTTTGGGGGTGAGGAAGGGATGAGGGTTCCTGGCTCTCTCTGCCCACACCAAGTCCATTCCCAAGCGATCCCCATCCCTGCCCTCACCGTCCGGATCAGCCTCAGGGACACCAGCTCCTTGCTGTAGCCGCCCCACTGCCTCCAGTCCTGGTACTCCCCTTCTTCCAGCAGGTACTGGTGGCCACGGAAACCTTCCTTCTCATAGCCAACCCAGCTGTGGCACAGGTAGACACAGGCAGTGAGGACCCCAGAGGATTTCCACATGCTGGGACATGGGAACACCATCCACATCCCCTCTCTCAAGTGACCCACAGCCATTCCACAGCCCTTCCCAGGGGTGACCATCACCTTCCCAGCCTGCTCCAGTTGGGATGCCAGCCCTGCCCTCCCTGTGCCACTCACCAGCCGCCCAGGACACGCAGGGAGCCCACGGTGGGCAGAGCTGGCTCGGGCAGGCGCTTCAGGTCGTAGATGTCTCTGCTGATGGTGAAGCTGCGGCCCTGGAAAGCTGCAGCCTCATAGATCAGCACCTGGGGACAGGGGAGAAAGGGGAGAAAGGGAAGAAAGCGGAGAAAGGAGAGAAAGGGGAGAAAGGGGAGAAAGGGGAGAAAGGGGACAAGGTGAGCTGAGAACAGTCCCCTGGCCATCCCAGCCCATGATTCCTGGGAGCTGCACCAGAGCTCACCTGTGGCTCACCAGGTCTCTCCACGACAGGGCAGCCCTGGAAGGAGAAGAAGCTCCAGTAAGACTGGTATCAGGAGGGCACATTGCAGGGACACCTGCTACCACTCTTTAAAGCCTGAGCTGGTTTTGGGGCCATTTTCATCCAAGAAGCTCTTTTGAAGCTTTTCCTCACCCCTATCCCACAGGAGCCCTTTCCAAAGCCATGCTCGGCCTGTTTCCACATCATGATCTCCCTGATGGCAACCAGGAGCTGCCAGAACTCACTCACACCTGGATACAGCCCCAGGAACCAGCACTCACCAGCCTGATGGGATGCATGGAGCAGATGGATGGGTCCTTTGCTCCCCAAGCCTTTAAATTGGGGTATCCGCCCGGCTCCAGAACGTAGGGATCGTCATCGAAGAAAGGCTTGGAGTAAACCAGCCACCTGGGGAATGGGGGAAAGGCATCACACCCTGCCCTGACCTGTGCTGGAGCCCACCTGGCAGCCCCCCAGCCGCAGGGTCCCACTCACAGGCCCGAGTGGACGATGATGGAGGCGGCAGCCAGCGCCTGTCCCCGGCTGCGGGTGTCCTCGGCCGAGCCGCTGAACCTGAGCCGGGCGCCTTCGCCGTTCTCCTCCGCGAAGAGGCTGATCTCGGGGGTGCGGTAATCCTGCGGGAACAGCGACGTTCTGGGCTTCGGCACCTCTGCTCGGAGGGCGCCAGGAGGCTCCGGGGGCGTCCCTGCACTCACCCGCACCACCCTCTTGAAGGAGCCGATGCGGAAGGGGCGGCTCCCGCGGGGCTGCCCGTTCTCCCCGCTGTCCCCGTACGCAGTCCAGGGGTTGTCGATCTCCACGTCCCCCTCGGCCAGGACGCACTTGCGCCCGCGGAACCGCGGCTTCTCGTACATCACCCACCTGGGAGCGAGGTGGGGGCAAAACGGGGGGGGAAATCCAGCGTCACCCGCAGCCCTGGGGGTGCCCCCGGGACAGAGTGTGGGTGGGGACGTGCTGCCACCGCCGCGATGCTGCGTCCGCGGTAATTAGCGCTGGCAGGACGGTCACTCCTGAACCCCGGGCTGCGACATCCCCGGCACGGGGAGCGCGCCAGTCCCTCCCTCGGTGTCCTCGCCCCGCCGCTGTCCCTACCCGCCTCGGATGACTCGGATGGAGATGGTGTGTGAGAGCTCCCAGGACGTGGCGTCGGGGACGTCGTCCCAGATCTCCCGTTTCTGCCCCGCGAAGCCGGCATCGGAGTAGAGAATGATCTGGGAAGGGGTGACACGGCGGGGAAGTGCTGCCACACCGCACCATGCCCCGGCCGGCCAGCCCAGCCCGGCCCCACCTCCCTCTCTGTACCTTGCCAGGTCTTGTGTTGATCTTCTCCAAGCCCTCCTTATCCTCCTGCTGTGAAGAGCCAAGGGAACGGGCGGGTGAGGAGCACGGAGGGACATGGGCTGCAGCAGCCATCTCACCGCAGCCGCAGCCTCGCGTCTGGCGTCTGCCAGGCCCTCCCATCGCCCCGAGCAGCCACACCTCGAGCATTCCTGCACTGCTGGGGATCAGCCTCCCGTCTGTCCCCGACCCTCCTGTCACCTGCCCGGGACCCTCCCAGCAGCTGTGGTGGCACCCTCCCATCACTTGTATCCACCCGCCCCAATATCCTCCCATCACCCACCCCAGTATCCTCCCATCACCCATCCCAGTATCCTCCCATCACCTATCCCAGTATCCTCCCATGACCCTTCCCAGTGCCCTCCCATCACTTATCCCAGCACTTTCACTCCATGGCCTCTCTGATGGGGAGCACCAGCCATATGCTGGGAACAGGGAAGGATGCTCCAGGGTCCAGCCCCACCCCACTTCCACACTCCCAGGGAAGGAGAGCATTTCCCAGGGTTTGCTGGATTCACTCACCAGGACATGGTCGAGGCTCAGGGTCACGGTGCTCTCTGGCTCCTTGATGACAGGAGGGACGGAGCCAGAGCTCAGGGCTTCCAGCATGGCCACCTTGGGGCCAGAATGGCCACCAGGGCCCAGCCCATTGTGGTGACTGAGGCAGGGTAAGTCTGTGCCCCCGTCGCTGTCAGGCAGCTCGAGCAGGGCGGTGCTGGGGGCCACAAAGCGGCTGTAGAGCACACTGTTGTCCAGGCGGGAGTAGGGCTTGCCCTCATCAGCTCCAGCTGCCCGCTGCTCCAAAAAGTGGGAGAGCAGTGCCACGCCCTTGAGGACATTCCCTCGGAAGAGCACACTCTGCTCGGCTGGGCCCCTGGCCAACAGTTTGGCTTTTTCATCTTCTCCCAGTGCCCCCAGGAGTGAGCCCCCCTCCACCCACCCTTTGCCCGCTACGCTGTCCCTGGGCACCCCATGGAGGGTCCCAGCAGCTGCCCGCTCCTCGGGGCTCAGGTAGGGGTTCTCAATCTCCTCCTCTTCCTCGGGGGGCTCCTCAGGCCGCCCCGCCGGGCCTCGCGCCAGCAGCTCCCGCAGGGCCTCAGGCAGGGACACGGGGGCACGGGGGGCCACGCGGTCCTCGTGGATGGGGGGCAGAGCTGCACAGCGGCCCAACGCTGACGGCCGGGGCTGCCGTGGGGCTTTGGGTGCCTTCCGCATCTCTGAGGGCTCCATGTTGCGCAGCGTGTCCATCAAGATCTCCATGTCCACCAGCAGCTCAGGGTCCTCCTCAGTCACGTCTGGGGGGCTCTCAGCTGGGGGGTCAGGGGCTGGGGGCTTGGTGGGGGGCTCTGGGATGTTCTCAGGCTCTTGGGCTGTGCCCTGGGGGTCTCCCGTCGTCTCATGCCCCTCCAACTCAACCTTAGGCTTTGCTGATGCTGCTGTTTCAGATGAGGGCTCTGAACCGTCGCACACCTCTGAGCGGGGGGTCTCAGGGGTAGTGCCAGCTCCCGGGGGGCTCTCTGTCCTCGGTGGCGTGGCTGAAATGGTGCCATCCACGTCTGCCACGCTTCCCTCCCCTGCGCCAGCCGAATCAGCCTGGCCAGCGGCACCTGCCGAGGGACACTGTGGGGAGCTGGTCAGACTGGTTTGTGGGTCCCCGGGCCTGTCACCGGCTCCTGGAACTGCGCTCACCGGCGTGGGTTCGGCTTGTGCTGAGTCCTTCTCCTCTGGGGATCCCTCGGCCAGGAGCCCAGCGGCCTCTGTGGTGCCCGGTAAGCTCTCCCTGCCCACTGCGGCCGCCGTAGAGCCGCTGCCATCCTGCCTGGGGCTGTCCCGCTGTGGCGAGGCTGCGGTGGCCCCGGCAGTGTCGTGTGTCCCGTTTGGAGCCCCCCGTCCCTCCGCCGGCCGCGTTTCGGGCCCGGCCGCGTCCCTGCCCGTCCGCAGCACGGTGACCTGCCTCGCCCTGGGCACGGCAGGGACGGGGCCGGGCTTGGCGACACTCGGGGCACCGGGACCTTCCCCGGGAGCCCCCGCGGGGCGCTCGGCGGGGCGGGTGGGCAGCAGGGTGCCGTGCACGTAGCTCTCCCTGTGCACGGGCACCTCGCGGGGGGCACCAGCAGGGGAGGGGGAGCCGTCACCGCCGGACCCCCCCTTCCCCCGCTCGTCCTGGCGCCGGGGCTTCTGCGCCGGGGAATAGACCTGCGAGAAGATGGGGCCGTGCGCCGTGAAGTTCTTGAGGAGGCTGACGGAGGACGAGTGCTCCCGGTGGGTCGGGGCGGCGGGGCTGGAACCCGTCTTCTCCACGATCTCCCTCTCCCAGGCCTGCAGCAGCAGGGACACGCGGGAGGGGCTCCCGTCCCGGCCCCGAGGGCTCCCGGTGCTCTCCAGGCGCCGCGACACCAGCGAGACCTTCTGGAAGCAGGACCTGCCTTCGGGAGCACCTGCGGCTCCCTGCTTCATGCTGAGCTCCGCGCTGGAGATGAAGCCCCTGCTCTTGGTGTGCCGGAACGGCGGATCCATGCCAGGTGGCCGGGCAAGGAACGCCGTGCTTGCGGAGCTCCCCGCGCTGCCGGGCTCAGCCCCCGCAACCGCCACGCTGGGGCTGGCAGAGCTGCAAGGAGAGAAGGAGTCTCTGGGAGAGCTGGGAACAACAACACTGCAGGGAACAGCCCCGGCCCCCAAACCAGGTCTTTAAACCCCACAGACATCTCTGTGATACTGCGGGGCATTTTGGTAGGATCCCGTGAGCACAGGAGGTGGCTTTGGTGCTCTTGCCATCCATCCTGGCACATGCGAGGTGTGGGGGACACCGTGGGTCCCTCTGCCTGGCCCCACCAACGCAGGCAGGGCTGGTGGGAGCTCTGCCACACACCGCAGTGGGCTGTGGCAAAGCCTGGTGGGGCACAGGTAAGCCTGGCAGGGCACAGGTGAGTGTGCAGAATGCAGCTGGGCCGTGCCGTGCCCCAAGCAGTGCCGTGCCCCAAACTGTGGGATGAGTCAGGCGGGCAGCAGGGCTGCGCCGAGTCAGCAAACACAGCAAACAAACAAGCCTAGAAAACAACAGGGAAACTGCTCCATGGGGGAAAGGGCCTGGCTGGGATCGGGACCAGGGCTGGGGCAGCCGTGGGGTGCGCAGGAGGAGGTGGAGACCTGAGCAGCAGCATCCCTTGACCCTTCCCCCTGTCTGTGTGCAAAGGTGGGATTGCTCCGTCCACCTCTGCAGCTCCAATGGCATGAGGAAAAAAACTGGAATAATCATCCAGCCCTCACCCCCTGATGTGAGATTGTCCCAGCACACAGCTCCATGTCCTGGTGTTGGGTGCTGCAGGATGGGCATTGCTGTGGGCCCGGGGCTCAGGGCAGGGGACAGAGACACATGTGCCACCTCAGCTTGGGGGGATGCCAGCAGAGGCGTCCCTGTGGCCACATGCCTACCCCAGAAGGGTTTTATTGCTGGGTTTGGTATTGGGAAGCAGCTGACACAGCAAGTGCTGGGGAGGGAGCTGAAAGTGCATCCACATCTCAGTATCTCTCAATTAAGAGCTGCTCGGTGTCACCACCCAGCTTTGGGGACAAGGGCAGGGATGGGGATTTGGGGTCAGCCCGAGGACAGGCTGAGATTGAGGTCCCATTCAGGAATGGGGACACCTCCCTGCACAAGTCCCAGGGCTGCTTTCCCTGAGGGACACCTCGGGAGAGAAACCTCATCCTGCACCAGCCAGGTGGGGTGAATCCAGCACTGGCAGGTGGGGTTTTCCCAGTCCCTAAGGGGATCAGGGGGCTGGGGGCAGGCAGGGAAGTGCTGGGTACAGGCAGCTGCCTACCCCTTCTGCCAGCCTGCCACGCGCCCTCCAGATCCTGCTCTCCCTGGCCCAGCAGGTCTTTCCAGAACAGATAGGAAGAGTTTGTGTCATTTCTCCGGAAGGCAATGAGACCTTGTCTGGGACAGCCAGCACTGCTTGAGGCTGGGACCAGCCTGGGTGGGGCTGTACAGCCACATGGGCACAGCTGGGTCCCCAGGGCCACCGCTGCATCCCCAGGGTCATGGCATCCACCAGTGCAAGAGGGATGGATGCAGTGGCCATGCCCATGGCTCCAGGACAGTGCAGGGACAGGGCTGCTGGCTCCGTGCAGCACCAGGGGGCTGGGGGGAGGTGGGACCTGCTGACTCAGTATCCTCCTCTCACCTGGAACTGCATTTCTGAAGATTTCCAGGTCTGTCTTTCCCATCCCATCCCATCCCATCCCATCCCATCCCATCCCATCCCATCCCATCCCATCCCATCCCATCCCACGCCTGCAGCTGGATCCAGCATCCAGCACCAGCCTGGACCCCATAGGAAAGGAACTCACCCAGAGCCCTGCTCTGCCCCAGCACCCATTTTCTGCTAAAATAACTCCCACTGCAGCAATGGGTTAAGGACGTGAGCACACGAGGATGCAAGGACAGGAGGACAAGACCCTGCAGCTCCCCAGCTGCTGCTGCTGGCCATCCCCACCTGCCCGGACGTGCCAGGCTGGATCCAGTGGTGTTGCCACACCGGGGCAAACAGCATGGCTCTAATTAATCCCCTTTGGCCAAGCCAAGCCAACTTGCTGACCTCGTTTGCTGCCTCTGTCACCCCAAAGGGTCTCCCAGCACCCAAGTCAAAGGCACGAGGTGCTGTTCAATATTCAGGAGAGATGGAGGGGCCGAGGGCAGCAGCTGCGGCTGCCTTTGAGCTGGTGACCACGGATTAAGCTGAGCCTCCGGCCACGCTGGGCTGAGCTGTCACCGCGGGGTGAGAGCGGACCTGCCACCTTCAGGAAAATCAGGGATCTGGGCTGGGTGGCTGCTGCACGGGCTGAGGTTCATGGGGAGGGCAGGGAAGCCCCCGTCCGCTCGAGCTGCCCCTGCTTCCCCGAGCTGAGCCGGGTCAGGGGCAGCCATGTGCCCGGCACGGAGGGGGACAGGGGTGACAGGGGAGCCCCTCTGTCCCCTCGGCCCGGGTCGTTAGGCCAGCAGACGTGAAAGAGCCCCAGCTGACTCTGACAGCTCTAGGGATGCTCTGTGGTGGCAGGAGTTGGATTACAACCCCAGCAGCCCCCCAAATTCAGGGCTGAAGGTGAGAGGGTCAGAGCAGGGCTCAGCCCCCAGCTCCCAGCCCCATCCTCCCTCCCTGGCCAGCGCTGATCCTGGGGAAGCAGGGACCCATCCCAGCACTTGCCAAGCCGGGGATCAGCTCCGAGAACCGGGCAGCCCGCGTGGGTGGCAGCGGGACGGGAGCACCGGTGCCCGCCCCCCCCCAGCAGCACGGAACCCTTCCCTGGCAGCACCCGCGCCAGCCGGGCCGGCCCGGGCAGCGCTCTGTGCCCCGGGCCCCCGCCCTGCACCCCTGCGTACCTGCCGGCGGAGGGTCCCGCCGTGCCGGCCGGGGCCAGCGGGGTCCGTGCCGTGCCGTGCCGCGCCGAGCGGGCTCGCGGTGCTGCTCTCTGCACACCGCACAGCTGGGCGGACCGGCAGAGTCACCCTGAGCACCCAGCCCTGAGCACCCAGCCCTGGCGCAGCGGAGGTTTGGCATTCCTCAGGTGCTGACAGCCGGGGAGCCGGTCAGGCTGGTTCCAGACCCGGCTCCCCCGTTTCCTCCGACTCAGCAGCGCCGGGAGGGAGCCCAGCCGGCCTGGGTGGCTCTGGACCCCCCCGGACCTCTATCCCACTCCCCACCCCAGCGGAGGGCGATGGTATCCCCGGATGGGACATCAGTGACCACTTTTGTCCCCGCACCTCCAGCCAGCACGGTGCTCCCACCGTGGGCCGGGCCGTGGGGCTGGCAGGGTCCCAGCACAGCGTTGTGAGGGGCTGGGGGTCCCCAGGGCTGCGATTGCCCGGGGTTCATCAGCTTCCCGGGGGTCCCACACCGAGCCCCCAGCACTGCAGCACATTCCCGAGGGCCTCCGAATGCAGGGAGGTCTCCCGGGTCTAAGAAGGCTGGGGCTCTCGAGGGGCTTCACACGGGGCTTGTGGGGGGAGTGGACGTCACAGTAGCCCTGGGCCATCGCGGGAGACCTGGCTCTGGGACGCAGGGCCCCATCCCGGCAGGGCTGGGAGCGCAGCAGGGCCAGCACCCGCCCCGTACCCTCGCCCTACCCTCTCGCTCCGCCCCAGCCTGCGGGAACCCGCTGCGGTGCCAACCTCAGCCCGGGGCCACCACTCCCGACTGCTGGCCCAGCCCGGGAGCCTCCCCGGCCACCTCCAGTTCGGCGCAGGTGGCCACAGTTGAGCTGCGGCTGGGGCGCCCTGGGCCACCCAGCTCTGAGTGACACTGCTCACGTGCTGGGGAAACTAAGGCAGGGCCGAACTCCTTCTGCCGGGTTTTGGCAGGTCACTGGTCCCTCCCGTGCCCTTCGCTGGGCCCCCGAGGGTGGCTGAGCACCCACGCGGGGACCGACTGCCTGTCCTTGTGGCTCGGGCACAGAGCGGGATCTGCCTCCTGCATCCTTCCGGTGCCGCGGGCTCGCAGGAGGGGCAGCGATGGGGTCCCGGAAGCCCCGGCCCGGCTGGGTGTCGGGGCTGTGTCGCTGTGTGTGCACGCGTGTGTTTAGCGTGTACAAGCGTGCGCCGGGGTGTCCGTGCCGAGCCAGCCGAGCTCGGCTGCGGCTCCAGGGGGAGCTCCCCTTGCGCAGCCCCCGCACCGCCCGCGCTGGCCGGGGAACGCTCAGTCAGCATTGCGGAGGGTTCCCCGGGCACTGGAGAAACCGGAGGGACACCGGGGCGAGCCTAGGCTTTGAGTCACTGTGTGCAAAGGGAGGGACACGGAACGGGGCACGCTGGGGACGGGCGGGGTCGGGCTCAGCCGCAGCTCCCGGGAGAGAGACGAGGCCAGAGGGAGCCCCGCAGCACCCCGAGTCCTCCCTCCGGGTGGGGGGAAATGGGAAGGTAAGAGAGGAAAAGGAAAAGGAAAAGGAAAAGGAAAAGGAAAAGGAAAAGGAAAAGGAAAAGGAAAAGGAAAAGGAAAAGGAAAAGGAAAAGGAAAAGGAAAAGGAAAAGGAAAAGGAACCCCCATGAGCCGTACCCTCTCCCCTGGGTGCACACTAGGTGCCTGTCCCCCGTTCCCAATGGGACTGGAGGGCTGTGCTCTGGCCACACCTGCAATGAATTTCCAGGTCAGCACTGGGACAGGGCCTGAGCCAGGGCAGCCGTTGCTGGTGTTTGGAGGCAATGAAGGTGATGGGCTCTGGATGTATCAGCCAGCTCAGCTTCCTGGGGATCTCCCTGACCAGGACTTTGAAGGGGGTTCTCCAGCACACCAAGAAGATGAAAACCCTGTTTGCCAGGCCACCAGTGAGAGGAGGAAGATGCAGCACAGGCCGATGCTTTAGGAGGTGAGATTCTGCTGCTGGAGGAGAGGCTCTGCCTTTCCTCAATATCCTGCCAAGCCCTCCTGGTTCCCCCAGGCCAGTTTTCTCCCCCTGGGTTTGCTGTCGGGGGGAGTGAGGTTTGAGCAGGGGTGGGGGGATTTAAGGGGCAAGGGCAGACTTGTGAGCTCTGGTCTAGGGAGATCTGCAGCCTCTGAGGAATATCCTTCAGCTATCGATTCCCCTTTATCAGGGAGCAGGAATATGTATGGGCTGAGATCCTGATCAATCCCTGCTCTGCAGCCGATCAATCATCTGCTGCCCCGGGGCTTTTATCAAAGGGAGCTGCCAAATTTGGGCACAACTCATCACTCCAGACCGGGGGACAGGACTGTCTCTATCCACCTCTACCCCCCCTGCCTTATGGGAGGGCAGGAAGCCTGGCCCCAGGCAGCACCCTACAGGGCACCCCTCAGGAACACTCCTCACCCTCCCCTTGCCAGGTGCCAACGCCTCAGGGAGCCCCATTTGGGATGGAGCAGGATGGCCATGCTCCATTCCCAGAGCTGTGGGGCACCTACAGTCGGAAAGAAGCCCCAGGGGAGTATTTCTGGAGTGTTGGGAAGGTGCTGCCTGCTTAGGGCACCCTTGGGAAGCACACTTGTGCCAATGCCTCCCAGCACTGGGAGCATCCTTCAATCCTGGCTGGGCCTGTTGGAGGCACGGGGGGCAGTGAGGGGGAGGAGCAGCTCCTTTATTGATTGCTTCATAGCCAAAGGTCAGCGGTGAGCATGGAAGGGTGGGGAGGAGGGAGGTGGGGTGTCAGGGGCTGCCCTGGGGCTGTGCCACGGGGGGCAAGTGCCAGCCTTGGGCAGGGTGGAGTGCCCAGCATGGGCTCCCATTGCACAGGCACCTAACTGTTTCCCCTTGTGCCTCAGTTTCCCCACCAGCAGATGGGCTGGTGGGACTGGGCAGTGGACACCAGCGTCCTGGGCTGGGTGGATGGGGAAGAAGGTTCTGGGGACAGGAGGGAAAGGTTTGTGCCCACAGGAGGGGTGGAGGTGGGCTCAGCGAGGGTTGGAGGAGGTTTGTGCCTCTGTGTGCAGCCAGCAGAGCTGTGCCTATGGGGTCGGCAGGGAGAGGGATCAGTTTTCCTTGGCAGGAGCTCAGAGGCTGCTCTAGAACAGGTCAGTGGTGACAATGACAGCACTGGGAGGTGGCGCTGGAGCCTCAGTCCAGACAACATAATTTTCCACGGCTCTTCAGTTCCCAGGACCCTGGAGAGGCTTGCAGTGCCATGGGGACACCACTCCCCATCTCTGCCAGGGCTGTGACCCACGTGCCTGGCTGCTGCCCAGCCCCAGGGCTCGTCCTGCCGGGTCAGGGCCTGGCTGGAGCCCTGGGGCAGCTCCATGGGTCCGGCCTGGGGACGGCACTGGGCTCACAGAGCTCCTGCCCTCACCCGACCGTACCGAGGGGGAAGATTTACAGGCTGTCAGAGCCGGGGCCAGAGGTCAGCAGGGGTCAGAAAGTCCATTTCAGTGAGGTCACTGTCCACTTCTTTCAATCTAATGAAGCCATTATTTGTGAAAGCGGCCGCTTGGCCGGCTATTCCCTTGAAGCCGAGCAGGGCACAGCGACCAGCTCTGAAAGAACAGGAAGGAGTCCCCTTCCCTTTGCCATTTGCCATTCAACAGGCCCTGAAAACAAATACACCACACACAGAAATACGACACAGGGCTGCTGTGGGCTGGGACAGTGGCACTGGGGGAAGGATGGGATGAAAAGGGTGCCTGGAAGCGCCGTGTTTGGGGATGTGGCTGCATCACATGGCTGGAAAGTCACTGAGGATGGGCAGAAATCAAGGGGTGCTGAGGAAGTTGCTGCTGCCCATAAATAGTTACAGGAAAATGCCTCTGGGGCTGCTGGTCACTCCTGTCGGTCAGGAAGGGGCTGGAGGGGGAAGCTGTTGCAGGGTGTGGATTATTTTCTGGAGGATTCATTGTGGAGAAAGCAAGAGCTCATTCCTCACATCCTCCCCTCGTGCTCCCACACCTCTGCACCGGAGCAGAACGTGCAGGCTGCACCCTCCCCAAATCCCAAGTGAAATGGGGAAGACTGGGAAGGAGATGGGATGGCAGCAGGGATGAACTGAGAGGGCTGGAACCATATGGAGGGTGGGTTATTTTCACCCCTCTTGCCCCAGTTATCCCGCAGCCGAGAGGAAAAGGAGGATAAATGTGCAGCCCTTGCAGCCAGGAGAGGGGGCCAGACGCTCTCCTGCTCCCGGGATGATCCCGGATCGCAGCCCGAGCTGACTGTGAGTGCCAGCAGAGAGGGGGAGAGTGAGCACGGACAGGCACCGCAGTTTCCTTCTTGCCAAAATTGTCACCAGCCCCGTCCCCTTCACCAGCCCGTCCTGGGCTGGGAGTTCTGCTGCTGCCAGAGCCTGGTCAGGAATGGGAGTGGAGATCCCATAGGAAACACTGGCCAGACCTTTCCCTCCTTCTGCTGTAGGTGAGGCGCTGCTCCTTGGCTTTGGGGAATCAGCTCAGGACTGACGATGAGAAACCAGCGGAGTTTCCTCCCCAGCCCGGTTTATGCCCGATAAGAGCAGTGGGCAGGTGAGAGCACATGCTGTGACACCATGTGTGGGTGAGTTGTGGCACCTCCCACTGCGCCTGTGTCCCGTGGGACACTGATCCACCTGCCCCGTGGGAGTAACAGAGTCCTGGCAGGCTGGGGAGCTGCCAGCAGCTCTCCCGTGGGGTGCCTTCACAGAGAAAAACCATCCTCGACCTCCTCTTCCTCCACTTCCTCCTCTTCCTCCTCCTTTGCCGTCCGTCAGCGGGGCCCCAGCGGGGCTGCTCGGCTCTGTGGGGAAGGGGCAACGAGGAGCCCCCGGGTGTGGGGCGGGCGGGGGTGTGCGGGGCAGGAGGAGGAGGATGAGGAAGAGCAGGAGGACGAAGGGCACCGCCAGGACCCTGGACAGGGCCGCGTTCAGCACCACGGCCAGCGGCAGCGGCCCTGGGCGGCGGAGCCGTCTCGCGGGGATTCCCCACGCGGGATTTCCCTGCCAGCCCCGGCCCGGCCCGGGGGTCCCCCCGCGGGTGGCACCACGGTCCGGCCGAGCCCGGTGACCCCGCAGTGCCCCCGCGGTGCTCCGCTGGGTGACACCACGCGGGATTCGCCCCGCGTGGGGCGGCCGCCGTGGGCGCAGACACCACCCCCCAGCCCCAGTTCCCCCTCGGAGAGGCACCGCCGGCTCGCCCCGGTTTGGGGACGGCGCGGGGAGACCCCCGGGCACAGCCCGGGCGGGGCGGCGGGCGGCGCTGTGCCCCAACGGCCGGGGCATTGTCCGCCGCCGGAAATGGAGCCGCTGGTCACTCGCCCTTTGTCCCCGCCCGGCCCGGGGGGCGACGGGCCCTCGACCCCGCCCCGGCACCGCTCCCCGCCAACGGTGCCGCCGGGACGGGGGAAGCGCGGCTGCGGGGGTTGCGCGTCCCGGGGGTCGCACGGTCCCGGGGTGCACGCCCCGCTCGCGGGACACGGGATGGGGCTGGGGGCGCAGGAAGACCCCGGCGTCCCGGAAAGCCGCCACCTCCTCGGTGCTGCAGCCCGGCCGGTGCCGGTTCCCCTGTCCCACCGGGTCGCGGCTCGCAGGTGGCTCCGCTCGTGGGGAGGGGGCGCGGAGAAACGACGTGGAAGCTCCCCCCGATGTCCGGGGGTCCCACCTCCAGCCCCCCCTCCCTGGGTGTCACCTCTTGGCTTGACAGGTGGCCTCGCCCCTAAGTGCCCTAAGTGTGTGGGGGGGGCGACCCACACAACCCCCCCTCCGCAAATCCCTCCCGGAATGTGTCGCTATTACCGGGGGGGGGGGGGGGGGGTGGTTAATTAGGATCACGTGGGGACGGGATGGCGGAGCAGGGCCCGGCGCCCCCCGGCCCTGCGGGTGGGTCCTGGGGGGGCGGGGGCTGCTATTGTCTGCGAGAATTTGGGAGCCTTTGAAAAAACCCTCTCGCTCCCTCCCACCCCTATTGTTGGAGTGAAGATGGAGTCAAACCTCTCCCGGCTCCCTCCCGGCGGGGTCTAAGCTGGGTTTTTTGTTGTTTTTTTTTTTTTTTTCCCTCCTTTTTTTTTTTTTTTTTTTTTTTTCCCTTTTTTTTTTTTGGCTGGCCTGATACCCTCAAAGCTGGCCGAGGAGGAGGAGGGAGGAGGCGGTAACAGCCACAACTCGGAATTTGCAAGCGAGTGTCGGGATGGGGTCTGTTTCCAACCAGCAGTTTGCAGGTTAAGTTATATTATTGTCGCAGCCCGCCTCGGCTCCGCGATTATTAATAACGACGGCAGGGCCCGGCTGGGGGGCGCAGGGACCCCCCCGACCCCGGCCCACCCAGTCCCGCTGCTCCCCGGCAGCGCGGCCGGGCCCGCCTGGCCCCTCTGCCCCGCGCAGCTCTGGGGGACTCGCAGGGGGGGATTTATCGGGTTTTTTTCATCTCCCCTCCAGCCCCAGGATGACCCCAGAAGTTTGGGGCCGGTGATGGCTGCTGGGGGTGTCCAGGAGCGGGGGTGGAACGGTGCAAGCGGGGGGATGCTGACGACAAGGGAGAGTCTCTCCAGCATGGCTTGCTGGGGGCAGGGGGGCTTTGGATTGGTATTTTTGGGGAATTTTCCTCCTTTTTTAAATTTTTGTTCTAATATTTTAATTTTAGAAAAATAATTTGAGTATTTTTTTCTTTGCTCGTTTGGTCTTTATGTGCCTGTGTCTGCGATTTATTTTTTTTTTCGTTTTTAACGTTTTTGAGGGAGAAACAGATTTAAGGCTCCCACTCCACGCACTGCCTGGGTCGAGCTGGCAGGAGCTGCCTTCGTTTCCTGGGGTGATCCCCATGCACACGTCGAGGCAGAGCTCACCTCTCCGTCGGTTTTTTTGGGGGGGTTGAGGAGGTTTTTTTGGGCATTTTCCAGCCTGGGCACCCCGAGCAGGATTGGCGGTTCCTGTGTGGGCTGCCCGGCTGGGTGCGGGGCGGCTGGGCCGGGGGGCACCCGCGGCTCCCCCAGCTCCGCGGCTCAGCGGCTCCGTGGGTCTCTCGCCAGGTGCGAAGCCGGGCGAGGAGCCGGCCGGAGACTCGCCCAAGGCCGAGAACGAGTCCCAGCCTCTGCACGGCTCCGGCATCTGTAAGTGGTTCAATGTCCGCATGGGCTTCGGCTTCCTCTCCATGACCGCCAAGGGCGGCGCGACCCTGGACTCCCCCGTCGATGTCTTCGTGCACCAGGTACGGGGCCGGACCCGCGTGGGATCCTGCGGAGGGGAGGGGTGCAACCCTTCGGAGGATGGAGGTGGGATGGGGACCCCCCAGCCGCCCCGACGCTCGGCCGTGGCTCCCCCCGCCCCAGCCCGGCGTCCGGCCGGGGTCCCCGGGCGGGTGGAAGGGCAGGCACCGCCGCAGGCGAGGCTCCTCTCCGGGGACCGGCCCTGTAAGCTGATCCCCGGCGATTTCATTTTCCCGTCGTTGTTCCCCGAGGAGCCCCTCGGGGCCGGAGCAGGGGGAGCAGGTGCCCGCGCGGCCGGGAGGGATGAGCCGGAGCGGGGACGCCGCTCAGCCTCGGCGGGACAAGGGAACGGGCTGGGATGCGGGACCGGGAGTTCTCCCCCCGGAGCCCATCCCGGGACTGGGTATCGCTGCAAGCGCCCTTTGGCCCAGTCGCGGGTGGCACAAAGGCGTCGAGTTTGTGTCCCTGCGGATCCCGTGTGACTGTGACAGTCCCGTGTCCGGATTTGACCTTGCTGAGCGGGGAAGCCCCACGCGTGTCGGGGACCCTATACCGAGGGAAGTTGTGGATTAGGGGCTGAAGTTCCTTGAACGCCCCGGATCTGCCGGGAGATCCCCCCGCGGGCTGGGGGAAGGGGTTTGGAGATGGTGCCCAGAACGGGGCCAGCTCTGGGAGGGGATGCGGAGCTCAGCGCCTGCTCATATGGACGGGGCTCTGTGTGCCGCCCTCACCTCGGAACAGTGGCTGCCGTGGGGCTGGGGGGCAGAGTGAGCACGAACCAAGGGGGCACGGGTGTCTTTGGAGCAAACACGGGGGGTTTGTGCGCATGATGGAGAGTGACACCGCAGTGCTGCCTCTGGGGAGTCCCTGGACCAGCCACCTTCAGTGGCTGCTGCTCCTCACGGGCGCAAAGCGCCCCAGAGTGGGTCCATCCTGTGGGCTGGGGGTGCAGGACTGAGCCCCTGGGCTGTGAGGAGCTCCTGGAGCAGGGGTTCCCGGGGCTCGCTCACTCCCTGCCCATGAGTGGAGGCTCCAGGCAACCTGGAGTAAGCCAGTGATGGCCAGGGGAGATGCCAACCCCCTCTCCCTTGGCTGTGGCATGGGCGAAGTGCCTTGGTAGGAGCTACTGTGCCAGGCACAGCTGGTTTTGGAGTCAAGGGCTCAAAATCAGCCAGAGGAAAACAGATCCTGGTGTTCTCCAGAGAGCAAATGGGCCTTTGCATCTCAATGTAGCACAGCGGGACTCAGCGCTCCTGGGGAGAACCTCCCGCCCTTCTCCCCGGGGTTTATTGCCCCCAGACGGTCTGGTTTCCTGATTGCTCTTGCTCACATTCCTGCAGGGGAAAAGAATTAGCTGGGATGTCTGTCGGGAGCATCCCACTGCCCGGAGAGATCTGCATCCTCCCGGTGCCCCCCAGTTTCTACGGTCGGGGAACCGTGAGGTCCCAGAGATTGCGGCGTTTGGGAAATACAGGAACTCTGGGGGGAAACGGCTTATTTGGGATGGCAGAGGGGTCGGGGGCGTGGGAGGTTCCCTTGCTGCAGCAAAGGGCTTTGCACCACCAGAAGCTTTGCGCTGATAGAGACTTCTCCGGGTGGGGTTTTGCCTCCTGCTCCCCTCACTGGTGTCACGAAGTCTCTGCTCTCCTGCACAAACAGCCGGAGGTGCTCCCGGTGTCTCTCGCACTACAGAGCGTCCCGGCAGTGGCCTCTCCTTGGGGAGGGATCAATTCGTGCTCCCACGCGGCCTCGCTGCTTTTGGGTGGCTTGAAGGGAATCGGGTCCTTTTCCCGATCCCGGCATCCGGGTGCTTCCCAAGAGCCCCGTGTCGGCTCCGCTCGGGAGGGAGTCAGGGCTGCGAGGGCAAAAACCACCAAAAGCCACCAAAAGCCGGGGGGGCAACGCTCAGGGCTCGGTGTGCCCAGAGCCCCAATCCAGCCTTGGGGCTTAACACTCCAGAGCCCCTCAAAACCCGCTCCTTCCCCTCTTCATTTACATATGTGAATGATGACCCACAGGAAGTAATTGTGGGAGAAAGAAGGGAATTGGCCTCTTTAGATCTATTAAATCACTTTATTACAGGAACCAGGTCTGAATGGCCCCTCTCTGCAGGGAGCGCGTCTCCATCTCCCTCTGCCTTTATCTGATCACAAAGAGATTAAAATCTCGGCAGGACAGGAGACTAACAGGACTCCTTGGGGCTGCCTTTCCCTGGCATTGTGAGCTAAAAATGAGGCATTTGGGTTCAAATGCCTCCCCTGGACACTGGAGATGGATTCATTTGGGGGCTGTGAGGAGACAGGAGGGATGAAGCACAGGGGAGCAGAGCAGATCGTCCCGGGGAGGCGAAGGGCTGAGCAGCACCCCTGAGGAACTGGGGATCTTGAGGTGGCAGAAATTGGAATGGTGATGGTGAGGACCCTGAAGGTGCAGTGATCCCCTCGGGATGTGGCTCCCGGGCTCTGAGCATCACTTCCAGGAGTGTGGAGCTGCCTGGGAAGGCAATACGGAAAGAAGGAAAGGAGAAAATCAAGGCTGAGTGCCACTGGTTGGAGCTGGAGCAGCAATGCTGTCCAGCAGGGCTGGGATTTGGGGTTGGGGTCTGGCTGAAAGCAGAGGGGATGTCCAGTGCCTGGAAATCATTGCTCTCCACAGCTTGGCTCTGCATTTCCAAGCATTTCTCCAAGCCAGTATATCAAAATCCTTGATAAGTGCAGTCAGTTGGGGTTTTTTCTTCCTTCTCATGATTTTAGCAAGAAATTCTGCTGGGCAGCGTGGGTACCCGTGGCTGCTGTGGCAGCAGCGTTTGATCATTGGAGTCTCGGTCCTGTGTGTCCTTGCAGGGACACAGTGCTGTGCCCGTGATTGGAGCTGCTGGGGCTGGGATGTGGCACTCTGGCCCTCCTGAGTGCCCAGGGCAGGGTGGGACTGTTGGGCACATCCCAGCATGGGAGGGGCTCCTGTCTGTCCCTTGTGATCCCCTGGGTGCTGCCGTCCCCGGGAGCCGCGGGGGTTCGGGGCTGGCAGAGCAGCTCCATCCCCTCCCGGCCGGGCAGGGGATGGGATGGGATGGGATGGGATGGGATGGGATGGGATGGGATGGGAAGTGGCCATTTGGACACGGGTTTTGGCTGAGCCGACCTGAGCTGTCACCCACCTGTGCCACCCCATGCATGCGGTCAGGTTAATAAAAATAATCATCCACGTGAGCATGACGTGAGGTCTTGAGAAAAAAAAAAATCGTGTTTGGAGGCAACTCCATCTCTGAGTGTGTAGGAAAGGTGCAAGCGAGGGTTTCTCTGTCAGGGAGCAGGATCCAGCCTTCCCCTGCTGTCTCTCCCCTGGGCTGGGGTGCCGGGCAGGATCCGAGTGAAGGTTTTGGGTTGTGCAGAGCTGGGGGGCAGCGAGGGGAGGGAGAACCCTCTCGGAGCAGCTGTTTGGCTCAGTGGGTTGCAGCCGTGACGCTCCTAGAGGGACATGTGTGATATTTGGCTTTTCCTGCTCCTCGTGTGCAGCGCTGCTGTGTTTGCTCTGCAGGACCAGGGTCATCTCCGGAGCTGGGCACCGGCAGCGCCAGAACCGCACATCCTTGGGGAAGAGATCGTGGAATCGCACATTAGTTTGGGTTGGAAGGGACCTTTAAAGGTCATTTAGTCCAACCCCCCTGCAACGGGCAGGGAACCCCAGCAGAGATCCCCTGGGGTAGAAATGCAGAAATGCTCGTTGGAATCTCTGCTTTTTTTGTTGTTGTTGTTTGGTTGTTTGTGTTTTTTTTTAAATAACCGTTGGAATGAAATTGTATTGCGCCGCTTGTGCGCCGCGTCCCGATGGGAAATAGTGAAAGAGAGTGGCTTTATTCCACCCCTGAAACTCCCTCAAGACGCTCACACACACATACACACACACACACACACACACACACACACACACACACACACAAAAAAAAAAAAAAAAAAAAAAAAAAAAAAAAAAAAAAAAAAGCCTCCTGTCTCTGTCTAAAGATTAACTGATGGCTGATGGCCGCAGGCACATCCCTTCCCCCAGCTCCCCCTCCCTGCCCCAGGGAGAGAAAACACCCTGGAATGGTCTCCTAGATAATATGGCCCAAATGAATGGGATTGCTCACGGGATGGAGAGCGGATGGGGCTGGGGAGGGCTGGGATGGAGCCACTGCCTTGGCGAGCCCCTGTCCCTGCCGCCCCCCCTTCCTGCTCCGACGTTTCCTTTTCCCTATTCCCTTACTCCCAAGAATAAGCGGGACGGAGCTGAAATCGTTGTTGGAAGACGCGTGGCTGCTCCGGGCCGTGTTCCTGCTTTAAGACAGAGCACAAAATTAATACTCAGCCACTGATCCCAATTAGCTGCCCCTGGGAAGTGCAGGAGAGTTTTGGTGGGGAAAAAAATACAACCAAAGCAGCTAAAAGGATTTAGGACAGGAAACTGATGGATTAAACTCTGTGGTAGATGCCTTTTTTTTTCCCCTCGGAATTGGTATCTAGAGTTTAATTTTACTGAATTGTGCTGGAAAATGAAGAGCAAACGCAGTTACTTTGGCAGGGAAGTGCCTTTATTTAGATTTTAGTTGAAGTCGGTAGGGGTCCTTAGGGATATTGCACCAGATGAGGGTGAGGGAGCCGGTGGAAAGCCTTGGTAATGTTTTGTTAAATCCTCTGTGCTCTCCCCGAGGACTCCAAAGGCATGGCCCTCCTTATCTCTGCACCACCCCCCACGGGGCTGAGGCAGGACCCCCTTTCCCAAGCACATCCCCCCCCCCCCGCCTGTGCGGGGTCGGAGCTGCAGGAAGGGACCGGGAGGGATTCCTACTCCTGAGCCAAAACCCAGCCCCAGCAGAGTCCCTGGAGCTTCTGGCACCGGGAAAAGATTTGCTGTGTGATTTGGGGACAGGGAAGGGCTTTGCATTCGGTGACAGGGACGGATGCAGGCACAGGCTGTGAAGGCAAAGGGACATTTCCCTGCTGTCACAGGGGACTTGGGTCACTGATCCCTGTTGGCAGAGCCCAACCCTTCCTAAATCTCCTTCGGGGGCTGTTTGCCATCGAGCAGTGCCCAGCTGAGGGGAGAACTGCTCTGCCAGGGCTGGGCTGAGGCCGCTGCACCCCGCAGGACTGTGGTGGCAACATCCAGCAGGGACAGGAGCACCCATGCCTCAAGAATTGGGCAAGTTCAGCCGCTGCACTCACTGACACCTGGGCTGTGCCAAACCTGAGCTGATGGGGCTGGGGCTGCTTCCCCCAGGATGGGTCCTCGGGGGTCATGGTGGGGTGAAGGTGGCCAGGACAGTGGGGCCCTGCACCCTCACCCGGGGTGCCTGATGGGCAGAACAAGGAGGGACAGGGACATTGTGGCTCTGGGGACAGAGGGGTGCAGAGGATGGTGGCTGGGGGCACTGCTGTGGGTGCCAGCTGAGCCAGAGGACACTACAGACAGGGTACCCCCAGTGATGGGGGCATGCCCCCCCCGGGGGCTCAGCAACCTCTGGGCTGTTTTTCCTGACCCTCTCTGCAGAGTGGGGGGAACTGAGGCACTGGCACTGCCTGCAGTGTGGCTGGGCTGCCCGAAATGTTCTGGGCAGGGCTCAGAGGTGTCCCTGGCACAGCTTGGCACTGCCAGCAGCGTTCCTGCAGCCGGCCTCATCCCAGCATCCCAGCCCGGCTCGTTTTCCAAGGGATTTTAGTTTAAAGGGCTCTGGAGAGCCGAGGTGCAGCGGCTGCTCCGCCCCAGGCCCCGCTGGACACAAAGATGGTTTGATTGAGTGGCCGGGGCTGGCTGGTAATAAACGTCCCCTTGTGTCGCGCTGGGGAGGCCGCGGGGACAATGGTGACCCCGGGGCCCTCTGAGCCCCTCCGGAGCCCTGGCGGGGTGGGGCTGAACCGGAGCCCGGCAGTTCGGGGGGCAGTGGTGGGGTTTGGGGCACCCCACGGTGTCATCCCTTCAGGACGGGAAACGGGTCTGAATGTAGGATGTGTGAGGAGGGGTTTGCTGGGTGGGAGAAAGAGGAGGGATGAAGGCACCCATGTGCAGTGGGGGGACACAGTGCCGGGGGGGGTGTGGGCAGCGCTCACGTGTTGCATCTTTGTCTGCCGTAAATAACCGGGGATGTGGGAAGGGAGGGAAAGGGAGGGTGGAGAAGGGGAGAGGTGCCCGCTGTGATGCCCGGGGGGACCGCAGAGTGAATCTGCGCCAGCTCCATTTCTGTCCCTGTCCCACCGGGTAACTCTGGGCCCCGATGACCACAAGGAAATCCTCTCGTCGGGCTGCGCTTCTTTTGGGATGCCAATGCTTTGTGACCCCGAGCCCAGGGCCACCCTACAGCCCCCACACCCAAACTGACCCCGCAGCTCCCTCAAGGGACCCAGAGCCCAAACCCCAGCGCCCAGAGGCCGAGCTGGGCACAGAGCTGATTTGTGGAGGGGCTGGAGCGGGTCAGAGGGCCCGCGGCCATGCCGGCCACCCTTCCTCCCCCCGCCGGGGCCTGGAACTCCTGGAATTTGGGCAGCGGGAGCGCGGCCGCCGCCGGCCCTTTGTTCTCGCTGGCCGGTGGCTCCCGGCCCTGGCCCTCCCCTGCGCTCCCCCTCATCCCCAGCATCCCCGGCTCGCTCCAATCCCCCCCTTCCTCTCTTTATTTTTTGGGGGGGGTGTGGGTGTGTGGAGGCCTGGGAAGGCTCCGGCTTTGTGTGTGGTGTGGGACAGGGGCTCTGGGCCCCTTCCTTTCAGATGCAGGAGGTATGCAGCTAATTCAATGGGCTGCAGTTTGATTACCTATCTGATAACAGAGGAATGCCAGAAATGTGTGTGTTTTGGGAAGGGGGCAGGGGGGATGCGCAGGGACCACCAGCCACTCTGCAGCTCACATCAAAAGGCTGCGGCAGGGGGGAAGAGCTGGGGCGCCCCAGCCTCTGTCCCCCCCGCCTCCCTGGGGAGAGGGCGTTTCCTTTGGCCTTTTGGCGGAGGGGGGCTGGGGGGTGGTTGTCATCCTCACCCGCTCCTGGAAAATAAATCGCTTCCACGTCATGTTGTGGCAGCTTCTGCCTCATCCCTCCTCTTCCTCGAAGTGGGGGTGGCGGATGGACGGGGCTGGGCTCTGGCAGTGGGGCAGTGGCCGAGCTGTGGGGGCCCAGTCTGTGCGCTGGGGTCCCCCCCCGGCACGGCTCAGCTTTATCCCGAAGCTCAGGACTGAGCGCCTGGGAGTTTTCATCCCCGCAGTGTAAACACAGCTGGGCCAGCTGGGGCTGTAAACGCCCTGAGAGGAGCCACGGGAGGTGGTTGGCCTCGTCCCCCAGCTTCCAGGGCTGCCTCCTGTGCCAGGGAGTGATGCTCAGCACCTCCTTACACCCTCAAAACCCTGGGGCTGCTGTGGGAATGGGGTAAATCCCCCATCCAGGGTAGCTCCCATTGCCCAGATCCCCTCCCAGACTGGGGACAGGGCAGGGTGGGTGCTGAGGCACCTCTGGGATGTGCTGGTACTTTGGGCACAGAGCTCCTGCATGGGGGATGCTGGGCACGGGGGCAGCTGGGTTGGTGGTGGGGAGCAGTGTTTTGTCACTGAGGGGCTTTGCCAGGGGCAGGTGGTGCTGGAACTGCCCAGGGTGGGCAGAGGTGGCTGCCATGACTTTGTTGTTGTCATTTGGGGCCTCAGACTGGAGGGTTTGCCTCTCCCTTTAGGCAGCAGGAGCAGGTCAGAGAGCAAAGGAGGATCCCGTGGCGCCACTCCAGATCCCATCCCAGCAGTCAAGTGGATCCAGGGCAAGGGGGCGATTTAGCCCAACACATGGGGTCTGTCCCACCCTGAGCTGGACCCCAGGCACAGAAAGGGAGGGGAAAAGCAGCAGAAAAAGGCGTCTCAAGGGTTGTTCCTCGAGCTCTGCTGTGTTCCCACTTCTCTCATGCCCATGGGCACATGGACATCCCATAAGACCCCGCCGAGGAAAATTCACTCCTGTAACCCAACGCTTTTCCCCCCTCTCTGCTTTACATGGGGTGTTTCCTTGCTACTCCTGTTGAGATTTGGAGTGGAGATGGGAGCAGCCCGTGCCTGCCTGTCCCGTTGGCAGCGCTGGCACGGAGGGTCGGTGCGGGAAGAATGGGAGAACACAGCCCCACGTGACGGGAACTCTCTGGGCCATGAATGGGGGAGATGCTCCATTCATAAATGCAGGGTCGTGCTGCAGCCGCGCGCAGGCGTTGGGAATCCCCAGCCGGCAGGAGCTGCTCCTCCCTCTGCCAGCAAATTCCCCTTAATTCGTTGCTCATGCTCGTTTTGGCTCAGCTAGCAGAGCTGCGGGAATGCCGAGCTGGAATTGCTGCCCCCGGGCAGAGCAGGCAGGGATGCTCTCTGCACGGGGGGTTGAGAATTGCCGGCTGCCTCACCCAGGTCTGCTCCTCAGGGATTTGTTCTGCTAAAATGGACAGAGCCCCTGAAAGTGGAGCGGGTTTTCCTGTCACCTCACAATCCCCCTCCTTAGCCTGGGTTTTTCTTGGCTCCCCTAGTTTGATTGCGTGGTGATAACCGATGTGGTGTTCCTGGAAGGAATGGGAGAAGCTCCCAGCAGTGATAATCCTGTGCCAAATGGCTGCTTAATTAATTACTGCAGGCAGTTAAAGGGCTTGAGCTGAGGTGAGCTGCGCAGAGGGGGCCAGCAGTGCCAGCTTCCAGCCTCCTGGCCTTGCTACAGGGCCTGCCACGAGCTAGGTTCATATTATCGTGCAAAGCCTCGAGATTATTTTGTATTAAAAAAAAAAAAAAAAAAAAAAAAGGACCCAAAAAAACACCAACAAAACAAAACAAACAAACAAACAAAAAAACCAAACAAAAAACCAAGGGACAGGCAGAGAGGGACATTGGCAGCCTTTGTGCCACTGGAGGGCTTTGTGCTGTGCCTGGAGAACAGCCCAGCTCCGTGCTGACCCCCATCCTCTCCCTGTGCGCCTCCAGAGCAAGCTGCACATGGAGGGTTTCCGCAGCCTGAAGGAGGGCGAAGCTGTCGAGTTCACCTTCAAGAAATCATCCAAAGGTTTGGAGTCCATCCGGGTGACCGGCCCCGGGGGCGTCTTCTGCATCGGCAGTGAGAGGAGGCCCAAAGGGAAGAGCCTCCAGAAGCGCAGATCGAAAGGAGACCGGTAAGGGCTGGGCTGGGGCTGAGCCCCGGGGGCACCAGGAGCTGCCCGGGCACCCCGGGGATGGGCACGGCACGGATGGGCGGTGGGATGGGCAGTAAGCCTTCATCCGGGAAAGCAGCTTCCTGCGGGGTTAATGAGTGGCAGATGCAGCTCGGTGGGGAAAGGGCAAGGAAGCAGCAGGGAAGGGGCAGAGGTCAGGGACAACCCGGGCGGTGCTCCCCTCACTCGGGGAGCTGTGCTGGCCTGGGCTGGGGGAATTTTCTCCAGGAGAAGCCCTTGCTTGTGGGAAGGAAACAGCCAGACGTCCTGACAGGGTCTTCCTCCATGGGATGGGAACCCCAGGGCAAGTTTCTGGCCAGCCCTTCATCCTCCCTCTCCCATCCTCTCCATCCCGGCTGCCTGGGGATGCCTCATTCCAGTTTTCCCAATGGATGCTGTCCACCCCACTCAGCTGTTCTCATAAACAGGTTTTTAAATTAGTCGGAAAGGAATTGTGAAGGAAAAGGGAAAAGAGTTGTGGCTATCCTACATGGATGCAGGGTTTAAAATGGACACAAAGCAGCTCCCTCTGCTCCACTGTGAAGGTGACACTCATGGGACGAGTGCTGGAAGGTGCAGCCCTGTGAGAAGCCACCCTTGGGGTTGTCCCCACATGATGACAGCTGGGGATGTCAGTTGTTTCTTTGCCTGTTCCTGGGGCAGTGTAACCCTGGGAGTGGGGTCTGGAGACACAGGAGCCAGGACACTGATGGAGCCAGAGGAGTGGAACCTCAACATGCCGATTTTGTCCCCGGTGTGTGATTTCAGTGCAGTGGTTTGCTGCCATCTCCTGGGTACCAGCAGCACCAGTGAGCCCCAACTGGCCGTGCTGCAGCTGGGGCTCTGCAGGGACCAGCCCTGGGGCCACCATCCTCCCCACAAGCCAAGCCCAGCTCTGGCTAAGAAGCCAGATGGGTCCCAGGCATGGTCACAGCATCCTCCCGCCTCATTTCATTTCTCCTCCCCTCACACAGGTGCTACAACTGCGGCGGGCTGGACCATCATGCCAAGGAGTGCAAGCTCCCTCCACAGCCCAAGAAGTGCCACTTCTGCCAGAGTATCAGCCACATGGTGGCCAACTGCCCCGTGAAAGCACAGCAGTCCCCCAGCTCGCAGGGCAAGCCCGCCTACTTCCGAGAGGAGGAGGACATGCACAGCTCGGCCCTCCTCCCCGAAACCCGGGAATGATGGTGGGTGGCAGGGAGAGGGGGCTTCCACCGGGATGACAAAGCTTTGGCAAGGCAAGGGACAGCTGCGGGGCTGGGAGGGGAAGGACTGGGGAGGGCAGGTGGCAGTGCTGGCAGTGGGGACCTGGTGGCCCTGCACAGACCTTTCCCCCATGGCCAGGCTGGGAAAAGCCCTGTTAGCATCAGGATGGCTTGTTCCAAAACAGGGGAGGGCGGCACCCAACACACTTCTTCCCACTAAAAACCCCGAACATATTTGATTAATCTTTATTCTTTTCCTAAAGCCAGGCAGTCGTGTCCTGGGGAGGAGGAGCAGAGGGGCAACATCCCAGGGAGGAGCTCATGGCTCCTGGTTCTCCTGAGCCTCAAGCAGGCTCCAGCACAGCCTGGATGAGCTGCAGGGGACCCGCTCCTGAGCCTGCCCCGGGAGGGAGCCTGAGGGAAAGGCTGCCTGTGGAGCACCAGGGAGACACCCGTGGGCTGGCCCCGTGGGTCCCGTGGCTTCTCACTTTCAGGGAGGTGTGAGGATTTATAGTTTTTCCATGGTTGCTCCATTGCTGACAGCAGCAGAGGCCGGATTTGGGCTCAGTTTGGGAGAAAATGGATCATCTCTCGGGGCCAAACTAACACCACCTGTGGGCTGCGAGCTGCAGCATGGGAGAGAGCAAGTCAAAGGAAAACCACTTTTCCCCCCCTCTAATCCTCCCCAGGTGCCAGCCCAGAGAGCACGAGGTGTTTTCTGCAGCCAGCTCTTCCCCTCTCAGGCTTCTCCCAAACCCCTCTGCTCCTCCTGCCCATCCCACACCGCAGAACCCACTGGCTCTGGAGCTGAGCCTCCGCAGGGACAGGGGATGAGGCTGTCCCGGGTTAGTGGCTGTTGTCCCCCCCTCCCCACAGCCCTTCCCAAGTCTTGCCTTTATTTATTGGCCCCGGTGGACCCCCCTTGTCCCGGGGAGTCCCCCGGCCGTGCCGAAACCAAGGCCAAGTGAAAGCTGCACTAGGACGTGCGTGAATGACGTATCTTTGGGTTTGTTTGTCGTCTTTGTTTTGGGTTTGTTGTTCTTTTTTTTTTAATATAAATATTCTGGTTTTGTATTTTTGTATATTTTAATCTTTAAGAAAAGAAAAGGAAAAAGAGAAAAAAAAAAAAAGAGGAGAGAAAGGACATAATTCCTGCAACTTATTCTCAGGTATTCGAGCAATCTCAGGGATAAAATGACTCTGTAGCCCAGTGCTGGACAGAGAGGAGGGTTTTTTCTAACAGCACAAAGAAATTATGAAGTTTGTATTGGAAGTGTAGATCTACCTCACTGGATGTTTGCTTAGGTGGGCTGATGTGTTGTTGAGCTTTTCAAATGTGTTTTTTGGTATGTTTGGGATTTGTTTTTTCTTTTTAACTGTATTTTAATGGTCTCTTTCCCTTCCCCATGCACTGATGAAAGAATTGGGTCTGTGGATCTGTGTGTGGGGATGGAGAAGCCAGGCAGTGTCATGGGCACAGAAGAGGTGCTAGAGGCCCTGTTAGCTCCCCAGCTCCTGAATTTCTCCCAGCCTGGTGGCTTTTGAGGACAGTCCTCTGTTTCTCTCTCCTGTTTACTCTAGCACCTGATGGGAACACTGCAGTGCACCCCTGAGTCCTCCTGCTGCCCATGGGCTGGGATGTCACACAGGTTCCCAGCAGGCTGGTGCCGTGTGGCTGGGGGTCAGGATGAGGGTCCCAGCCCCATCCAGAGGGACACAGGAAGAGCAGACAGTGACCAGAAAGTGTTGGGATACAGGGTTACCCTCAATCCCTGCTCTCCCTCACCCTCAAGCTCAGGGCTGGCTGTCCATGACCACCTGGGATGAGGAACCCAGTTCCAAGTCTGAGGGAGGTGCAACTGCTCCATCTTTTTCCCCTTTCTGGCTTCCCTTGAATGCTGACTCATCAGGGCTGGGGGGAACACAGGATCCCAGGTTTTGGGTATGAACACTCCTCTTGCAGCCCAGGGGCTGGCTGGAGCCTTCCCAGAGAGGCTGTGCTGGCATCCAGCCGTGGGCACATTTTCTGCTGGTTTTTAGTAGCAATAGGTTTAGATGTGGGACAGGGCTGGATCAGACAGGAGCACCAACTCCATCCCCAGGGATGGGGTACTCTGGGGGGACTTGCTGAGGCTACTGGAGCCCAGTGACCCCCAGCACATGGGCATTGAAGGGGATGGAGAGCTGCTCCCTGCCCTGCTCCAGTAGTTTAGGGTGAGGTGGTGGTCTCTTCTTGGGAGAGGGGGGAAGATCTTGACTAGTAATGGGGTCTTGACTAGTAATGGGATCTGTACAAAACTGCTTCAGGAAAACAGCTTTAGTCTGACGGGGTAAATGCAATAGAGCCTTGGGGGGGGGTGGCTCTTGGCCTCCCCCCAGCACCTCAGCTGTGCCAGAGAAACTTCTGCCCCCCTGTCTCTGTCTCTGCCCTCTCATCCCTGTCTCTGCCCTTCATCCCTACATCTGCCCCCTTCATCCCTACATCTGCCCCCTTCATCCCTGTCTCTGCCCCCTCACCCCTGTTTCTGCCGCCTCATCCCTGTATCTGCCCCTCATCCCTGTCTCTGCTCCCTCATCCTTGTCTCTGCCCCCCTCAATTCCTATCTCTGCCCCCTCATCCCTTTCTGTCCTCAAAAATTGTGTAGGACCTTCTCCGCCCTGCTCCCACTTTAATCGTTTGGTGATTTCTCTGCCAGATGTGTAGTGTGTGTAAATACCTCTGTAAGTCTTCCCACTTTCTCTCAGTATTCTCCTTGATTATTGTTTACAGAAATAAGAGGGGAAAAAAAGAAAAAAAAAACAGGAAAAAAAAAAAAGCATCTAATAGGTTATGGAGCAGGGAGATGGATCTGCTGTCCCACACAGAGCTGCCAGGTGGGAGCTCTGTAACCATCCCTGTCCTGGGCTGAAGCAAATAGGGAATCACTCAGGTTTCCCCCGGGGTGCTGGGATCTAAGAAAACAGGGATTTTTATCTGGGAAGCCACACTGGAGGAGATGGGATTGATTCGCATCTCCTTGTATTGACCACTGTGGTTCTTCCCTTATGTTGACAATAATTAACTAAATTGCTGCATCATAGCCCACCCACCCCACGGGCACTATGCATGAGGGGACAGTTGGGGAGGATGGGGCACGCTCAGGGTCCTGCTGTGACATGGGAGTGTTTGAATGTATGAGAAATTAAACAAAGATGTCCCTCACAAGGGGGTGTCTGCCCTGGGGTGAAAGCCTTGAGTCCCAAAAATGTCCAGGAGGAGACGGAAGAATGTAATCCATGTTTACTGCTAGCAACCAAAGTGTTCGTGTCAAACCCGTGAAGTTTTATGGAGTGGGTGGGAGGGAGGGGACAACTGGGGTGGCTGTGTGTGTATGGGGGGCTCAGGGTGACCCCTGAGTGAGTTACTCACACTTCCAAAAGACATTTCCTGCTGGAGTCTCTGCAGCGAGATCTTCAGTTCCTGCTGCTGCAGGTTTCTCCCCCTCTGTTCTTTTTGGTTTTGTTTTTCTACCAACTATGTAAAATGTGGGGTTTTTTTCTTTTCTGGAAAAAAAAAAATAAAGACCATGGGCAATGGCTGCTGGTGATGTTCTCCGTGTGGTCACTTTTGTTTTTCTCCCCTGGGGCTGAGGAGCCCTGATGGGGGTACCAGGGCAGGGGGGTTGTGCTGGGAACCTGCAGCCCCCCCAAAAGTGCCCCAGCCCTGTCACAGAAACACAGACTGGTTTGGGTGGAAGAGATATTAAAGCCCATCCGTTAAATCCTGCCATGGGCAGGGGCACCTTCCACTGTCCCAGGTTGCTCCAAGCCCTGTCCAACCTGGCCTTGGGCACTGCCAGGGATCCAGGGGCAGCCACAGATGCTCTGGGCAGCCTGTGCCAGGACTTCCCCACGCTCACAAAGGGAGAATCTCTTGCCTATCTATCCCTGCCCTCTCGTCCCTTTGAAGCCATTCCCTGAGTCCCTCACCATCTCCCCCTGCCCTCACAGAGCTCCCCCCGCCATCTCCCCCTCCCCTCACAGAGCTCCCCCCGCCATCTCCCCCTCCCCTTAGTGCCCCCCTCCCCCACCGTCGGCCGCACGCGCGGCCCCGCCCCCTGCGCCGTCTCGCCCCCTTGGGCGCCGCCGTGTGACGTAAGCGGAAGGGCACGTCACCCTCCGGCGGAGGCTGAGGCGGTGCCACCGGGGCAGGTACTGGGGCCGGTACCGGGAGGGACCGGGGGAGAGCTGGGGCTTACCGGGTACGGCGGGGGCGCTGCGGGTGGGGTGAATTTCCTTCCGCCGTGTCTTTCCTGCCGGCGGCCGCGTCCCTCCCCTCACGGAGCCGGCGGAGGCCTAAGGGACATCCCGTCCCCACCGTGCGCTTCCCGCCTTGGAGGGCGGTGCGGCTGCCGGGAGCGGAGTCACCCGCAGGCTCTGGGTGTGCATCCCGCTCTCCGCCGGCTCCGCTCGCGGCAGCGGGTGGGACGGGGTCTCGGGGGCTGGAGCCTCCCGGCTGCGCCTGCCCGGCCCGGGGAGTGAGGCACGGCCCTCCCTGCTGTGCCCCGGGCTTGCAGCCCTCTATGAAGGTCGTTCTTTAGGATGACTGTGTAAAACTGCGTGTAAGGGGTTGATTGCCGTTAGCTGACCATTAGCAGCCAGCGACGGCGTTGGGTATGCTCAGCCCGAGCCGTGCGAGGGGAGCAGTAAGCGGTTTAGGAGCAGCCCGAGGTTCAGCAGTTCCTTGCCTTAATGTTTTGTGGCTGCAGCTGTGGGTAGGGATCCCTTCCTGAGGGGGGAGGCAGAGGAAGCGCACACGGAGAATGAACTCGTCAGTGTAACTCGATCTGCTGCTGCCCCTGGATGGTGGGATGAGATCCAGCTGGTTGGGTCTGGGCTGTTTGTGCTGGTGGCACCCCAGCCGTGGCTCCACACGAACCAGTCCTGCAGGCTGGAGGACTCAAGGACGGCTTTCCTTGCACCAGCCGGTGCAGAACCCACTCTGATGACACAGTTGGAAAATTCCAGAGCCTGTTTCTGAGCTTCCCCAAAGGACTTGCACAAACAATGTAAGGGGCTCCAGAGCAGCAAGTCAGAGCTCATTTTTCCCAGGTGGTTTGTTTGCTTTGGGTTCAAACAATCACCTTTAACCCTTTTATTTTCATCTTCCTTTTGAAAAAGGAAAGGACCTCTCAGTAAAAAATGTCGTGGATCAGAGAGGGTGAGCTGACCATCATAGAGAGGTTCTGTGCCAACATCATTAAGGTAAGGGGTGGGTTTGAGTGGATTTTGTGGTGAAGAGCTGGCAGGTTCTTCAGGGTGGAACTGTCTCTGTGGCTGCAGTGCTCTGGAAAGGGAGTGTTGTTGGCAAGGGTACATTTAGTGCTGGCACTAGAAACTGCATCCCAGGGTGGGAGATCACTTAGGCTTAGCCTTGCAAATGAGCAAGGCTGCAGGCAGTGCTTGCCAATAAGGATTTGTGAGCTTGCTGGTGAAGGCAGGGCATGGGAAGGAGGGAGGGAAGAGAGATCCTCATGTTGGGAGTTTAAGGAATGAAACTGAGTATTGGAACAAAAACTCACCAGTTCCAGGAAAATTCTCTCCTTGCTCAGGCTTGAAACTGATGGTGCTGCCCTTGTGCGGCCCAGTGAGGTCAGGAAAGGAGCAAGGGGAAGTCTTATGACCTTTTCTTGTGTTCTCTGAAGTTAATGGTGTCTGAAAATTATGTCTGTGAAATTTCTGTCTCTGAAATAAAAAATGCAGCATAAACCCTTGTTTAGGAGAGTGTTGCCCTCCTCCAATGGCTGCAGCTGTTGCAGCACTGGGCTCCTGAGCACTGCAGCTCTCTGTCATGACAGAAATGGGGAGGGCAATGCTGTTTTTCAGTTTAGGCAATTGTCAGCACTCTTTTGGAGACCCTAAACTGGGGCTGACAGAGAGGAAATGAGCACCTTGCTCATTCCAGCTGCAGGTTTCCTGCTGGGAAATAGCACTGCACACAGGGCTGCTGGGGATGGGGGCCTGAGCTCTCTGTGGTGCAGAGGCCTGCTCACCTGCTGGTCTCCTGTGCTTCTTCCTCTTCTCCAGGCAGGTCCAATGCCCAAGCACGTTGCCTTCATCATGGACGGCAATCGCCGCTACGCCCAGAAGTGTCACGTGGAGAGACAGCAGGGACATTCCCAAGGCTTTGATAAGCTGGCACAGGTGGGGAAGGATGTTTTCTGCCTTTGTGTGATGGAAGTCTGAGCTGGGTTTGCTGCTGGACTGGTGTCCTGTGTTCCTTCTCTTCACTGGAGCCAGGCCTGTGCTTGGAGCTGATCTTCATCATCAGGATACACAACTCCTCCCTCTCTGTGTTATCTTGCAGAGTCTTTCTATTCAGCTGTTTTTTCTTCTGTTTGGCACTCAGTTAAAATATCTGCTTTACAGATCTCAAGGGTTTTATTTCTGTGAAACAGGTTGACTTTCTTTGCAAAGGTTTTGAAAGGTACAGTATCACATAATTTATAAACCAGTGGTGCTTTCCCTGGCCGGATGAGTCCTCCATGATGGATTCTCACCCTCATGTAGTGATATTTCCCTCCTGCTCTTTAAAACGAATCTGAAATTCACATCTAGGTGTTTCATATTTTTGATAGTCATTTCTTTTGATCCAGTCCTGGCCTCGTGGGAAACCACAGGGAGGTTTCACATGGAGAAATTGTGTCTTGCTGGCCTGATTGTTACATTTTGTCTTCTTGCAGACACTTCGGTGGTGCTTGAACCTGGGCATTCAGGAGGTGACAGTTTATGCCTTCAGCATTGAGAACTTCAAACGCTCCAAGGAGGAGGTGGATGGGCTCATGGACCTGGCCAGACAGAAGTTCAGCCGCCTCCTGGAGGAGCAGTAAGAGTCCTTCTTGTCTGTGTCCCACAGGGTGGAACTGGAGCAGGACATGAGGAATTGCAGGGATGTTTCAAGTTGTGAGGATGGATTAAGTGTGAGGGGAGCCTTCCTCACCTCCAGTCAGAGACTGGAGGGGCTGTGCCTGCCTGGGTGAGGTGTAGAGCTCTGTGCATGCACACTCCCCCTGCACATCAGACTTGTGACAACTGTGCCATCCAAACCATGGGGACAAGGACAGCTTTCAAGTAAACACAGCACAATCAGAAACACAGAGTGCTAGATGTTTTCATAAATATCAAAGCTTTGTCTTAATTTTTGGTTAGTTAGAGGTGCCCAAAGCCTGTGGTTGTATTTTAAGCTTCCATAGGTAGGGATGCCTAATCTGTGATCATTTCCTGATCCTTTGGTTGTGTCTGTACCTCAGGAGCTGGTGTGGGGAATGATCACTGTGCCTTTATGGAATGGTTTGGGATGATCAAATCTCAGCCAGTTTTGCACCATTTGGTGGTTTTGCCTTTCCCCAGTTTTGCTGAAGCGGTGGGTGGATGTTGGCACTTGTGCAGTAGTGACTGGTGTGTTTTCTGTGGTCCCCACTCTGGCTGGGTGCAGGGAGAACCTGAAGAAGCATGGGGTGTGCATCCGTGTCCTCGGGGATCTGCCCCTCCTGCCCCTGGATATCCAGGAGCTGATTGCCCAAGCTGTGCTGGCAACCAGGAACTACAACAAGTAAGTGACACTCAGTTTAAAGAGCTGATACCTCACATCTTCCTCCTCTTCCTTAGGGCTGAAAATTGTCAGACGTACTACACCTCTTTTTCCTTCTTGGTCCTACAAGCACACGTCACTGTCATCTGCTGGACTTTCCCAGGATGAGCCTTTCACATCTTTTCCTCTTTGCAGGTGCTTTCTGAATGTCTGCTTTGCATACACATCGAGACATGAGATCAGCAATGCTGTCAGGGAGATGGCCTGGGGAGTGGAACAAGGACTGCTGGAACCCAGGTAACTCTTAGCTTTCTGTGTGAAGCTTTTGGCTGAATCCTGCCTGTAACCACTCGCACTGCATGAGAAACCTCTCAGAAGCCAAGTGGCTTTTAAATAGATCTCATTAAACCAGTGTGACTGGAACAAATGACTTAAAGTTACTATGCAATGTTTGGCTTTTATTATTTCAGTTACCATGGTGATAGATACACAACCAAGACAGAAGAGAAATTTGGTCTGTGTCTTAAGTTAGTTTAAATGTGAAGGCAGATTTCATGCCACAACAATTGGCTGCTTGGCTGACAGTCTTAGCTATGAGGTCAAACAACAGATGAATCATGAATGCTGCACTGTTCCTCCACCCTGAAGGAGAAGGAATAGTTACACTCTGCTCCTTGCTCCAGATGGAAGCCCTCACAGTCTGCTGCCACCACTGTGTTATGTTTCAAAGAGCATGGAGTGGGATGCTCTGGGGGCTGAAATAGCATTTGGAATAGCCTATGGAGCAGACAGCAGTGTCTGTCAGAAGCAAGTTGATGACTCTGTGGTTCAGCTCCACCACTCAGTTTTAAATTGCAGCTCTGAGTTTGCATAAAACCCTTTAATTCTGGTTTGTGCCACATCCGTCAGGTCAAGAAAAGGGTCTAATAAACCGTGTCTGTCTTTTAGTGACGTGTCTGAATCGCTGCTGGATAAATGCTTGTACACCAACAACTCCCCTGACCCAGACCTGCTGATAAGAACCTCTGGAGAGGTTCGCCTCAGTGATTTCTTGCTCTGGCAGGTAAAGTCTCTGTTTTCTCCTTGGGATATTCCATCTTTGCCTCAGAGAGTGCTGGTGTTCCACTGACTCCAGGTGCAAGTGGATGTGAGGGCTCTGAAACTTCTTCTGGGGTTAGGTAACTTCCAGGATGGACTGAGTGCTGGGGCACCTCTGAGCAATCTGTTTCTTGCAGGTCTGCGTTTGCCTAAAATCATGAATTCTCATCCTTTTGCTCCTCTTGTCACCTTTAGATAATTGCTTGTTTGTAGAGAACATTTGAGTGGAGTTACTTCAGCTGAAGCTCGTGTGTTATTTTACATGCACAGTTAGGAACCAAAACCCAATTGGCTTTAGGCAAGCACATCAAATGTTCCCATTCCAAATTATTTAATTGGCAAGTTCTCAGAAGTTGTCTGGCCTGAGCTGTGCTTGCCTTCCGAGGCATCCCCTCTCCTCACCCTATTTTTGGGCACACCTATGCCCTGGGTGGGTGTTGATGCTATGAAATGACACTTTGCCTGCTCCTCTTGGTGGTAGAGGAGTCCTGTTAAGTGTTGGATTGTTTTAGCAGTCATCATAGGAACATATTTACCTGAAACTGTGAGGAACTTGGTGGCAAAAATAGGTTTTGACTTGAAATCTTTCATTATCCAGCTCAAGGATATCTTCAGGGCACCACAACTCTTGGCTTCATTAAGCAGTTTAAGTCTCATGAGTGGGCAGTAAGGAATATCATGAGATGTCATTTGAAGAATGGCTTAAATGTCATGTCCTGATCCTCAGTTCAACTGTTATTCCCTTAGCCTTTGGTACTCCAGTGTTGCTATTTTAGTTTTTTATAAGTCTGTGATGCTTAAGCTATTAAAAATAGTTCTCTGAAGACCAACACAGCATTAGAAAGAATTCTACTGATGACGTCCTTTACAGGGCTGGATGACTGGTGTCCCAGCATTAAAAATTAATTAGAGGGACTCTACACTGTGAAATTTCAGGCTCTCCTAGCTTTTTTTTTTTTTGCTTCACTTTAAGTAGAATCTGATAACACAGCCTAGGTAAAACCTTTGTGGGGAAAGTGACATAGTTTGCCCAACAGAGTTGCATCTTAGTGACTTTTTCTCTTGCTCAATTACTAAATTGTTGGTGATCTTGCTTTCTGCAGACATCCCATTCATGCCTGGTGTTTCAATCAGTCTTGTGGCCAGAATATTCCTTTTGGAACTTGTGTGAAGCTATCCTTCAGTTCCAGATGAACTACAGTGCTTTACAGGTAAGGGAGCCTTGGGGAAGTGGAAAGCCCAACCCCATATGTCACCTGCACAGCAGCTGGAGATTGGGTGAGAGGCTGCAAAGTGGGAGCAGTGATTGTTAGTTAAGATCTTGTTTCAGTAGCAGTTCATGTGTTGCTTCTCTTGTGGCTTGTTACAACGTCTTGGTGTGTGGCCAGACTCCTCTACTTTCAGCAAAATATCCAAGGTCAGCACTGTCTCTGCTACTCATTGCTCATTCCACCAGCTGGATCATCTGTCCCAGACCTCACACACCAAGTGAACGCTCCTGGGTCTGCACAGGGTGAAATCTGCCAGTTCAACTCAGACACTCCATCAGTGCTGTAAGCACATGCTGCCTTCACACTGGAACAAGCAGGGGGTACTCACATGCTCTTCCTCTAACTCTACTATTGTTTTTAGAGTTCTCACAAGTGGGTTTAGAGTTTCCTTTCTGGGAGCTGAAATGAGGCTGACTAAGCTGTGACTCTCTGGACAAGTGTCCTCGTTCTGCTGGGTCCAGATGGACCTGCTGAAGGGATTGTTCTTACTGCTCGCTGACATTGTTCCTCTCCTTTTAGATCTGTTGCTGTGAACCTCACTGACCTGGTTCTGATACGGCTGGCCAATTCAGTAGTGACATAGCAGTTTGGCTATTTTTAAGCAAAACAAGTGTAGGAGCTGGAAGTCCTGATGGAGAAATGCGAGGGGCAGCAGCTGGTGACACAGAGACAGCAGTGACTGGCAGAAGGACCTCAGTGGGGCAGCTCTTAATCTCCACTATATCTCGCTGCTGAATGTGTCTGCTCCGTAATTATTTGGGTCCTCTTTTTAAAGACAGGCATTACATTGCCCTTTTCTACCTTCAGGGACCTTGCTCACCTCTGAGAGTTGTCAAAGAGATTATAGCCAGTTGTGGTTATGGCTGAATTTAATCAAGTGCAGCCGGTCTGGCAGCATCCAAACTCTCCACGTCCTTAACCTCTTTTGTTCCTATTTCTGGGCCAAGCCTGCCCTTTTCCTACCAGCAAATCATTGTATTAGTACAACTATTGGCAGTTCACCTTCTGCATGAAGAGGGAAGCAAAAAAGGCAATAGTGTTTGTCATTGCCATGAGCTTGGCTTCTGTCTGGAACAGTAAGGTCACTGTTCTGACTTTGCTCCTGGTGCTGGTTTCTGACAGGCAACAAATGCAGCTTCTGTTCCCAGCTATTCTCATATTTTCTTAGTTCTGGTTGGTGGCTGGGTGTGTTCATGCCATGCTATTATTAAGGTTTCTCATTGTCCACATTTGTTCTCTGGTCAGTTTTCTCCCTGTAAGAGCCACTTTGCAGTGTCTGAGTCTGCCTTTTTTTTCCAGGAACCCTCACAATTGTCCAAAGGGAGGACTTCTCCCTCAGAGGAACTGAGATTTAGGAGCTGGGCCTTTTTTAATTTAAAATAGGTGATCTTGAAATCCAAGAGAGCTCACGAGGCAAATTCTCTTGGTGGAAGGGTTGCTGTGAGTGATGACGATGGGGCTGGAGGGGACTTGCTGAGAAGCCAGGATGTTTTACAGCAATTGTGTCTGCTTTGGAAATGTGCTGCTGCTTTTGGGATGTGGATGGGTGGCAGGATATAAGGGGTGACAAGGCACAGAAACCCCCCTTGATTTGGAGGTATTGGATAAAAGATATTCTCCTTCCATCAGCTCAAGCAGCATCACTTTTAATGGCTGCTGTTTTATTTCCCAGCCTGTTGCTCAGGGGAGTCTCCCAGCTGATGGTTGCTCACCATGGAGTCCCAGAATCAGCTTGACCCTGCTTTTGGTACCTGGTAGATCTCAGGAAGGAATGCAGGTGTTGGCTGGCCAGCCTGGCCCTGCAGTGGTGGGCTGAGACTTTCCTGGGCAATAAACAGAATTGCACTTTGAGGGTGGAAGTCTTCTGCTCAACAGGCTGATGATCCTTGCAGTTCAAGTCAGCCGTGGATGCATCCATTCAGTGGGTTTGCTGGGGCTGGAGATACTTCTGCTCACATTGCTAGCACAACAAAAGCTAATTTCCAGAGCTATAGCTGCCTTGGGCTCAGGAAAAGTGTGGGGATGAGTGAGTCAGGCTCTCATTAGAGTAATTATTATTCTTGCTTGTTTGAAAGACCAGCACATCCCAAGTGTGTGTGTCAGTTTATGTCACAGTGAGCAGTTTTACATTTTTAAAAATAGAACCTTAATATTCCTGCCTGCTGATGTGGTTTTGCTGTTGGAAGCTGCAGGCCAGGATGTGTACAATAAGGAGAAATCCAAAAGTGATGTTCTACAACAAAATATTGCAAATACTTGAAGGGTAAACAAGGATGACTCCTGCCTTTGCCTTTCTCCTGCTGTGTCTCAAGCCAGTACACTCTTAGATCACAGAAATTTGGGAATGCTGAGCTTATTCCTGCTTTTGTTTTAAAGCTGATTAGCTCAGGACTGGATCATCTCAAAGAATGGCCCTGTAAGTAGTGGTTTGCAATCCCCTAAAACCTTTCAGCAATGAGGGGAATAGGATCAAAAATGCTGTGATAACAGTGGTGAAGAAAAGAGTGTGCATGTCTGGGGTTCCAAAGTTCTCCTGTAGCTGTTCCTGTCTGATTCCAATATCTGAGGGTTTTCCCACAATCTCTCCTGACTTTTGTGTACTCTAACTAGGAGTTAATGCTCTGAGCAAAGTTGTGTCTTGCAGGGAAGGCCCAGAAGGATACTCTTGTATCTTTTGTAACCAGTCAAGCATGCTCCCTCCCGGAAGAGGCAGACCCAGAGGCAGGCTTGAGTGAACCTGCAGATGGATAGCCAGGCAGAGGCTTTGTCCCCCTGCCATACCAGGTGAGCTGAGAGGCCTGGTGAGGTGCTAACACTCGCTGCTTTTCACTCCAGAAGGCCAGAGACTCCTACCTGGAGGAGAGGAGGCGACAGCAGCTGGAGAGGGACCAGGCTTACGTGACCAAGAAGCTGCAGCAGGAAGGGTGCGTGTCCCACGGAGACTCGCGGCGCCGGCGCACGCTACTGCAGAAATGCACGGCCCTGCGGGAGGAGAGGATCCAGGGCTTCCTGCAGGCCCTGGAGCACAAGAGAGCAGACTTCTTTGAGAGATTGTGTCCGGTGTCTGCATGACACAGGTGCTGGGCTCTGGGGAATGCAGTGTTCAGAGGGAGCAGCTGCTGCCCAGAGGGATGGGCTCAGCGGGGTCCTGCCATGGGCACCCAGGGCTGCTCCAGGACCTCCCGTCCCGCTGGCCCTGCCCGGGGCAGGGATGGCTACTGTGAACTCTCCTGGTCTGTGATGCTGCTGAGGAAGGTGGTGCTGTCCTGTGTTACCTCCCCGCCCTGGTGACAGATACCTGCACCCTGCTGGGTCTCTGCTGCTGGGTTCTTGACAGACCAGGTGTTCTGGTGACAAGAAGTTAACTGCAATGAGCCTCCTCCAGTTCTGATTCCTCCTGAACTGGCCCAGCCAAACCAGTTCAGTCCTGTTAAATTAGCCTGGGCTCAGATTCCTTCCATGGCTTTGCAATAGGGAATCTTCTTTTGAGATGTCCTCTGCTGTCCCATCAAGAGAGCCCTGCTTCCTGCAGGGAGGGGATTATTCCTGGTGTCAGGGTCATTCCCCACTGCCTATTTGGTGAGAACATCTTGTCTTTTCCCCACCTGACTCTGCTGGGTTGGATGTATCCACTCCTGGTTTCCAGAGAGCTGAAGGAAGGGTTCCCAGCCTTGCTGTGAAGAAAAAAAGCTGCTCCAAAGTTTCAGCAGGTTCTGAGATCTCTCCTGAGCAGTGCATTTGGGGAAAAAGCCAGGTGCAGAAGGTGCTGATGTTGGACCACACTGACCTTGAGAAAGGCTCTAAGCAGGCAGGAGAAAAGGATTGGTTGGGAATGAACCTTCTCAGTAAGGAAAGGAAATTGGCTAAACACAGGTGATGGCTACCATATGCGAAACCCTCTGAGGGAATTCCAGGGAATGAGGGTGGGCTTAATTCAGGAATACAGTAGCCAAAACCTGACCCCAGTCAAAATGTTTCAGAAGGGCTGTTTGGCTGATACTAATGGGAGTGGCCAGAGCAGCTGTGGAGTATTACTTGTTCTCAGTTTTCCATTGGCAGGGAGATGGAGAAGCTGATTACCAAGATTGTTTCCGTCTCTGATTCCTCCTGGTTTCTGTCCCCATGATCAAAAGAACTGAAAATGTCTTGATTGTTGCTCCTGATACACACACAGATGTGGCAGCACCAGCTGTGGCTGGGTTTGAAGTGTTTCTTCTTACCTCCAGGTGAAAACCACGAAATGCAGATTTGAAAGCCTTGTAAGTGCTGCACACTGAGCACTTGGCCTGTGATTGTGAAGAGAACTGTGTAGTCAAAGTGGGAATAAAGTATATTCATACCAAAGTTATTTAAAAAATAACCTGAATGTTTATGTAGAGCTGCTTATTTTAAGGTGTGATGAAGCTGAAATCCAGGTTTAATATAATAATATTTAATCTGTGATAGACTCCTCATGTGATTCCTGTTGGTCTGGGAATGATTTGAAGATTGTTTTTACAGTGTAGTGTGAGCAGTTTGCTGATACCCCAAAGCCTGCCTGAGTGAAGCTGTGTGCAGGTACCACCTCTGTGTAAGTAGCAAAGAGAATTTGGATAAAAATGTGCTGAGATGATGAGAGCTGTTGTTTTTAAACTTTTTTGGCTGTCTTTTATTTTCTCCATGTTTCAGGAAACTGTGGAAACTGTACTCTCCATGAGATGGAAACTCTGCAGTCTGCTTTGCTAGGCTGATGGGGAGACTCTTCTACTCAAAAAAAAAATCATTTTTGCCTTAAAGGAAAAAAAAAAAAAGGTTTTCCATTGTGTTGTGACTCTGTGGGTGACGGAAGCCACAGTGGTGGCTTTCCACAAATTACTGGTCCTGTCACAGGTGAGGTAAGTGAAGGGTCTGGTTTATAAAATGCTTGTTTGGAAAATTTTGATCCATTATATAAAAGGTACCACTGGAGTAGGGGAGGAGGAAGAGTCCTGCAAACAGTGGCAAAAGGTTCCTGTTACCTGATTTTGTACATTTCACCTGCATCAGTTGTTTCAGTAAGTGCAATTCCAGTTATTTCCCCCATAAGCCTTCCTTTGTTAGAGGGTGGGGATGAGTTACCCAGGCAAACTCGAGAGTTTCAGAAGTGCATCTTTCCAGTGAATCTGTGGGAACCACAGGCTTCTGTCAGTGAGAACTGAACCTCCATCTTTAATTTATATGGGTTGAAGATGGGCAAAATCAGCATGGCTGGGAAAAATGGGTGGCTGAGGTCTGAAAAAGCCCGAGTTTACCTGGGCAGGGAAGGGGGAAAACGGTTGTTCCTTGGGGTGTTTTTCTGAATGAGGTTCAACTAAGAAGTGAAAAGTTTGGGGCACAGTGAAGTGGTGATGAAGATCTTTAGTTTGATTCATAGCAGATGGGCTGTGGCTATGCCAGGTGTGAGGAATGTCCCCTCTTGGAAGGAGCCCAACTTCCCGAGTCACTTGGCACAAGCAGCAGGCACCTGTGTGAATTGATTTAACGTCATTTTATTGCTTTTTAACATTTTTTTTTTCTCTCTTCTTCCAGCAGTGCCGCTTCCTTCTTCGGCTACAACTCTCCGCATCTCCCATGTTTTTAGAGGAAAAAGGGCTCTCGGTGGTTCCCCCGGGAGCCCCTCCCGGCGCGGGGGGTCCCGCGGGGCCGGAGGTGCTGAACGAACAGCTCCGCTCACCTGCGCGCCGGGATGGCGCGGGGGTGGAGGTGTCCCCCTTTTATCCCGAGCTCCCTTTCACATCCCAATTTTTCACCTTTTCCCCCCCATTTTTTTCATTGCCTCCCCCCTTCCCGCCCCCCGCGGGTTTCCCGCGCGCGCGCACGGATGGGGGGGGGGGGGGTGAATGGCGCGCGCGCCGCCCCCTCCGCGCGCCCCCCCACCCCATCCTCTCCCTCCCCGCCTTGGCCCCACCCCACGTGACCCCCGCGGGCCAATGGGCGCGCGGGGCGGCGGGGATCCGGCTGGAACCGGTTGGGCCGCGTCCGGCTCTATATAAAACTTTATAAACACCCGATTCCAATTAGTGGGGTCGGGACCAGCGCAGCCCGCCGGGTGCAGCCCCGCGCATCGCTCCCCGCAACCGCGTCCGCAGCCCCCCGCGCCCAGCGCGCCCGGCGCCCCCACCCCCGCCTCCCTCCGCCCGGTCCCTCCGCCCCCTCACGCCGCGCAGCGCGCTCCGCTCTCCTTCACACACATACACACACGCGCACACACGCACACACACACACGGAGCCATGCCGAAGAGAAAGGTACGTGGAGCTGCCGACCCCCACTCCCGCCGTCCTCTCCCCCCTCACGGTGTCCTTTTCCCCCCCTTCAGGGAGCCGCCTGTGGGTGGGGGGGCGGGACTATGCGTTCCACCCCCCCGCTTTCGGGGCGGTAACGGAGGAGCGAGGCCTCACCGGGGGTGGGGGCGGCGCGGGGCCCGTTACCGGCGAGGGCCGAGGGGGCCGGGGGTGCGGGAGGGGCCGGCGGTCCCCGCCGGTCCGAACCGGTTGGTTTTGGCGGGAGGTCGGTGTGAAGGAAGGGGGGGAGGGGAGCGCCGGTGTGGGGCGGGAAAGGGCGGGAAGCGGCGGCAGAGCTTTGCCGCCAAAACGGCGGGGGCGGGAGGGGGGGCCGCCCTGAGGGGGGCAGCGACGCCCCCGCACAAACCCCGCACAGAGCCCGGGGAGGCCGCGGCTCCCGCCCCGCCTGGGCTGCGTCGGTGCGGGGTTGTGCCCCGGCATCCCCCGCCCCTGCCCCGCGGGGAGGGGCCGGTACCCGCGGGGGGTGGGATGGGGATGTTCCCCTTGAGATTTGGGGGAGGTTAAAATAGCGGCTGGTGATTGAGAATCCTCTCCATCACTTGTCCCTACAATCTATGTCCATGTCCCCAGGCTGAAGGAGAGACCAAGGGCGATAAGGCCAAAGTTAAGGATGAGGTAAGAAGTTCAGTGCTTTGAGAAAGTTGGATCATCAAGTGTTTACGTTGGAAGCTGAGCTTTAACGTCATCAGAATAACTGGGGAGTAAGGGGGAGGGTTGGTCTCAATTGATTCTGGCTTTTCAAAGTCTTAACTGTTTTTTAACCATGAAAAATATACTCAACTATCATTAGCTGTTAGTAATTTCAATGGCGTAGCCTCATGTTTCTTGAGAACACAGGAAAAGGGAACTACCACCTTAGTTTCTAAGAACTATAAACGTAATTTCTGGGGGTTCACTACTTCGGGAAGAGAGGAAATTCGTAAGATTTTGAGGGTTCACGTTCCCCGTCATTTCAATAGAACCGTTTTCCTTTTCCAACAGCCACAGCGGAGATCAGCGAGGTTATCTGCTGTGAGTATCCTCTTGCTGGGCAGAGATGTCACAACACTTGGTGGTTTTACACATGAACTCTGGGTGTGTAAATGCATCTCAGAGCTGGAGGTGAAAATTGAGTTCCTGCCTCAAGGACCTGCCCCACTGTGTGGTGCTGTGGGAGTGGTAAAATAATGGGCAAACCAAGTAACTGCTGCAGTTTCAGATGTTTTATTTGCTTTCCTAAAACAAAGCTATTTGGCCTGGATATATAGTTATTTTAAAAAATATTTTTAAAAAATTATATTTAAAAAAAAAAAAAAGTAGTTTGTTTCTCTGGAACAGGACTTGTCACAAGGGCCAGGACAAGGGGGGATGGCTTCCCACTGGAGGAGGGTTGGGATATTGGGAAGGAATTCCTGGCTGTAAGGGTGGGGAGGCCCTGGCATGGGTTACCCAGGGAAGCTGTGGCTGCCCCTGGATCCCTGTCAGTGTCCAAGGCCAGGTTGGACGGGGTTTGGAGCACCCTGGGATAGTGGAAGGTGTCCCTGCCCATGGTGGGGGAAGGTCGTCCCAAGCCAAATGATTCCACCAGTCTCTTAACACAGGTTTTCTTTCCCTTGCAGAAGCCCGCTCCTCCAAAGCCAGAGCCCAAACCTAAAAAAGCAGCTCCAAAGGTGAGTTTGGGTCAGGGCTGTTTGGCAAAGTAAATGGGTGATGAGGTTTGGCATTGCCTGGCAATAATAACAACTGACACACCTTTGATTAACAGCTGTGTAGCGAGGAAATGGAGCTGCATCATCGCTGTATAAAGCTGAACTGAAAACTTGCAGATTTTACAGAATTTGCATAAAAAATACTGAAGGGAAGACTTCATGCTTTCTGTCAATCCCTTACCAAGCAAACATTGGTGTGCTGTGTTTTTTTGGGGCCAACACCCCTCGCTCAGGGGTTGTGCCACATGTCTGGCTGGACAGCTGGGAGCTGACAAATGTTGTCTTGCATTTACAGAAGAGCGAGAAGGTGCCCAAGGGGAAAAAGGGAAAAGCTGATGCTGGCAAGGAGGGAAACAACCCTGCAGAAAATGGAGATGCCAAAACAGACCAGGTATCCCAGCAGCCTGTTGTGCACCAGGATTGATTCCTTTCCCTCTCAGACTGGGACAGGTCTTGGCTTGTGGCAGGGACGAGTGTTGCTTACAACACTTAACGCAGAGAGGGGGTGTTGGTAAAGAGTTAAAGTTTTCTGTTTGCCAGGGGATGTTGCCACATGGAAGTTACAGTTCTCCTGTAAAGTTCACAAAGCTACTTCTAAGTTGTGTTTTACGGTGCCACAGATGTTAAATTTAATTTTATTAAAAATCAGAGCTGTGCAGCTCAGAGAGGATTTGTTCTGCTCAGGGTTTTGCCATATAGACAAGTGAGTGTCCATTCTTTTCGTGTGTTGACTTGTTCCCCTTTTCCTTTTCAGGCACAGAAAGCTGAAGGTGCTGGTGAAGCCAAGTGAAACGTGTGAATTTTTGATAACTGTGTACTTCTGGTGACTGTACAGTTTGAAATACTATTTTTTATCAAGTTTTATAACAATGCAGAATTTTGGTTTACTTTTTTTTAAGCTATGTTGTTAGCACACAGACCGCTTCGTTGTTGTGTTCTGGGAGGGTGGGGGGCAATGGGGACAAATGTCATTTAGTCTATTTCTCAAAACCTAAATTTTAATAAGAAAAGCTTTTGCCAGTCCCCCAGTTTTTGGAAGAAGGGCCCTTCCTGCAGGGAGGAAGAAGGGATTCCCCCATGCTGCGTGTCAGTTATGTCCAAGTGAACATCAAAGCTCCCAAGATGCTGTTGCCTACTCCAAATCCCAATGCCATCAGTTCTCCTTTGGTGTCTCCTTGTTTACCCAGAGCCCATCACTCCAAACCACAGCAGAACTGGCATTTTGGGATGTACCACACTCAGTCCACTGTCAGATGATCCAGATTCCTGGTGTTTGGTCTGGGGTATAGCTCCTGGCTCAAATAGGAGCTGCACTTCCTCTTTTCTATTGTGGATCCTCAAATACAGAAACCTGCTTTTAAATTTTATTTTCCTCTCAAAGTCAGGGTGGGTTTGTGCAGAGTTGTCAGACAACGTGCAGATGTGAACATGTCCACCCTCACTCTAAACTTTGCCCTCTACAAGTGTGAGCTGAAGATTCTTACGGTTTTTAGCAACTTCTCCATTTCAGTAGTCCACAAAGGGAGGGGAGTTTTACAGTTGTTGTAAAATGTTGCAGATTGTAGCCCATGTCCTGCCTAAATTACCATGATTGTTCATGAAAAATACCTTTAATAAAGCTGGATACGGTTTGGCTTGGACTGTTCTTAATGCTCTCTAATTTCTCTTGCCTTTAGTTCACTTCATGTGGTTTAAGAGCATTTGCTGTATGCATGTCTATGTTTGTGTTTTCATTCATATAATTTAATTGTTGAATTCACATCTGAAAAGCAAGATTTCCTTACCTAAAAGCGAGGTTTCCTTGCCTAAAAGCTAGATCACTGCAGGATGTTTTTAAAGCCTTGGCTTACTTGGAGGCTGAAAATGGAACATGTAAGTGAATCTACTGAGATATAAATTATCTTTATTTTCTAAAATGTAGCACTGTACAAAATGGGGAGGAATACAGTGATCTTGCTGCAGAGAAAAGTAAACTCGGGTGAGCTTTTCTTGGGAGTGAAACCAGAACTGGCTCCATAGAACTGATGATGTGTTACATTTCTGCACTTAAACTTGAATATTGTTGCTTCTGCTAATCAAATCCAGACCTGGCTGGGGTAGTGACTAAGCAGGAGATGAGATTTTTTGAGTAAAAATGCACCATTTTTATGGTTGCTACTTAGACTCCAGAGCAGAGCCAAACACAAACCCCCCTGTGTAAACGTCTCCTTCAGTGACTGTCAGATGGAGTATTTTTTCCATTTCTGCTTGGCTTTCCCTGGGATTTCAGTGTCTGTTTGTGATTAAATTCAGTGACCTGTTTCAACCTGTGCTGATTTCAGAGGGAATCCAGTGAAAATGAGCAGGGCAGAGTTTCACATCCAGAAATTTCTGATGTCAGGAGTGCTGGAAGTGTTCTGGAACAGCTGCACGTGCAAAAGGCAGTTTGGGATGTACCCCTAGGAACTGCTCCATCCTGTATTCCCATAGCTGGTATGTCTAACAGAAAGGAAATAATGAATAATCCTGTTTAATAATCTTCATTAAACCCCACCCAGAAACAGCCATCAAACCTGAGCAGTTGCTGGAGTGGCTGGGCAATGGGATGTGGCTGCGGAAAGGAAAATAATTAAATCTTTTAAAATCAGGAAGTTTGAATTAGCCTGCCTTGCTTTTCTAGAGTCTTACCTTGCTGGGCATCTACAAATAAACAAGTACTTCCAAAGGAACTGGGTTTGAAAGGGTTGCCAGTGGCCAAGTTGCCATCTGGAATGTTGTGTTCCCTGTGTCTGTCACTGGCTGGGTGACCTCTTCACCCCCATTCATGAAACAAAGTGCTACTAATGAAGGGGGATCTCAGGGTTGCTCTTTGTTGAGGAAGTAAATCCTTAACTTCTCCATCTTTCCACCCCCAGCAACCTGTGCTGACCTGTGTGGTTCCTTGCAGGGTGTTTTCTCCAGCCAAGCATGAAAACAGTGATTTTAAGCAGTGTCTGCCACCTAAATTCCTCTGAAAGCAATGGGTATTTTCAGTGCTGAGGTTCCAGGGCTTGCTCCATCTGAGGTGCTTCCCACTGGATCTGCCCTGCACTGCTGGAGTTATTGACCTGTTGGGCTTGACTCGACAGGCAGGGCTCATCTATTTCTCCTTAAGCAAATAGAGGGTGAGGGATGCTGAAGCCAGTAAATCAACTAATTAGCTGTGTAAATTAAAGCTGGGGAGCAGGCGCTGAGCTGCAGCCTGTGCCTGGTTCATGGCTAGAGGCACCACAAATCTGCATCGCTGCCTGCCAGAATGCCTGAAGCTGAACAGACATTTTCCTAAATTGCAATCATTTTACATGGAAAATTGTCTCTTGTGTATCTGTTGGGAATGGAATTGGTGCTGCCAGGTGTAGTTAACAGGCTGGTCTGTTGAGTGGGCTCTGCAACAGCAGGGATTTTGTCCTGCTGGAGCTTTGGGAAACATCACATCCAGTATGGGTTAAACCCGTGCAATATTAGGGCTCTGCCACTAAATTGTTTCTCCATTTATTAATTTCAGCACAAATCACCTGGGAAATAGGCCCAAGCTGCTGTTGTCATTTATTTGCCTCTTGATAGGTGAAGTTGTAATGAATGGCCAACTTCTGCATAGGCCTGAAGCCTTAGGGATGCTGGAAGTGGATGCTGGGGATGATCCTTGTTTTCCCAACACTTTAGGATTTTGCTGGGGCTTTAAGAACAGTGAAATTACTGATAAATTATAGAGCAAAGTCTCTGGACTCCCCCTCAAAGCAGCAACAATTAAACTGAGCAGAAGTTAGTGTGAGCAAGTTGCCAGCCAGTGGTCACTTCCCAATATCCTACAGGACCATTTTCCCCCAGCCATGGGTCTATGTTAAGCTGAAAGTGGATTGGGCTAACAATGATGAGAACAGGTGAATTGGACTATTTTAGGAGGACTCCCCAGGTCCCCGCTCCTCCCAGTACAGTGCCCTAGGATTAACGGTTCAGAGTTTCAGAATCATTTCCCTCTGCAGCAGTTTTCCTTTTGCCTTCACAGAGCTCGGTTCTGTTTGGAAGAAGTGACAGAATCTTCCTCTCATCCCTGAGCCCTGCCATGGGTGGGCTGGAAGGGAACCAGGAAGGAAAATGGACTGAATTCAGTGAGTGCATCCAGAAGATATTGAGTTGCAGGATCATTTGTGTCAGAAGAATCACACAGCTTGATGGCACAGAATTTCATTGTCCCTAAATCATCCCAGATATGGTAATACCATACCCAGGGACTAATATTGCTGACTATAATTCCTGAGAAATGGCACCTTCTGCAGTTGGTGGAGATGAAATGGAGTTTGAGTTAAACTCTCACAATTTACAGTAGCCCATAATTTGTAAGGGATGGGAAGGAGATGGCACAGGGGAGCTGTGGTTGAGTAAAGTTGGTTGAGGCTAATAAAGATCTTTAGTAAGTTAGCTTTAGAAGATTTCTGATGTGAAAGACTGGGTTGTTTAAAGACCCTTTATTAAAAACTGTTTTGTAATTTTTTTTGGGTTTTTTTTTGGTTTTTTTTTTTTTTTTTTTTTCATTTTAACCATCTCCTTACAAAGGGAGCCAGAAAATCTATGCTGTGGCAGAAGAAACAGGAGTAGAAAATTTCAGGGAAAACTTCCTAAATGTGAGACCTTATAAAATGCATTAAAGCCTCCAAACAAAAACACTTCATTGTCTTAGGTACAACAAACCAGCCTGGAGGAAGTACTTGGAGAATGTAGAAAGAGCAGGGTGGCTGCAGTTGGCCCAGGTAGGTACCACAATTCTCTGCATTTTGCTAGACACATAAACCCCAAGCAAAATTTCTACTTTTCCCCTTCTAAAGAGATTTGATAGTAGATTTAATTTTTTTTTTCTCACTCAGTTATCCCACCGAGGCTACTTTTGGATTTTGAACAAATTTCCCTGCAGGCAGCAGCTCTCCCCTGCTCTTGTGTTTGTTGGTTGCTGTGCAGAGGTGGGTGTACAAGGCATTCTCCTGGAGAGGAGCTATTAGATTACTATTAATCTGGTTCCTCTGGATTACTATTTTGGCATTGCCCAGACAGATTTTGTTTGCTTTTATTCTAATGAAGTGGTGTTTTGGTGCTTCTTGATGGAATTCAGTCTTACCTCAGCACAAGAGCTGAACATTCCTGTACTAGGGGTTCTGAGTTTAGCCGGAGGACTGATTGTAAACTTGGGCAATTAAATTAGTTTTCCTCATCATTTCCTTCTTACTGGAGATAATTGCAGAGGTGGTTCCTGTGCTGGGGGTGTTTGGTGCATGGGTTTTTTTGGCCTGCAGCCTGGTTGGAGGTGCCTGGGTTTCCCTGCCATACCATGATCCAATTAACTTCCATGCTGCCAAGCCCCACAGAGAAAAATTCCCTTGATACTGAATTAATTGCTCTTGCAAAAAAAATTATTTCAGAGGCAAGCTGGATCTGAGGCACATTGGCAGGGGAAAGCTGGATTTGGCAACCTCCCGGTGCCTCCTTGCCACAGCCTGGTGGACGCAGGGATTTGTGCGGGGCTGTTTAGCTCATTAACACGCTGTGATTAACAGCCTGTTCCCTCCCTTCGCCACACGGTGGTACCAGGAAACACAGAATGAGGCTGGGAGGCCAACCAGTGGCAGGTAGCTCCAAAAGCAGCTCAGCAAACCTGGGGAGGCTGGAGCCCGGGTTATCACAGGCTAATAATGAGTGTTACTTGCTTCTAGAAGGCAGAAGCAGCGCTGCCCCAGCAACCTCCATCCTCTGCCGCCTTCAGAGATCAGTGTCAGACAAACTGCACTCACCCAAGCAGTGTCAGCCCTCTCTGAACCTCTCTCTCCAGATTTTGTTATGATTTTACTCAAAATCCAGACTGACTGCTCAATTCCTCATTGGTTTACAGGCATAGCTGACATTGCAAAGGAATTTATCCATGTTCTATCAAGCCTTTGAACTTAGGCTTCCCATATTCTAAGAATCACTGGACCATTCCTTTTCTTCCTCAGGCCATTATTGCAGCTGCTGTGGCACATGTCCTAAAAATTTGAGCCTAAAACTAGAGCTGCCACTCTCCATCTCATCTGTCCTCAGTTTGGGAAGGGATACTTTATCCTAAACCCAGATTTAAATAGGTAGCCTATAATCCTGATCTCTTTTAGGCTTGTTGGCACAAACTACTTATATCAGACTTGCTGAATCTTCAACCTGAGATCACAGGATAAATGGCCATATTCAAAGAAATAATACTTTAGTTATTGAAAATTTTCCTGAGCTTTTAATGTTACTCCAATTTGCTTTTTTATTCCAGGATTTGAGTGTGTGCTTTTGCTCTGCAAGCCAAATCTAGAAAATTGAGTTATAGCATCTCTGCTAATCTCCTTAAAAGTCTAACCACAGTGATTTTTCTGATGCTTTAAAACTCTGGGCTCACTTTGCCAGCCAGCAACTTTTACCTGCATTGTATTGAAGACTCCCAGAATTATACCCTGTGAGCTGCATTGTGCTGAAGCAATACCACCAGCTGCTGGTTTTCCTTCACCTTTCCCATTCCCAAAAGCCGTAGTGGTTGGGTTATCTCCTTCTAGCACATGCTTTCCATGTTTATCTTTTCCAAGGACGGTGTTGAAAGCTGGGAAGGAAGTGGCTGCTTCCCAGAGCTGTCAAGATTGCAGGGAAAGCACTTGACACCCTTATGACACTTCCTTGAAATGGATGCAAAACGGAAAGATGAGCTCTTGGTAAGCCAAACTCATTCCTCTTATTCAGTTCCCAGTGCCTGCTTGGAGCAGGGATTTATGCATTTATTGGGGTGGGGATTTATTTGATAAAGTGGGCAAAACTCCACCCAGAATTATAGGGAAAAAGCAGGAGGCAGAGATTTCCAGTCACAAGGATAAATGCTGTGGCAGGAAGATGTAGCAAACACTGAAACCAAGTGTTTCAGGGACACCTGAGTGTGCTGAAAAACACTCAGTAATTTTGTTCCTGTCTCCATTGAACAGGCCCTGTCACCATGCCCTGCTGGCTGTAGATAACAAACCTGCAGTGATTGTTCTGTGATCAGGGAAATGAGCAGGCCAGGGTTCCACCCATTTGCATCGAATTGTTGGGAGTATGGTTTAGTGATTAACTTAGTGAGTGAACAACTTCCAGAAACAAAGGAGGGATGAGCCAGCCTTCATCTTATGGGTTATGTTTGGGGAGGCTGGATGGGGCTTGGAGCAACCTGGGACAGTGGAAGGTGTTCCTGCCCATGGCAGGGGGTGAATGAGATGAGCTTTAAGGTCCCTCCCAACCCAAACCTGGCATTCTCTGAAATGCTGGGATTCTATGAAAACAGCAGGCTGGTTTAGCCCAAACTGGGAATGCTGATAAACCCTTCCCTCCTGCCCCTGAAGGAAGTCAGGCTGGCAGCCCCCACTGCTGGGGCTGACGTGTGCTGACCCCAGCTACGTGATATCCTACCCTGTGAGCCTGCCCTGCACACAGGAGCAAACAGATTGTTCAAGATAAACCTCCCCAATGTCAGCCCAAGGTCCTTGTCACATGCTGCGTGCCCGGAACTGGGGCTGAGCATTCCCAGCCCTGGGAAGTGCACGGGTTCGGATTTAAACTCAGATTCGTTGGGTTCCTGCTGGCGAGAGCAAACAGTGTCTGAGCAGGTGGTGTTGCACAAGCAGACAGAGGTGAGGACACAACTGTGGCTTCCTCGTGCTGCTGAGCAGCTCTCCAGTAATTCCCATGCTCCGCTGCCTTGTGCAATTCCCTGTGTAGTGCCGGGCTCTCCTCACCAGAGGGAATCGTTCCGCAGCTCCACCTCTCCCACTCGCGGGTTCTGCAGGCTTTTGCCATTTCGTCACAGTCCCCCCCCCCCATCTTACACATGGAGGAAAGATCTCTTTATTTTCCCCCTTGCTGGTGCAGGACCATGAGGGGTAACACACACTCTGTGTGGGGTGTTTTGCCTTGTTCTTGAGCTGCTTTGCTTTCCACCCTAACCCTCTCATTTCACTGAAAAATTAATTTCTAAGACCATAGTGCTGATATTTAAACCCATCTGGTTTTGTCTGAACAGCAATGATATTTAAAGTCATGTCTGTATCTTCCTCTTCTAAAAGCTTCTGCTGGTGATCTTGTTGAAGGGACATTTATCTGGTGGTAATTGACTCCCATATTAACTTCCAACTGGCAAACAGCTGCCAAAAAACTGGTTTCCATCTTTGTTGATCAATAGTCCCTTTCAACAAGTATCTGGTGCTGCAGAGTGTTAACAGCTAATAGCACTATGATTCCTATCCTGTTTTAAGGACTGTAGCATATCTCAGAGTCCTTATATCTAATAGAAGAGTTTCGAGTTAAATAATGTTACATCTGATGTTATTTATTATCCATTTCTGACACACTGACCCTTTTTCCATCCTATCTTGTGCTGGGGCACTGCCACAGGACATTTATCTCTAACATTATGTCAGTGGCTGCTTAGGTTGAGAGGGAAAATGATTCTGTGCAGACTGTAAATAGAAAAACGAGATGGCAAGTCTGGCCAGCAATTTCTGACACTGGGCTGGGAGGAAAGGGAGTTGTTTCCTGCCATGCAAGTCCCAGTTTTGCTGTCACTGAAGTCAGTGGCAAATCCAAACCACCGTCCGGGGCTGGAGCTGTTTAAACTGCCCACTGCCTCTGGCCAAATCTTTCTTGGCATAAAATAACATCCTCTGAAGCTTTTATCTACCCATTGGGTGACAAAATACTTGATTAATCAAATTTTCACTTTGTAAATTACTGTTACTCAGTGGCTGGGGATGCACAGGACAGCAAAGCAGAGGCAAGCAAGAGGAGACATTTTTGACTTCTGGGACATGAACTTGGGGACACATTTCTTTGTAAAAGATCTTTAGTCCTCAGTGGTAAAACGTCACCATCTGAGCAACATTACCCTCCCCTCTGCACCATCTGACAGAGGAAAGGCACAGTCACAGCATAACAAAGAGGTGGTTTCCATCACAAGGGTGACCACAAAGTTTCGAGGAAGAAAGATAAAAGTAAGTTCTTGCTTTTGTTGCTAGAAATTATCTTTTCTGAGCAGTTCTACCGTATGACAGTGAAATGAGAGCAGCACACAAGAATTAGGCAGGTGGATTTGTAGCCTGCTAATAGAAAACCCTTTGGGCTGAGCTTGGAGTGCCTGGAGGGGCACTGAAAAATGATTCTGCAAGAGGATTTTTCTAATGGAGGATCAAGTGTGTCCTCCCTCATCAGCAGAGGTGTGAGGACTCCTGGTAAAGCTCCCAGAAATGCACCAAGCCTCTCCTCAGAGAGCCAGAAAAGGCTCAGCTGGACAGTGCTGATACTTGCTCAAGAAGGAAAAAGCAATTTAATAGTCAAGCAGCAAAGTACCAGCCTTGCATTTCTGACCCATTTTGTGTGTGCAATGAGATATGCAATTCTGCAAAAATCTAAGAGCCTCCCTAAGTCCAGAGTCTGTTTGCTTGGGGGTTTTTGGGATGCTGATGAAGGACAAATAGATTTTCTTTTTCCAGGGAATCAAGTTTCTGCCATCACTGAACCTGTTGTGCCTTTTGTTCAGTTCCCAACAAGGAACCCATTGAGCGCTCTTTGGCTGTATCTCCTACCTGGCCCTGAAGCCAACTGAGTCATCCCTGTGCTCTGCACTGCCTGAAGCACTTATAAAATACAGAAACAATTGTTATTAGAAGAGACCTGTTTCTCTCTCTCTAAATGATAAAAGCACCTCTTTTCCTCACCTCTCCAAAAACTTGTGCTTGTGTTATGCCTTCCTACCTGACACAATCAGTCATTAGGCCAAAATATTCCTGGCTAGGATAATTTCTCGTATTTTAGAAGTTTATTTTTATGGTTATTTTGGGATGTAATTTTTCAAGGCTGTATGTGTGCAGTGGTCTCTGTTTAGTAAGGGGACTGAGAAGTGAAATGCTGCCAGTCATATGTTGATCTGAATTCAGAAAGTTTGGGCCCCCCCTAAGGAAAATCCATTTCTGTGGTGTTTGGGCTTCTCATCAGGATTTCTGATATTTGCTTCCAATTCTGAAATGGTTTCTTCATTTCTTCTGTAGAATGATGGTATCCCAAACTCAGAAATAGGGTAATTATGAACAGGTATCTGTGTGTGCCTCCTACAAGCAGGACCAGACTTGTTCGGTTGCAGGATGTCAGCTTGAGACCGCAAACCCTGGAATGACATTTTCCTCTCCCTGGAGCTGGAATTCTGTTGAAATGTGTTTTTGTTTTCCCCTCCCCGTCTGGAGAAAGTGAGACCTGTGTGCTCTGGAAGCAGCACAAAACTGAGGGTATATTTTTGTATCCTCTTAAAAGCCCCATCATTTGTTTACAAGTTCTTAAACCTAAAAGAACCATAAACCCTGACTGTACTTAGTGCTGTCTTTACTCAGGTTTCTCCCTCCTGGGGGACAGTGCAAACAGCCCTGGCAGCTTCACTTCTGTTTACAGTTTCTGATAGTTTTCTCTTTCATGTTTTCACTCCCTCACATAGCCCTACACTGAAATAAGCTACAAACATAGCTGTGTGCTCATTAAAGACAAAATTTGATGGATAACTTGCTCTAAGTAACTTCCCACCTGGACTGCAAACCTGTTCTAAAAATTAAACTAAAAAAGAAAAGGTGAGGAAATGCTTGTATTTTACATTGGGTTTTGAAAAAGCCTTTTTTCAGGTAGAAAAAGGAATCTTTTACAAAACAAGTTCTTCCCTGTGAGGGTGGTGAGGCCCTGCCACAGGGTGCCCAGGAAGCTGTGGCTGCCCCTGGATCCCTGGCAGTGTCCAGGGCCAGGTTGGACAGGGCTTGGAGCAGCCTGGGACAGTGGAAGGTGCCCATGGAAACGGATGGGCTTTAAGGTCCCTTCCAACCCAAAAAATTCCATGATTCTGGGTGTATTTTGAGCCATGACCTCTCGATGTTTGAAGGCAGAGCTGGTCCATGGAGCCTGCAGAGCCCTGCTGAGGTGTGTGTGCTGAGCACAGGGAACACGTGCAGATCCCAAGTCCTCAGCAGTTCCTCGGGAATCCAAAAGGATGGATGGGGCTTGAAACAGTTCCTCTGAGGTCCCAGGAAATAGCCAAACGTTAGGACAGAACCACGTGGAATTGGGCAAAGCATTATCGGCCCCGCATAGTTTGAATACCAAAAGCCCGAGTCACCTCCCACTCTCCCCTCAGATGCTGTGAGGAGATGTGTGGGTTTGAAACAAATGTTTTTCTCCTTCTGTTCGGGCGTTAAGGGCTGTGTCCTGCTCAGGAGCCAGGCCGGCACTCGTTTATTTGCATCCAGGAAAGGGAAGGTAACTGATACAGGAGACGGGCAGCGATTGTATCCATGACAACCGGCAGATATGGCCTCGCTGCCTCGCAGCTCCTTCCTTCCCCACCGCCTTCCCAGGGCACATCCCGGCTCAGACGGGTCCCTCAGCTGCAGTTCAGTATTCCTGAGAGAAAGGTGCAAAATCCACAAATTAAGCACATTTCCTGAAGCCAACAGCTCAATCAATTCTGCAGCAGAAATCCCTGGCTTGAGCTGCGTGTGCTTCACAGGGGATTCAGGAGATCCGGATGCAGGGACGGTGTGGTTTTACAGAAACACCGTGCAGCAGCAGGGTGGGCCTGGCAGACTGAGAGGCAAAATGCAGCTTTTTCTGACAAAAAAAAAAAAAAAAAAAAAAAAAAAAGTGGGGGTGGGGCAGGTTTAGATGTGCTGGACACCTTCAGAAATGCATCTGAGCTGAGCAAGGGAATGTGGTGCTCACCTGTGCGGGAATGTCGGCAGAGGTTGGAGGTGTTTGCTCCGTGGATGAGCCTCAGTCTGCACAATCCCAGTCCAGGGAACAGGAACTGCCTGAGCTGTGCTTCCCGGAGAGCTCTGCATCCCACTGCCTGCTGTGGTGCAATCCCTGCATTCCGACCACTGCCTGGACCTGCCTTGGAAAACGCTGGCATTTGAAGCAGCTGCAATCGCACCCAGCGCGGAGGAAAAGAAAGAAATCTGTCAGAAAAGCAAAAAGCTCTTAAAGGCAGCCAGATTTTCTCATTTCCAAGGTCCCTGCTTTATATCTTCAACGAGGTTTGTACCACGCTAAGGAAAAATGTTCCTGGGATCAAAACAAGGTGATCCATCATCTCTTCCTCCATAGTGGCAAAACAAAAAGCAGAAGAGGCAAAGAAACGAGATGGTGAATGGAGAGCTGGGGATTAGAAGACAGGATGTGGAGTTCAGGTTCTGCCCTGACACTGAAAACCTGACTCAGTTTCCCCGTGAGGACAACAATGAGCTCTGGACCTGATTGGTCAATATTAAAAGTACAAAGAGGGTTGCTACAAGCTCTAATTAATTGACTGTCTTAGCAAATTAGATGAGTCTGTAAATTGTAGCAGATATTTGGGACTCAGCTTTGCAAGGTCTTGTGCCTGAGCTTTTTTGCATTTCCCTGTATGTGTAAAAGCAGCATCACCCAAAGCAGACAGGGGATGAGATGCCCAGGATTCAGAAAAAAAGAAAGGATGCAGTGAGCCAGAGGAGCACTGGGTTACTGTGTGGTCATGGGGAGAATCTCTTAGCCAGCTTTTGGAAGAGTGAGTCAAAATTGGATCTGGTAGTGATGATACAGATCAGTCTCCATCTGCTCTGGAAGTGCTTTGGGGATGTCCTGGTTTTGGCTGGGATAGAGTTAATTTTCTCTTAACTGGCTTAACGAATGTTGTCAGCCTCTCTGCAAAGGAAAAATGTTACACAGCCAGCCAGCTGCAGAGGCAAAAATATCTACAACTGTATTTGAGGAGGATTTGATGGTTTTAAAACCAAACTAAACCCGCAGTATTTTGAATTTTCAGCAAATGCAGCACTAACAAAGGATCCAGCTGATCGCGAGTCTCTGTTTACCACAGCAGCAGCTCTTCACAGCCTGCAACTGTCCCAGAAAAATGCCAGGCTATATGTTTTAATCACTGTATTTAGCCATGACAGTCACCCAAACAGCAGATTTTGCTTTTTGCACCCTGCTTCCAGGATCAAGGATGCTTTTTATAGCTGTTCTTTGACTGGAAATAAATCTTGGGGGACACCACTACCTCACTTCTCTTATGCTGACATCGTGCCCTGAAATTAGCAGGAATCTCCTGTGGCACACTCCACCTTCTGTCAATCCAGCTAGCATTCAGCATTACCTGGTGCAGGAGTGGAGGGAAGGTCAGTCTGAGAACACCTTCCATCAACAGAGAGATGTCTTCTCTTGGAGTCCTGGAGCTGGCGATGGAGAGGCCAGAGCGTTGCCCCCCAGCATCACTGTGGTGTCACCACAACCCTTTTTGGGGTTTTATTCTAATTTTGAGATACTGTAGAGCTACCTCAGCAAAATCTTCTCCTTTAACAAAAGTAGCTGCAGACATGCAGAGAATAATCATACATGAGTCATTTGTGGTCTCCCCAAAGTCTTTAATTTGCTGTTTTTCTAGAAAGAGTGGACAGGATAACCTGATAGTTTTATTTAGGTGAAGCTTCATGATTTCTGTCTTTGTCAAGTCCTGGGGCAGCCTGTCTGACTCTCTGTTATGGAGTAGGATGGATTTTCTGCATCCCAACAGACCTGCCAGGGGTGGAAGCAGCAGCATTTCTGTCTCCATGCTCTCCACAGGCCTTGTTCTGGATATTGCCCATGAACCTTTCACTGTGGCCTTAAAGACTTGATTTTCTACTATAACTTTGCAACACTTCAAAAGATATCTATTTGTAACTTAAAAAAAAATAACCGGTTGGAATAACAGTTGCAGTTTGAGAATGAGAAATTTCCCTGCAGTTCATGATCAGCCTGAGATCCTTCCTCAGCTGCTCCAGGTTCCTGCTCAGTGCCTGACCCTGTCTCACTTCCATGGATAACCCTCTGGAAGTGCCACCAAGAAGTGTCTCATTCTCTTTCTAAAAAGGAAGCAGGGAGCATTCCTGCAGAGCAGAGGGAAAGGAAGAAGGGTCTGGAAAACTAAAGAAGGAGGTAAATGGGATCATGGTATTGACACTCACTGTATTGATGCCAGGTAAAGCAGGTTGCAGCAGCTGGAGGCTGGAGCCTGGCACTCCGTGTTCCAGGCAATGATGGGATGTTAGGGGTGGCTTTGGAGCTGAATAACCCTCCACAAGATCTGCTCCAACTTGCTCCAGCAGCAAGTGCCATGAGTTTAATTGGCTCTAACAAGACCACAGTCATTACAGCTAGGTGGATTTGTGTTATTTAATGCCTTCACCTGGGGCTCCAAGGCTCGTGGCACAGATGGGGCTCCAGGCACAGGGCTGTGACAGTGATTCCCAGCTCAAACAGCCACCCTGGGAATTTTCTACACTCTGTTCCCCCATGAGCAGAAAAGATGACATCTCTATCCTAAATCACAAGCAGGTCCTGGTGATGACTCACAGAGCAGCTTCACGTGCTGTGGAGATTAATTGGAATTTTTCAAAGCTCTGAGCTCTGTCCCAGTTTGGCTTATTCAGAGTTTGCTGCCCACTCGGAGCAGGTAAAGAGCCCAGGGCTGTAACCTGGGACAGCTGCCCTCAGAATGCTCTGTCCCAGCTCTGCAGGCTGCCACTCAGGCTCGTTAAATATTTCCAGCCACACCTTGATGAAGTCAACCCCTAGTGATGCATCTTTTAAAAAGATTTAGTTTCATTTTTTTTTTTTTAACAAGTAGTTTTACAGTGAAACATGAAACCTGCTGCATTGGGGTTTGGAAAAATGTGAGTAGAAGAAAACTTTTTCCTATTTGAGAACCTGATAGGTGAGAATCACCAGGAATTCTGAACACATTTTTTAAGGTGGATGTGTTCTTTATCCCTGTTTTCTAGGGAATTCCAGGGGCACTACAGGAGGTGATGGGCAGTGATTCATGGCACATCTCAAGCCTGGAATCTGGATTTCCTGGAGCAGTTTCCTGAGTTCAGCAGCGATCTGAGCCATGCTTGTCCTCATCACCTCTCCTGGTGCAGCCATGCAGATTATGCACACAGAGAAACAGTTGGACACTCCCAGAGGAAAAATCTTTCCAAGGCACAGAAGAGTAGTGCTCAGTGTCATGTATTTGTGAGTTAGTTTCAGGTGATCATGGTGCTGTGAGGGTTGGGCAGAGCCACAAAATGGCTGGGGTTGGAAGAGATTTTTAAAGACCATCTTGTCCTGCCAGGGACATCTTTCACTGGCTCAGCCACAGCTCTCCCTTGCAGAGGCTCCCAAGTCCCCCAGAACAGGTATCTCATGGTGCATCCAGGCATCACTTCCCAAGGTTTCAGCCTGCCAGTGAAAATCATCTGGACTATCCCACCCATGGTATGGCCACAGACTCAGGGCAGTGCTGGTTCCCTGTGCTGACACTGCTGAGACCCCTCAAATTGTGGGGTGAGAGACATTGAGGGACTGGGGGTGTCCAGGGAAGGAAAGGGAGCTGGGGAAGGGTCTGGAGCCCAAGGAGAGGCTGAGGGAGCTGGGAAAGGGGCTGAGCCTGGAGAAAAGGAGGCTCGGGGGAATTTCTGGCTCTGCACAACTCCCTGCCAGGAGGGGACAGCCTGGGGGGTCAGGCTCTGCTCCCAGGGAACAGGGACAGGAGGAGAGGAAATGGCTTCAAGCTGCCTCGGGGGAGGTTTAGGTTGGATATTGGGAAATAATTCTTCACCAAAGGGGTGGACAGGCATTGAAACACGCTCAGGTTGAGTCACCATCCCTGGAGGGATTCAAAAGCCGTGTGGATGTGGCACTTGGCGACAGGGGTTAGTGGTGGCCTTGGGCCAGTGCTGGGGGAACAGCTGGACTCGATGCTCTCGGGGGGAGCTTTTCCAACGCGAACGATTCCACGCTCCCATCCCCTCCCGCAGCCACCGCTCGCCGGGCTGGGTTTGCCGGATGCTCCGGGCGGAGGATTCCCGCAGCCCCTCCCCGGTGCCTCCCGCCCGCCCCCCGCCCCGCCCCGGCCCGGCCCGGAGCCGGTGGGTGCCCAGCCCGGCGGCGCTCGGAGCCAGCCCGGCGCGGGCACCCGCCGGCAGCGATGCCGCTCGCCCAGCTGCCCGAGCCCTGGCCCGACATGGAGCTGGTGCATCTGGACACGGAGGTGAGCGGGCACGGCCGGGGGGGCTCCGGGGCGGGGGGCTCCGCCGAACAAAGGAGCGCCCGGCGGGACCCCGCTAAGCGGCGGCCGCGGTGCCGCTCGCACCGAGCCGCTCCCTGCGGAGGGGGAGCGCGGCCGCCGGAGCCCGGCGCTGCCGGGACCGCTCCGGCACCGCTCCGGGGCTGCCCCGGGGCTCGGTGTACGCGCCCGGGGCTGTGGTCGGGGCACCGGGGGCTGCCGGGCTCGCTGCTGCCCGTGCGAGCTGTGATGGTTCGCGGTGTGCCGGCAGCGCTCCCAAATCTCCCGGGCACAGAGGAAAGCGGACCCGGCTGAAGGCCCAGCGAGTAAAGATCTCAATTTTAGGGGTTTTCTCCCTCACCCTCCCAGCGCCGTCTTCTTGCACAGGCCTGTGCCGCCAACTCCAATCACGCTCCTGTGTCACTTTGCTGGACGTCTGCTCTTCCCTCCCACTTGGCTCTTTTCCTCCTCATTAAGACCACCAAGCCAGATGTGTAGGATGGAGCTCATCCCCTGTCCACATCTGCAGGCTGGCACCACAGCCATTTCCGAAGGAAGGGACAGCTTGCAGCAGTTGTCACCCACGGCAGAGCAGCCGGCTGAGGCACTGTGCTCTGGCACTCTTCAGTTAAACATCTCGCTCAAACTGGAACCAGCAGCTCTCCTGGAGAAACCAGAGGGGAGGTGGGGACTTTGTCCCAGGTGTCTCACAGACCTTGGTGCTTTCCTGTCATCCTGTCTGGATTCGATGGTGTCACGCTCCATTATCATACCTGGGGATGTCTCCATGGTTAATTGGTCAGATTTGCTCATTCCTTTTAAAATTTGCCTCTGCAGAGGTCTGTGCTTTGAGCAGAGGCAGCGTTTCATCCCTGCTGCAGGGACAGCAGGGAGGCATTGGCCATTCAAGGTGAGGTTTCCTGATTTTAACAGCCAGGTATGGCACAGCTTCTCCTGGAGTCCCGCGTGAGGTGAGGAGGCTCTGCTGGGCCAAACACCTGGCACGAAGGTGTGGTGGGTGAAGAGCCTCTGCTCTGAAACATCGCTGGAGCCTTGAGGAGGAGTTTGTGCTCCGAGCTGGGAGAGAAGTCCTGCGGCAATTCCCAATCATGTCATGTGCCCAGAGCCAGGCCGTAGGTTACTGCTGGGAGACAGGGCTTTTTATTTGTGGTTCCTCCCTTCCTAAGAAGGGAGATGCCTGAAAAGCCAGAGAACGCCACTCGACTCATAATGGGAGGAAACTAACGCCGGTGCCCAGGCAGTGGAAGCCGCGGGCGAGGCTTCATTCAGCGCCTAATCCCGGCTGTCCCAGGTGCGGGGCGGGCGCTGTGTCAGCGCCACGGGATCGCTTCCGAGCGGAAATGGCCCGGGGGTCCGGGCTCCTCATCAGCCCGGGTCAGCTGCGGGCTCAGGGCAGCGGCAGCGGCTGTTTTCCTCATTGCATTAGGAGCGGGTGTGTTAATCGTAAACTGAAATTGGAGGGAGCCTCTGGCTCTCCCCTTCCCCCGCCTCACCTTGACCACAGCTCGGGGTCAGTCAGGCACCACGTGCAGGTGGGATTTCAGCAGATCAGGATTTTCGCGTCTCAGGATCTCAAGTGGGATTTAGCAATTTGCCTCCCTTTGGTTTAAAATGATAAGTACACACTCTTAATTACAGTGAGGAAAATAATACAGGTGTTCTTCACCTCTACACCTGGGTCAGATGTTAGAGAGTTCCCTGAGGTCCAGCAGCAGAGTGGGAACGGGGCTTGGGAGGAGTTTTGCACTTTGAGGCTAAAATCGCCAAGGGCAGGGGCCCAAGGGGGAAGTTTTCACCACTCCTGGGAGAGGTGGCACCACTGAGAAAGTGAGGAGACATTTCTGGAACACCAGTTACGTAAATTGCCCTGGGATCTTTGCCATCCAGGTTAGAAACCAGCTTCCTCCGACCTTTGCTTTCTGAGTCATGGAGCAGAGGTGCTGTCACCGTGCTGGTGGAGGCATCAGTCCTATTGTTGAGCGATTTGGGGTTTTTCCACTGTGTTCCAGGAGGATTGGCCATGTGGTGCCCCTTGTCCCAGCCCATCAGAGCTCAGCCATGCCAGGGAAATGCGTGGGAGTGGGTGGCACTGGGAGCTTGAACTGTTCCCTGCCAGGAGCCAAGTTCTTCTGTCCTGGAGGCTGAGCTTTATAATAATTTCTCCTGATTTTTTTCACCCTTGCCATTCTCTCTTCTGCTTCTGTTATTCCAATATTGCTTATGTAGCAGAAAAACGTGGCTGGGGCAGAGTACAAATGCTGGAGAATGGAGCTGAATGACACAGAAATCCTTCCCTGTGAGGGTGGTGATGCCCTGGCACAGGCTGCCCAGGGCAGTCATGGCTGCTCCATCCCTGGGAGTGTCCAAGGCCAGGTTGGAGGAGACTTGAAGCAGCCTGGGACAGTAGAAGGTGTCTCTGCCCATGGAGAGGGAATGAGATGGGTTTTCAGGTCCTTTCCATCCCAAACCATCCTGTGTTTGATTCCATTACTTCATCCCCATAGCGATGGATCTGTCATCAGGGCTCCGCTTTGCTTCAAATTCTTCTTTCATTACACAAACCTACAACAATGCAACTGAAGTGGGATTATGCCAAACTCCACCACTTCAAGCTAATTATTTTTGCCTGTATATATGTATCACCCTTTATTGAGCAGGAGCTCCTCATGAATAACTCTTTTCTCAAGCATGGTAGCTTGAGCTGTGCAAACTATGATCAAGAGACAAGGGAGACAGCTGAGTGGCTGTCATCCCTGATGTGCCTTGTGCAGAGGCCCCCCTGTTTGGGCTACCAGAGTTCCTTCAGAGATCTCTATTTTTGTAGCATTATTTCCTTTCTCTGAACTGCAATAGGCAAGATGCATAAATTCCACTTAATGGTAATAAATTCAAAGATGCCTTGTTCTTGTGTCAAACTAGCAGGAGCTCTGGGGTGAAGGGTTTTTTCCCCTGCTCCTTTCTTCAGTGTTTCATGGCTCATCAAAGTTGGGTGAAAGAGCATCTCTGGGTACCTTGTACTCGTGAGGTGTTTTGGGGCACCTCAAAAGTGACTGCTCAAAAGGTAAGGATGCAGGAATAGCAGCAGGCTGCTTTTGCAGGCAGAGGTGTCAGTAACCCAGAATGACTTGAGCTGACCACAGAGCAGGACTGAGCACTGTCCCCATGGTCCTGCCAGGATGTGCCTCGTCCTGGTTTCACATCAGAGCACACTGGCCTGGTCTGGAAATTGCTCCCTGTGCTGTGGATTATGTGGAATTAAAAGGATTTAAAGCGCAAGATGTCCTAAGATAAATATCTCCCAAGTTCAGCCAGGCTGGCAGTTGCGTAACTGAGTGCACTTGTTTTCCAGGATATTTTTCTGTGTGCTATTAAGGAAACTCACCCAGCCTGTGCTCAGGAGGGTTTTGTGTCACCTCTGGGGCAGTTGGAGCGGTCAGTGCAGAGGTGCCCTGGCTGCTGCTCCACATGCCCATCAGATTAGCTCTGTAATCCCTGCTTCCGCTCACCTCGTAGCAGGGCAGCTGCAAAGCTGCAAGGACAGGCTGCGGGCTCCTGGTGAGGCTCATGTGGCTGCCTCCTCAGTAGCCCAAGCCCTGCTCTGACAGAGCCTGGATGAGCTTCTCACTGCCCTGGGCACCCCAGGGAGGAGCTGTGCCTCCCTCCTGCAGCAGACGTTGCCTGGTTGCTGCAGGAGGGAAATCTTGGGAGTTCTCTCAGAGCAGGACATTTGGGAGGCTCCTTTACAGCCCCGGAGTGCTGTGAGAGGGCAGCTGCACCTGCTCCCCCCTGTGTGTGGTGTGCAGGGGCAGGGCAGAAATAAAGCATTTTAAAAAGGCAAATGTCAGCCCAAGAAACCCACAAACTATTTCAGCTCTGCTCATGACATGCTGAATGGCCATATTTTATCTCGGGACGTGATGAGTCTGGAGCTGTGTTTCCATCTGGAACATTTACAAATGGCCCTCCAGTTCCATATGAGGAAATAAGGACTGGTTTTGCTCTGGGGTAGAAGGAGAGCACTTGGCTCTAAACACTGCAATTCTCTGCTCACACATCTGACTTACGTCAGCCTGAGAAAGCGAGCATTTCATCAGGAGCTTCATCTCTCTAAGACCAGGGACCTGCATGCCCAGGAAACCTCCCTGGCATGGGCACTGCTCTCTTTCTTTCTCCATTCCTTCCATCCTGGGTAGGATGGGTTTCTGTCAGCAGCAGGACAAGTATTCCTTGCAGCAGGGAGCTGATAAAACTCAGCCCTTGAAAGTCTATTGGCTCTGGAGGTATCCAGCTCACCCTTGAAGCTGAGGGGTTGGACGCCCCCTGCATCCACTCACCCCTCTCCTGACATGTGCCTTGTTCTCCAGACCAAGAGCCTGGCACTGCTTCCCTCTATCCAACACAAAAATTCTGCTTCTCAAGCTGTTTGAGAGAAAACCAGCCCTCCCCAAGCTGTGGTTTGGATTAGCAGCCAGTTATGAGTTGTGGATGGGTGACAGCTGAGCCAGTAAACATCAGCCTGTTCCAAGTCTGGTTATCTCTAGTGCCGTGTCTCCCCCTGCGTTGTGGGGGCTGTTCATAAACACAAATTCTTACTTCACTGCTCAGCTGTTCTCTGTGCTAATGGCACCGAGAGCTCCGTGTAAACACCAGGGCAGCATTCCTCCCCAAGAACTCGTGTGGTGTGCATGGTGCTGGGCGGCTTTTTCTCGTTGGCTGAAACTACTTTGGAACTTAAAGTTAAGCTGGGACTAAGGTGAGTTGTGGAGCTCAGATCGGGTCCACAGAGATGTAAATATTGCAGTGTAGCGGAGACCTGAGGAAGAAGTCAGGTTGATCATGTCAATGGATCCTTGCTGCTCCAGGGAAGGAGCTGGCTTCATTTCTATCAGTTCCTGAAAGGCTCTAGAACCCTAGAACATTCCACTGAGGATCTGAGGCTTAAATCCATTGGCATTGCAACTCTTCACTTGGCTCATAACCTCTGAAAAGCAGGGAATAAACTGCCCTTGTTCTTTCAGAGGAGGAGAGAGGAATGCCATGATTTTTGGAGCCTGAGACTGCAGTGCAAACAGATGTCAAAGCAAAGTCTTCTTGCCCTTGTTTTTCTCCACAGTCTGCAGAAAACCTCCTGTACGTGCTTATCCTGCTCTGAGTATCTGTGTCTCAATGAAATCCCACCCACTTTTGCTCCCCTGGCCTCCCCAGGCGGTGCCGGTGCCGTGCTGAACCTGATCCCTCCTCGGTTCAGCGCCCAGGGTGACACCTGGCTGGTGCCACTCCAGCTGGTTCAGGTCACCTGCTGTGACTTTGTGCGGAGCCAGGCGGGAGGGGCAGATTTCCTGCAGGTATCAGCTGCGATAGGGTAATAAATAACTGATAAACGCTCCAATTAAAGCCGATGTCACGGCACAATGGTTGTTAACTCTTGCCTGCTGCCAGCAGTCCTGCACAGAGTGGTGCAGGAGGATGTGATGGAGCAGCGTCGTGCCCGGGGGGGAATCTGCACCAACCATCCCAGGGATCCTCGCTGGTGCTTGTTTGCCCCACGAGCAATATTGAGTGGATAAGGAGCCCCAATTTCATTTGGGGGAAGTGTGGAGGGACTCTATGGGCAAGAGAATTTCTTTTAAACAAGTTAAAAGACAAGAGTCTGGTGTATGGGGAAATGTTCAACCACCTTGTACCGTGTCCAGAATGCCACCCTGCCCTGTTTGTCCCACATGAGGGGCTCTCAAAGCCACCAGATTTTGTGAGGGACATGAGGAACAGCCCCATGCCTAGCATGTGCTAACAGCAGGTTCTCTTCCTTTACAGAATGGGCAGGCAGCTCCAGAAGAAGGTGGGAATCCTCCATCCAAGGTAAAAAATGCCCTGGGGTTATGTCTGCAAGTCCCTGTGAGCGTGGGGGGTGTGAGCTGACTCGAGAGCGGGATGGGGACAGTTATTTTTAAACCCTGCAAAGCTGCTGCTCTGTAAATCTGCAGGAGTGCACGTGGGAGTGTGACGGACTGGGGACAGGGAAGAGGAAAGAGAAACCCCTGTCTTCCTGTCCCTTTGGTCCTCCAAACATGCCTGGAAGGTTTTCCAGAGGGCCACCTCGGTCCAGCACACAGGAGCTGGAGTGGAGGCTGTAACCGAAGGAGAGAAGTGAGAACCCCTGGGGTGTTTTGGTGCTGTGTTTATGCCTTTCTCTGTGGTATGATCTTGCCAGCTGGGATGAGAAGTACAAGAGTTTTTGATGGTTTTGGCACAGCTGCCTTTGCTGAGAGTCTGGTATCTGTTTATTCTCTTGCTTTGGTGGGGCTGGGAGAAGCTCCACTTCTGCCAAGTTGCCCTCTGCATCCCCATTAGCATCAGCTGGGAATGACAGAAAGAACTGAGCTGCTGTCTCCCATGTTTTGGGCAGGGATCTGACCCTGCTAGTCCTTTTTGCAACACCTAAAGCTCATCCTGCTCCACACATGAGCAGCGTGGTGTGGAAGGACCTGATTTGTCTGCTGTGAGCCCTCCCCAGGCACAGGACCAGCACAATGCTGTCACCGTGGGCATTTCCTGATTGTGCCCATTGCTGTCCTGCACTCAGTGCAGAGCAGAAGAGCCATGTCAGTACCGTGAAATCATAATCCCTTCAGGATTTCCTTTCCTGATCCAGCCATGCTCTGAGCGTGGAGAATGACACAACACATTGGATTTGCCCTGGGCAGCCTTCCCGAGCGGGTTGTCAAGAGCTTTGTACCCTCAGCAAGGACCCTGTGGCAGCTTCCCTCTCTGAATCATCGGCCCTGCCGAAGGCTCTGGGGGCTTGTTGGGTTGTTTTTCCAGCTGGTTACGTTGTATTTTTAGCAAAAGACATTTAAACCTGAACCCCAGTTGTCTACATTTCAGCAGGATTTTTTTCCCTGGGACGTTTGTGGATTTCTAGCAGTGCCAGTGCATCTCTCCTACCTGTTCTGCTTCTCTGTCCCACTCTGGAGCTGGCCTGGCACTTCGTCAGTGCCTTGCAAAGAAATCTTTGGGTCAGATGAATTCAGCTCAATGAAATTTGCACTTCCCTCCCCTGAGAACAGTAGGTTTATGACTCTTCACTGTGCCTGCATCTCTGGCATGGGAAAAAAAGGAATTTGTGTCTTCTGGTTAGATTCCAGCTGGGTTTCTAAGGTTTGAGACTTTGCTTCTTTCATCTTCAAACACTTGGCTAAACTGCCCTTCCCTAAATGGGGCTGATGAATGTTGCTTTAAAAATCATTTAGGATTTTTTTCTCTTTGAAGGACATCACCGAGACAAGCCTTGGCTGATTCCATCTGTAGGTGCCATTCCGCAGAAAGATGAGATAGAAGCCAAAAAGCACTTGAGGTTCCCTTTGCTGCTCTGTGGGACATGGACATGCAGTCCAAGCTGGAGCAGAGCAGTGGGCAAGTTCTCCAACATCCCAGAGCAGGGAACCCACAAGAGCCCTGTGCTGCTGTAGGTGTCCTGCTTTCCACTTCTCTGAGGCCCTGTGGCCAAAATGCCTGTGAGCAGTGTCTGACAAACCCATTTTGGGTAACTTTTGAGCACCCAAAGCTCTGCTGCACGCTCCTGAAATAACCTCGGTGGCTTTTTCCAAGTTTGTACAAGGTATGTTTCCTACCAGCACAAATTAAATCCCTCCTGTAAACACATACCTTCAACTTGAGAGCAACCTCTATCCTGAGATGCTGCAGATGGGGGAACAGGCAGCACCCAGAATATCTGTGTTTCAGTTCTTTCTGTGGTTAGACATCAGCAGCAGCTCCTGGCTCTGGCTCTACCTCCAGCAGGAGAAGCAAGTGACCGTCACCATCCGAGGTGACACTGAAGGTTGCTCAGGCTCCCTCCCACACCCTTCTGTGCTGTGTGTGGAGAGCTGCAAGGGGAAGAAGCACCTTTTTTCCACGTTTGTGCTATCCTTTTGCATCTCTTTCTGTGATCTCTGCTAAAAATAACCTGAAGCGGTGACAGCGGCGATTACTCAACGCCCACGTGGCAGCCCTGTCCCTCCCCGGCCCTGGCAGCAGGGTGCTGCCAAAGTACAGTCCTCATGTGCCTGGGCCATAACCAAAGGCTCTCTGAAAGGAGGAAATCCAAGAGTTCCTCAAAAGAGTCGGGAAGTTCACTGTTGATTGATGGAGTGTGATGCCTCCTTTGCCATCTCAGCTGAAACACGAGGATGTTGTCACTGCAGGGGTAGCAAGGGGACGTTTTGGGCCAGGCTGGCCCTGTTCTGGTACTTTCTTGCTGCTTTTGTAGCTCCAGCTCAGCTTCCTACCAAGGACAGCTGGTACATTTCACAACCTCTTGTGTTTCTACCTTTCAAGGACAGTTGCTGTGCACAAGTCCCTGCAGGCCCCCTTCCTCACTGTGTTTACCTTGGGAATGTCTGCAAGATCCTTGTGCTGGGGAAGAGTCAATGTTCACAGTGGATGGGATGAGGCTGTATTTTGAATTTGCACTGAAAACAGGGTTAATCATGGCCACATCCCTAACAGCAGGCTGCTAATCCAATGCAGGATGGGTACAAGGATGGATTTTTTTCTCACCCTCTTTGGTGGTGGCGGTGGTTAAAAACCTCTCTGGGTACAGAAACCTCATTCTCGCCTGTGTTCTCCAAATTTTAATTGCCAGGTTGGGTGGAATTGGTCCTTGTTCAGCTGAGGAACAGCAACTGAATTCAGTGGAAGAATGGAACCTCTCATAATTGGGGTTTTTCAGCCTGCTCTGCAGCCAGCTTGGCTGAGGGGTGAGCCTGTGCTCCCTGAAGGTGCCAAGCATGAGGAATTATACATGGAAGTACAACACCCAATTAGTGAAATCACTTCATCATGAAAAGCAGAGGAGTGGATTTGCAGTGCTGAGTGTGCCCACACTCTCTCTGGGGAACGGGCTGAGGGTGCTGATCAGTTTGTTCTGGGGTGATAATCACAGAGCACAGTGAGAACTGGGGAAGGGAAGAACTGAGCTCTCCCAGCTCAGGACCATAAAAGGGACCTTTGAGTCTGGAGTGAGGGCTGTGCTCTGCCACAGACACCAGGCAGGAGGTGCTCCAGGCTGAGGTGCTCCCTCCAGTGCAGGAGAGGGAGAGATGAGGCTTTTCCCCAGATCTGTGTAGCTCCTGTTGGTTTATCCTGACCAGGTAAAACTTGCAGACAAGTCCTTCCCTGCAGTATCTTGAAAGGGCATGAAGGAATCCTGGGCAGGGACATCTTCCACTACCCCATGCTGCTCCAAGCCCTGTCCAGCCTGGCCTGTGTGTCCAGTGAGGATCCAGGTAAGGGAGGGCTCTTGGGCCAGCACTGCCCTTGAGTTCCAGGCTGACAGCAGGACAGAGCCCACATCCAGTGATGTGATCCTGGTCAGTGCTGGACACCACTAATCACAGCCTCTTAACGTGAAGGGTTTCAAAACAAACAAGTGAGTGCTCTGCTCTGTGTGTGTTTGCACAGCTGCTGCTGATTCCTCCAGGACCTGGAGAGCTGTGGAGCTGTGGGAATAGGCAGGTACCTCAGCAAATCCCTTCTCAGCCCACTGCCCCTCTCCTGTGGCTCCCAGACAGCGGTGTTCTGGCCAGACTGGCCCCCGTGGCTGGGTGGGATGTGGGAGCAGAACATCTCCAGTGTGCTGTGGTGCTGCCTGGAAATTTCCCTGATGCTGCAGGGACTGGGCAGCAACTTTGGCCACTCTTAACATTTGGCTTTTCCAGCCTGTCACTGGTAAAGCTCTGAGTTCAAACTGGCTGTTCTGCCTTGTCAGCTGAAGGAATTGAGTGGGTTTGTTGCTCCAGCAGTGCCTGACAGCTGCCTGGCCTGTTCCTGGCAGAGCCTTTGCTCTGTGTCCTTGGCAGGGCTGGGCTATGGCGAACAGCAGCTTCTGAGCTCTTAAAAAACACAAATAAATGCCTGTTTGAGGAGCAGAGTCTCTGATGAGCTGCAGACTCTAATGAATAATTGAAGAGGGGTCAGTTTACAGGACTTGCACACGAGGAATGTAGCAGAGTCTGCTCCAGCAGCCCTCCCACATGGTCCCCGACCCATCCAAACCACTCCGGTTTCTTCTCTGCCATTTCCATCCCCTGGTGAGTTTGTAGAAGCTGCCTCTGTCTTCAGAAAGCCTCTTTTATTGAAGGAAAAAAAAAAAAAAAGCCCTGAAAATCTGTTACTGTGTGTTGTACTTGGAGGGGACAGTGGTGAGGGCTGGCACTGGAGAGGACCCCAAAGAATTCCTTCACATTTGATTTTTGAAGGGGCCAGAGAGGGTTTGGGTCACTGGGTCATCCACCCCAGCAACTGGGAGCTTGGAGTGCCCTTGGCTGGGTTTGCTGGCCCCCCTGGCTGGCCAAGATGCTGATTGGGATTCTCCCTGCACACACAGGCAAATCTGCCTGAAGCTCCTGCAACTTCACTAGTCCCAGCTTTATTTGGCAGTGAAGCCTGGTTTGGACATGAGCAGTAAATTCCTTCCATAGCTCCAGGTGAAGCTGCAAAAGCTGTTTTCCCTCTGGTTGCACTGTACTGCCTGCCAGGGCTGTCACGGGGTAGGGACCATCCAGGAAGGAGAGTCCCAGCTATCCAAGAATTCCTGCCTTGCCTGGAGCCCTTTTCCTTCTCCCTTAGGAAATCCCCTGTGTGTGCCTGGGGCAGCCTCCGAGCAGTGAGAGCAGAGGCATTACAACAGCTCCTGCTGCTCTCATTGCAGCTCTGAGGCAGGAAGGGTTTCCCAGCTGCAGCATGAAATCCAGGTCCTTCCCCTGCCAGTCCTGGAGAGCACAGCTGGGAAACATCACCCCTTTGGATACAGAAAAGGAGGGGGTTTATTGCTGTTTGTGCTTGAAGCCTCACTGTGGGCAGAGCTGCTCTGGGAATGCTGAACAGGCTGAGGATGCTCTGTGCTCCTGAGATGTGGCTGAACTGATCCCCTCGCTGTCAGGGAGGTGGATTTTACTGGACAGCCCGGGCTGGCCTGGATACGGGTTGGGAATGTGCCATGACCGCTGTCAGAGGGGAAGGTGATGGCTCTGCACCAGCGCTGGGGTCAGTGGTCATCTTTGGGATCCAGGAGGGGATCCCTGGGGTCTCCACAGGGACAGAGTGAGGAGAAAAAAGCTCCTTAAAAATAGCATCTGAGGGGAACAGGACAAAACATGGCATTCCCAGTGTGGGGGGTGGCTGCAGTCCCTGTAGTGTGATGTTTGGGAAGGGGATGGATGTGATCTCCATGTTTGGGAAAGGGATGGATGTGATCTCCATGTTTGGGAAAGGGATGGATGTGATCTCCATGCTGTGGTCCTGTCTCTGGCACATGGAGCAGCTGAGCCATGGAGGGGGTGGCTGCTGGCTGCATCCATAGTTTTATGAACATTAAAAGATAAAATAGAGCTTTGCTCCAGCACTCATCCTGTGTGCTCTCACCGGGGTGTTGGTAATGCACAGCTTGGGGTGTGTTTTGGACAGGGTTTTTTCACAGCCACCCCAAAAACGTGACAATCCCTTTTCTCTCAGCATGTCCCACACGTGTGACCTGCTCAGAGGGTGGGAGAGCTGGGTTCTCCCCACCTGCAGAGACCAACCCTGGCAGGTACCAAGCAAAGGCTCTTCCAGATCCTGAGACCACTTTTTGTGTGCCTTGCGAGGGGAGGGCAGCCTGTATGCTGTGGGAGGAGTGTGGAATTCCAGTGTTCCTGCGATACAGAATAGTTTCCACATCCCACGATTACTCCAAGGGCAGCAAACAAGTCTCGGTTCTTGTTGTGAAACCAGGGTTGTATTTTATAATTTAGCTAGAAAGAGTTTGCAGCTTTTCTACTGAAAGCAGCAGAACTGCCCCGTGCCCTGATGGAAGTTGGTGCTTCCCTGCTGGTTCCTCAGGGTGGGATTCTGCATTTGGAACAGCCTGGGATAGAGTTCCCTGGTTTTAGCACCAACAAGCACGAGCTGATGGGAATTTGCTGAGAGCAGAGCTTTCCTCCCTACTGGGCGGTGTGTAGGGCTGCAGGAAGGGAGGCTGCATCCTTTGCTCTTTCTCACTGAAGGCTGATTTGCTCTGTGGAAGCTGCAAAACTGAGTAATTCCACATCTCCTGGCTGTTAAAGGTGTTTTCCTCTCCAGTGTCACGTTTCATTGGGTGCAGAGTCCTGCTGGCTCCCCGTGCTCCTCTCACAGCTCTGGAGCTGCAGCAGCACCGGAGCCATTGGGAGGTCTCTGTGGAGTTAGGGAACATCTTTTGCCTGAGCTTGTGTCTTTAGCCCAGACAGCTCATTGTCAGCTGACTCTGGCCAGTTGCAGCTTGAGGTGCCTGGAAAGGGTGGAGAAATAGTATTAATTTATTTATTTTTTTAAGAAACTTTCAGGATCTGCTGCCAACAGAGCCTTGGATAGAGCCGGGAGCAGGAGGAGCCTGGGGAGTGTGAGGGGGTGCCTGTGCTGGAGCCTCTCTGCTCTCTCCATCCCAAAACCAATCTGAGCCCTCTGACATAAAGCAGATATTTTGGTTTCCCTGTGAAACGAGTTGGTTAAAAACTGAGCAGATCAAAAAGGATGTCATGAAGCACAAGGACAGGGGCTCAGCTGTGTGAGCCACCATCTGCCTTCTCCCTTCCTCAGCCTCAGGCTTTGCTTAAGAAAACCCCTCATCCCTTAATAATTTCCACGATCCCTCTGTTTCAGGGGTGCTGAATCTTCCCAGAGGGGTGTTTATGACGTGGGTGTGTTCATGAAACAGGCTTTGGGCTCCCCCCATCCCGTTTCAGATGAGAAACACATTTTGGACATTGAAGATGCTCTGAGTGCCACCTGCTGGAATGTGCTTGAGGGGTGGGTGCCAGTGTGACACTGCTTGTTCCGTGGCAGTGTTCCCTCTTTAGGGATTTGCCTGTAACCCCGTTGTGGGGAGCCAGGATCACTGGAGGAGCAGCAGAGTCCTTCCCAGGAATCACCAGGTTAATTTTAGGCAGTTTGGTTGCCTCTGTGAGTGGGGAGGAATTGCCCCCAGGGCAATGGCAGAGCCTTTCCAGGAGTCAGGCTTTTGTTTAAGCCCTGTGTGGGGAGGCTCCTGATGTTTTCCATGCCAGGATGGAGCTGGTAATTCCCTTCTTCAGCTGCCTTGGCTGTGTAAGGGTTTGGGCACGAGGGCTTTGATGATTTGAGAATTTGAGGATTTCTGGACACCACGTTACCCCCACAGGGCAGAGGCCTGACTGTGTCCTCTAGGATTCTCCTCCCTTTCCCATTTTTGGTTGGTTTTGTTTTTCAGGAGACCAATACCAGTCCTTGGAGATGGTGTGGGGTGAAACGTGCAGCCCTGCTCCCTCTCAGTAATCCCTTCCTGCAAACCTCCTGCCAGGAATCCGCCCCCATCCTTGTCCCCTCCTTGGGAAGTTCCCGTTCCCGAGGTCCCCAGTGTTCCTGGGCTGTGCTGTAGCAGTGACTTTGTGCAGGACTTCCACCTTCAAAGCCACCCCGCCGTGTCCCTTCCTCCTCAGGCCCCAGTGTCCCTGAGGCTTTTGTCTGTCAGCAAAAGCCCTTGTTCACTGGGAGTTTAAGGGCTAAGGAAGCCTCTCTCTCCCTGCACATCCCCTTGGATTGTTCCAAGAATCTCCCTCTCCTTTTCAGAGAGTCTGTGGCCCCAAGGCACAGGTACTCCAAGGTGAACCCTTCCCTTCCCAGCCTGGGCCATGTCTCTGCTCAGTGTCCCACAGGATTTCTCAGCCTGGAGGCTCCCGGGAGCACTGAAGAGGATCCATCACAGAAGTGGAGTCAAAAGTAGGAGGTTCTGGCCAATTCTTTCCTTGCAAATGAGGCCAAGGGCCAGCCCTGCCCAAAAAAGGCCTTTGCAGGAGGGCAGGCAGTGACTGGGGAGGTTTCTTTGCTTTGTTAGTTCCCCTTTTTGAGAACCACCACTTGAAAAAACAGTTCCAGACCGAGCAGCCCTTGCTCTCCACAAACTTCAGCCTCGCTTCCTCCTCAGAGTTGCAGCTCCTCGTGCTTCCCACTGATTCCAGGCTCCCTCCAGAGCAGGAGCTGCTGCTCCACAGGGAAGTTGCTGCTCCAGAGTAGGTCACATACAATAACTTCATGCAAAAGTTCAGGAGTGTGAACCTCCCACATTCCTCCCCAATGCTGACACTCAGGGAGGGAGGGATCTGAGGTTGTCTTCATCCAGTCCTTCCTGGGCAGCAGCTGAAACCTCTGCCAAGACATCCCCTTGGGCAGCCTGTGGCTGTGCCAGCAGCTGTCCCTCCTCAAGGAGCAGTTCCTCACACCATCACCTTCCTGTTTGTGAAAGCCTGATCCTTCCCTCCTGGAGCTCGGGGGGTGTGACTGCATCCTGGCAGGAGGCAAAGGCAGTCCCTGGATATTCTGATTGAAATCTGTGGGGCCAGCCAGTGTCCTGTTTTATGGAGCTGATGCTGGGAATGGCTGGAGGTTGGTCCTGCACAGAATTGGATTACAGGACCTTTAATCTGTGCGCTGGGAGCCGTTTGTGTCTGGCAGTGCTGGATTTGGGGATCGTCTTTTCTGGGGCTGAGGTGCCACTGGCAGCAGGTTCTCACAGAGATTACAGGCACAGAGTGCTGTGCCAGCATCTGAGCCACCACCCCACAGACAGGGTCACCTCTTTCACACAGCACATGGTGACAGGTTAAGGGGGAATGTTTTTAAGCTAAAAGAGGAGAGAATTAGATCAGATATAAGAAGAAATCCTTCCCTGTGAGGCTGATGATGCCCTGGCACAGGGTGCCCAGAGAAGCTGTGGCTGTCCCTGGATCCCTGGCAGTGTCCAGGCAGTGCAGACACAGGGAGTGAGAGGGAAGTTTTCAGCTGGATCATTCTAAACCAAGGAAAATGGGGAGCCACATGTGCACTCCCAGTTCCCTCAGGAGACCAGCTGCTTTCAGCCTTGGGTTTTACCAGCCTCTTGTACCAGACTTCCTCCCTTTATCTGATCTAAATCTCCCCTCTTTTAGCATAAAACCATCACTCCTTGTCCTATCACAACAGTCCCTGCTAAAAACTGTCCCCAGCTTTCCTTTAGGCACAGGAAGGGGCTCTGAGCTCTCCCTGGAGCCTTCTCCAGGTGAGCACCCCCAGCTCTCCCAGCCTGGCTCCAAAACAGAGGGGCTCCAGTCCCTGGAACATCTTCATGGCCTTCTCCAGCAGGTCCACATTGCTCCTGCTGATCCAGAAGCTTCTGCTGCCTCCTGGTCCTTTCCCTGCAGAGCATCCCTGCTGGATCAATGTTTGTGTGTCTCAGAGCAGGGGCAGAGAAATTTTGAGGAAGAAAACTAGTGAGACTCTCAGTTGCTGGTTGCTGCCTCTTGCAGTGCCTAAAATTGCTCTTTCTGTGCCTGTTTTTGTGTGTGTGACACGGGGGACTGAACTGATCCTCCCGAAAAGCCCGCTGAGATTTGCTGATGGCTCTTTCCTCGCCTAAGCACCCGTAAAGCCACCCAGTGTTCTCGTTTGGCTGCTGCATTGTGCAGCCATGGCCACACAAAGCCATTTCCCCATACGAAACCGCCGCTTCCTTTCAGCAAAACTCCCAAAATACATCCCAGTGACACAACCACGGCACCGGGGCTCTCGCGCCGCTCCGGGTGCTGCTCTGGGCTTTGAGCTCAGGAACCAGCCAGGGAAGGATGGGAGGATAACAGCCCAAAGCTTTGGAGATGCTGAGGCTCCTCTTCCGCAGCAAGCCAAGGATCCAGGAGGCAAGTGTGTGATAAAATACCTGCTCTGCCTGCAGTGCTGGGCTCTGTCTCTTCTGCAGGACACAAAGAATCAGGGAATTCCTGATCCTAGAGAGCCAGACCTTATCCAGGTTTTATTAAGCAGTCTTTTGGAAAAAGCATTTTGGGTTATGGGTATAACTGCTTTCTAAGAAGTGCCTTTCCTAGGTGCTGCCAGATTTTGGGAGTGTTTTGGGACCAGAGCATGTGTTGAAGCAACAGAAATTAAAACAACTTCTGGTTAGTTGTTGATGAATAGGAAGCAAAATGCCAAGAGCGGAATCTGTTTCGAGCTTTTGCAGGGCGGTTTTTTTTTTCTTGCATTTAGATGTGACGGTCTCAACCGGCAAAGTGACAAAACGCGAGCAAAAACAAACCTGTCTCTTGGCTTCTGGCTTGTAAAATCCTCCCTCAAAAAAAAAGGGGAAAATAGAAAGCAGGACTTGTAATTTGAACTTCGGGAAAGCCCCTGTTCATCTGTCCCCAGCCCTGCTCTGGGGTGACTCAGCCATCTGTGCCCTGCGAAGGCGGCACAGGGAGGTTCAGAACTTGTCTCCTCCTCTGACTGGAGCGTCCTCTTGGGCTTTCATTTTCCAGAAGAAGCCCATCTCATTTCCCAGCAGTGCAGGAATCTGTGGAAAATGTCTCTCTGGAGGCTGTGGTGACAGCAGGTGCTGGGAGCCCCCAGGAGCAGGGAGTGCTGTCCCTGCAGAGATCTGTGCTTGTGGGAATCCAATGTTCCCACCCCAGGCAGGGGCTGGGACCGGCTCTGGTGGGCGGGAGGGATCCCTGGGGCAGGATCTGCTGAGGGTCTTCTGATCACTTTTCACTCAGAAAGGGGTTCAGCTGTGGCTTTGGCAGATTTGTCACACTGCTGGTCCTGGAGCAGCGGGACAGTCACCCCCTCCAGCTGCTCCCCCTGCAAGGGCACAGCAGTGCAGAGGAGGAAGGGGAAGAGGTGACTGCAGGGGCCCTTTCAACCTGATTCTGTCCTTCTGGAGCTGAAAATCAGTTAATTCTTAGCTCTAATCTCACTGTTCTCATGCAGCTCCTCCCTTCCCTCAGGGCTTAGCTTTTCTTTCTCTTCTCCCTCTCCATAGCTCCTGTCCCACCTCCAGGTCACCCTGAGGTTATCAAATAAAATCAATATAAATTTATTTACTGGGACCTGGCTCCAACTGCTCTCCTGGAGCCACCACACGGCTCAGAATCACATCCTGAGGAGCTCTGAGTGGTGAGACACCTGCAGTGGCTGTGAATAGCTCACCTGGTCTTGCTGAACAAGTTCTTTGGGAAAACTTTAGCAGAGAATCACAGCCCCTCTGTGCTGATGTTTGTTTATTGTCCCACAGGCAAAATCTGACATCACTTGGCTAGAGAAAGACCTGGTGGACTCAGCAGACAAGGTAGGAGAGCTGCAGTGGGCACCTCAAGGAGATTCATCCATTTCATTTGCATTCTGTCCCACATGCAAGGGCGTGAGCAGAGCTCACAGGGACCTCTCTGAAAACCAAAGCCTTTCCTGCCTCCCACCCCTGCCAGCCCTTCTCAGCTCTGTGGGACTGCTGCTGCAGAGAGCAGCTCACTTGCTTACGTGACATCCTAGACTCGATTTCATCCTCCTCCTCCTCCTTCCTCCCCACACCAACCCCCTTTCCGTGCTGTCACTTGTGTTTCCTGTGGCTGATTTTGTCAGTGAGCCTGGACGGGCTCTTTTGGTTGCGTGAATGTACAGGGGAGATTTTATTGCCTTTCTGAGGCTCCTCTCCCACGCTGGTAACACGACGTGAAAGATTGTCTGGGTCAGGATGAGATTTATCAGCTCCTGCCAGGCCACGCACGGGGAGTTCACTGCTCCCCCACACTGAGAACGTGGGGCTGCTGTGGAATGGGTGCTTCTCTTGGGCAGCACAGGCTGGACAGGGTTTCTCCTTCCCTGGGCTGTGTCAGAACGCAGGAGGTGTCAGTGTGAACCAGGCTCCTGCTGTGCTCAGCAGTTGCAGGTGCTTTAGGTGCTCTGGCACCCACCCCTTGGAGCTCAGCAGTCACCAAGGTGGGGCTGGGCCCAGCTGCCTCACTGGGGTTCAGTCATTTGTTTCTTTCGTTTTCAGTTCTCAAAGAGCCTGGAGGCAGAGGGAAGACAGTCATAATTTGTCTCACTGTTTCCATCCTCTGCACTCTCGGGAGAGATTGAGAAATCAGCACTGACACGGGGCTGTTTCCTTTCGTGTGGGTGTCTTTTGACTCATTTCAAGGGGGTTCTCTCTTACCTCCACCCTCAGGGGTCTTGCTGCAGGGAACATCTGTCTGTCCTGATGGAAAGGTCAAAGGGGAACAGGTTTGGGTGGGGAAGGAGGCAAAAGAAGCCCTCTCAATACCCCTGCTCTGTCCTGCCAATAATCTGAGCCATGGTGGGTTCAGAAACAAAAAATGCCCTTTAAAACACCTCACACGGACCTTCAGGGTGGCTCTCAGATAAATAAGTCCAGGCTCCACAGCAAAGGCTGTTGTGCAGCATAAGGCAATGCAGACATTCCTAGAGGAATCCCATCGTGGGTGACTCCTCATCCCTGTGCCAATGGGAGAGCAGAGATGTGCAGCTCTCCAAGGTGTTGTCACACTTCTGGGTGGGTTCTTGCGAGTTTTTCTCTTCTGTTTTAGAGAGGAAAGTGGCTTCTTACGATTTCCCCTGTTGTGGAAATACCCCCAAGCTCCCAGCCTGACATGAATTTCAGGCTGTATTAAATGGAAATCACTTTAAGGAGCCCGTGTGTGTTCTCCATCAGTGTCTTGTCTGAGACAGGGAACCCAAATGCCAGCGACGAGCTGTGACATTGTGACATTGTTATTATTTTTTTTAACACCTGGGAGAAAAAAAAAAAAAAAAGCCCCAACCACAAATGCTGCTGCTGGGGAGGGGGAGCATGAACCTCCCTCCGTGCGACCGAGCCTCATCCCCACTGCGCATCCGCCGCTGGTGCAGCCGCCTGCAGCTCCTGCTCCGGCCCGGAGCCCCCGAGCCCGGCAGCGGCGCCGCAGTTCCTGGGGCCGGACCATGTTGATCGGGATGGGACAATGGAGAGGGACCCTAAACTTCCCCGTCTGTGGGCGTTCCTGACGCTCTGGCTGCAGAGGAAGCAGCGAGCCAAGCCCTGCAGCCTGCAGCTGCCTGCCCCCAGCCAGCTCACCAGCCCGGTCAGTACCACTGCCACCTCCCGCTGCCACCTCCCGCTGCCACCACCCTCTGCTTCCCTTCCTGCCGCTGGCTGATGCTTCCCGTGGATGCTTGGGGCACTCGGGTTTAATTCTCTGCCTTCTGGGTTAGTTTGTTGCGGCGACACTGGAAGAAGCTGACCTCGGTGGCACACAGGTGCTCCTGTGCTGGAGAGTTGTGTGTGCTGCCAGCCAGGCTGTAGGAGCTGGTCACAAGAATCCCCAGTGTTCAGTTCCAAGTTAGTGGATGAGTCCATGAGGGAAAATCCTCCCTTGTGGCAGCAAGATACCAAGCGGCTTCTCAAAGTGTTTCTGTGGTAGGAGGATCACAGGATGGTCTGGGCTGGAGGGGACCTTAAAGTGGCAGGGACATCTCCCACTGTCCCAGGCTGCTCCAAGTCCCATCCAGCCTGGCCTTGGACACTGCCAGGGATCCAGGGGCAGCCACAGCTTCTCTGGGCACCCTGTGCCAGGGCTTGCCCACCCTCCCAGGAAAGAATTTCTTCCTAATGCATCCATTTTTGGGTCTCTCCCTGCTGTGGGCTCTCTCCCCAGAGAGCTGAGCTGGCAGGAGGAGCTGACCTTGGCTGGCTCCTGCTCCAGCTCTGGAGGTGGGAAGCTGTTCCTCACAGCAGTTGTCGGCAGGGACTAAGCCTCCAGATGGACCCAGAAGTGCAAAGTGGCTGGTTTAAGCTGGAACACAAAAATGTGTTGTTTAAGGGATTATGGGGTCTTTCTTGCCTGTGATCACCGAGCCCAGGGAAAGGCAGGATAATGCCAGGGAGCTCCTGTGCCCCTGCCCTGAGTGTCTGAGTAGCACAGGAGAGAGCAGAGCTCCCACCATGGAAACAAAGCCACTTCCTAAACTGAGAAAAACCAGGCCTGAGAGAGGAAAGGGGAGGGAGCTCGGTGCAGGTGGGAAACCACATCCATGGGCACTGGAGGGTGGGAGTGGGCTGGGCAGGAGGACAGGCAGGGCTGGCACCTGGCTCTGGCTGCCTTTAAAAGCTGCTTTGATGAGCTGGTTCCAGACCAAGTGTCTGAATAGGTCTAGAAAACAAAGTGTAAGTTTTTTCCCCCAACTCTGCAAGGGAAAAGAATAAATTGTGCTTCCAGCTTTCTGCAGCCTTTGCTGGCCACAGCTTCCCCAGGACCAGGGACAGCAGAGTTTAATGCATTTTTGAACATAATTGTTGTCCTTTGGGTCCAAAAGTTTGGCTGGAAATAGGTGGTGTTTCAGCATGACCTCAGGGTCTGTGGCTGTGCTGGCCCAGCTTGAGTTTATTCTATTTATGCTGATTAAATCTATTTTTTTCTTTTTTATTTTTTTTAAGTAAAATAATGTGTTTTAAACAAAACATGTGCCAGAGACCTTGGCTTCCCCTCAATCTTCTTGAAGGCTGGAGTCTGTTAAAGCATCATCTGTATGTGCTGAAGATGCACTAAGACTTATGTTGCAGAGTTGCTCAGATTGCCGAGCAGATGGGCTCCAACATGTCTGGTTTTTGCCAGCCCTGGCCCTGTTTTGACAACAGTGCCGTATTTTTTGTGTTGTGGGATTTTTAGTGGCATAAACACTCCTGTTTTTGCTACCAGTGCCTCAAAAAGGAAGGTGCTTCTCAGGCACTCTTCTGAAATGCAGTTCAAAGCAGCTCCTGTGGTTGGGAGGGAGGGCTCAGTCTTTACCTGGTCCTCCCTACCCTGATTATTGATTGCAGATGCTGATACCTGTGACAAGCACCAACCTTTATGGTTCTCTCAGCTGTGGCTCCTGTGAGTCTGGAGCTGCAGTCCTTGTTCCATAATCCCACAAGGCTGCTTTCCCTTGCTCAGGAGGCCCTGCCAACTGTGTGCCCTCTGTTTCAGGGAGAAAGTGTGGTGCAGGAAATCAACATCACACACCATGTGAAGGAGGGCTCTGAGAAGGCTGATCCCTCACAGTTTGAGCTCCTGAAGGTGCTGGGACAGGGCTCCTTTGGCAAGGTGAGATCACTCCTTCCTATGTACCATGCCAGGGAAATGATTCTGGTGACGAAAGGAACCATCCCCAACAAAACCACTTTCCTGACTCCCAGGAATGTTCCTGAGCATGTTCCTCCCTTCTCAGAACTGCTGCTGTGTGCCCCAGGCTGGGTTTGGCCCCTGTTCACGGTCCAGTTTCCCTTCTGTAAAGGAAGAAGGAAGTAGCCTGTAGCTCTTATCAGTTTCAATAATCCAGGTCTCTTACAGACCGTCTGCTGACACATTAAATCAGCTTGGGTTCAGCCAGTTACCAGCTGACAGTGGGGGCTTGGACAGGACTGTGTGCTGCTGCCTGGGCAAATGCAGCAGCAGCTTTGTAGAATCAGAAAAAAATTGGAAAAGACCTCTGGGATTATTCAATCCAACCAGTAGCACTGCCAAGCCCACCACACTTGCAAGTGGTGTCCTTTTGATGCTGCCTAAAACCAGGTAGAATGAGACATCAGGGAAGGGAAGGAGATGAAAATCCAGAGGATGCAAGACCTGAATAACACGGAATTGATGGCACTGACACACCAGGAGGCTTTAGTGGTACAGTGAAGCATCAGTGCCTCCAGTCACAGCTCCCAGGCATCAGCCCCACAGAAGCTGCAGGAGTCAGGAGGTGTGGAAGGCTGGGAAGGAGGAAAGTGCAGCATGAAGCTGGCAGAGTGAGAGGAGTCCACACACAGCACTTCCCTGGGAAAACCCCACGGGAAAGCTTGAGCTTCTTAGGGACACTCTGGGTTTGCCACTTTGGGAAGCATCCAGCTCCTACTGCCAGTGTTTAGTACTTGGTGAATGTGGTGTTCTTCTGCCTCAGGTTTTCTTGGTGAGAAAAATAACACCCCCAGACAGCAACCACCTCTATGCCATGAAAGTGCTCAAGAAGGCAACGCTGAAAGGTAGGAAGGAGTCTCCTCCTGCAGTGCTTTGATCCTCTGGGACTTAAACAGCACTGGGGAAATGCCAGAGCAGTCACTACTGGCCCTGGGGTGGGCTGGGTGAAAGAGAAGCGTCTTTATCCCAGCAAAACATCCTCCTTTTCTTTCATCTGTTTAAGAGCATTTTGATAGAGGTGGGAAAACTCCTGGCTCAAAGAGCTTGGTGCTTAAGGCTGGGATGAGGCTGGACCCTGGGGCTGGACACTGCCCAAGAGCCTTTTCCTGTGTCTGAGCTGCTCCTCTCTTCCCACAGTGCGGGATCGACTGAGGACAAAGATAGAAAGGGACATCCTGGCTGATGTCAACCATCCCTTTGTGGTGAAACTCCACTATGGTGAGTGGAGCTCTTTGGGGTGCTGGGAGAGGGGCTGCAGCTCCAGCAGACTCTGGCTGCCTTTAAACACAATCCCCTGAACACAAATCCTTTCCTGGGAGGATCTGTGGTCCCACTGCCTGCTCCAGCTAAGGAATGGGCAACTGAGCCTGGACTGGGAGAGGAGGTTTAGACATCAAATCCCTGGGATTAAAACATTAAACCACGAGAAACTGAGAAAGCAGAGCTAACTAGCTGGGCTGGAGTTTGGCAGGGTTAATGCTCTTACTCTGGGGAAAGCATGAACAGCTTTATTCCCTGTAAGGTGACCAGTGCCTCTCCCAGGAAAACAGCCCTTTCAGGAGGGTATCACTGGCAGAAAGGGAACCAGACCCCCATAAAATGAGGATTTTCTGCAGTGCCAGAGTGCTGTGGGGAGCTCCCATTTCAGCAGCAGAGACAGGCCATCTCCTTTACCCCATCAGCCCTACCTGCATTTAACTCAGGAACCATGCAGGGCATGTGCCCAGCTGGAGCCACTGGGATTTAAGTGATTAATGTAACACCATGGAGCCTTCCCTCAGTGCAGGGGTCTGATTCCTGCTCTGGCTTGTGTTTCAGCATTCCAGACCGAGGGGAAGCTGTACCTCATCTTGGATTTCCTCAGAGGAGGTGACCTTTTCACTCGGCTTTCCAAAGAGGTGGGTATGCTCTGGTATCTCGGTGGGCTGCTCAGGCTCAGCTCATCTCTGCTTATGGCCTGGAGAAGTAACTGACCCTTGCAGTCCTTGAAAGGGTGAAAACAGCCTCCAACCTGCTGCTAGGCCAGAGCTGGCACCAGGAGAGGGTCATATGGGAGCCCTGTGCTCCAGCAGAAAAGCAGCAGCACAGGTGGCAGGTCCCACCTCTGCAACAGCTTCAGGTGAGCATCTCCTAAAGAACAAGAACTAAAAGAAGGTCAGTTTGTTTTAGAATTAAGGAAGAAATTGTTCCCTGGGAGGGTGCTGAGGCCCTGGCACAGGGTGCCCAGAGCAGCTGTGGCTGCCCCTGGATCCCTGACAGTGTCCAAGGCCAGGCTGGACACTGGGGTTTGGAGCAGCCTGGGACAGTGGGAGGTGTCCCTGCCATGGCAGAGGTGGCACTGGATCCATTAAGCTCCATTCTGATCCAAACCATGAACAGTGGGTGAAGTCTGGAAAGCTTAGAAAGGGCAGGAGGGAGCAACATGGATGTGGAAGGTCTTGCCTGGGTGCAGAGTTGCTGCTGGCATTGTAACCCAGCACCTTTCTGCTTTCTGCCCTGCCTGCAGGTCATGTTCACCGAGGAGGACGTGAAGTTCTACCTGGCAGAGCTGGCACTGGGACTCGACCACTTGCACAGCCTGGGGATCATCTACAGGGACCTCAAGCCAGAGAAGTACGTGTGGCCAGCTGAGGCAGGATCCCAGCCCTGCATCCAGCCCAGCCTGGAGTCAGGGAACAGCTCCTGCCTTCCAGAAGAGCTGGACAGATGGGAGGTGGTGGTGCCAATCCAGGGCTGCTGCTCCTCACATCAGTGGTTCCAGCCAGGAGCTGTGTGTGCCACAGGGCTGAGCAGAGATCCGTGGCAGCCTCCAGGCTCCAGCTTTAGGCAGCTGGGAGCCTTCAGAGGGAGAAGGTACCAGGCTGGGCTCTGCAGAGCCCACTCCAGCTTGGCTATCCTTGCCTGGGGTATGTGGGGATCAGAGGGAGGTAACCTCTGGGACCATTGGGACTCTGTGAAGCTGAGCATGTGGAGAGGAGGGAGCTACTCCTGGCCCACTCCTGTCTTGGTTGGTGGAGCTTAGAGCACTGGGAGAAGGGACAGGTAACTTTTCCTTTGTGTTCTGAGAGCCAAAGGATGATCTCATACCATCCCTTGCTGTGCTTTTCTCACCAGCCCTTACCACAGACAGTAACAACTTGTTTTTCCATTCCTGCTGTAGCATTCTCTTGGATGAAGAGGGGCACATCAAACTCACAGGTAAGGGGCTCCACAGAGCCTGGGGTTCCAGCAAGGTTGGCTCCTGAAATACAGAGCTGCTTGAAATATTTGGAGCAGTGGCTGTGTGCTGACAGCTTTCTCTCGTACAGATTTTGGCTTGAGTAAGGAGGCCATAGACCATGAGAAGAAAGCCTACTCCTTCTGTGGGACTGTGGAGTACATGGCTCCAGAAGTGGTGAATCGCCAGGGCCACTCACACAGTGCTGACTGGTGGTCCTATGGGGTCCTCATGGTGAGTACCCTATCCAGGGCGGGCAATGGCAGCTGCCCCCTCTCTGGAGCACCAGACACGGCTCTGTGTCTCCTCCAGAGCTGTTGGCTGGGGAGGGGAGCTCCCCACACCCCCCAAAATGCTCCCTAGGGGCTGTCCAGGCCTCCAGCCAGGAGTGCTGGTCCCTCGAGGCTGCTGTGCCAGTGGGTGCTGGGGTGTGAGGGGGCTGTGGGGCATGTGGGGCTGTCCATGAGGTGTGTGGGATGCACGGGGGTCTCTGTGGGGTGTGTGTGGGGTGCGGGGGGGTGTCCGTGTCCACCCCAGCGCTGGGCCATCGCTGTCAGTGCGGATCTGGTGCCACCGTCTGGCAGCTGCTGGATCCCAGGGCTCCAGCAGGAGCAGGCGCTGCCTGGACACGTTCCCATGCAAACCCTGAGAGCCCAGCTGCTTTGGGAACATGCCGAGCTCTGTCAGAGCCAGAGGCTCGGGACCCCTCACAAGCAGGAAGGGGCAGTGGGACCTGTGCAACCTTGCTCAAGCAGGACCCCCCCTTCTTCTCTTTCCCTCCCAGTTTGAAATGCTCACAGGGGCACTGCCCTTCCAGGGGAAGGACCGTAAGGAGACCATGACCCTCATCCTCAAGTAAGAGTTTATCTCTCTTGTCTGCACAGGAGAGGTGTTGCAACTGGGGGCTCTCGCAATTTTGTGGCATTATTTGGCAAGTGGTGCCATATCAGCTATCCGTTTAAAGGGTGCAGTGTAAATGCCAGAGAGATGATTGTGTGTTTTGGGGGTGGAGATGCTGCAGGTCTTGTGGGTTGACTTCTTCAAACCTGCAGCTGATTGCATAACCTCCTCCCCAGAGCGAAACTGGGCATGCCCCAGTTCCTGAGCACTGAGGCTCAGAGCCTCCTGCGAGCCCTTTTCAAAAGGAATCCGGCCAACAGATTAGGTAAGTTGTTTGTTTGTTTGCTTGTTTGTTTGTTTGTTTGTTTTTGAATGCCCCTGATGCTGTATGGGGGCCTCTCACACCCCCCTGGGTCAGCAGCGTGGTCACACCTGCTGTTGAGAGATACCTTGAGTGCTGGGTCAGGGCACTGGGTGATCCCAGCCAGGTTGTCTGTGACATCTGGCTGTGCTGCCTCCCTGGCTCTCTGTCGCCTTTGCTTTGTTGGGGGTTCAGTACAACAGGACCTGTGGTGTCTCCTGCAGGGTCTGGGCCTGATGGGGCAGAGGAGATCAAGCGTCACCCTTTCTACTCCACCATCGACTGGAATGTGAGTATCAGAAGGAGCAAATCTCTGCAGCACTCAGCATCAGGGACACAGTTCTGGCAGCAGGAATAGCACAGTCCTGATGCTTGGGCAGCTATGGGAGAGCCACCAGCCCCTGTCCCCATCCATTCCAATAACTCTTTCCAAAACCAAAATTCTCTGTCACATAACTGTCTCATGCCTGGGCTGCCTGTCACCTCACTGAGCTGCAGCAAAATGCTAAGACACAGAGTTTTACAAAATCTCTTCCTGGCCCTCATTCCTCGTCAGCCTCTGCACCCTTTGGGAGAAGGTGCCTGTGGGAGCACTTCCAAGCTGTTTTTGCAGCTTTGGGTTTTTTGGGTTTTATGTGTTTTGCAGAAGCTGTACCGCAGGGAAATCAAACCCCCTTTCAAGCCTGCAGTGGGCCAGCCAGATGACACCTTTTATTTTGACACAGAATTCACGTCAAGGACACCAAAAGGTTTGTATGACTTGAGGCAAAGCCCAAGTTTCCTGTGAGATGTCACTCAGTGGCTTCACACCCAGGAGAATCCAGCACCAGCAGAATAAGGTTTCTGCACAGGGAAGGTTTAGGTTGGATATCAGGGAAATTTCTTCTCCCAAAAGGGTTGTCAGTCCATGGCACAGGCTGCCCAGGGCAGTGATGGAGTCACCATCCCTGCAGGGGTTTAAAAGCCATGTGAATGTGGCACCTGGGGACATTGGCACTGCTGGGGGAATTTTTGGACTCATTGATCTTAGAGGGCTTTTCCAAGCTGGACAACTCCATGATTCTCTGTAGGATGTTAGGGATAAGATTGGTGCTGCTGGTGTGGCTCCTGTCTCAAATAATCCACAGGAGCTGTAGCTCCTGGGAGCGAGGGGGAGGCTTCTGCTCCTCAGGCCCTTCTCAAGGTATCTCTCAACTCCTGCTGCAGATTCCCCAGGTGTCCCCCCGAGTGCAGGGGCCCATCAGCTCTTCCGAGGCTTCAGTTTCGTGGCAACTGGATTAATGGAGGATGGCAAAGTGAAACCTGCCCAGCCACCCCTACATTCAGTTGTGCAGGTAAGGAATGGGGACAGAGGAACAGCTCTTTGGAGGTGCAGGGATGCTCCAGGTCTCTGCACCACAAGGAGCCTGAGGCAGTTCTCTTTGGAGTTCTTGCCTCCTGATCTTTCATCACCACTGACTGTCACATTGTGCACAGGCTGTCAGGGCAATGTGAGGCTGTAGCTTTCCTGTCCCCAGGTGGATCTGTGCTGGCAGGGGGTCTGAAATGCCCATGGCTTGGGCAACCAAAGGCAAAGGCACAGTGTTCAGTGCAGGCAGTGTTGGCCCACTGACCTATATCTGCCTTGTTCTCCTCTCCTCCCGCTCCCCGCCGGGAGGAGAAGCTGTGGGATGCAGCAGACAGTCTGACAGCTCTCTCTGTGATGCAGTTAACTCATCATCTTGCACAAACCCTTCCCTGAACCCTCCCAGCTCAGCTCTCCTTTGTGCCCTGGCAGCAGCTGCATGGCAAGAACGTCCAGTTCAGCGATGGGTACGTGGTGAAGGAGGCCATTGGCGTCGGTTCCTACTCCGTCTGCAAACGCTGCATCCACAAGGCCACCAACATGGAGTACGCAGTCAAGGTCTGGGATCTGGGTCTGGGATCTGCCCTCCCAACTGAGCTCCCCTGTTACATCTTTGCCCAGAGCAGCTGTGCCTGTCCCTGGATCCCTGGCAGTGTCCAAGGCCAGGTTGGATGGGGCTTGGAGCAACCTGGGACAGTGGAAGGTGTCCCTGCCCATGGCAGGGGGTGGAACAGGATGAGCTTTAGGCTCATCTAGGACGTAAAAGGACAATTTCTGTGCTGCTCTGCACTTCCCTAGGAATAACAGGGAAGCAGTGTTCTCCTCCCTCAGAGCAGGGAGAGTGTCTCATCTTCCTGCGCAAAGCTGTGACTACATCAGGTCTTAACAAAAGACATAAAATTTTGTGGGCTGGGGCACAGAACTGATGAAGCAACTTAAGGATTTCTAGAGCTAAAGAGATGAGGGGACAGGGAGTGGATACAGCACAGGACCTCTGCAGGGCTCCAAACTCAGCTCATGTGCTTTGTCCTGGCCCCTTCCCCATCCATGGTGCTAAAGTGTGTCCCTACCCTTGCAGGTGATTGACAAGAGCAAGCGAGACCCTTCTGAGGAGATAGAGATCCTGCTGCGGTACGGGCAGCACCCAAACATCATCACCCTGAAAGACGTGAGTGAGGCTTGAGAGACTTTCCTGTGCTTTGGTTTAGGAAGTGCAGGCTGGCAGGGGCAGAGTTCAGCCCCAGCGGGGCAGCCCAACCACCCAGCTCCACGAGTTGCTATTTCTGTCAGGAGAAGGCTCTTCCCCAGAGGGTGCTGGGCACTGCCCAGACTCCCCAGGGAATGGGCACGGCCCCGAGGCTGCCAGAGCTCCAGGAGCTCTTGGACAAAGCTCCCAGGGATGCAGAGGATTGGATTTTTGGGGTGTCTGTGCAGGGCCAGGAGCTGGATCAGTAATCCCTGTGGGTCCCTTCCAGGCTGGGATATTCCATGACTCTGGGGTGCCACCTCTGCTGATCCCTGTCTGCTCCTTGGTGATGGAAGTACAAAAGGGAAGCTCTGGAAGCACATTTTGGTTACCCCACCCATGTTTTCTTTGGCAGGTGTATGATGACGGGAAGTATGTGTACCTGGTGACCGAGCTCATGAGGGGAGGAGAGCTGCTGGATAAAATCCTCAGACAGAAATTTTTCTCTGAGAGAGAAGCCAGTTCAGTCCTGCACATGATCTGTAAAACAGTGGAGTATCTGCATTCCCAAGGGGTGAGTGTGGTCACAACTGTTTTCCTGGGAAGCTCCCTGGCATTACACTGTGCTCCCTCTCTTCCAGGGAGTTACTCTGCCCATCATGACCATTATTTCTTGCTGGTGTTGCCCTCTTGGTAAAGCAGATGTGGGGCCAGAGCAGGGGATGAGTGACCTCAGGCAGCTTTCAGACCTTTATCTACCTGGGGTACGAGCACAGCCCTTTCTTGGCTCCACAGGTGGTTCACAGGGACCTGAAGCCCAGCAATATCCTCTACGTGGATAAATCAGGGAACCCCGAGAGCATCCGAATTTGTGACTTTGGCTTTGCCAAGCAGCTCAGGGCTGAGAACGGGCTCCTCATGACCCCCTGTTACACAGCAAACTTCGTGGCACCTGAGGTGAGCACCTTACTGACCTGAGACTCTCAAGCAGTCCCCTTGTCCCTCCCCTGACCTGTGCTCCCACTTGGCACAGTGGGCCCTGTTCCCATCTCCAGCCTGCCCTGGAAGAGGCAATTATAGGAATACCACTTGTAGTAATGAATTTATTTTGAATCCTGATCTTTTAGTCCCAGAGTTTGCTCTTCTGTCCAGCTCTGGAAGCTTTGCATGTGGACTGCACCCAGGTCAAGCCCCTCTTCTGAAATAAGTTCAACAACAGGAACCAATTACATTTTTTCCCTTTGCTTGTTGTGTTCAGGTCCTGAAACGCCAAGGCTACGACGAGGGCTGTGACATCTGGAGCCTGGGGGTCCTGCTGTACACGATGCTGGCAGGGTAAGACAGTGGCTGGGGCTATGACCCCCTGTCCCCAGTGAGCTCTGTGGGGACAGCTGTGCCTCTCCTCCTGCCTGGGTCAGTAAATCCAGGGCTCTCTCCTCTCTCCCCAGCTGCACTCCCTTTGCAAATGGCCCCAATGACACTCCAGAAGAGATCCTGACACGGATAGGAGGGGGGAAGTTCTCCATCAGTGGGGGCAATTGGGACAGTATTTCTGACATGGCCAAGGTAGGGTTTGGTATTTGTGTTACACTCAGGGGTTGGGGTTGGTGTGTGAGGCAAATTTAGAGCAGGTTGGGGAGGGAGCACAAAAGAGAGAGAAGAAAACCAGCACTGCAGCTTCTACCCCACACATGTCCCTCACAGCAGCTTTGTTTTAGCTCTGGCTGTGGATATTTGCATGGAAAACCAACCTCGTGCTTGAGCCTTGTGGAGTTTGCTCTGTGTTATACCCCCCAGGCCTGCCAAAAACATATTTCATACAAAAAGACATTGATGTCTGGGGACTTTAACCTTGGCCTCTGCATTTAAATCCTAATCTGGGGGCGTACACAGGTGGGTTTTTGCATTTAAATCATGAAATCTTCAAAAGTCTGACTTTCCAAATGATGCCTGTAGGATCTGGTATCAAAGATGCTCCATGTAGATCCTCACCAGCGTCTCACAGCCAAGCAGGTCCTGCAGCATCCTTGGATAACCCAGAAGGACAGTTTACCCCAGAGCCAGCTCAATCACCAGGACATTCAGCTTGTAAAGGTACAAAATCTGCAGAGGGAAAGCAGGATGGAAGTTTGGAGAGGTGTGAGCCAGGGCAGGCAGTACAGACAAGCTGGGGTTTCAGGCAGAAAAGAAAGGGGACATACTTTAACAGCATGTCAGTGCAGGAGGGAGAGTTAAAGAAATAAGAAAGATGTTTCTGGCTTTGTTTGTGGGTGTGGCTGCTCTGGTCCGCTGTCTTGTAAAGCCAGGAGTCTGAAGCAGCTCTCCTGCACCTGAGTGACTCCTCTGTGCCTCTCTCCAGGGCGCCATGGCTGCCACATACTCGGCACTGAACAGCTCCAAGCCAAGCCCTCAGCTGAAGCCCATCGAATCCTCCATCCTGGCACAGAGACGGGTGAAGAAGCTCCCCTCCACCACCCTGTGAGGCCCCAGGGTGCAGGAACAGCCCGGATTTGCACACCTGTGGGAGAGGGGAACAGGGGACAGGCAGGGCCTGCACAGGGGCTCCCCTGGGGACTTGCTCTCAAAAGGCCAAGCGCCTTCCAGCTCCTGAAAGACTGGCTCCTCCTCATGTGGACTGATCTTTGCTGAGAGAACTTCACTGTAAAGCTTTTTTGACGTGTAAATTGTCAATTTTTAAAGAAATCCATCTGTGTATATGAGAACTAGAATGTATAACTGATGTCAAGTGGCACTAAAAAGCAGCTCTGATTCACCCTTCCTTGTGTAGGGCCAGGTATTTGTTGTTGCTACAGCATTTCTTGGAACTGATCCTTTCCAACTCCACAGCAGCTGGAAGAGTGTGTCACACTTGGGGTTTAGGCTTTGAGACTTTTCCTCCCTCGAGCCTTTGGATGTATTTCCCAAAGCCAGCCCTGCAGCCTCCCAGCCAGCAGCACTCGTGTCCACAGGGACTTCCCTCCCCTCCAAGTCCTGTGTGTTTATTCCATGCAAGGTGGATTTTGCAGCCTCCCTTTCTCCCTCTCTCCCACGCCCCCCAGCCCAGCCAGGAGCTCGGATCTCTGAACAAAATAAACCACGTTTTTTCCAAGCCCTCCTGCAGATGCTCAGCAGGCCAGGACACCTCCTAGGTTTGGCTCATTCCTTCCCTCTGCCCTCCCATCTCTGTGTTCTCCCATCACTGGGGAGTTTGTCACTCTGGGGGGGAGGATGACAGAACCTCCTCCCTGGTAAAGCCAAGGCTTTGGGCTGGCTCTGGCTGCTGCTTTTACTATTTGGGGTTTACCTTCCCTTCAGTAGGAACCTCTGAACCAAACTACCCCTTATTTTTTAAATTTAACTTTGTTCTCCAGCCGGTAACTCAGGGTTTCTTTCTGACTCGTACAATAAACACGTCATTCAGAGGCCGTCCTGTTACTGACTGTGAGCTGCAGAAGCAGCGACCCCGGGCGGTTCCCGGTCATTTCCCCCTCGTTCCCAGGTTGTTCTTCCGTGCTATGCATGGACAGTGCTCCTTGTTTGCTTTCTGGAAAAGCTGCAAAGCTTTTGATCAGGCCCTAAAAACCAGCAGCGCTGCTTAGGGCAGCCTCTCATTCTACCTCCTCTCTGTAGGAGGTGACCAGAACCAGCCCTGGAATGAGGCAAGAACCAAGAGGAATGGGCAATTTCTTACTCTCAGGACACTTCTGTGTTTATAGAAACCAATACTTGGAGACAAACTGTGCTAGAAATAAATACCCACCCCATTCTGACCTGCAGGGAATTGCCAGAGCTCCGTGGTTCCATGGTGGCAGTTTCTGGGAGCAGCAGGATTAATACAAGGGCTGCAAACAGAGCTCAACGATGTGACTGGAGCCAGCAAAGGTTCTCATGTGAGTTTCTGCTACTTTTAGCCGATCATGTCACTAGACAGGAAACGCTTTTTTGTTCAGTCCCAGTTGGCTCTAAAATGGAGAATTTCATAAAAATAATTATATGAGATGCACAGTGCTCTTCTCCTCTACCCTCATCCAAGCAGGTCCTGTGAGCAGCCAGTGAGAAGCTGAAATAATCACAATTTTTTTCTTTCTTTATTCCAAGCGCAGCCTGAATGTCCAGTGCTTCTGAGAGGAGGAGGTCAGCACCAGTCTATAGTGGATCTTCTTACTGGTATTACCCCAGCCGAGAGGGATTTAATGTTTTGCTGGGCTTTGGGAAGAGGGACACTCCACCACCCAAAATGTCTTCCCTAAAAATACTTGTGGCATGGTGTTCCCTACAACTCCACAGTGACTCTTGCGCCAGTGCTGTGCAAATTTTAGGTACCTGCAACCAATACAATAATCACAAACATTTTTGTGGAGCTGGGCTCAGTCCCTTAGGGTACTTCTGGGTGCTGTAGGAACCCCCACTGATTTTCAGAATATTTCCTACATTGTGTTTTGAGGGAAGGTCTGGAGTGGTGGATGGGGTTTGATGTCAACCCACCATGGGTGGGTGGGGATCAGTGCTCTTAAACCCTGGGGTTTAGGGGGTCTTAAACCAAATACTTGTCCTGGTTTGGGGACTCACTGGTTATTTGTATGAAATTTGGAATGTTTTCAAATATCAGTCAGGAAAAACATTACAGCCTTTGCTAAATCCTCCCTGTGTTGTGCTGGTGTGAGGCCAGCTGGGGACAACTCAGAGGTGTGGGGGACAACCAGGTGCAGATCAGTGTGGCCAGGGGGAAAGCAGCCCTCAGCTGCTGCAGGTTTTGCCTGGCCATGAGACCATACCTGGGGTGTCAGACCCCAAAACCGGGAGCATCATACCCCTCTGCCACCCTGGGGTCTCCAATCAGAAGAACTTTGTGCTTGGTGCAGCTGGAGCTTCTGAAAACGCCATCCCCTTGGAGAACAGAGAGAACAAGAAGGGCTACACTTTCCTCTCCAGGGGCCTTTTAACCACGTTGTTCTGAGTAATCCATAAGTAAAAATAAGTCTTGATTTTTAGTTCCAAACCAACCAAGTGCTGTTACTTTTTTAATTCCAGTGCTCAATAAAAATTGACTTGTGAATTTTCTGTATATGAGAGCTGTAGGTGTTTGTGATGGGTTGGGCTCTTTCCTTCCTTTTCTGGTTTTGTCCTGACCTTTGTCAAAATACTGTTGTCATATTAACTGAAATTGCATTATTTGAGGTGAAAGTTGGGTATCTAATGCCTGTTGGGGGGTGAGAGACCAAGTGATTTGCTCTTACAGAAGTTTGGGGTCATTCAGCTTTAACCTGGGACAAAGAGGCTACAGAGGATATCACAAATTGTCTTGGTTTTAAAAGGGGTGAAAATGGATTTAAACTTCCATGCATAAGGACCTCTTTACAAGGAAAGCTACTTCTGTTAGTTCAGGTACTTAATAGTGGATTTGATCTTTAAGCTTTTGTCCTGTAGGTCTGAATGAAAGCTCGCAGGAGTAGAAATCCTGGAATCCAGCCTCAGATTGTGGAGTCTACCTGGAAATAACCTGTGCAGAAAAGGCATATTGATCCAAAGTCAAGGAACCCGAAAATAATATTGAACAGCTCTATATAATACTGTTTCTGTACAATACAGGTTAAATTTTCCTATTTTGGGGCATAAATCAGCCATTTTTCTGTTGTAAGGGGCTGACCCAGATGAGAGGATGTTTCCCTTCTTCCCACTGTGTTGCTGACCTCTGTCAAATTCACCAGGGCATCAATAAATGTCTTTTGGCCTGGGAAATACTCCCATCAAGATTCAGTTTAAAACTGAAGGCCAGCAGCTTTCCCAGCAATCACCTTCTCTTCCTTTTTCATAGTGAAACTTCACTGAGCAACTGATCTGTGGTTTGAACTTTTTAAAGTTTAATGCAAATCCATCTCCACGTTCCCACCTTTGAGTTAGTCTGTGTAATTCTTCTTTCAGCATCTCTAGGCACTGGTGGATGGTGAACTGTGCAGCTGGAGGCCTCCTGGTGCCACCACCTCCTCGTGGTGGCCACGGCCGCTTCCCAAGGCCGCGGGAGGCTTCGGAAGTACTCAGTGACTGCGAGTGAGTTCCGCGGGATGTGGGGTGGATGCTGCGCTTTCATGGAATATTCAACAATTTAATCCCTCTTTCAAGGCAAAGAAAACATTTAAAATACTTCAAGATCTTCTTTCGGCAGTACATGGGGGCTCTGAATAAAACCTTCACTCACGCCGGGGGAAGCCGCAGGTCCACTGCCACTCCATTCCTTGCCTCTGGTTATTAAAACATCAAGCTGTCTTAGTGCCTCAGCTCAGCCGAGGCGCTGCCTCCCTCCCTTTGTGTGCCACTGAACACCTGCCATTAATACTAATTCGACTCCGGAGGGAAACTCCCTTTCAGATATGCTTGTCTGAAAATAAATTGACATGTAAAAGGTCTCTTTTGTCGAAGTGCAGGGAAAGTGTCGGGTGAGGAGCCGACCGCTCACAAAAGGAGCCACTGACTTTAAATGGTGTGTGGAGGGGGTGAGAAATGCGAGAGGTGGGGGTGATGCTGTAACTGGGCTGATGGGATCAGGCTGGATAAGAATCCCAGAGCTGTTTGGTGTTAGATCTTGAGATTTTGGGTGGTTTTTGTCTAAACCCCTGCTTGTCTCAGGGTGAATGGCCAGGGACCCCTTTGGAGAAAAGTCCTTTTGTTTAAGAAAAAAAATGTTATTACAAATATCTGCAACCAAAACTAAGAGCAGTAGTTGTGAGCCCTTCAATTTAAATGTGTAATGAGCTCCTGGGTTCGGTTGTTTTTCCTGGGACAAAAGTTTGTATCTCTTTCAATTAGGAAGCAACAGAAGAATCCTTGGTTAGGATGTTTATTCTGTCCTACAGGCAGCAGTGTGAGCCAGCAAAAGGTCAATATTTTTATTTTTAATAGAAAGAATTATTTGCTTTGAGCTCCTCATGCCCCGGGAGACCATGGCTCTCTCTTAGGAAAACATTTTTAACTCGGTTGTTTGGGCCAAGCTTTGGAGAGAATGACACTGCTTGAAATTTGTGTTGGTGCTGAAATGACACAGACCCATGGCTGGAAATGAAAACTGAAGTGTTGTGGACCTGACATTCGGCTGCTGCTCACTGGGATTCTGCTTCCTCTGGCGAAGAAATAATTCACTTTATAATGAAGATCAAGTCAAAATATGTTCAGGGCTTGAAATAAGAAGAAAAAAAAAAAAGGAAATGTGGCAATTACAGAAATGTTCCAGATTTGCTGGTGTCGCGCCTGGTTTATCAAACAAGCTCTCGGTGCTGCTGAGCTCCAATGCCATCTTCCTTTTAAACAGCAGATGGTGTTAGAAACCTGTAACAGGTGGAAGCTCTCCAGTTTTATGTGAGATCAGAAGTAGCAGCAATTTCTGTTTCCCACGGGGTAGTTCCTTCCCGAGCTAAACAGCAAGCTGGCCCTTTGCTCAGAGAGTTCTTACAGAAGGGAAAACTTCTGAATTACACATAGTCATATGAAAGAAAGTGATCCTGATTTCACTTATCCTGGTTATAATAAAAGGAACCTGGTGATGGCCTCCATAACCCTCTGCTAGCAGCTCTAAAAGAGAGATGTAGTGAGGGAAATGGGCTCTGTTTGCTGGTGTGCCTTAAAATCCGGCTCCAATCTGCCAGATCTGTTGGTTCCTTGTCTATAACAGCACTTCGCATGCTTAAAGTGTTTTATAAACATTTTATTACGGCAGCTTTTGACTCAAAGCCAGGAATCTCTCATTCATCTGCTGCTTGCAAGGGCTGTGAAAATGATATTCAAATCACAGAATTACAGGAAGGGTTGAGTTCAAACCCCAGCTAAAGCAACCTGCATTGCTGGGATCCGTGAGCACCGCTCGTCCGCAGGGCCGCCTTTCCAAAGGGAGCAACTCCACCAGTGGAAATGGAAACTGTGCCTTGGAATGCGGAGAGATCTGAGGGGCTGTCAGTACCCCAGGACACGGAGCTGCATTTTAATCATGTTAGAGAAACGAGATGCTAAATTCTGTCAGCTGGTGTGGTATGAACTTCTGAGGCAGGCAGGGAGTGTGGTTCTGTCTAGACCAGAGCCCTGTTTGATCCCCCAGCCCCGGCGTATTTGTTAAAAGTCGCTTTTTTCCCACCCACCAAACCACTTGGAATTTTAACATGTCTGTTCCACCCCAACTCCCAGCCCTGTTTTTAAAAAGGGGGAGCCCCCAGGAGTCGTGGGGTTTGTGACACCAAGTGGAGGCAGCAGCTAAAGATAAAAAACTTGTATGGGATTAATAATTTCTACCCGACCATCTGCCTCTTTCACCAGCTCCCCTTCCTGAAGAGCACATTGTACCTGCAGAATCGGGTGTGCAGGAATAGAAATCACTTACTTTCCTTGAAAATTGTCCAGAGCAGATGCGACTGCCCCATCCCACGAGGTGTCCAAGGCCAGGCTGGACAGGGCTTGGAGCAGCCTGGGACAGTGGGAGGTGTCCCTGCCCATGGCAGGGGGTGGGACTGAGCGGGCTTTAAGGTCCTTCCAACCCAAACCCTTCTGGGATTCAATAAAAAGAGCTGTTGGCTGTCTCTGTGTCTTTTTGTGGATCCACACAAACAATCACTGCTGGGCAGGGCAGGAAACCCAGACAAGCGGTTCCTCTACAGGCTGACTGTGATCTCACTGGCTTGAGGAGAACTCTCAAGGAGAAAACCTCCATCTGCACCTGCTGACCCCTCCAGCCTTCACTGCAGTTCTGAAGGCAGACTGTGAGCCCCTTTAATAAGCTGCTGGCAATCAGCCCCTTTTTAATGAGGCAGATCCCCAGTTTCAAGGCCCTGGATCACTCAGTGCTTGCTTTCTGCTCTGTGAATTGTGAGCACACCACAAACAGCCACTCTCAAAGTAATCCCAGAGTCCCTTTTCCTGCCCTGTTTAAAGACGGGGTAGGGAGTCCTGTGATGTTTCATTAAAGCTGGCTTTTCTCCTTGTGGCAGAACAGATTTAATCAGACCTGCCTCCTAGTTCCAGCTGCTGGGTTGGAGCGCTCTGATCTGTGCACTGGGTGCACGTCTAATTATGGAGGCAATTCCCATGGATACCGAGAAGAATTGCCTGTGCTGGCAAAAAATTATCCCAGCTGGGAAAATGGGGAAGGAGAATGTGTTGAAATATTCGGGAAGAGATCTCAAAAGTTTCTGGAAATGTAAATGAAAAACATTTCTGGTTCTTACATCACAATGTGCAAATCTCGATTATTTTAAAACTAAGATAGGGTTGGTTTGTAAGAGATTATCACAAATTGCTGTTCTGTAGTGCTACTGGAGGACTCACCAGCACCACAAAACTGTATTTCCCCCCTCCTTGTTACCTGCATCCACTAGGGAATGCTTTTCCACCTTTGCTTCTCACCTGTACAGCAGCAGAGGTGTGTTTAGAGAAAATGGTGTGTTTAGAAGTTTGTTTCCATCAGGGCACACCCTGGGCGAGGCAGAGCGAGGGCTGGTAATTCTGGTTCCTTCAGCAGTGCTGGGTGGGACCTGGGTGAGTTCCTCCTCTTTATGCCTCATCCTTCTAAAATGTATGAATTTAAATAACTTATTTCTGTATAAATTAGTGTTTGAAAGGTCTGTTAAAGACAAAAGAGCGCTCCCTGGTAAAAGGAGAGGGGGAAATACCTGGGCAAGCAGTGCTCAGATGTGGAAAATTAAACAAATATTGTTTTAAATGATTTTGTAATTGTTCAGCTGCAAGGCCTCATGTTTAAACTGCATGGGAAAAACCAGATTTCTTAATTTAACTACACAAATTCAAACGTCTTTTTGAGGGTGATTTTTTTTTTCCTTTGGGTTTGTTTGGAGATTTTTAGGAACGTTCTAATCAACTCCAGAATGGTGGTAACTTGTATTTATTTCACTAATTTTCCTCCAGCAGGAGCTCAGACACTTCCCATGATGTTGCTGGCTAATGTAAACACACAGGATAAGAAAAGCTGTGGTCCTATTAGGGTGTATTTCCATCTCTTTCTCATCCAGGGCACCTGCTCCCCTTTCCCTCCCCTCCTCCCAGTCTTCCCAGCTGTCTGTCTGTCTCATTTATGTCAATTAGAGATTCAATGCTGCCTGATTTAATTGGCCTGACTTTCTCCTCTAACAGAAACCCGAGCACAGGCCGGGCAGGCAGCAGCTCCTCCGCTCTCCACTGGGGCTGGAGCCGGGAGGGCCAGGGTTTGTTTGCAGCACAGAGCACAATAACCTGTTTGTTACCCTCACCAGGGAGAGCTTGGTGACCTCCTAACAGGGATGGGACCCAGGCAATGATGTCATTGGAAAGCTTGGGGGTATTTCAGAGTGCTCCAGGAATTTGTGTGACCAGTCCCTCACTCTGGGTTGGCTTTTAGGGGAGAGCTGGAGATCCGTGGAATGCCCAAGGCCAGGTTGGATGGGGCTTGGAGCAACCTGGGACAGTGGAAAGTTTCTCTGCTCATGGCAGGGGGTGGGATGAGCTTTAGTTCCTTCCAAGCCAAACCAGCCTTTCTATGATCCTATGATTTGCTGTTTTGCCTTTGCTGTTTTGCCAGGAGGTGACTCTGTGTGCCCTGAGGTCAGAGAGTGACAAAATTTCCCCCGGCTGTGGCCACAAAGGGCTCATCCTTCTGCTTGGGCTTAACCACGAGTGAGACTGACCAAAACCCAGCTTTTACAGAGTTTACGTGAGGGCCTGACCCCGTGCCCCTCTGGGCAGCAAACCTGGAAGCAAACCAGCCCTGACAAAATCTTTGCCTCCCCTCCACTCCCCCTCCCACAGCCCAATCCCAGGAAGCAGTTCTGACCTACTTCTCCCCGGCTCCTCGCTCACGTCTCCCTCACAAATTACACAGCCGTCCTTCCCTCCCGACAGAAATGCGTTTCCCAAGGAGCTGGCCCGCGGAGGCGTCAATATTGAACAGCAACAGTACCATCTAGTGACTTTGGCTTCCCGGGAGCATCACTTAGCCGGGAAGAGGGAATCTGTGAATTAGGGAGGCCAAAAGGTCCCAGATTTGCAAACGAGATCCCATCTCTCGGTTCATTTGGATGACGGAAACAAATCGTGCCGATGTTCCAACAGACTCGGGATTTTCTATCAGAGAGTTGTGTGATGCCTCCTCGGGAGCCGGTCCCGTTTCCAGCCTCCTGACTCCCCGCTGAACCCGGCCCTGCCCCACGCTCCCTCTGCTGGCAACCAACTCTTTGATTTCACACGTTCCCAGCTCCTCGCACACCCACTTGCCCGCACAGCACCAAACCCCGGCAAAGGTATCAGAGGAAATTGGGGGCTGTGGTGAGTTCTCACTCCCGATAAATGTGCACGTTCTCGCTCTGACGAGCCACTAGTGAAATCCTGAATTGGATACGTGAAATAAATAGATACAATTCAATTTAATCAATCAAAAATAGGCCCAAACTCTAGTGTAAAGGGCCCGCTCTGCGCAGATCTGAAATTACACACTCGACAGCTGAAGGGAGGAAATCAAATTAGAGCATTTCTTTCCCCATCAAAGGACATTAGTCCTGATCCAGGTCCATTATGCTCACGGTGTGCAGAGTTATATCCCTGTCAGCATTCTGGCTGACCGAGGCATCGTGTGGCAGTACCGGGTTAGTGACAGGCTATGGCCCGTTCTGTGTTTGACATGACAACTTTTCCCAGCTGTTCTGCAGCACACATGTCCACGTCACCTCCTTCCCAGTGAAAAAAGACCATTGTCAGATGTGCTAAATGCACCGAACTGGGGAGAGGTGAAATGCCACCGGTACTGCAGGAGAAATTGCTTTGCTGGCTAATCAAACACATCCCCTCCTTGCTGCCAATAGTGCAGCATTGCCCTGAGTCCACTCAGCCTTGCTCGTGGGCTGATGAGTGCCTGACAATTTTCTGGTCTCAAATTAAACAGAAAACTAAATTAGCAAATTAATTGTTTGCCGTGTTTTTCCTTAGTCCCCATCAGCTGCCTCAGGTCCTGCAGCCAATCCAGAGCCCTTCTCTGCAGTTCCCAGTAGAAGGTGGAGCCCTGCACTGGGTCCTGCTATCTACCAAGTGTCAGTCATGTTAATTTTAAATTACTTTTGTACAGCTTGGTGTCAAAACGATTAAAGCATGAAAAGAAAAACTGAACTAGAGGGAGGAAAGAGGGGGGAGAGAGAGAGAATGAATAATTTACCTTGCATTTACAGCAAGGACACTTGGATTTCCTTAATTCTTCAACTCTGAGAAGCCTGAAACTTCTATTTCTTCAGCTGTCACCTGCTTGGGACTGTATCCGAGGGCGTGCTCTGGATCACAGACCACCAGAACTACAGAGTGGTTTGGGTTGAAAGGGACCTTAAAGCTCAGCCCATCCCACCCCCTGCCTTGGGCAGGGACAACTTCCACTGTCCCAGGCTGCTCCAAGCCCTGTCCAACCTGGCCTTGGGCACTGCCAGGGATCCAGAGGCAGCCACAGCTTCTCTGGGCACCCTGTGCCAGGGCCTCCCCACCTTCTGAGTAAGGAATTTCTTCCTAATGAGAATACTACAAGGATCTGGGATCTAGTTATCACCTCCTTTGTGGTCTACAGGGAGGTGATAACTGCTCGCAGCACAATGCCGGGATTTCACCTCAGTTTCTTTCCAGGAAAGGCATTTTTCCACACTGTACTCCCCAGTTGCTGCAATCACCGACATGGACAAACCCACCCACCCACGTACAGACCTTTTCTCCCCTTCCCAGTGCTCCACTCCCAACTGGGTTTACTCCATGACTCGCACGCACTGTGCTAGATAATTACATACTCGAAAAATAAAGAAATGCCTAATCAGATACAGCCTTAAATGTGCAAGAATTAGGGTTGTAGGATTGCGGCGTAGCATCCCTGGAGCTCTCTGCATCTGGCTCACACAACCAACCCACGTGCACTGTGAAAATGTTGGGTTTGGGGCACAGACTGCTTTTATCCCCCTTATTAACTCCATCCATGAATTTTTTGTCTTGCCAGCTACTGAATGGTGTCATCAGTGGTCTTTGAAATACCACTCTAAATCTGTTGAGGCCAGGAGAACACCAAAAAGATTTGTAAAAGGGCAACTTGACAGCACCAAAAAATGTGAATCAAGTTCAGCCACTTCTGTTGATGTTTATCCTGTATCTGGCTTATCCATCAGTGCATCTTCCACTCATTACAAAGGATGTAAATATTAGGAATTATTGTGTCTTGTGGACTAAGTTCTTTGGTAGATAATCACTAACAGGGTGACAGAGCTGTTTGGGAAATGAAAGAGGCTCAAGCCCCCAGTGTAATGTATCCTGCAGGATATGTGTGGGCTTCAACTGATTTGTCAAAGAAAACAATTTTACTAATGAGTGTTTGATGAAAAATGAGGGTGATGCCTTGGAAATTTCTGTGCTGCCTCGTGCTCTCCTCCTCATGGAGAGGAGGCACCTCTGTCTTCTACCTGCAGTTTACTCCTTTGGCCTTAGGACATACTCAGCCGTGCTGGGTGCCAGCAGGTCATGTGGAGGGCTGAGGAGCGTGCTTGAAACATCCTCCTCCTCCAAAAGCACCTGCCTGACTCCTCTAGCATGTTTGCTTTGGCTGGATAATCTCTGAGGAATCTCCACCTCACTACATGGGAGCTGTGACTGGGCAGCAGCATTGCTGGGGCTTCCACTTGAGCACAGAAGCACAGGAACGTTTCTGTCCTTAACAGTGGGATTCCCTTCACATGACAACGTATCCTCAGCCTCTGATTCACAAATACACTGTTTAAATTACTTTTATTTCCTTTCCCATTTGGGAAGCTCCTGTAAACTTCCCCCATCCTCTGCCACAGACCTGGCAGAAGGCTGGGAAACTGAAAAGCAGAGTCTCCTGCAGTGCCTTTCAGAGATATTTCAGTGACATCACTTCAGATGCAGCAAGTCTCAAGTACTCCAGGCCCATAAACTCATCTTTCCCTGGTTAAAATGTGCTCAACTTAATAAAACCAACACCTTTTTTACTGGATTCTGCTAGTCTGTATTCAGCAGAATGTCTGCTTAGGATTAAGTTACTTAAGTAACTTTAAAAATACGAAATGTTGTCAGCCAGAACATGAAAAATACAGGTGTAAATACTGCCCTGGATCTGGTAATCACTTAAAGCACAATTGCAAGCCAAGCAGGACTGCCCTCCCACCTGGCACTGGGGAGCCAACACGACTGGGAAGCTGGACAGGGATTCGTATTGGATCTGTTATCAAAAAATCACTGCCAACTGCAAAATCTTTATGTACCAGTCATTAAATGGTTTCAAATTCTTAATAGTCTGCCAGGCAGGCAATTAACATCATTAATTGAACAAAATTCATCCAGAACAATTAATTTGGACTTAATTGCAGGACTCAAGATTTCTCAAGGTGTATCTTTACCTTTCGCAGCTGCTCTGAGGATCCCGGTGTTGGGCACATTGTCCTTCACAGTTCCTGGGAATCTGGAAACAATCCATCTCAGCCCAAATTTTTTTAAGGAGTTGTTTTAATTTACTCCAGAGAAAGCTGCCTGTGTGTAAAGTCACCAATCTACCGATGAGTAATCAGGGAGCTTTTGTGTTTTAATATTTTGATTTTCAAGGGAAGCAGTGTGAGGCTGACAGAATAAATCCATGTATTAACAAGCTCTTCTGCGCTGACTGGGGTACAAAGAGCAAAGGAATAAAAGTACAACAAAGAGCACGTTACTAAAAGACATTAACACAGCTCATCTTTAACTGAGTGGTGCCGGAGGAGTCTCGAGCCAAGAGATGATTCCTGGTCCAAGAGCTGGAGGCTGCCCTTTCCAGTAGACCCTGAACTACAGAATTTAGAGCTAAAATCCAAGGAGATGTGACTTCAAAGAGATCCTCCCCCCTCAATTTACATTTGGGGTTTAGGTTTGTAAATGAAGCCACGTAGGGATTTAGGAATGGTGTTAAGGAAATGGAAGCATAGGAAAGGTGCTGGGCATCTAGAATCAGGAAATTTCTATGGAAATACTTGGCTGCTAACAGGATTTACAGGTATCTCCTTGCTCTAATGGATCTTTCTCTTCCACATAATTTCATTACATGTTGCCTGCCTTTCCTGTGTAGTCCCAGCATCCCTGAAACTTGTGGATTCAGTGGAGGAAGGGGCTTTTGGCATCAAAGAGTTGCATTGTAACACTAGAGAGGATCAACAGCTCCACATTTAAAGGGTGGCAAACTGGGAACCAGTGGAGCTGGAGAGAGGAGCTGGTAAAAGGCACCAGTCTGGAGAAGGCAGAGTGAGAGGCCTTTAACTGCAGGGCAGGATCGCCCCAGCCCATATCTAATGAACCACACGGTATTTACTGCCCGTGTTTGTGTACCACAGGCATTTATCAGCACACTCACTCTCCTCTCCTGTTTTTTCCACTTTTTTTTCTAATTTTTTTTTCCTGTGGCTTGCATGCGTTAGGTATTTGTACTGTTGTGTCATTAAATAATTCAAGTATTAAAGTGCAGACCCCTAAACTCTCAGCTTGGAGACATCCTTCAGCCTAGTCTAACGGGAAGGAGTTTTACCCTAACAGGAAGGAGTTTTACCCTCTACTGAAGTTGTTTGGAAGTTTGGAAGAGATGAACAGGAGGATATCCACACACAGGAAAAAGGATAACTCAGTGCATCCAGAGCCAGGAAAGGTTGGACTTGATGATCTCAGAGGTATTTTCCAACCTAACTGATGCTGTGGGAGCATCATAGGTGTGCGAACCAGCCCGGATTCCTCCTTTTTTCACTCAGGCAATGTCAGTCTTTCCCCTGCCTTGGAGGCGGCCGGGCTCCCCCGCAGCCTCGGCAGGCAGAGGGCAGCAAAGGAGCCTTTTCACGTTTTCGTGGTGGTTTTTTTTTTTTTTTTTTTTTTTTTTTTTTTTTTTTTTTTTTTTTGTTCTCAGCCTCAGCCCGTTGCAGTCGGAGCTTTCCAGCCCGATTGTGCTAAAACGCTTCTGTACCAGCGTTTTGCATTTACCAGCCCGGCCTCCCCTCCCCCGCGCCGCCTCAGCCCGCTCCCATCCCCCTGGATCCAGAGATCGCCCCATCCCCAAGAACTCGGGGGGAAAGGGGCATTTTGGGGGGTCTCTTCCCCCTGTCCCTCGGCCATGCCTGGCTCTTTTTCCCCACACCACCCCGTTGCGTTCCCCCGCTCCCTATCCCTGAACTTTGGGGGTAGAGGGGCGCTCCCGGCTTGTGAGGGAAAAAATGGGGGGTTGCCCTTCCACACCCCGAGTTGTGAGGGAAAAAGGGGGGTCTGCTCTTCCAGACCCCGTGTTGTGAAGGGAAAAGGGGAGTCTGCTCTTCCAGATCCCGTTGTGAGGGGAAAAGAGGAGTTTGTCCTTTCACCTTCCGGATTGTAAGGGGGAAAGGGGTTCAGCCCCCACCACCCAGCACAGCGGTTACGAGGGAGTTTATTCTTTACTTCTCCCTGCCTCCATCTGTACAGGAAGAGGGGGTGAGGTCGGTCTGAGGGGTGTCAGCAGGCTCGAGGGGCATCCGGGCACAGGGAGGGGGCTGCGCCCTGCCCCCCTTCCCTTCCCGGCCTGGGACTCTTTCGCTCCCGCCCCCCCTCGCTCCTAAGCGGGAGTTTCCAGGAAGCGCTGAGAAGAGCCGCTGCACCGCACAGCCTCTCGCTCAAGCGCGCTCCTTCCGCCAAAGCCGTGGCAGGAACGCCAAGTAGTCCAAATAACCTCCTCTCCCTCACTCGGCAAAAGGCTCCGTCTCGCGGTCTCTTAGCCGGGACACCGTTACAGAAATGGGGTGTGAGAAACGTTTCCCTTCCCGCATCCTTCCCGCAGCTTCGGGCGGGGTAATCGGGATGAAGAGATGGGGGTGGGGGAGGTGAAAAAGCCCCAGCGCCGGCTGTGGCGGAGGGATCCGGAGGCGCGGAGGAGTGAGGAGGCACGGGGAGCGGGGGGTGAGCGGGAAAACGCGGCGCGGAGCCGGGAATAGCGCCCCCCTCCCCCTGCGGCGGGGGCGGGAACAGCCGGTGAGGTGGGGGGCGCCGTGAGGGGGTCGCTGAGGGGGGACGGGACCCCCGCTCCAAAGTTTGGGGAAACTTTGCCTTGGTTTGGGGCCGAGGTCGCGCCTCAGCCCCGCGCTCCCGCTGCGGGTAGGGAGCGCCCTCAAAGCGGCTGTGGGGCCGCCTGTGCCCCCCTTGCCTCTGTCGGCGCACCTGGGCTCTCCCTCCCTCGCTCCCTCCCTACCCGCGGCCGCAGAGCCGCGCTCCCTGCACCCCACAGATAAGGCCGGGGCTCGCCCCACCCCGAGGGGCACCCTGGGCTCGCCGTGCTGGATAAGCGGAGCCGCCACGTTGAGGGAAGTTTGCCCCGTGTTTCCCCCCCACATCTCGCCCGCGGGTGTTGTGACTTCGCACAGGACCCCACAAATCCCAGCACACGGTGGCGGGAGCCCCGCAGGGAGCTGCGATTCCGGCCGTGCCCCCCCACCCGGCCCTGCCCTTATCCCGGTGACACTCGTGTCCTCCTATTAACCCTGTGGAGAGGGGACAAAAGCTAAACTATGATCCTGCGCAGCTTTCCCCCCATCCCGCTGCCGGCTCCATGAGCTTCACATCCTCCTACTAAGGCTGAAAGGAACAAGAACAAGAGCTGCTGATGGTTGTAAGGCCTCGCTCGGTTCTCCCCACCCCCTCCGCCAGCACCATCCCCCACTGCAGCTCCCATGGACTCGTATCCCTCCCATTAACGCTGGAAGGGGAGGACAGGAGCTCTGATGGGTTTTTCTCAGGCTTTACTCTGTTTTCTCCCCCCACACACCGACCAGCACCAGCTCCACAGCCCTGCAGAAGTGCAGAGCTAGCTCTGCTACCACATCCATGAATGCCCCTTCCCTCTGAGCTCCAAGGAGAAAGGAAAAAAAACACCCTGATTCCCCTCGTTTTGCTTATTCATTACAAGTGGTTGGCAGTGTGCTGTTAAAAACGTGCGATCTCTTGTTTCAGAAGCATCTGTGCTTTAAGAATAAGGTTTTGTCTTCTTGAATGTGGCTCTTCATAATAATCTCTTGAAGTGCTCCATTTTTGTCCTTAAAGTTCTATTTTATTGCCTCTTCTGGATCAGCGAAGGTCGGTTTAACCCTTTAGAGATGAAGATCAGCAGCCACTTTAGGAAAACATTCCCCTTCTCTTTATTAACTCATGGTTACAATAATATTTTATGGAGGATTTTTTTTCCTCAGCCCAGTCCTGCTGCATGCTGAAGGAAGTGTATGCTTCAGCACTGATTAAAGTCATGTATGAGTTAATGAGAAGCTTGCAGAGTATGTGAAGCAAGAGAAAATCTTTAACCAGCTCTGCTGTTTCTTCTACATACCATAAACTTGCACGCTGTAACCAGAAGGTGGATTGAGTATGTGTGAAATGCTGCAGTAGGAGACTCTTACATCGCATCACAGGTGGATGCTCACTCAATTAATATGTTATAATTTCAGAATACCTTGAAGTTAGCTGGGTTTGTTGGTTTGATTTTTTTTTTCTCTCTCTTAGTATTTTGAGACTTCCAATTTCCACATACATAGAACTGGATGAAAGATGCTATAAGAACTATTATTTTTTGGATGGATTTTTTAATTTTGAACAGTCTGTGTTCCCCTGTTCTCACTGCTTCCCGGGCTAATGGATTGATAACACAGGAGGGACTCTGAGGTGCTGGAGGAACCAGCAGTGGTGTCAACATTCCAGTTGTGGGACTTCTAATTTAAGAAATGTATTGTCATCAGGAATAAGATCAAGGCTGAATCCTGCTTGCATTTAGGTCCAAATACAAAATACGCTTTGGAAGGAGTCCCCAGGGAGCACTGAGAGTAATTAAGTAGAAATAAACCCTTTCACTTCAGCCCCCCCCCCCCTTCCCCTTTTAACATAGAGAAGTCAGTGCAATGCTGGTTTCATTCCACCATTTTCATTATGTGTCCTGATATTTCTTAATTTTGTATTGCAGCTGAAATACTCGGGTGACTTATAATTTCAGTGATTTGGGGGTATTTCTAGACCATACTTTTAAAGAAGTCATCTCGCTGTGTCCCAGAAGGGGCCATTGAGCAGTTGTTCTCATAAACAGCACTGAACTTCTTACAGCCTTGCCTTTCCAAACACCTTTTTTTTTCCCCTGTAATTTTCATCCATAACTGTTGAATTCCCTTTTCTTTACATTAAGTAAATATTTATTAGTACCACTTGGATTTTTTTCATCTTTTTAGAAGAACAGAGCCTTGTCACTGAGACAATCCTTTCGTATTGAGGAGGTGACATAAAAAAGGAGTGAAGGAGAGTTGTCTTGTGCTGGGAAATGCCATTTTTGGAAAACAATACTATAGGAAATGGAAATGAAAAATACATTTTATGCTGGTGGGAACTTGTAATGAGGCTAAGAGAGGATTTGATGTCTCAGAAAAGCAATGATTACAAGGGGAAAAGTGGGACTTTATCATCCATTTGTAGAAGTTTTCAGGCTGAATATCCTTGTGGGGAGCTGAAATTTGGCTCAAGTCTGTTTATGAACATCTGTTGAATGGAATTTTAAAAAGGCTCAGATTATAATCTTAGTTTCTGCTGCCTGTTTAAGATGATAAAATAAAGCAAAATCAATGTATCTGCAAGTACATTTTGGGGTTTGTTTTGTTAATGATGAGCTGCATGAATGTTCAGTAGTCTCTACTGCTGATTATTGGGCTTTCTGTGCGTTCCCATACATTTTTCTATTTAGCTTATAAAATATTGCCTCTACCTCTTTCTATAGCCATCTAATTCTGTTTCAACACTCCTAGAAAGTATTCAAGTTTTTGTAGGTTTCTTTTTGTGACAGGAGGCCCTTGGATTTTGGCACCTGTGACATTGCTTGCAGTGGGAGCACAGAACTGTGTTTGAAGGGGGATGCTGAGAGCTGTTGGGTATTCCCAGAACTGCGGCCGTTTGCTTCGATTCACATCCTGCCCACCTGTCCTCTGCCTGGGCTGTAAATGCAACCACTTCGTGTCCCCTGGCTCAGGATAGCACCACTTCAGCTTCTGTTTCTGCAGCATTTGTGACCTCCTCTTATTCAGGGAGGACTTCACTGTAATTTTCCCTCCTATTATTTTGCCTCTTTTCACAGCCTGATGTTTTTTTGCTGTTGTTTTCTATTCCAAGCGAGGATGCTGTGAGTGCTTCAGCTCAAAATTTAGGTCATCTCCAATAGAGGAAGGGAGACCTAAAAAGTAAAAATAAGATTTCAATGTGCCTTTAAAAGTGACAACTCTTTGGGAAAAAAATGTACAAGTTCACCTGTATTTTGTGGCAGGACAGAAATGGAAGGGGCCTTTCCTGATTCCAGAATGAAAGCTGAGTCTCTCTTTGTCAGTGTGGTTTCTTTTCCATATGCTTTTCTGGTCTTTCATTTTCACACCTGATTTGAGCTTTAATCACTCAAATTATTCATAGACTTGCCCTGGAAAAAGAAGAGAATGACCTCTTCCCATCTGGAGTAGATGGATTCACCACCAACAATTGTAAATGGATGACTTAATATTGGGGTTTGCACTTAGAATTTTTAATTCTGTGGTTTCGTTGCCTTTCAGGAATTCTGTGTGTGGTCTTCTCTGAACTGGTAAGTTGGAGCTGTACCACAGAGATTTATTTCTTCTTTATCTCTTAGCATTGGGCTCCTGTCTACAAAGAGCTGATGATCCCCTGAGCTGCTGAATTGCCAAAGCACCTTACCTAGGACCAGGCCTGTGAGTTATATTTTTTGTGTGTAATTATATCCAATGTCTTCCATGACAAGGAGCCTCAAGACAATTTATGAAATCAACAGCCACAAAAGCACTGCCTGTTGGAGGTTATGTGATTACAATTTAGCTGTCCCTCAGCCTGAGGGTGCCTGAGGGGACAAAGAGCCAACTGCTCCTCAGTTCCTGTGGGTGGTTGGAATCAGCCACTGGAATTGATAGATATCTGTTTCTCCTTCTTTCCTGTTACTTTAGCGGCTTAATTTAAATTATTAAGGAACTTGTGAATCTGTTTTGTTTGGTTTCTGCTCTTCCTAGCAGCTCTCTGCAGTTTTATATGTATTAAAAGTGCTAAGCTTTCTCTGGCCTAGATGTACAATAAATACCTTAGTCAATGCAGTTAAGTCCAGTTTCCTCTATTCACTCAGAAGAGATTTGTTCCTTATCTGAATTGTTCCTCCATTCAGAAGGAGAGAAGCCTTGTGCAGCCAGAGCTCACCTCATAAATCACCCAGACAAATGGAGCTTGGGGCAGAAGAAGATACAAAATGGGAATAGTTGTGGTTTAGGTTTGTGGAGTTCTGCTGTGGAAATGTGCTTACCAACTATTTGGAATACAAATGTTTAAAATGGTCACTATTTTCCAGCTATTCCTTCAGCTGAATTTGCAGTTATCAGCTGGGCCCTGCTCCTCAAGGGTGCTTCCCTTCACCCTTAAACATCCTCTAGTGTTTGGTGTCTTCCGTTAAACAGTATTGGTCTGGTATTGATAATTTTTTTTTTTTTTTTTTTAATCAGAAGGTTAGAAAGAGTTGCTTGGTCTTTGCCCAGGCTCTGTACTCTGTACAGACAGAGTACAATCCACTTGCTAATTTCTTTGGCTCTGTCGTGGCAGAGGTGGCTCCCAGCCAGCAGTCAGTACAGCCACAGCAGCTCAGATACCTGGAGTGCAGGTCCTGGACCAAACAATGGCAACACACAGGTTACATCCTCTCCCAACCCCAGAGTCACCATGTTTCTGCTGCTCACAATTCTTCTGATGCCACCAAGCTTCTCTTTGCTTGGTCTCCTGTCTAACTTAAAGAATTCATCTCATTTGTGTTCAATATAAGGTTATTTTCTACTATTAGCTCCTTTATAATGTCTTCATTGCTTACAGCTCTGAAGAGCTGGTTGGTATCTTTTTGATTCCAAGAGCGTTTGATAAATACATTTGTTGGCACCTGTCCTTATTTCCCTCCACTCCTCCCATATTCACTCTAAGGACCCTTCACAACAATCTCACTTCCCTCAGTAACAAGGGGTCTCTCTACCAGATTAGAGCTTCCTGTTGGTGTTGTGTCATTTCTGAGCAAGGAAGGGCTGATACCTTTGAGCTCAGTGCTTGCTTCATCTCCTCAGCTCTCCCAGGGGTCTTGCAGGCACTTTCGGTTCTCCCTCACGTCTTTGATTTGGTGAGGTTCCCTGCTATTTACATTTCTTCACATATATCCTCTTCATACCATCTGCTACCTTATGTTTTGCTCATCTCTGAAATGTAGTGACCATATTTCATGCAATGTTGTTCTACATCATTTTCTTAAAATTTAATTAAAAGGTTCTGAAAGAACAAAGCAAATTAGAATTCACCCATTTTGTGCAGACACTTTAAGTGAACTCAATAAAGACCTTCAAATGCCTTGAATGAATTTGTAACCAAAATTCTATGCAGTGTTTATCCAAAGGATCTATTACTGAACTAATTAGGAGAGGTTTTATTATTGACAAAAGTTAAAGTTGTTATTAAAGAATGGCATCTTCTCTAGAAACTCTTTTTCTTTGGAATTCAGCAGTTCTCCCGAGTAGTATTTACTTTGGAGTGAGTGTGTGGCTGTGCCTTGTTAGATAAAAGCTGCAGCACTAAAACTGTTTTACTGAACTTAGCTCCTGACCTGCCTTCTGAGGCCACAGCTACAAAGGGATGATACATCAATCTAGTTTGTTTGATCTAATTACAGCTGTTTAACCATCCTGAGCACAAGTGCACTCACCCCACTTTGTTATGCTGATTTCAGGTATTTTCACTGTTAATCGGGTGCACAGTGCTTGGTTCTTTCTTGTATTAATTTACCTCTCAAGATATTCTGGGCAGTTATCCCACAGAGAGGTGTTCTGCTACTCAGCTGTATGTTATTTTTCACAATGTGTTGACAGGGAATTCTCAGGAATTTGGGGATTCTGTGGGTCAACCTGACAAAAGACTATTCCTTTTCTCCTGACAGCCATTGTTTTTTTCCCTGTGCAACTTCTTTTCTGAAAGGCTGCAAGGTTCATGAGGAAGAAAGTGGTAAATCCATTAAAACATTCCGTAACATGCAAAAGCCCATTGCCACCTGTGGAAGAGCAGATTTCTGATTATTTCTAACTGAAAACTCCAGAGTTTATGTCAAGAATATAATGGGATTTTCTTTAATGTAAATATATGATCTTTTATATAGGAAATTACCTGGAGTTTTTCCCATGTACAGTCTGTGGATCAAATGAGGATTGTGGAGCTTTGAGGAATAAACATGGTCTATCTCCTCTTCTGTTCCCAGTGCCCATGAACTTTGGATTGCTGACCTGTCCTCTTACAAAGTGGACCACTGGTATTTTGTCCCCTCTCAATTCTACCATGAGCTCTCTCCTTTTTGTTTTCTCTTTTTCTATTTCCAATTGATTAAGCAAATCCAGCATTCCAGTTTGTTCTGAAGGGTTAGATTTCCTCAGCTTTCTTTGTGCTCTTTTCAGTTGCTTTGTGTCTGCTTTTATTTTCTAACGTGGAACCTGAAAAAGGACAGAATATTCCAGCTGAGAATATTCCAGCCAAAATTAGACCTGGAAGGCATTTGAAGAAAAAACCAACAAATAAGTTCTGGGATTCTCATTTGGCCCAAAACATTAATGACTTGAAGATACAATTCAATGGCTGTGAGGTGTCCTCTGGTGAGAATGCTGAGAAAAACAGAAAGGTAAAGGAAAAAGGGAGGAAAAACCCCCACTGAAGATGCCTTTTGGCTCTGTGCTTGTGTATGCTATTGTTTGTAGGAAGGGGAAGAGGTGGCAGATCCAAGGAAGCTCGGAACAGTGGGATGGAAAACATCTCCAGTGGGCAGGCACTTAGGACAGAAGATCTCAGAAAGGCAGACCTGGTTTGTTACTATTTTGCTGAAGCAGGTACATTTTTTTGTGGAGTGGGAAAGAGATGTGAGATGAAAGAAATGGCTCATACATGTTCCTGGTGGTTCCTTGTGATGGAAACAGAAAGACTTCAGGAAAACCAGACCTAGGGTGTGAGCCTTTATGGTCTTCTGGGAGGTGCAGTCCTCTGGGATTTTGGAAGCTGTTCCCTTGAAAATCTCTGTCTTTGAAGAGTTCCCTGCAGAGTAGAGGAGCCCTCCCTGCCGAGGTGACAGTGACGGTGTGTGCAGGCTCGGCCACACAAGGATCAGTGCTGAGTCCTCCAAGCACTGTCTGACACAGGGAATGTGCTGAGCTGGTGTGTGCTCCAGGCCCACATTAATTCACCCTCTGTTCCATGGTTCTTCACGCTCCTGTGACCCAGATGAATTTACCAGGGAGCTGAGCAGGGTGTTCAGTTTTCCTCTCTGTGGTTCTTACACTTTTGCCCACCCTAATCCAGTTCTTTGCACCATGATGCAAACTCTAATTATAAATCAAATCATACAACCTGCCTTCTCAAACTCTTGTCTCATTCAGTTTTCTTTTATCCTTGTTATTTGATGTTTGCTTCCATATTTTATTTATTGCATATAATTCAAGTGCTGCAGTAAATACAGAATTACTAATTGTAATGGATTTTTGTTACACTTATCACTACAGTGTCTGAATACTTTCTAACCACTATAAATGCATCTTCACAGTATTGCAGAGATTTTCTTCTCATTTCACTGATTAAAAGCGGGGAAAATAATGACAAAACTGTCAAAGTTCTCCACTGGGTCCGTGTTTCCCAGAGGAAAGAAGAATTCTAAAAATGTAGTTTTTCTAGTAATAAGACATCCTATTCTAGCAATCATTTTAATTGTACTCAGGCCTTTAGATATGTATTTGTTGCCAACATAACCCTCGAGTTCAAATACTGTATTCAAGCCATAGCCTGTGTATACAAACTCACCCTATCACCCCTCTCTTTGTTGGAGTTTGCTGAAAGGAAGCTTCACTCTTCTCTCCTAACAGATTCCTTGCTCTTGTAACCAGCTCAGGGAGCTTTTCTCTGATTATTCCAGTTTCCATGTGTCATTCTTGAATAGAAACTGTACCCAAAATTCTGTAAGAGAGCTGTTGCCATAACATCTGGATGTGCCTTACCTGGTCTTTAGATCCCATTTGTCATCTTCCTTTCTGTGACTAAATAACACTTCTGAGTCTTCATCCTTCCCTGCTAACTGTGGTGAATTCCCAGTTTACAAGAGTTTTGGCTGTCAGTCCCGGTGTGAACAGCCTTGTGATTTGCATTAATCTTATTACTGCATTCCACCAGCCCATTCCCCAGGATTCCTGTTCCGTTCCAGAACCTCATCCAGTTCTTCATTTAGGATATTCCAGTCTCCTGCACTGATGCCTTTGGATGTTGTCAGTAACCACCTGTACTAACACTCCTTTTCAGTTCCTTGCGCTCGTGTCACTTAAAGCCCATCAATAGCCCCACTTCTGAGGCCAAAGCTGCAGGAGCTTTCAAAGCATTCACTGTCTAGCCCAAAACTTCCCATTTCAGCACAATCCAGCACTGGATTTTTAGTCATATTTTACCCACAAAACTTCTCTTGCACTGATCTTCATAATTTCCAATTTAACTGGTATTTTTACATGATGCACCAGACCAAACATGTCATTGATTTGGGGATGGGTGAGGGTGTCTTCCTTTACCCAGAGAAATTTGCTTTTATCAAAGACATCAGCTTTGTCTGGCATGATTGCAACCTGTGTTGTATTTTATCTCTTTACTTCCCTCTACATCTTTTCCCCCTCCTGAGGAAAAATAATTTAAATTTTGCATCTCACTGAGGTTAGGTTAATTAGCCTCTCTCATTATCTGGACATTACTTTCACTGTCTTTGGCTTGATTTTGGGGTGGGTTTTTCCCTTTCTCCCCATAATAGGATGTCAAATTTAGATTATTTTTGTACCTCTAGAAGTGGTGGAAATCAATTTGCTCATTTGCATCACAACTCAGCTGTAGTGCTTTGTGTTTTGGTTGGGTTTTGTTTATTGGTGGCTTGGTTTTTTAATTTATTTTTAAATAAAGCTGCTGCACTGTGACTATTAAACAGGTTAAAACATTTTTTTCAAGTACTTGCAAAGTTCTTTAAAGCGTAATGATAATGAGCAGTTTCTTGAGCAATGATAGCTGAATCCAGGGCTCCGTTATCCTGTGGGATGCTGATAAGTGCCAGGGGCTGGTGGCAGCCCGTGGCTCAGCACTGCCCTGCATAAGTTCTGCTCCTCTTGCTGCCTCAGCACTATTTACTGCTCTCAGACCTGTGTTTAAACAGAACATGAAGCATGCTGGGCACTCTGCACACATGTATGAGAGGCAGTCCTGCACAAAATACTCTCTAAAAATAGACAAGGTAGGTGAAACAACAGGAAGGCAGTGATTCCACAGGGTCAGGATTGGGCAGGGAGGTCTGCAGTGCCCTCCGTGACTGCCTGAACCCAGGCACAGGAAAACCCGAGGTCAGTAACTATGTTTCCTGAAGCTGAGAAAAGTAATATTTTTAAATACTTTGTTTCATAATACCATTAATTGTGCCTTTTTCTGACAGCTGTAATGACTCTGACTCTTTCTGATCACGTTTCACTCAGGATCTAATTCTCAAGATTGAGATGCAAGCAACAACCATTACATGTTTGGATTTGAAGTGGTTTTTTTGTTGTTTTGCCAGATATACTCAATACTTTTATAAATATTTGAAAATTATGTCTTTTTTACGATTCTTCAGTATCTCTGGAGCTCAGTTTTACTGAGGAAGCTCTGGCCAATGCCTTTGTTTTAGTGAACATGTGTGTGATATCCCAGCCTCTACCAGCAGTGCTGTTGCTGAGGTGTGATCACGGGCCTTTCTCAAGGCAGAGATAACTGATAGATAAAAACGACCTCATTTCACAGTCCCACAGCTGAACTCTGAAAGTTCCAGCAAAGCTGGTCAGAATGTGTTTGAATTTTTGTTTCTGAGTAAATGTCACTGAGGTCCCTACTTGTGATGTTCAGAAGGTGATTTTTAGGCCGTTTGAGCTCGACAGGGTGGAGGCCTGGAGCAGAAAATCAGTCCCATCCCCACACAGGGACCCTGAATGTGTGGGAAGTGCCAACACTCCCGGGGAGGCTGATTACAGGATTCAGATTGGAATTACACATTTATGTTTATGTGAGACTGCTGAAAGGTAGATAAGGACAATTTCTGTTTGACCCTTTCTTGGCCAATGTTTGCAAGCTGCCCAACACTGCGTTTATGTGTAATATTGTAGTTGTTTTGGGTCATTCATTTTTTCAGCAGTTATTTGTGCCTGCCTTTGTACAGCTGGAATGAAGGGACGTTACTAAGTGTTCTCCCCATAGCATGAATATTTAATAGTTTGTGTGTTCCTTCTCTGTGTCGTGTGTGTGTCTATATAATACCAACAAAATCTCTTAAAGTCAGTTTTTGCAAGAGATTTTCAAAGCACATCATGTAATTGAGTCACAGTGCTGAGTAAACCATTGTAGAATTTCACCTAAAATCTGAATTTGCCAAACAGTGGTATTTTGCAAATAAGCACAGAATCTGCTAACTTCCCCTTGAGATTTTATTCCAGTCTGATCCAATTTCTCAGTATGGACAAACTGGTGTCTTTTAGAAATAAAGGAGAAATGTTAGCCTATTGAAAAGAGGATTTTCTTTGTTTCTCAGATGTGCAGATACTCATGTTCTGGAGCTCAGAGCTGCTCTGAGTGTACTGGGTGGATCCTGTAAAGTGCTGAGTACATGGCTAACTTTAAGGGAGTAGATCCTTAAAATCACCGGGGCTGCTGATGTTTAAAATTACGCAGAGACTTAAGTACTCTGATGGCCCCCGGCCAGTGGCTTTCACGTCTCCTAGGACTGAGCCCTGAGGAGACGCAGTGATCAGCTACAGCTCAATTTCCTTCTCCCGTTTTAAATATAAGGTTTAAAGCCCAAATTCTGACAGCTGTTTAATTAAAGATACTCATTTTAACTGTGAGGAATGTGATATGCAGCGGCGCTACGCCTGCTTTCTTTCTTTCTGCCTCTCCTGGCATCCCAGCTCACTCCTCTCAGCGTTAGTGCAGGGCTTGCAGTTTTCACTGCTGCTCCGTTCCTGCTTTATCCTCTTCCATCTTTTCCATCTGCTTTATTCTGTTTGGAAAATGGCAATGTAGAATGTGTTTGGTGTAACCTTAATCCTGACCAGCATCTGGGCTCCGTTTGAAAAAAAAAAAAAAGGCATCTACTGCAAGGAAGGTTTCTGTATATGTTTCTCCACTTTACTAAAACAAAGTTGGGGGGCGGGGGGGGGGGGCGGAACCCAAAATAACCATTGCAAAAATGTATTTAATTGACCTGTTAATTAATATGCCGGGTTTAATGTGCTTTCCTGCCTACATGGACAAACCGTGGGGTTTGTGCTCTCACCTCTCCCCCGGTGGGGGTCGAGTCAGAGGTAATCGTTTCCCAAAACCGGATTTGGACCATTTTGGGAAAGGAGAGCAATGGGGGAGGGGGGTGGTTATTTAAATCTGCTTTTAACACCCTCGCTGTTAATTACTCCCAATATGTAAAAGTTAAAGCCATCATAAAACACGGGATGCCCTGAAATTCCTGCCTGATGCTTCCTGATGTTTCCCTGTTAAACTTTCCCAGGCCCGCAGAGGTCCTGGCGCGGGGCGGGTCCCTGGGACACGCCAGGGATGGGCAGGACGGGGACTGGGCAGGACGGGGACGGCCGGTGCCCCGCGGTGCCCCCCGAGCCCCGGCCCGGGCAGGGCAGGGCCGAGCCTCCCGTCAGCTCGTGGGGCCGGGGCCGCTCCCGGGGGCTGCTCCGCGCCGGCCCCGGGGCTCGGGCAGCGCTGCCCGCGGACTGCGGCGGGGCTGGGGGGCACCGGGACCGGGCACGGCTCGGGCACCGCGTCCCCCGCGGAGCTCAGGGCGCTCCCACACGGATCCAGCTCCGATGGGGCGGTCGAACTCCTCCCACCCGGCGGGGACGGCGCTTCCCGGGGGGGGCCAGCCCCGACCCCCGGAGCCCCTTTTTCCATTCCTGCTGCTGCTGGATTTTCCCGAGCTGCATCTGCTCCGCGCTGCCAGCCCGGGGCTCTTGAACTTCAGTCTCCGGCAGCCACAGAGGTCGCTTCTGAGCTCCACGCGAAGCATTTATTTATTTATTTATTTATTTATTTATTTATTTATTTTCCCCCAACTCAGGCTCTCCCTCCCTCATGGCCGGAGTGGAAAAGCACGTTTAAATCCCGAACTCGGCTTTCCCACGTGGTGTCTCGCCGAGCTGCTGTCACAGCCACACTGCGTTCTCACAGGGCACTGGAGCTTCTCCCCTGCCCTGCCGGGAAGGCACAAGGTGATGAACGTTTTTAATCAAACGGTATTTTTGGGACACCTCACTAAACCCCAAACTTGTGCTGAAAAATTTGCTCTCCTCGAGATCAGGCTCTTGCTTTTTAATTCCATCTGGACCGAGTGTACAAATAATGAGGGGATTAAAGTTCTGCTCCCCCTTTCTGGATGCCTGCTAAAGAGATGGATGTTTGTCAGCGATTTGGGGGTTAATTTAGACAAGTTTATTGCACATCCTGGGTCTGCATACATGCACAGAGAACGCGTGGTTTGAGGTGAAGGATTAGCTGCCTGCTCAGGGGGACAAAACCAATTGTGGATATGAATATGGGATGTACTGGATGTGTGTCTAAGCATTAAATCGAGGGGGGGGCTGGGTTTTAGGTGACTTTTCACCCCATTCCGAGATCATGGTCACAATGCACCGTGTTTCAACACTCCCGGGGGAAAAAAGGACACAGAGGGGAGGCAGGGACTCCCCACACTGTATCTGGGCTTCAGACCGAGCTGCAACCTCTAAGGGAGGGCGTCCCTACCCTTTAATTATTCCGTTTAAATAGGCCTAGAGCACGCCACATTTTTAAGGCCTTTTCCCTGGTGTCTCTAGGAGGCAGCCTTCATCGAGCGAGGAGAGCAAATCTTGGCAAAAGGAGCAGCGAAGGATGTGAACCCCTTGGAAAATTCCACTTCCTGCCCAGCACTGCGTGTCCTTGGGTCTCTCACTCATTCCCATGCACTTAACGAGGGATTTCTGCCTCAGGCTACCACACCAACTTTCTAAATAAATGCCGCGCACACCCGAGCGCCGTGCTCTGCAGTTAATCTCAGCCCAGCACCAGCTCTCTCTCCTCTCTTCCTACTTCCCTCCATTTTATTTCTCCGCTGTTTTTTCTCTCCAGTAGGCTCCAACTCTCTCTCCTGCTGAACTTGCCGGGAACAAAAGGCTCCGTTCCCGATCCAGCCCGCAGTTGCCGTGAGAAACTTCCTCGCCAGCGCTGTCTGTCGCTCCGCTCTCCCTCCCTCGCTCCCTCCCTTTCTCGGGAAAATGGCAGTGCAAGAGCTTGATGAAAAGGGGGAAAAAAACCTTTCTCAGCGCCTGCCTCTCCAGCAGCAAACCCCCCTCTCCAGTCGTGACGCCTGAAGTCAAACTTCTCTAAAAATACACTTTAGGAGGGGAGATTTTCACGGGAGGGGATGTGTTTTTTACACCCCACTGAAAAGGGGAGCCGAGGTGGGGAAAGGCCGAGGGATAGCTTTTTTCAGACAGGAGAACCTGCTGCTGACCCCTCCCGCAGGGTTTTGCCAGGTCCCAAGGATTTATAACACAATAAGTTTTCCTTCAGTGGGAAAATCCAGGCCCAGAGTTCAGATCTTTCTCTTTCCTCAGGTTTAAAAGGCTTTTTTTTTTTTTCCTTTTTTAACTCTTCACAGTGGGGTTCGCAGCAGAATGCGGTCGCTCTGCCAACCCACCCGAGAGCTCCTAAATCTGGTGGGATTCAGGGAAAACAGATGGTTGGCTCCGGATCCAGTGCAGGGGTTTTTGCAAACTCCGGTCCGCGTTTTGATTTTCTTTTTTTTTTTTTTTTTTTTTTTTTTTTTTTTTTTAAGTAGATTTACTCTTCCTTCCCCGATCGCACCGGAGCGCTGCTGTCTGAGGGCAGCCGGGGTGCACCCCCGGGTATCGAATAAACGGGGTTCGTCTTTCCCCGCAATTCATTATTGTTTCCCTCCCCATCCCAATATCCCCTAATTTGCTCCGGAATTAGTAAATTCCACCCCCACCCTTACTTTCACTGCAGGGTGAGCGCTGCTCTCCTCGCTCAGCCCCGAATCCGTACACATGTGCCCCCAAAACTTGTGGTGTCCTGCTTTTCCCCTCCTGGGGTGGCCGGGACGCGGGCCGGGGGCGTGGGACACGCGTGGCACCAGCCTCGGCCGCCCCCGGCCCGCTGGGGTCGCGCAGGATGAGCGGGGGCTGCGCTCCCGCGTCCCTTCCCCTCCGCAAACTCCGCTTCGCTTTTTCCTCCTCCTCGCCAGTGCTGCTAAAATAATGCATTTCCTCGAGTCAGGCCGAGTCCACTTTCCTGCCTTAAAATGCATCCAAAGTTTCGCAGCTCGCTGTCAGATGTCACCAGCGGGCTCTCGCGGGGCGGCCGAGCCGGGACTCGCTCCCTGCCCGGGGGAACCTGGCGTGGGAAGCAGCAAAACCCCTGGAAAATCCACGCCTGTCTTTGAGCTGCTGCATTCAGCGAAGGGACAGTTACAATGACACTCACAGTGCAGAGCCATTGTGTCTCCCCAGAAAGCGAGACTATACAATATTTTAGCATGAGGTTGAAGTGGATAAGTGTGTGTTGTCTCACATGATGCCAAGCAAACAAATAATTCAAATAATATCAGTCTTAGTGGTGATGGACCCACAAGGAGAGTGCTTAACCCAGATACAACAGCAGCTAAAACACTGCAAGGAATAGGCTGGGCAAATATAAACATTGACAGGAAATGTGATTTTCTTTAGCAAAAACCCTATAAGAGAGGCTATATACAGCCAATAACCCTCCCGGCTCCATTCCACCTTTTGCAGGGCGCCCCATGGATTATAATAGATGAGTCTCTTGTTCTCGGGTCCAGCGTGCACATCCCCGCACGCCGTGCCTCTCGGTGCTGTGGAAGAGCATCCTTCCCCACACAGCTCCATCCATTCCTGCCCAGCTCCCTTCGCGCTGCGCTCCTTCAGACTTTATCACGGGAGCTGCAGCCGGCTCCGGCAGCCGGATCCAGTCCGTGTTTGTAGCCAGGGAAAGGCTGGATAATGATAACTTGTGTGTGCGAGCTGAGCCGAGGCAGCGCTGACTTTAGTCCGGTTTCCATGTCAACGATTCAGTCCATATTTGCCATCACACAGTTGGCAGAGCCTGATTTTTTTTTTTTTTCGTGGAGGGGGGAGACACTACTCCTGTTTCTAGTACTCTAATCTAGACCAGGTTTCCTAAATTGCCTTAGTGCTGGGTTAAATGGCACGGCCACCTTCATGAAGGAGACTTCCAGTCAGGAGGAGCCAGCGCGGTGGCGGTGGCCTGCAGTGCCATGTGAGTGCTGGTTTCCCAGCCTATCTGAGAGCCAGGAGCCGGGCCGGGCTGAGGGAAGCGTGCTCGGCACTTGGGGACACAGGGAAGGGAGCACGGCCGCCGCTGCCGAGCGGGGATAGCTCCGCATGGGGAAAGTGAGGATGTGCCGCAGGGAAAAGTCGCGGGATGCTCGCGACATCCCGGGACGGGCGGGAGGATTTTCAGTTCTTAGGTGGCAATGTTGTTAAGAACCGTGCTGTCATCTGCTTCCCAGTCCTCATGGCTGCGAACTCACTGAATGCCTCAGTATCGAGTAAAGTGCCAGGGCCTCATTGATGAGGCGTATTCCAAAATCTGCTGCAGCTTTCACAAACATTTGGTAAAGTGAGTGTCTCCTCATTGTGTGGGTGGCTGGGGAATCCAGGCTGCTTTTCACATTACTATCAACACCGGGTTTCATAGTCTGACATAGTGCTCCTTGGAGGGGGTTCCAAGAGGCGGACACAGGTAGAGAGGTGTGAGCTCAGGATCTTTGCCTGGATGCACCCAAGCTGCTTCCCTGGCTCCTGAAGTGAAGTGGTTAAACTTTTGGTGATGTTTGGCGAGACAGTGAGGCTTTGCTCCCCGAAGTAGACGTATCTTTGGGGCTGGGAAGGTTGGTGCTTGAGATGGTTCTGGGATTAAATGGCAGAATTCTCTCCAGTTGCTGCTTTTTAAACTTCAGTGCAAATGAAACACCCAAGGAACAGTGTTTTGGTGCTGTGGGGCACCACAGACACTAACAGAACATGGGGCTTCACTTTTGAGAGTCCAGCCTGATACTGGAGGAGTTTTCCCCCTCTTCTTTGTCTTTCCAGAACCCAGGATTTCATCAAATAACTCCTCTGATAGAGGATGTAGATCAATTTTCATTCTAGCACATTCCGAGTTTCCAAACTCTTCTGAAGAAGACTATCTTAGTGTTTTTCCTTCTCTGTGACCCACACATATCTAACTAAAGTCACAGGGCCTCCTGTGTGAGATTTCAGCATTGTACTGGGGCTCCAACCCTTGTGAAGGCCTTGAGTACAATCACAATACCAATGTCATCATTTATTAGCCATTTTTTTCCTAATAGTTTATTCACAGCTGACAAGAAAGGCTGACCAGTCAATTTGCTGGATGGGATCTGCCCCATGTTGCACAGTCAACTGTGCAGGCTGAGAAATGGCAAAGGTGCTTTGTTTGGAGCCTGAGGGGCAGTTTGTTGCTCTAGAAAACATTTAGAATTTTCCTATTTATCACCATATCCCACCTCTCCTCTCCTTTCCAGCTTTGGAATAACCCCTTTGTTTCACCACCTGCACTCTAGATGATAAATATTTCATATTATAAGTTTTATAATGGGTGTGAGGGCTGAGTTGCTGTCAGTAGACACTGACACCTTCACTTGATCCCCAGCACACACACGGTGCTGGCAGGGGCCCAGTCCTGCTGCCCAAGGCTTTGCCTCCTGCGCTGGACTCGTCTTTGCTCAGTTCCAGTGGGATTCCAGTGGTGTGTCCTGCTGGGTGCTGGGCTGGGGCTGAGCCCTGTTTGCTGTCAGACGTCACTTCTGCCACATTCTGTGTTCTGTGGTGATCTTCTAAAATGGCAGCCTCAGACCTCAGAGTCTCTTTTGGCTCCCCACCTACTGTTTTCTGATGCTTTCTCTCATCTTAAAGTTGTATTTACTTTAACTTGACTTTTCTAAGTATTCCCATATTCCAGAGGAACACCAGTACACGGGACCCAGGCCTAACCCACACAATGCCTGCCATTTTTACCAGACATCCATGTCCTGATTTCTAAGAACTTGGTGTTCATAACCCAAATAACTCATCTTTTTGTCCCTTCCATGCCCTGCTGCAGCCTTGCACCACCTGAAATTAAATAGGCAGGTTCAGACCCTGGTGGCCCAGGCCAGGCTATGTCCAGGACGGGGCTCCAGGTACATTGCTCTCCTCCCTTGTACTGCTCTGCCAAGGCCTTGGGGATGGAGGAGGTGGGAATCTGGGTCTGAAAGGGTTGCAGAAGAGCATGGCCCAGTTCCCAGTTCACCTCTTGACAGCCGGGGAGCTCCAGCACGGCGTTGGGCTCTGATTGCCAGCACATCCTGTCCCATTGCCCAACGTGTTGTGTCTAGATGCGCTCAGGTGGTTTTGGATCTGGGAATTCCTGGTTCCGTGCCCACCGCCCTCGCCTTGGCAGGAGAGGCAGGGGAGCCGGACTTTCTTGGATTGTCCGCGCGTGCAGTCACAGCCCTGGCGTGCCGCCAACGCCTTTTCCAGAGGGACACGGCCAAGCGGAGAGGAAATGACAACCGCTAACAGCTCGCAGAGGGCTTAATTCTAAATGGAATTTCTAGGGACAAAGAAGAGGCGCTTCGGTAACCCACGGGCAGAAACCCCAGGGCCGCGGCCGCCGAGCGGCCAGCACGGCCCCGGAGGGCTCCGGCCGCGGGACATCGCCCGCTGCCCCCGGGGATCGCCCCGGGCGGCTCCGGCCGCGCCGGGGGAGCGCTGCCCCCCGGCCCCCGGCTCCGCCGATCCGCCGCGGGTTTTGCGGGCGGCAGCTCCGCGCCGGCGGCGGCCGGGGCCGGCCCGCTCCTCCTTTGTGACGGGGGGGAGGCTCCGCTCCGGGCCGGGCTGCGCTCCGCTCCGGGTTTGGCAGGCGGCCGCGGCGCTGGGTAAAATGGCAGCGCTGAGCCTCGTGTCGGACTGAGCCCGCTCGGCCGAGCAGAGTCGGAGCTCGCCCAGCCCGGCCCCGCCGCCGCTCGGCCCCGCTCCGGGGACGGCGCCCGCCCGCCCGCCGTGTCCCCCCTCCCTCCCTCCCGCCTCTCCCGCACCGGGAGCCCCGTCCCGGGTCCCCCCCCACCCCCCCTTTCCTCCTCCTTCCCCCCCACTCCCTCCTCCTCCCCTTTCTCCGCCGGCTGCAACCGAGGAGGTACAGCGGGGCCAGGCCCCGGGAAGCCCAGCCCAGCGGAGCCCTCCCCGCCTCGCCGAGCAGGCCGGGGGGGAATGAGCCCCCGCTGCCCTGAAGAGCCGCCCGCCGCCGCCTGAGCGGGGAGAGCAGAGCAGCGAGGCCTCACGCCGGCCGGCCAGGCAGGGAGCAGCTCGGGGGGACCGGTCCGGGGGGGTGGCCGGGTGGGGAGGGGGGGGATCATGGCTGCTCAGGTCGCCCCCGCCGCCGCCAGCAGCCTGGGCGCCCCGGCTCCATCCGAGCTGAAGAAAGCGGAGGCGCAGCAGCGGGATTGTCCCCCGGAGGAGGCGGGGGGTGAGGCGGCGGCGGCGGAGCGCGGCGAGAAGCAGGCGGAGAGCGAGGGCCCGTCGGGGAAGGAGCTGCAGGACGGGGCCGAGAGCAACGGAGGGGGCGCAGGGGCCGAGTCCGACCTGAAGAGCTCGAACGGGAACCCGGGCCCCAGGCCCGCCGCCGCCGCCACCCTGAACAATAACCTCCCGGAGCCGCCCGGTGGCGGCGGCGGCAGCGACGGGGTGGGGGCGCCGCAGCCGCCGCCGCAGCAGCAGCAGCAGCCGCCCCCTTCCCACCCGGCCGCCTTGCCCCCGCCAGCCTACGGCTTCGGGCAGCCCTACGGCCGGGGCGCCGCCGCTGCCTTCCACCAACATGGCGGACAACAAAGCCCTGGCATGGCAGCGCTGCAGAGCGGGGGCCTGGAGCAGAACTACCCGGGGCCGGCGGGAGCCCCCGCGGGGCCGCCCCCTCCGCAGAACTCGCACGGCGCCGGGGCCGAGCACGGCTTCCCCAACCACCAGTACAACTCCTACTACGCGGCCGGGCGCAGCGCCGGCTCCTACCCGCCTCCCCCCCAGGCCTACGCCCTGAGCTCCCCCCGGGGCTCCGCGCCGCCGGCCGCCAAGTCCCCCGCGGCCGCCGCCGCCTTCCAGCAGCAGCAACGCTTCGGGGTCATGGGTCCCTCGGCCGCCGGCGGCGCGGGAGGAGGGGGCACCACCCCGCAGCCCACGGCCACCCCCACCCTCAACCAGCTCCTCACCTCCCCCAGCTCCGCCCGCGCCTACCAGGGGTACCCCGGGGGCGACTATAGCGCCGGGCCGCAGGACGGGGCGGCCGCCGCCAAGGGCGCCGCCGACATGGTCTCGCAGTACGGCGGGGGCAGCGGCCAGGGCTGGGCAGCGGCCGGTGGGGCCCCGCCGAGGAGCCACCACGCGCCCATGAGCCCCGGGAGCAGCGGCGGCGGGGGACAGAGCCTCGGCAGGAGCCAGCAGGTACCGGCCGGGCCGCGCGGGGCGGGCAGGGGGGGTCCGGGCACGGGGCCGGGCGGGGGGCGCGGGGCTCGGGGAGCTCGGAGTGGCGGCGGCGGTTCTCCCGCGGGTTCCCCCCGCCGGGCCGGCGCTGCCGGGCGCTGCCATTGTCTGTGCTGCTCGCTCGCTCTAAAATGGCTGCCTCGCCGCCTTCCCTTCCTCCTCCTCCCCGGCCTTTGTGCGGGACTCCCGGGCCGCCGCCGCCGGGCTCCCCGCCGCCCCGGGGGGCTCTGCCGGGGCCCGCGGGTTGGGGCAGGCGGCGAGGGCCCGGCGGGGCCGGGCGCGGGGGGCCGGGGTGGCGAAGGGCGCGCCCGGGACAACGCGTGGCCCCGGCAGCGCCGCTGCCTTCCCGCGGCCCCGCGACCCCCGGCGCCGCCCCGGGGGGGTCCCGCGGCCCGCGGCGGGGTCCGGCGGGGCGGGCAGGGCCGCCAGGGGCCGGCGGGGCCGCGGGGCCCGCGGGGCGGGCGGAGGGGCCGCGGGCCGGGGCGGGAGCGCTGGCGGGGAGCTGGGCGATGGGAGCAGCGAGTGCGGATCGCTTGGGTTTGGGATTTGAATTATGGAGGTAAAATCCTTCTGTCAAAGCCAGGAGACAGTTGGTCTTAGGTTGACATCCCATCTGTGATCTGATTGGCTCCCCATCCCCTGCTCTTGGCCATTTATAATTGCCTCTGATGTAATGGTACAACCATCCTGATGAGCTCATAAACTTCCACACTCGCCTCCTCCGCCAGCCCCGGGACGGGGCAGCCCCGCGCCCCTCTCCGCATCCCCCGGCGTGACCTTGAGCCCCGCATCCCTCTGCCCCGTGCCCCGGACGGAACGGGAGGCGAGGGCACGTTGTTTGTACCTTGGGTTTATTTTCCTTGTGATGTTGGATTCAGCCTGGAATAGAGTCTGTGTTGTCGGAACGGTGGCAGGGCTGCTCCACACAATGGGCTTGCTGTTTATTTTGGTTATGTGACTTTCCCCTTGGTATAAATGATTTCTTTGATGGTCTGAGGATGCGTTTGTTCCTGCCTGGTTTTGGCCTTTTTCAAAACTGGGGCGGTTTGGGTTCTTTATGAGATGGGAGCGTGTTGGGGGTTCTGGGGTGTGTTGCAGCCTAAAGAAGGGAAAAAAAATCCCCAAACAACCAAACAATCAGAACCAAATATGTGGCCAAAATGCTGAAATTGGTCGGTTACCAAGAATTACCAATTTACATTCAACAGAACTGTGATACAGGGTAGGAGTCTCTAGCTCTGTCTCTTAGGGCACATTTTGACTTATTTTGAGTGAGAACTGATGTGTCTACTTCTACCCCCTCATAAATACAGGCACTTCCTAGAGACTTCAGGTGCTGGTTGTGGTCAGGCTCAGCAGTGTCACAACTCTTCTGAGGAGTGAAACTAGGAAAAGCAAGCTTGAGGATTATTTTTATTGTAGTATGTGTAGAATTCCCTCTTAGCTGGAATCAGAATGACCAGGAAACATGCAGAGGAGAAGGCAGTACAGCATCAGACATTTTAGATACGGGGAAAAGAGGTGCCGGTGTCTTTATCTGAAAGTCTTGATTAAAGCCAGGTTCCTTTCTGTGCTCAGACTTGCATCTCCAAGGCCTGTGGTGGCCTCGTGCAGGACTGAACTTCCCTTTTCATTCTGTGTGCTTTGCTCCAACTTCAGGCTGGGGTTGGAGACATTTGATACCACGTAGGGTGACCTGCAGCCTCCAGAGCTTCCCTTCTTGCTCAGGACTTCTCCTGCACTGATCTGAAAGCTGCTCAGTTGTTTGTTCCTTGATTACCAAAGGCACTCTCTGCTGCAGCGCCTTGAGTGATTGGATTGGCTTTGCTTTCAGGTTGGAATTCTGCTCTCCTAGAGAGCAGATCTGCTCTGCTGGGGCTATCAAACGTCCAGTGGTGACTGGTAGTGAGGGTTGGAGCATCCTCAGGGAAGGTTTCAGCTGCTCAGGAATATAGTCATGTGTTCCATGGATGCAAGAACAAAGTGCTTACTTTGTAAATCCTGGAAAATCTCAATTTAGATAAAATGTGTACTGAAATACGGAGTCAGGTTGAACTTCTCCAGTATTTCCTGGCAGTTCACTTCTGTCAGTGTTCTGGTACAAAATTGTAAAAGGAGGCTTGTTTTGTCTTGGCAAATGAATTTCACTTAATTCCACGAGCTGCTGACACAGTGAGGTAGGAATACCTGAGTAAGTAGTCCCATCAACTGGAATTATTAATGAATAGTTGTTCTGACAATTAGTTGGACTTGAGGAAGGACAAATAATGAATGTAAAAGGTAAACCGGCAACCCCCTCATCTCAAAAACCAAATGACTCTCCCCTCCCAGTCCTTTTTGTGCCAAGGATTATTTGACTTAAACTGACAATTCCCTTTTTTCTGCTGGAAGAAGAAAAGAGCAGACATATTTAATGAGAAAAGCTTCCACGTGTCATCTGTGCAGCCCACAAGAGAAGGTTGATTAATAATAATACTCCAGCCCTGAATTACAGCCTCCTGTGCTGTGTACTCCTAAATTCCTTGGGTTAGGAGAATTTAAAGCTTTGTGTCTTCCTTTGTGTCGCACAGCAATGAGCAGAGAGGGTACTTCTCATCCAACTCCTGAGAAACTCTGGGAGAGGAGAGCTGAGCAGAGGGTGACTGACCTGCCAGGAATCTCCCAGGGAGCATCTCCTGGGGCAGGCTGGGGAAGAGGATGTGGGAAGAGCACACTTTGGGAATCCTGGGGGACACAGACCCGAGTTCAGGGATGAGAAGCAGGGTGGTGCCTTTAATCCCTCTTTAAGTACTCTTTAGGAATTCTGAGTGATGCCATCACGAGGGTTTCATCACTTTGCTCATCAAGAAAGGCCCACTAATTTCTGGTGTGAAAGTTGTTTGGGTGGAATGTTCCCTGCAGTGAGAGGAGTTGTGTGGTCACACCAGAGTTACACAGGGGTGGCTCCTGTGTGTAACCTTGAGGGACACTTCACCCACAGCCAGGGAGGAGGTGCTGAGTGGGAGCCCAGGGAACGCAAGGGTGCTCTGTGTTTTTGGGGACTTGGTGTTTTTTTCAGATGATCTTTCTAGCTGGGGAACACAGAACAGGATCAGGAGATCAGGCTGGCTGATTTGCGGTGTGTGGGTTGAGAAATACATGGTTTACTGTGGGAATGACTTGTAACAAGCCAGACCATGGGTCCTGGTTTTCAGTTTTTCCAGCTATCCTGTGGATTTGTTTCCATCTGCTTCCCTTCAGAGCATGTAGCAGCTCTTAGTAATATGCCAGTTTTCCCAGGGTCTTGGGATTTAAAGGAAACTGTTTGAGAGAAAGGAATTCCCTGCCTTTAATTGATGGGCATTTCTCAGGCTTTGGCTACAACAAAGTGTCTCCTGTAACGGGAGAACTCTTTGGATCACATTAAACATTGACACCTTGGATAACCTCCCCACAGGTGCCCGGCATCTCAAGGCCTCTGTTATAAATTCAGTGAAAGCAGTTTAAAAATCTTCTGTTAATTAAAAAAAAGCCTTTTTTGGGCCTGTTGCCATACAATAGCTATTTTTTGTTGACTTTGATTCCGACTTTAGTAGCGAGTGAGGCATGAAAGACGTTGTTGGAAATATGGTTTAAAACTAAATTGGCACCAAAAGGCACTGTGCTGCCAGTGAGCTGCAATGTCTTGGAATGGGAAATTGGGACCTGGCTTCTCTTGGCTCGTGGTTTTTCCTTGCTTTGCATTGTAATGTCAGGAGTCTTCGAGTTGTGTGCTGTGCACTGGAGCTTTCCAACAAAAAGGAGAGTGGTGCATCTCCTTTTCTCTGAATGAGCGATTTTAGGGCTTGGCTGTTTTAGAAAAAGCAGGAAAATTGTGCTACTTTGATTTTGTTGGTAAAATCTTGTTAATCCTGGTGTGGACACGGGAGGTTTTGCTGCTTTATCTTTTTAAAACAGTCTGAAGTCAACCAGGAGTTGTCTGATTCTCTTAAAATCTCTTATTTTCTGTAGTACCATCTCCCTGATGCCCAGCTTGGAGGTGTCCAGTTTCCAGGCAGGATGTGTGTGGGAGACAGGACAGTAAAACTCAATCCTCACCTCAGCTGGAGCTTTTATTTCTCCCTGCCCTTATCACCACCAGTTTACTGGGAAACCCAGGACAAACCACTTGAATGTTGTGGTGAAATGGGGTTAGCAAGGCTTGCCTACTGCTTTTTATGAAGTTTAATTGAGTTGCCCTGTGAATCCTTATTTATTATCTGGGCTAGGGGAGTGTTTTGCCCTATGGTGTCTCTCTTGTAATGATCTTGTTGATTGTAAGACAGAAATTTGGTTTCTGAAAGGTTTTATGTTTGACTTTGAGGCTTTTTTGTAGGGGCTAGAATACTTAGTGGTTTCCTGAAACTCCCAGTTTTATTCCTTTTACCTGTTACAACTTCTGTTTCCTGTTTCTGGAAACAGGAAAACTTCCTGTTTCCCCTCAACAAGCAGGCAGGACTGCTTCCCTGTTCTTAAGTAATGTTAGAAACTGGGCTGGGGGGAGGCAGGACAGTCAAATGTTCTGTTACAGAGCTGTGCCTGACTGTTCTCATAAGCTTGGTGTATTCATAATGCTTTGGGTTTTTTCTGTTGTCTCATTTGAGAACTCTGGTCACTGGTTCCTGTGTTACAGATGTATCACACGTTCCATGAGGGCTGTGCTAAAAATCCCAGCAGCTTTCCTTCAGAGAGAAAATAATGTCTAAAATTAGGCTTAATAGTGCAGCTGTTGGTTTTATCTGTTACCTCATACACGACTTTTCCACCACTTTTCTCTCTTGCTCTTTTCAAAGGAATGCCACCAATTGGAAATCCAGCTTTTACCCTCTGCGTCTGTGCTCTGGGTAATTAAAATATTAGAGGAGAAAATGCTCTTTCCAGTTCTTACTCTGTGTATTTAAAATTCTCTGGCTAGTGAGTCTGATTTCTTCCTTGAATTGCAACTCCTGTGTGATGGATTGCTCTGGGGAGAAGCTCATCAGCAATGCCATTGCCCAATTCCTGCCAGGAATGCTGGAAACTCTCAAGGAGCAGCAGCAGCAAAACAGAAACCGAAGGCAGCAAAACGTGGTTGGGGGGGGGGTGGTGGAAAAGATAAGCTTGTCAATATTTAGCCGCTTGCTTTTTCCCTCTGGAGTGGTCCTTAAACCATCAGCAAGGGTGGAAAACAACATTTCCCCTTTTGTTCTGGTGGGACAGAAAGGAAGGGATACCTTCCTGCTGGGAAAAAGTGTTTTTAAGGAATCCTACAAAAGTTTTTTTCTGTTGTGGGCTGACTGCAAAAAGTTCAGGCTTTAATTTATGCATGGGCCGGGGGAAAGCTGGACTGGATGTGTATTAGCCAGAGCCATAAGTCTCCAGCTGGGAGTGAATGACAAGTGGGATGGGAAGTAGAAAGCTGGTTTTTGGCACATTGGAACAGAACTGCCTGGGCTGTGTCCAGGTGGCACCACAGGAGCTGCTGCCTTCTTGGTTTCCCTGGGAAAGCAGGGCAGTCCTCACCTGGAGAGGTGTTCTTTTGCGGGGCTCAAGAGGTCCAAGCTGTGCCCAGCAGTCGAGTCCAGGAAAATGCCAGTCCAAAATTTAACATCCTCTCTGCTGTCTGGAGATGCTGGTTTTGGTTCTTTAGGGCTGAAGTTCTGCAGGAGCTGGAGTTCAGACAGCCTTTTGTTTCTCCCTGTTAAGCAGGGGTGGAACGTGGGGTCTGAATTCCCACTGTGACAGTTCCTCAGCAGCTCAGCTGTTGCTGTGGGAACTTTGGGAAGAGCTGAGGCACCAGGGAAAGGTGGGGAAGGGAATATGAATCCTCTGAATCTCATCCTGTGCTGTGAGTGTGACCCCAGCTTCCCTCCCTGGCATTAGCTAAATACATTGAGACCCTTTTAATGGAACTCTGTGCTTAAAGCAGCACCCAGGGCTGGAACAGGAGGAGCTGCTTCTCCCAGGACTCAGCTCCTGTACATATTTTACCAGTTTGATGTCCTAATCAGACATGGATTAATCATGTGTTAACACACAGGTGAGGGAGGGGTTCCCACTCCTGACTCTTCCCTGTGCCTGAGCTCCCCGTGTTGTAATCCAGCAGTTCAGTCCTGCAGCTTGAGCATTTCTCAGGTTTCTTGTACTACATCAAGAAGAGCATCTCCAGGTTTGCCACAGTGTCTTTCTGGAGTGTTTCTAAGTGACAGCTCAGTGAGTATTTACACAACGTGAGCATGAGTTCTCTGTAGTGAAACGTAAAGGATGATGCATAATGACAGGTAAACTTAATAAAAGCTGCTTCAGAATTTCTTAGCAAATATTTCTTTTTGCTTTAGGTGTTAAGAGTAAAATGTAGCTGGAGTCTAATTTCCAATCATGTTTTTTTTCATTTTTTACTGGGAGAAAAAAGGGACAAAAATGTATAGGATTAAATAAGGGGATCGGTTAATTCTGTTAATAGGGTAAAGAAATATCTTTATGAGAGAGTGAAGATAGATTGTGTTTGTCTTAATTCCTATGAAATTCCCATGAAAAATCAGTTTGTGTAAATAACTCCAAAAACCCTGCTGCTCCATTACAGTTATTGGCATCTCATGTCATAACCAGCATGTCATTATTTCCTTAAGCCAGCTCTGGTAGTTGAAACTCTTTCAAGGACAAATTCAATTGCTATTAACTTACTTGCTTTTTATTTTTCCTTTTTTTTTTTTTTTTTTTTTTTTTTTTTACTTGAGTAACTTCCTCTCTCTCCTGGATAAATTAACATTAAGCCTAAAGTGGTCCAACAAGCTCAGGGTTAGATGTGGGCAGTAGTTTCTGGGACCCCGATGCAACTGATGGAGCTGAGCCTGCTCCTTGTCCTGGTTTTATGGGTGCTTGGCCATGTGGGGAGCCAGAGGTGACTTTGTTTTGGTAGGATGTATGGGGATGTCTTGGAGGAGGCTGAGGCCAAAGGTTGCTCTGACTTTCTGCCACTTAAGACTTTCCACCCTTAGAGATTCTGTGACTCTTCTCAAAGAAAAATTCTTGAAGTTAGGAGGGCTCTTCCCCCTGTGGGGAGGATGAATGGGTTAAAGAAGCACTTTCCTCCCCTCCACTCACTTGTGAAATTTCATTCAGGTTTGACTAAGAGAAGCCCTGAAAATTACCATTTCCCTTCTGGTGTCAGCATGTCCTGGCACCCTGCCTGTGAGCAGCCAGCAGGAATGTTTGAAAACCTGGGCCCAGCCCCAACTCCAGCTCCAGCTGCCCCTGCAGGCGTGCTGGGGGTCTGGGGATGGCTCTGCTCGGAGCCATGCTGTACCTGCTCACCCTGCCCAGGCCAGGGGCACCAGCAGTGTGGACATGAGGCACAGGAGAGGGAGGCAGCTGCTCTGGATATGGCCATTCTGGTTTGGGTTTCAGCGCTGAATTTGATCATTTTGGTGAAGAGAGCATGCAGTGTGGGCTGTGCTGCCTGACAGATCTCGCTTGTTGGTTCCTTGTTGTCTGTTTGGTGATGGTGTTCTCCTTGTAGAGCAGAAGTCTGGAGGTGAATTGGGAAGGTCACCAAGCCCCTCTGTGCTGCTGCAGGGCCGGATCAGCCATACCTGGGCACAGGCAGCACAAACACGGCAGAGCTGCCTCCGTGCTTTGCTGTCTGCACCGTTGGACATTAGGGAAAATATTCCAGCTCAAATCACCTTCATTGAGTATCTCTTGTCCTGGTCTCTCAGGTGTGGAGAGCAGAGGCAAAAGTGCACAGTAACCTGCCCTTAAACGTGTGGCTTTGTGCTTGTCCCCTGTTTCCTTGAGAGAAACTCTCTGGTTATGTTGCAAAATGTCTTTCTTTGCTTCGAGGTTACTGTGGGAATTGTATTGGAGGGGTTGGACTGTCCTGCTTTGCCACCTGAGCTCTGCCAGGGTCCTGGGCTCACTCTGCTCTCTGTGGGATCCCTCCTGGAGGCTTGTTTGGAGTTTTGTACTTCATAACAGTCCGAGGGTAGATTTAAAGTCCAAATGACTGTAGGACTATGCACCCTGTGCGAGTTAGGAGGAGAGTCTGGTATTCATTAACTCTGTGTAAATAATTAAACCGGTGCCAGGCTAGAGGTGGTCTCCCCTCAGCCCTGCTCCTTGTGAAAGGCTTTCAGCAGAAGTTCTTACCTCAGTGCAGGAGATCCAGTGAGACGGTGCAAGTGCTGGAATTAGTTAAAACTTGATTTTCTTTTCTCTTTAAATTGTCTTTGACTTTGAGGTTTGCATGGCTAATCAAGGAAGAGACTTCCCATTCAAGGCCAGTTTACTGAGTGTGATCACGTGTTCCAGAAACTGCCTTTTTTATGTGCTGTGGCTGCACGTGTTGTCTCTGCAGCCCTGCCCCTTGGACTGCGTGGGTGTGGGGGTTATTATTTTATTATAAAAAACCCCAAACTCATTTACTTACTGTTCTGTGGGGCACTTGTGGTGATTGCAGTGCTTTGGATCCCCTGGCAAGGACTTAAGGCAGCTGCTGCGTATGGCAAAGTTGAACTTTTTTTTTTTTTTTTTTTTTTTTTTTTTTTTTTTTTTTTTTTTTTTTTTTTAAATTATATGTGGATAATTGGACAGTGTTTTGATAGGAGGCATTTAAGTATCAAAGTATCTCAGAGTGTTTCAGGTTACTGTGGCAAACCAGGGAGGCTTGAAGGAGGAGTTTTCCATGTTTTGGAAGCCTTTCCCTGGCTCTGCACCCTGTGGGTGGCGGAGAGGTGCTCTGAACCTCAGAATCCAGGTTAATGCCCTCACTGCTGCATCACGATTTCTCTCTGGGCATGGGGCTACACCTAGAACAGTTTTCACAGCATCACAGCTTGGAAGGGACCTCTGGAGATGTCCCAGTCCAATACTCTGCCCTGGGTGGGTCACCTGGAGCAGGTGACACAGGAATACCTCCAGGTGGGTTTGGGATGTCCCCACAGAGGGAGACTCCAGCCCTCCCTGAGCAGCAGTTCCAGGGCTCTGCCACCCTCATGGAAAGAAGTTCTTCCTCATGTTGGGGTGGAACTTGTGTTTTATTTTATGGCCATGGCTCTTTGTCCTGTCACTGTCACCACTAAACAGAGTCTGGCACCATCCTCTTGACAATTTTCTCTGGTTTAAGGAAAAATCATATTGATGGAGATGTGGTTTCCAGCAGCCTGTGGGGAGAATGTGGCTCCCCTGGAACAGGGAACACTGGTGGGGAAGGGACTTTCAGCGGGGAGGGGGAGTGTTGGCATACAACCCACTCTTTCTCAGGTTGTGCACTGGAGGAGAAGCAAAAAGCCTGACTGGCTGCTGTGCAGGAGACACTGACAGACCAATCCTATCCCAAATTATCCTGTCAGCCAGTACTTGAAAGATGTTTCTGAGCCCCTTCCCTGTCCTTCCTGCTTGGTTACAGGCCATGATGGTGTTGCAAAAGCTGCTTTCCACGTTAATTGTGATTGATTACCTTGCAATCTGGGACAAGATTTCCTTTGAAAAGCTATATGCTGATCTGGTGTCAGGAATTAAAATCAGATGAAGTGATTAGTGTTGTATGAAACATCCCAGAGCAATCGAGTGCTCCTTGGTTTTCAGCTGTGTTCTGGCCCTTAACCCTTCCCTGCCTTCTCCTTGGAGCACGGTGCTAAATCTGCTGCCCCTGCTCATGTGAATAACTCAGCCAAGGGTGTTGGGAAGCCAGGAGAGCCAGGTGTAATGTGCTGTTGAGCCTCAGAGCCTGGATTTCCTGGCTGCAGTGATGCCTGTGAGTGTGCTGGAAGTGCACTGTGCCAAGGCCATGGTGCTGCTCCCGCGGAATAAGGGACAGGAATTAAGGAGAGCTTTGTACCTGTTCAGTCTGTAAATGGCAATAAACTGTTCAGAGGTGTCACTGCTGTCAAGGTACAGTCATGTCTCATCTTCCTTTCCTCATATGAATTGTCTTACAATTTCTTGTTATACCTGTTCTTGGAACCAGTGGAGACTTTGCAGCGTTGGCTGTTCCTCCTGCCCCGATGGCATTGGCACAGCTGGGAATTCTTGTATCCTCTCCCCAGCTGCCAGCACACTCCTCTTAACTCGCTAAGTAACTCCCCACATTGTTCTTTGTGCTTGGAAAGGAATCTGAATCTTTCTGGATAGAGATGAAATAGAAGCCCAGTGACAGAAGTGAGCGTGGGGCAGCAGAACCAGGCTTCAAAAATTACTGTAAGCAAGGCCTGGTGGGTTTTTTGGAGGAAAAAAAAAAAAAAGTTATTAGTATTTTTAAGTAGCAAGGACCTTGTGTCACTCATGACAGCAGCCTTGGCTTAGTGAAGGCTCCAGGAGTGTCTTCCCTGCTGTCTGGAGCTGCCTTGGCTGCAGCTCCAAGTTTCTTGCCCACGTAGACTTTCCATCTCCCCCAGCCTCCTCTTCCCCAGGCAGGCACGACAGCCTTGCTTTGCTGGATGCAAATAGCTCGTTTGGGTGTAAATAGTGGAGATTGGTTGTGGCTTTGCTGTAAAGTTACCGAGCCCATCCTCAGTAAATGCAGATGGTAACTTGTCATTACTGCAATTTGAAATATTTTTGGTTCCATGGAACTGGAGGCTTGAAGGTTGAATTTCAAGGCTAAAATAAGAGAAGGCTCACTAAAATCCACAAAAATAGCGCCCAAATTTGTCAGCGGCTGTAATGACAAGGGAAATACAGGAACTTTTCTGTTTCCTATTAGCAAAACAAAGTTTGCTACCTTGTTTCGTATTGGATACAAAACACGGCGGGTCCGCAGTGATGGGAGGGGTTTTGGGATCTCCTGAGTTGCTTCCCAAGGAGGTGACAACAAGTGTGGCCAGGCGTGGTGTGTGGTGACGGCTCCTGTACCTGAGGTATGTTTGAGGGGCTCTTGGGGTAATCAGTGATGCTGATCCTGACCTCCTGGCTGGGATAGGGCTGTGCCTCAGGGTTGTTAGAGCTGCCTGGCCCATGTTACCCCATCCCAAGGCTGGGTGATGTCCACTGTGGAGCCATGAGCGTCCATCCGAAGTCTGGGAGGCAAGAATGGAGCTCAGGGGCATATGTTATGTGCTGGCATAAACCAGGATTGCCTGTCTTCCACAGAGTAATCCTCAGCCTTCTTGGATGATTTTGATCTTCCATAACGCATGCTTTTGGATGAATTCAGTCATTCTGCAGGAGTAGGGGAGAGACTGTGTAATGCTGAGCCATGGCTTGGAGCAGCTGCAGGCCCTGACACGCAACTCTTGTGGAAGCTGTGGATAAGATGGAGCTCTGGGATGAGGCACCTCCTAGAGCTGCAGCTCTCCAAGGATCAGTGTGGCTGTGTCCTCCTCTCTCAAAGTGCTGTGTGTGGTAGGAGAGTTGGGCCTGTGGAGACCTGGGGTTGTTCAGAGCCCTGAGCTGGTCCCAGAGGCTCCCCGGGAATGCCAACCCAGCGTGGGAAGGGGTCATGGGAGTCTGCCTGTCCAGTTGAGTCTGTTCAGCCACTGTTTATTCTGTGTAAAATGAGATGAATTTGCAAAGTGATGAGATATTCAAATACAGATAGAGCTTTCAGACACACAAGCGGGTAGAAACCTGTGCTGCTGCATTTTACAGATGAAGATTTATTGGGAAAGTGTTCTTAAGAAGGAACCCAGGAGGCTGTGCTGGAGGTGTCTTATCAACTCCAGAGTGTGCACCAGCACCCTCAGATTTCTGTGCAGAAAAGGCTTTTAGTGAATTGATAAAGCTACCTTTATTCTAGAAAGTAAACTCCAGAGAGCCCTTGCATTGGCTCTTCCTTCAGACCTCCGGTTTTGGAAAACACCCCTCATGTTCAGTAGCAAAAGACATCAGTCCATGAGATCAGCAGGGCTTGTTTTAAAGGAAGCAGGGGTTACAGGGAATTAGCTGGATGACTGAAGTCTGCCACAGGTTGCAGGTCTGAATGTATTTACGGGGCATCTGGAGCCCTTTCAGGTTTTCATCGTTGTTCGTAGCAAATATTTTGGGACTCACTGGTGATGGGGAACAGCTGCTCTCATGCTCCTTGGAGTGAGATCACTTAAGCAGTGGTGACACTGAGTGTAATTCTGCTCTTCCACCCTAGCCCTCCCTCCTCTTTTTTTTTATGGCTTGCTGTTGGCCGTGGCCCATTGCTGTGGTACAGCACAAGCTGGGTTGCTCCTTGCAGCGTGGAAGCTGGGCTGGAGCGGCAGCGCCGTAATGAGACATTTGAGCGCCTTTTTGTTGACTTGCCTCCAGTTCATTAGAGCAGAAGTAGGAGGTTGGCTAAACTTAAAGCCTGATTTAATATTCAGGAAGGAAGTTTCTTTCCATCTTAAAAGGAGCAGCACCTCATTATAAGGATCACATGTTCCTTGGGATCATGTCCCATGGAGCTCAGGCGCAGTTTTCTTTACATCTTGGTGTTGCTTGGATTTTTGGGTGGAGTCAGCAGTGGCGCTTGGGGAATCCTGGGACGAGTTGGTTGTGCTTGTAAAGTGAATTGAAGCCTGACAGTGAGGGATAGATGGCTTGTTACCTAGTTCTTTGGATAGAAGGAAATTGTACTTTAAATGTAGGTTGAAGTTATTGGAGAAATTACGTAGAAATTGTATAGGGATCACACAGTCTGAAAAACAAACTGCATCGCCTGACCCTGACTGCCTGGGAAATGCCTGAAATTTTCACTGGTCATCAGCTATTGTACAGTAATCATAATCCTTAGTTAATTTTGACTGCATTTAAATCAGTAAATGGTGTTTGTCAGAATGTCCTGCCATGGTGTAAGTAGTTGAGATGGAGGGAAAGGGAATGAGTTCTCTGGTTGCTAATTCCCAGGCAGTGGGGGATCCCTTGTGCTGTTCCCACAGGAATGTGCTCTGAGCCTGCAGACAGGAGATGTGTCCATGAGGAAACATCCTGGTGCTTGATGCAGGTTTGGCACCTTCCCACCCTCCAGTTTTTAATAAAATAAAAAACAACACATCTCTACTGGTACTTGGGCATGAACACTGTGCTGCTGCTGCTGGGTTATTTCCAGTGAGGCTTTGAGGGGTGACTCTCCTTTCACTTCCCCACCACATCATCTTCTGCTGGTTGACTTCTTTCAGGAATGAGATGTTCCATAATGATACATCCTGTAATCAAAACTCTGGTCAGTTTTAATCAATTAGAAGATATTAGTAAGAGCTGTGCTTTGGAAAGTCCTCTGAGATGTGTGGACTGGGCTCTTGCTGAGAAATGTTAATGGGTAATTACTGGATTGTGTTTAGCAGGGAGATACAGGTCACAGGATGGCTGCTGGGAGAAACTCGTTCATCTTCCTTCCACTGGTACAACTCAGGGTCTGGATTTACAGCAGATCTGCCCAAAGAAAGTGGTGTAATAAATAGTCAGGGAGGGGATAAACATTGAGCAGGGCAAATTTTAGGTTTGCAGGAGCTCCGGATAGAAGCAGGTGGCTGAAGTAATGAAGAAAGAGTCCTGTTCTCCTGTGTTGGTGTCGTGAGCTTGTTCTGAGGTTGGGGTGTTAACAGAGGTTTAGAGGAATAGAAAGTGTCTCGGGTCAAACTCTGACCTACTGGGAAAAGTCAGAAGAAAAACCGGCTCTTTCTGGTTGCAGAACTGAAACTATGGAGCAGAGGTCATTTGTTTTGACAGCCAAACTTTAGTCTGCATTGGCCATTGATAGCGAGATGATGATACATCCCCTCCTGGTTATGTGTCCAAATCCAAGTTAGATTCTGGGATTTGTGGGGGCAAGGGAGGAGTTTTATTTTTCTGTAGCTTAGGTAAAAATGGATTTGTCCTGCACGTTTCCATGGGATGAGCATTTATAACCCTGTACTGTGTTCCAGAAGTCAGGTTTTGGCACTTCAGGCTTGTGGGTGTGAGTCAGAGCATCCTGCTTGCTTCCTGAATGGAGTGGGGTTACCAAAGTGATGGGGTTGCCCTGGGAGAAGGCAAGGAGAGTCCCTGGTGGGAGCTGAGCAGGGCCAGCACGGGCTTGGTGTCTGCCCTGCGTGTGCTGAGGGTCTGAAGGAGGTTGGTGGATTTCTCAAGTTTAAAAAGGGAGGGGAATAGCAAAAAAAGGAACTGTGCATTTCTGTGACAATAATTCTCGGAGAAACAGGCTCATTGTTTAAACTGTGCCAGTGAGGTGGTGGATACACCTCATGGAGTATTTATTACCATGGGTTTTCTAGGTGTTTTCTTTTGGGGGCATCTTCATGTCCTGCTGGAGGATCTTTATTTTAACTTCAGCTTCCCCTGAGCCTCTTCTGTCCCTCTTTAAAAGCAGACCGCCATGGGAGGAGAGGCATCAGAGCGTGACCCAGGCTATAAAAGGCAGCGAGTTCAGGCTGGGGTGTTGACCTCAGCACAGCCAGTTGTACCTTAAATAGAGCAGATGAGAATTCCCCACTGGAAGGTGAGCTGTGTTTGCTCCCAAATGAGGATAGTTGTTGGTTTGTGATCATTCCTCCAGTTGTGAAGGAGTTGGAGTTGCCTTTGAGGGAGGTTTGGAAGACACAGGTTGGTGGGAGAGTGTCTGATTTGAACAGACTGACTCGAATACGAGTGACCAGCTCAAACTGGGGTTTGCTGGAGCCTCCTGTGTTGCCCCATGGGTGCTGTTTGTGTCCCCATCCCCATTAGTTCTGTTTTGGTGATGTTGTGGATCAGCCACGGTTGTGTTGTCGCAGGAGAGGAGCTGCTGCTGTCAGCTGTGCAATCACCGCAGCCTGGCTGGTTTTGGTGGATCCCCAGGGTTTTGTGCCAGCTTTGGGCAATGCCTCCCTGTGTTTCACATTTTCATGAGCCCTGTGCTTTGTGAGCTGGTACCATCACACCCAACATCACAGGGGAAGTGGGGTTTGTCTTGCTCAGGGCTTTAGTGCTCTCACAGTGCCCTTGGAACATGGAAAAAGGGAAGGGTTTGAGGGTTTAGGAAGATAGTTTAAAGGTGGGAATCCCTCATCCCTCTTCTACAAAACCCACTTGCTTCACTCCAGTGAGATTCCCTGGGGATGCAGGCTGGGGAGATGAGCAGTTTGTCCTTGAGCCTGTGGGATGTGTTAACCATCATTGGCACTGCTCAGCATCATCTCAGCCTGGCCACTTCACCTCGCTCCGGTGGCCCCGTTCTCCAGGCAGACTCGGGTGGCCAGGGAGCAGCTGGCACATCCCTCTGCATTCTGCAGGCTCCTCTTTGTACCAGTGCTGAGCAGCCAGACAATGGCTGGTGCTGCCGGGGTCCTTCCCATCTGTTCCCAGCCCTTTCTGGGATTCCCGGCGCGGGTCCAAGCCCTCGCAGGCAGCGGCTCCGTGGCCAGGGATTCCAAGCACAACCTTCCTGGCAGGAGTGGCGTGGCTTTGCTTTTATGCAGATTAGCCATGTGCTTCTCACTTGAAGGCGTTGCACAGGAAAAGACGTTTCCTGTGTTTGGTTCTGGGTGGGCGGCTCCGGCTCAGGGCTGAGCTGGGCTTGGGAGAGGGATTACGGAGAGCGGCCCCCCCGTCCCCTTCCACCTCCAGCGCTACGTCACCACAACACAACCACACGCGCTCATACTGTTGGTGTCATTCATTCAGTGCCAAGATTGCTTTAAAAAATTCCCTTGGCCCCAGTTCAAACAGGAGTACAGCTGGGATGTGTTAGATTTTAGGCAGTCTGCCCTCAATTTGAGATGAGTTATAAATAGCAGTGCCGACTTCCTTAACTACCACTCTCCGAGGTAAAATGCAGGTTAATGACTGTGGGAATCAATTAGGGCTTCTCTCGGTTAAACAGACAGGAATGCTTTTTATTATTTTTTTATCACGAAAAACGGACAACAAAGCTGGTCAGGAAAATATTTCAAAGCCAAGGTGAGAGCTTAGGGCTTTTTTTCTTATTTTTTTGGCCTTCTTATTTTTGGGGGGCCGGTCATGGGGGGCAGCTGAAGAAACCACTTGTGGCCAACACTCACATTTGCCAATAATTGAATGACGCTGATTTGAAACTGGAGAGTTCAGTAAATGACTCTCCTTCCTTTTCTTTCTCTGGCCCAATAAAATACAAATATGTAATAAGGTAATGGGGAAGGTCAGAATTCTGTTTTTTGTACAGCTGTGGAGGGTTTGGCTCTGGCTTCCAAAGTGGGATTTGCCTCTTCCCTTTACTCATTTTCCTGACAGGACCAATAGCAAGTCCCCTCCAATTTAACCAAACTATTAATTCAAGAGGCCAAATTTCTCTTCCACTGGACAAAATCTGAAAAGAATTGTTCATGGAATCCTCTTGTCTGCTTAAAGCTTTTTTTGTTTCTTACGGAAAACCCCAGTGTTGTTTGGAAGAAGAGCTGGTTTCACTGCACTGCCTCATTATAGGGGCCTGACACCCTTCACATCACACAAAGTGATTTGAAGAGCTTTTGAACTCGGCAATTTTAAGCTCACTCTGGGCTTGCTCTTACAGACTCTTACTCTAGAAATATCTTAAATTACCCCAAAAGCTCCGCAGTTTCTCTGGAGCATGGCTTATAGTCACTCTCTTTACACACCAAACCACACAGCTTTGTTTTTCAAAGTTTGACTAATGGCAGGATGACGTTTTGTCGAGTTTTGGTACTTACTGGTGTTACACAACAGCAGAGATAGTGGGATTGAGGGAGAATAAAAGCAATTTCTATGAATGCAGGGAGGTGTAAGCAGGGGGTCTGGACTTCAGTGATCAAGGAGCAACACTTTCTCTCAATTATGTCTCTCTGTGGCAGGGCCTTTGCTTTTGAAGTGTAATCACAGTAATCTACTCCTGTGGCTTCCTATTGAAAGGATTTCCCATGTATCAGCCCAGAGAAGAATTTCCAGCCTTTTGCAGTCAGGGTTTGGTATTTCCGTATTTACCCTGACGTGTTCTTGCTTCCTCCCAGCGTGCCCATCTCGTGTGACACGGGTGTGCGGAGGGGCTGTGCAGCCTCTGCTCCTCCCAGGATCCTCACATCAGCCCTTGGATCCATCCCTACATTTCAGCTTGGTTCTTTTCTTGAGGCACATGGAGTTCAGCTCCCTAAAATGCTTTTGGGGCAGCAGATTCAAGGAAGCTTCCTGATGGCTGACTCTGAGCCAGAGCAACAACACCAGGTCCAGGGCAGTTAAAGCCCCATCAGTGACAGACATATGTGGGATATTCTGAATTAATGGGATATTTTGAAGGAAGAAACAACACATGGCAGCATCTGAGATGTACAGGGCAACCCTGGGGAGCACGAATTAGCCTTGCTACGAGTCAGGAGTGTGTGTATGAAATAATTCCTTCATTAGGGATTAATTGGCGTTTACGTTCCTCCTGGTGATAGAATTTTATCCATAAGACTGCAATCTAGATGCTTTCCATGCTTGTTTTTAGCACCCTCTCTGTGTTAGGGCCTGGTGGAAGGGTGGCAGCTTGAGACATGTCGTGTCCTCCTACGCTGAGCAGTCGAGGTGATGACTTGGTCACATCCTGGAAAGATGTTTGGGGTTTGTGTTTTGGGGTTTTTTTTCTTTTCTCTATCTCTATTTTTTTTTAAAGGCTGCATAAACAGTTCCAAGTGTTTCTTGCAAGTTTTCTGGTAGTTGTCATGCCTCCTGTAGGAGCCATGGAAAAGTGAATCTTCACCTTGTTTTCTCCTCCCCAAAGAGATGGTTGGTCTTGTGGGTGACCACAGACAAGAAAATCAGTGCAGGAGTGGCAGCATGTGTGTGAGTGTATTTAGAAAAAAAAAAAAAGTTAAAAACCTGGGAAGGAATGCATTTGAGAAACTGCCCTTGGTAGAGGGCTGCAAAGGTGAGTTACAACCAGGAGGAAGCAAGTAACAAACGGAAAAGATGCTGAAACATTTAGTCAGTAACCCCAAAGTTGCACTTTGTCAGGTGGAAGGAAGGATGTGAGTGCTTGGGGGTGGTGAGAGCAGGCTGAAGTCAAAAGCCAGGGGCTGGGAAAGCTCCTGGTGGCCCCGTTTTTACATACCAAAGGAGATAATGTGGGCAGGCAGAAGATGTCAGTAATGCAAGGGGATACCCACAAGGCAAGACTTGGGAAGCATCAGGGACAATTGCCGGGAAGATGTAAACACAATTTGCATCTTTTAGGGTGTATGGGAGCTCCACATGGGTGCTCCATTCAGGACTGAGGCCCTGCAGCTCTGAGGGTTCCACCAGAGCCTTCAAAGACCTCTTTTTTCTGCCCCAATGAATGGAAGCTCCTTTTCCAAGCTGGCACAGACCCCTGTGGGTGCCTGGCGTGGGCTCCGGGCACGGCGTTCCCAGGGCAGGGATCTGGGGCTGCCTTGGAGTCCGCAGCCTCTGCCTGCCCGTGTTACTCTCCAGCAGCAGCATCTGTGATAGCTTGAACATAAAACACGGAATCAAACTTGTTGAGGATTGGTTTGGTGTCAGTATGGCCAAGAATGGGAACATCCAGCACAGCTGAGTGTGGGAGGGCATCCAGAATCCCCCTCTGCAGGGAGAGTCACTGCAGGGCCGTGCTTGGGGTCGGCTGGGAACAGCTTCCCCAGGATGGCAAATGCTGTGCTCACAGAGGGGTTGGCTTTCCCGAGCCTGCCAGAGCTCCAGGAGCATCTGGGAAACGCTCTCAGGCACAGGATGTGACTCTGGGGTGTCCTGTGCAGGGCTAAGAGCTGGACCCTTGTGGTGGGGCCCTTGCAGCTTGGCAGGTTCCATGGGTGTCCTGAGCTGGGGTAGAGCAGAGCACCTGGACTTTGCTCTCCATCGATTTGTGCCACATTGACACAAATTTCCTTTGAGCCAGCAGCCTCTCCCTTTTCCAGCAGTGGGGCTTTTCCTGCCATCACTACTCAGTGCCAGCCCCTGGTGCCCCAGCAGAGCCCCATGAGCTGCCCGTGGTGTCCCTGTGCTCGCTGCTGGCTCAGGACTGAGCCTCCCTGGCAGTCACGCTGCACAGACAGCTGGGCACACAAATGTGTGCTGGGGCTCCAAGCTGTGCTGGCTGCTGGGGAAGGCTTTTCTCAAGTGTAGCATACTGCAAGAACTCTTTTTTCCCCCCTTAGAGGGTGGATTCTGCAAACATCAGTGAAATCCTGCTCTGGTCTCCAGGATTCTGTGGGGTTTCCAGGCTGAGCTGTGTGTGGTGTTTGCTTGTGCAGACCTGTAGGGCCACTCCTCAAGCACCTGAGCTCAGCAAGAGAGGGTGGATCTGTACAAACACCACCCCAGGGGTGGCAGGAAGGGATGGTGTAATAGAGAGTCCATTGTCATGGTGATCTGTGGAAAACATCTAATTGGGATTAGTTAGGTCACCAGGAGCTCAGAGAAGGATTCCCATTCAGTCCAAGGAATGGAGGTTAAGGACTGTGCTGGGATTCATTTAGAGGTCACCATGCGGCCCTTGCTATAGGGGGGGAATAACTGCCAAGGTGAAAAAGCCCTGTTTTGAAGTTTATAGTGTTGAGGTTTATAGTGTTTTCAGGAAATTCGATTGACTATTCCTAAATATTGACTCCAGGCAGGGGTAGCACAGATGAGTAAGTCCAAGGAAAGTTGCATTTCTTCACTCGCATCTCATTGTCTCTGCTCTAAAGCTCAGGGACTTGACTTTTGAGGCTGACAATTTTTTTATGTGCATCTGAATAATTTTGATTTAGAAACTCTTTATTCTCCAAAAGGCAGCAGACACAAAACACATGTAAAAAAATACTCAAAAATGGAGCTGCAGTCTTGAAGACTGGATGTCAGCAGCACTGCCCAGTGTTACTACATCAATGTGCATTAATTGAAATGCAGAAGTGTAAATTAACAGCCTGTAGTGTTTTGGGAGACCTTGTTATATGTGAAAGAAGCAGTGTTTCTTGTGAATATTTAAATTTTCAGCCTAAATTTACCTTGTTGTGGAATATCTGGACATTAAACTACTACCTACGACGGGGAAAAGCCATTTACACTGATAATTGATTTTTCTTGATGATCCTTCCCCGCTTCTTCCCTGTCTTGCCACGGGAGAGATGTCAGCATTAAATGACTTCTCACTGGGCTTGTTCTTGGTGGAATGGTGGGTTTGGAAGGGCAGCAGGAGTCCTGCTGTAATTCCAAAGGTAACTTTGGGGTTTAGCACCTGGGAAGAGGCAGACAAGAGCTTCTACTTGGCGCCGACCTGTCTAAACTTTCTCCTGGGGTTTTGGGGAAGCTGTGATGTTTTAAACGAACGATTCCTGTGTGCCTGGATGTGCCTGACGTGTCCCACGTTGCCTTGCAGCCGTCAAGCCCAATGGATCAGATGGGGAAGATGAGGCCCCAGCCGTACGGAGGGAACAACCCCTACACACAGCAGCAGGGGCCGCAGGCGGGGCCGCAGCAGGGCCACGGCTACCCGGGGCAGCCCTACGGGCCACAGGGCCCCCAGAGATACCCCATGGGAATGCAGAGCAGGACGCAGAGTACCATGGGCAGCATCTCATATGCACAACAGGTACAGCTTCCACAGCCTGGCACAGCTGGGCAGGCAAAGAGGCGCAGCCGTGACTCCCCCAGCCAGGCTGGATCAGTTATTGGGGTAAAATGGAATTTCTCCAGGCTGTGTTTTGTACCACACCTGCATCCAGGTGGGATCCATACCCTGTAGAATCCTTGTCTCCAACAGAGGCGGTGGCAGAGCAGTGAATCCAGTAAAGGAAAAATAAATAGCAGGGGAGGGAGATCCTCTTTCTGCTCTGCTGTGTTAGAGACACAGCTGTTCTTTGCACAAGAAATGACTCCAGGTCAGTTTTGGCTCATTACATGATCCAAGTGGCGCCTGCTGGACTGTTTGCAGGATTCGAAAGGCAATTTTTTTTTTTGTCGTTGGAGCAAGCAGCCTTTCCTTTCAATGTTACTTTTGTTGAAGGGTGGTCAGATAGGGATCCCTAAAAACTTAGCTGTGATGCCTGTTAAAACTTGGTCACTGCCAAGAATAATGTCACACACGAGTGACTTCTGCTGTTGTCTGGGAAGTATCTGGGTAGTGGCATTTCCAGCGCAGGTTTCTGAATTTCTGCTTCTCGAGCAGAATGTGTGTGTGTGTGTGTGTGTGTGTGTGTGTGTGTGAGAGAAAAACCTTTGTGACCGGTGCCACTCCATCTCTCCCTCCGCAGATGCCTCCGTATGGGCAGCAGGGCCCCAGCGCGTACGGGCAGCAGAGCCAGACTCCCTACTACAACCAGCAGAGCCCTCACCCGCAGCAGCAGCAGCCTCCCTACTCGCAGCAGCCTCCGTCCCAGCCCGCTCACTCGCAGCCCTCGTACCAGCAGCAGCAGCAGCAGCAGGCTCAGCCCCCGGCCGGGGCGCAGCCGACCTACTCGCAGCAGCCGTCGCAGCCGCCCCATCAGCAGCCCCCCAGCCCGTACCCACAGCAGCCCTCGGCCCCGCAGCACCCCCAGGGCCAGCCCCCCTACTCCCAGCAGCAGTCCCAGTCGCCGTACCAGCAGCAGCAGGCGCAGCAGCCCGCAGGCTCGGCGCTGGCGCAGCCCTCCTCGTCGTACCCGCCGGCGCAGCCACCGCAGCAGCCCTCGGCCTATGCCCAGCAACGCTTCCCCCCGCCTCAGGTAGGGAATATCCTGCCCTTGCTGCCTTCTCTCAGTCGTGTTTGAAAAGCCTCCTGCCCCTGCTGCCTTCTCTCAGTCGTGTTGTAAAATATCGGGGCAAGCCTTCTGTTCTGTGCGTTAAAATTTGGTTGAATTCCACACAGCAAAGTGGGTGGGACAAAATGGTCAAGTGTGGGCTTCTGGTGGTAAGCACCAAATGTAAAATTTGGCTTTGGGGAGGAGGAACAAAGTGGCTGGGACCTTTCAGCAAACACTGCAACACTGCCAGGGCAGCCTCTGAGGAGTGGAAGGGTTTAATTGAGTTGCCTTGTTTGTGTAATGAGGTACTTGGAGTGAGGGTGGGGTGGTGAAGGTGAAGACGCAGAGGGGCAGATCCATCACAGCCTGTGATCTTCAGGGGTGATGAGAGAAAGCTGGAGAATGGCTGTTCTGTCATGGCCCTAGACCTGTGCTCCCAGCTCTGAGCAGCAGTCAGGCAGTGTTTGTGTGTGCTGGCTTTCAGTCCTGGCTCTCACCTCCTCTTTTGGGCAAATGTCACCAAGGGGACGTAAATCTGCCACACTGTGAGAATATCCCAGAGTGATTCCAACAGGGGCTTTATTGTATTCCCATTTGTGACTTCTGTTTGGTGTGTTTCTTGATGTTTCAGGAGTTATCTCAAGACTCATTTGGGTCCCAGGCATCCTCTGCTCCCTCAATGGCTTCCAGTAAAGGGCAAGAAGACATGAACTTGAATCTTCAGTCCAGACCTTCCAGCCTGCCGGTGAGTGGGGCCTGGGCCGAGGGCAATCAGGAGCACAGCAGGAGAAATGAGCACTGGTAGTATTCCACGTGGAAATGGGAACGATGGAGGCTGCCTGTGCTTTTTACTAAGTCATTAGCTTCTGGCTTCCCACTGGAGATTGAATGTAATTTACAAAAGTAATGGATTTGAGGGGGAAGTTTAACCCTGAGTGCTCTGGCCTGCAGGTTCTACCTAAAGCAGTTAATTCTGTGAGCTCTCTGTGTGCAGTGTCTGAAGTACCTGACTGCTGTCAGAGTAGGCCCTGACCTCCAGGGGAAAATCCTCATTTTTACCTTATTTTCCTGTTCCTTGGCCCACTGTGGCACTGGTGGTTGGCACTGGTGGTTGGCACTGGAGCACCACTGCCTTTCTGTCTCATTGGATCCTTATGCTGCTGATTTAAGCTTCTCTGGTCTAGTCTGACTGAACAGTTGGTGAAAAAGACAAATTGACTGATATCTAGAGAGAGGAACATCAGGCCCATGTAGCTCCATCCTTGGCAGATGGAGAATTATATTTTCTTTGGCATCCTAAATCTGAATGTGCAGTGACCACTTGGGGATGAGGTTAGTGCCCAGTGTTCCAGCAGGTTTTGGGCCAGAGTAGTTTAAGTTTGTGTTAAAACATCAAGAAAACAGAGAAGGGTTGAAAGTTTAGGTTAGCTTGCACAAGTTGGTCTGTGCCTCTGGCTTGGAAGAAAAGTTTGGAGCTGCTGAGTTCCAGTTTTGCTGGTAACCTTTGTTCTAACCAGTAGGAAGTAAGTGAGGTTTTATTTTTTTTCTTTAGCCAGTGGCTAAGTCAGTGCTGGGAGCTGCAGCTGGATTGGCCAGAGGAGTGAGCTGTGTGTAGAGCTGAGTTATTTTTGCTCCCAGCAATGAGAACAGCTTTGTTATGAGCCCCTTGAAATAATGCCTTCGGATCGTGGGTACAAATTGTCACCCAAAATATAAAGTGATTCTAGTTCTGACCACCTAATGGGAGTAGTTGTGGGTTGCTGCCTTTTCTTTTCTTTCCTTTTTTTTTTTTTTTTTTTTTTTTTTTTTTTTTTTTTTTTTTTTTTTTTTTTTTCGCCTTTTGGACCCTGATTACAAAGATTTAATTTGTTCTGAGGCCTGGGGAAAAAAAATCTTTTTAAATAGCATGTTTCTTTCCACTCTGCCTCTCCACAAGTTCTTCCATGTGACCCATCTTCTGGCGAGGAGCACAGGAGAAGTGAAGCCACTGAAGTAATTGAAGAAATTGCTGTAGCTCAGAACGGTGGGAAGTCCTTTCAGAGGCACTGCTGTTGGAGCCTTCCTGAATCCTACTGATCCCTCTGACTCGGATTATAGGAATTAGTAACGAGGCTTTGAGAAGTGGCTCCTTCTCAGCACCAAGTGGGAGTTTGTTTTATACCTTGTGGTTAAATATATTTGGCCCTTTTCACGTTGTCCCTTCTCCTGAGTAGTCTAACAAAAGAAACCTGTCTCAGCTGCAAGAGTGGAGGGACCCAGGGAATATCTGGTTTTCCTGGCTTTACCACCAAATAATTTACATTTAAGAAATTTAGCTTACCCAGCCCTGGTGTATTTTTGGCCTTTCTCTTCCTTAGTAGGCAAAAAATTAAGAAAAGGAGACTCACTTGTATGTCTTCCATAATTCCTTGTTGTCTCTTTGAGATCCTGTAGGACAAGAACAGCACCAGCTGAGAAAGGCTTCGGACAGGGATGCTGTGGGGTGTTGAAAGGCAGCATCTCTGGGATGCTGGCAGCCAAATCCTTGTTTCAGTTTGCAGTGATCAATCTCCTGCACGGAGTTTGGCCTGGGGATGCTCAGGAACAAAAGAGCTCCATGGAAGGGCGCTATCAATTTCTTTTTATCTTCCTGATATTGCTCAGTCTGTCAAGTTGAGAAAGTTTTATCCTGCTCAGGAGGATTCCCAGATCCCTGTTTTGCCATTATGGATGACTTAGAGGAGCAGAGTTTGTTTGTGGGCTTTTAATTTTATTATGGAGTCCTGAGCCCTTTCCCAGGCCTGCTGGGTGTTGTGGAAAAGCTCACTGGGTATCCTGGAATTGGGGCAAATCATGCCATGCATCATCTCTAGTTAAACACAGATCAGCCCCAGCAGGAAAAAGAGGTTCTTCTTTTTAGGTTCTTGGGAAATGTTAAATTTATGTGCTCAGTGCCTTTACAAGTCCTTGGCCTTTACACATTGATATTGTACATCAATGCTCATGTTGGAATTCCAAGCAATAAAGGGGGAATATTCCTGTGGCTGGTCCTTCACCCTTTCAGGAGGTGCTGCTCTCCTGGCAGGGACATCATCAAGTTGTCCTGTGGCTTTTTTGGGATCTGCCTGAGGAATGTCCTGGGTGGGGCCTTCAGGATCCCTTCCCAGTCATGATTGTTGTGTCAAGAACTAAACTTTCTCCTGAGCTAAGAGGGGCTCCCTGATGCTCTTTGACCAGCCCTGCCTCCCTGTGAGCGTCCTGGCTGCTCTCCCTTCCTGTGGCAGGCAAGCTGAGGAATTTCTCTGTAAAATTCACTGCTTCCCTAGGGAGTCTCCATCAGGATTGCAGCCAAACTAGACTTAGATTGTGATTGCACAGGAGAAGTGAAGTACAGTCTTTTGTGTCTGGGTGTAATAGAGGAATAGTAATCCTTGGGATAGATCTGTTTCTCCCAGGAGATTCCCTAGTTTCTTCTCCTTAGCAAAAAAATTCTTCCTGGAGAGTTGTATCCAGTTTATTCAATGCCTTTAACTTTTGAGTCTTGGATTTTGAAGCTGAAGGAGTCAAACATTTCCAGGTGATAACTTCCTTCTGTGTAGCCATGGAAGCTGCTGGTAGCAGCTCTGGGGGAAGCAGATTGGGTCCTGGGACACCCATTTGGGTTTGGACTGCAGATCAGCTCTGCTGCAGAGTTCTTTGGAGTTTTAGGTTTGTTGGGAAGGATTTTCTCTCTCCTTATGGAACATGGGACAAGTTTTACCTAGCCCCAGTCTCTGTCTCACAGGCTGCCTTTAAGGAGTTACTGATGTCTTTGGGATGGATGTGGAGCATGAGGCAGGAGTTCCCACCAGGCTGTTCATTCCTTCCCAGCCACAGAAGTTGGCATCTCTGGTGTTTGAGCTTCCAGCTTGGCCCCAAAAGCCATTAGTAAACCAGGAGAACAAATTCTGGCAGGGTTTTGGAGGTCCTGACACAGCAAAGTTATGTTTGAATTTTTGTGGCAACAAACTGGGCAGTTGGGCCAAATATTTTGGAATTCCCACCCCAGAATGTCCTTAGTTTGGTCAGTGTACTGGTGAGCCTGAGGGAGAAACCCCCTCCATGTCCTGGGCAGTTTATTTTCTCGTTGTAGAGTGGGAGTAGTTTTAACCTCAGTATTTTGCTGTTTTGCAGTATTGAGGAACTCTTTTGTTTATTTAGTGGTATTTCACTCTGGTTTATTGATGAATTTTGATCCAGAAATTATCCTATCAATGGCAGAAAGGATTTAAACCAACTGAAAATATTCCTGTTCCGTGGTTAATTTCTGGGTGTGGGTTCTGGCCTTGAGTCTTTGCAGTGTGGATTTAGGAAAATTAGGTTTTCTTGGGTGGGGAGAGGAATGAGGCTGCAGAGCTTTGGCAGAAAAATCTTGTCAGTGAATGTCCCCAGCAGTTGTGGGGTGGTTTTGGTTTGATTATCTCTCCCTCAGTCAAGCAGTTACTGAGTTTAGACACTGGAGGTTGTCAGGAAGCACTGCTTGGATTTTCCATTCTTTCCAAATGGTCATTTCAGCTGCTCTGGGAGTGCTTGAAGTGGAATAAAGTTGAGCTCTGTCAGCTGCGTCCCCTGACCTGGAAATAATCAATGCAACAGGCTGAAATGCAGCAAAAAACTGTCAGAGCTGCCATGGAGGGAGGGAGGGAGGCAGGCCTGTTTCCGTAAATTTTCAGTTTAAAAAGAATAATTTTGACAACCTTTTCAGGGAGCAGGGAGAAAAAACCTTTTACAGTTGAATCTGCTGGTCACTTGTAACCTTTTTTTTTTTTCTTCTCCTTCTTTCTCTTTCCATATGGGACTTCCTGCTTCTGTTTGGTTTGTGTTTGGCCTTTTGAGCTTGTCTTATTGCTTGCCTTAGGAGAGGGATTAGCAGTGTGTGCATTTCAAAGCAGGGCAGCACAGTGGATATGCAGATGAAGCCAGCAGCACCCCAGGCTTCCCCCAGGAGCACCTGAAGCACTGGCAGTGCAGATCCTGCATTCCAGTTTGTGCCATCCTGAAGGGTTTTATCCCAAACTGTGGTGGTAGCAGAAGTTAAAAATTATTTTTCCTTGTTTAGTGCTCCTCTGCCCAAGGTTTTCATGTTGTGTGACTGTGCCCGTTTCTGCATGGTTCCTTGAGAAGGCTGTGCCTTTTTTTCCCAAGTTTCTATATTTTGTTAACTGTGGAGAGCACCTCCGTGGCTGCCCCGACCTTCAGCTCCAGGGACACCTTTCCCACTCGGCCCTGCCCCAGGGCTGTTTGCTGTGTGTCCCTGTGGCAATTCTCTCTCCTCCCAGCCCTTCCTCGGGTTTGAAGGGAGCTGATCCCACCCTGTGCTTGGGGAAACCCCCCACCCCGGGGGCTCTGCACCCTGAGCATCCCTCAGGAGCTGCTGCAGGAGCTGCCGCGCTCATGCTGGGCTCGTTTCCTGTTTCTATTCTGGTCCAGAGCAGCTCAGCTCAGCTTCCTGCCTGCGCCTGCCTCACATTCCCCAAAGCCCAGCCCTTCCCTCTCCTGGCAGCTCCAGGGCTGGACCCTGCCTGGGGCTGCAGCTCCCCCAACCCAGCCATGGCAGGGAGGCAGGTCAGTGCTGGAGCAGGGCATGGCTGCAGGGTGGCCAGTGCTGTTCTGGGATCCTGGTCAGTGCTGGAGCAGGGCATGGCTGCAGGGTGGCCAGTGCTGTTCTGGGATCCTGGTCAGTGCTGGAGCAGGGCATGGCTGCAGGGTGGCCAGCTGTGCTCTGGGATCCTGGGCAATGCTCCCTGCTCTCCCACACCTGTCCCTGCGGGATGCAGAGCTGCTCCCACACCCATGGAGGGTGAGCCCATGCTCACGAGCAGCTGGTGCTGCAGGCCAGGGAAATCAGGCTTTCACGTCCTTCTTGCTGCTGACTTGGCGTCACTGGACACCCTTCAAACGGTGTGGGAGCCTCTTGTGAGTCTGACGTTGGACGTTTGATCCTCATCCTCTTCCCTTCCCATCCAAACTGAGCCCTGCCGGAGGGGGAATATGCTGTGCTGGGAGGGAGGGCCCCTGGTGTCACCTTCCTCTGCTGCTGCAGCAGCTGCAGGGATCACTGAGGGTGTTTAACCCTGTGGTGCGTTAAACACCAGCACACCTGAGCTCTCGCTCCACAGGAGTAATTTCCCTCTTAGTGTGCTTCTGGCATGCTGGATTGACTTGTCTTGGAGACGTGGGATCATAAATACCATGGGGAAAACTCTTTCCACATGGTGCCCACGTGTGGGGCATGGCAGGGGTCCAAGGCTTGGGATGCTCCCATGGGCTGGGATGGGTCACACCAGGATCCTACATCAGTCCTGGTAATTGGAGGAGTTGTATGATTGGTTTTTATTACAGTTTTGAATCTGGAAAGTAGAAGCTTCTATTAAGGGAAAGAAAAAAAGGTTTAATTTCCTGAAATGAAAAGAAGTGGCATCTCCAGGAATGGACTGTCCTGGTGCCCTGACCCCGAGGGCAGCACCAGCCACATCAGCCTGGCCTGGGCCACGTTTCCATGGGTATGTTACCTCTTCCTTGCCTGCTCACTGCTCTGAGCCAGGAGAGAGGAGCAGTTCTCTGATTGTCTCCAAATGTGTCTCCAGTCTCCCCATCCCATCCAGAGCAGCAGCCCCAGCACATCCAGACTGCTCCGGATGGAAGTGGTTTCTCTGGAGATGCCCCAGTGCCAAGGGGCCATCCCTGCCTTCCCACACAGGTACCAGGCAGTTTGGGAAGGAGCTGCCAGCTTCTAGGTGTCTCTCAGAATCAGTCCAGGATCAGAGTGGGTTGGGTTGGAAAGGACCCTAAAGATCATCCATTTCCACCCCATGGCAGGGACAACTTCTGGGGAAGAACCACTGGATTCACCACACTTGCTAATGCCTGAGACCTTAGAAATCTTGTTCTGCCCTAAAATCTTCCTCCTGCCTTTTTAGAAATTGATCCTGTCACTATTAATTGTTTCAGAGACTGATGAGAATACCAAAAGCTGATTTACCTTAAAATCCGAAGTATTGCCTGAACTGGGGCCTTTTAGATTTTGTAATAATTTCATCCTCTTGCTTTTGCTGCTTCCCTTTGCCCACCCTGGCTGGGGTGGTTGGCATGGTGGCACAGTCACATGCTGGGATGACTAAATGCTTTGGAGTCTCAGTGTGTGGAACATGAGCCTGGAAGGCGCCTTCCAGAGAAGCTGGGGAATGGGAATATCCTCATGTCTGGCACTGGAAGGGGAACTTCCTGCCTCCTCCATGATTCTGTGTTCTATGTGAGCTGGGGTTTGTCTTCAGACTTGGATGAGGAGACGTGAAAAACTGTGGAAAACAAAAGCTCTTGGAATAAACAGGTCTGTCAGTGAAGGCCTGCACTCATTTCTGTCCTGCACCTGCCTTTCCAAGACCAACCTTTCCCACTGATGACTTGAAGATCCCTGCATCCCCACAACTTCCAGAAATCCAGTGAGAGCATCCTCTGGTGCTGCTGCCATATTGCTTCCTCCTGATCCTTCCAGGATCCTCCTGCCTCTTTCCTGCAGCTTGTTTTGGGGTCACTGTTGCTGTAGGAGCTGGAGGTGTCACCGTTTTGTGCTGGATGGATGGGACAGCTTCTGGGACAGCTGAAGTGACACTGCCCCGTCCAGAAAAATTTGGAACTTTCCTGCTGCCCTGGATGTTTGATGTTTTACCAACGTTTGTGTAAAGCTGGGAGTACTTTTTACCAGCTGAGCAGTCTCCAAAGGGTTAAATGGGAACTCTTGTGTGGGGTTTTGCTGTTGCATCTCCCAGGATCTTGTTGAAGAGCCCAGCACTTTCTGGGTGGGAATGCTGCCCTTCCACATGGCGGGTTCTCCCTCCAGCGACATCTTGTTCTGTGGATGAATCATGTTGCTCCTTCTCTACTTTGTGCTGCAACCACAGCTCTGAATCTCTGCTCTCCAAAGACAGAGAAGATGAGATTTGTTCGTCTGCTCCATGCTCGGAGGGGGAGAAAAGCCCCCCTCGCCCTCCCTTTTTTTTTTTTAATATATTTTATTTTATTTTATTTTATTTTATTTTATTTTATTTGGAGGGGGAAGAGAAGGAGGGGTGGCACAGGGTAGGAGCAGGAGATGTGATTAAAGCTCCTGCCGAGGAGATCTGTGGGAGTGGAGTATCGACCTCTGAAAAATCAATGGCTGCTGCGGTAGCAGCGCCGGCTGTTCCGCAAGGCTCTGGTGCAGGAATGTGGCACAGCCAGCATCGCTTCCCTCTGTCCTCCTCCCTGCTCCATCCTGTGCCTGCTCTCTGCCAGCCCACCAGACTCACCTAGGTTTACTGAGCTGGATTAGAACAGCAGCTTATTTTTTGCAATCAGAGTAAAATTTCTCGTGTGGCACCGAGCCCCTCCTCCTGCCAGCCTCCTCTCCGAAGGCTCCCTTCCCTGCAGTGCAGCTCGAGCCAGCAGCTTCTCCCAGTTTGTCTGAAGCCAGCCTGGAAGAATGAGCTTTTCAGCTTCTTTTTTGAGCAAGGAAACTGCACGAATCTCTCTGGCATGTTCCAGTCCCCATCTTAGGTTTGTAATTGTCAGTGCTGCTGCCTGAAAAGAGCTGAAGCTCCTTGGAAGGGAAGGGAATGGAATATGGGCTCTGTAGCACAGGCTGAAGCCCTGCTGGTGTTACCTCACTGGTATTGGTTTTAGTAGGCAGGGGTTTTCCCCTTGAAGAAGTGAAGTCTAGCATTTCCTTCCTGTCTGTAAGGACTGCAGGATGAGTGGCACGTGGGGACTCCCAGGTCCTTATGGCACACTCAGTGTGATACCAGGATCTTTATGTTTTTTTCTCTTGCTGAACTCAATTCTAGTTGCTCTCATGTCATCCCCTGCTCAGATCAGAGGTTGAGCTTCCAGGGACATCTCCAAGGGGCCAATCCCAGTGATTTCATTGCAAATAAATCCCTTTCTTCCTTCTGACTGCTGGTCTTGTCCCATTTTGAAGGAGAACAATCCCCATTGTGTCTTGTCCAGCCCGTACCCACACCAGGAATGATCCTGAAGGTGCTTTTGGTGCTGGAAAGATGGACTCATGTTCCTCTCCACTGGTGGTAGAAGAGCAGAGTAAGGGCAATCAATGATGGTCATCCCTGGCACAAACTGTATGTTTTTTGGGATAGGACAGGACTTGGAAAATCTCTTTTCTGACTCTTGATTTGTCAGCTTTGGAGACATTGGATGATAAATCTCTCTGGATGAAAAGTATAGCTGGGTTTCCACTGGAGCTGAACTTGTTCCCAAGCTCCAGCTTTGGTTTCTGCTGGGGGACCCAGCCTCTCTGGAAGAGGCAGAGCAAGGAAAGGCACTGGGGCTGCAGGGCCTCTCCAGACCCTTCTGTCACATCTGTGAAAACCTCAGGTTCCTTTGTGGGTGTGCTGTGAGCAGAGCATGGGGAAGTCTCCAGGAGAGAGTGTTCTGTGGAGCATGAGAGGCAGGATTTGTCTATGCTGCCAAAGGAGGAACAAGTCTATCCATGTCCCCAAAATAGCAGGGAGATCCTGCCAGTCAGCTGTGTGATTGTTGTGATAGAGAGGATTGAGGTATTTTGGGTGTGGAAATAAAGGGGAAGGAAAGGACAAGCCTATGATTTTTAAATGTTGGTAGTTCTTGAGTAAGTGGAAAAGCAACTGCACAAAAAAAGAGCTTGTAATAGAAAGTGAGTATCTCAATTAGAAGGAAGGAAGAGGCTTTTTCCCTTTCAGAAAGAACTGGGGAATAAATTTAGCCATTGTTCTCTGGTCCTGCTTGTGAGCATCTTATGGAAACAACTGGCCTTACAGAATTTATAAGCTCCACCACATGCTCATCTCAGACCATAATTTCCTTGAGTGCTGTCGGGTGATCTGATCGTGCTGAGATCATTCCCTGTTCCCCCACATTTCCCACGTGGAAGGGCCGAGGCTGGGGATGAGCAGGGGAGGCTGCAGTCCCCACTCAGGAATTCCATTTGCTTTCTGGTCAGTCTTCCTGCTCTTCCAGATCAGTGAGATGGGCCTGAGCAGAGCCTTAAGTCTCTCTGCTCCTCTGGGATTTTGTTGCCTTGATCTTAAGTATTTCTCGTTGTTTCATCTCTGTTTGTTTAACAAATGAGCTGTATCAGATAGAGGGGTGGTGGTTCCTGCTGCCAGATAAAAGCATCCCGGCTGTTTCCAGCACAAACCACCCGGCTCCTTGTGCTGGTCATGCCAGGACTTGCAACCCTTTCCCTGCGAGGGATGAACTCCCCTGCCCCCCTCCCGCGGGTAGCAGATTGTGTGATTGCAGGCAGGGTTTTGTTGTGGTGTGAGAAGGAGGTGTCGGTGCTGAGCGCTGTTTGTCAGCAGCACTGGCAGCCCCGCGCTGGCACCGGCCCGGCTCGGGCATCCACTCGCAGCTGGAACCGCTCCGTTCCAGGGTCCCCGTGGGCTTCCGCTATCAGGTCACATCCCAAAATAACACTGGGCAATATTTCAAGTGAAGAAACTCAGGCTTTGGGGCTGCAGCCAGCCTGGAGTGTGAGATTCTGTGTGAAATAGTTGGAATCCCTCCAGCGTTTTTGATCTGCATGGCAGATGAGCAATAAAATGCATAAAAAACACATTGGAAACACGTGAGGAAATTCTCCAGACCCTGACGTTTCCTTGAGTTGGCAGAGCTGCTGCTGCCGAGCCTCACCTCCTGTCTCGGCTCCCTGGCTGTGCTGGCGGGAGAGGGAAGGGGAGAGCCCTTCTCCTCCTGCTGCCCTGGCTTTCCAGGTCTCCCCCTGATTCTCCGTGGGAGGCAAATAAAACCTCCCAGGCCCTCTGCTCTTGGGCTTTGTCCAGAACCCCCTGACAGCAGCAGGTCTCCATTATTTCCATCAAGTTTTAGTGTTTTTAAAGGCTTCTCTGCTATGGCTGCCCTGAAAACAGGCTGTAGGGAGATGCAGGGATTTCCTTTTCCCCTGGTTTGGGGGTATCAGAGCTGGAGGTGTCTTTTAGGTTTAATTAACCCATGGTGCCCTGGTGCTTGATATCTTGAGAGAGAATTTGATGGGAAGGAACCACTGATGAGCTGCCAGGGCTCAGACATTCCAGTCCATGTTTTCTCCTTCCCCTTGCAGGAGTTTCCCTCCCGAGCAGCTCAGTCCTGCTGAATAACACACTCAGAAAATGCTGCTGTGCTGGCAGAACCCTTCTTTGCTGGGAAATGACTTTATTGTTGGAATTCATAAAACTTACGTACCTTTGGAGGTGAAAGTCACTTCAGGAGTTACTTGATTTTCACGGTCCTGTTTCAACTCATGTCCCAGCAGCTGGGAAAGGGGGATGTGTATTTCATTTTAAACTCATTTAAACTGATAATGTAGGAGCCTGATGCACAGCTAAAGCTCTGCTGTTCCCCTGGGGGTCCCTCATGGTGTGTCAGCAATGCAGAGGGGCCCTGCTCACAGGGGTACAGCCACCCAGGATCCACCTGCTTCATTAAAACGGGATGTTTTGAAATGACTTGAGTACTGGAGGAGTGACACGCAGGCAAGGTCGAAGACATGAGCTCTGGAGATTGTTATCTACTTCTTAGGAGTTAATTTTCAAACCATTTTTAATGTTCCTTCATTTTATGTCTCACAGATGTTTTCATGTCTGGCAACCAAGCCTTGCCCTAATAGGCTGCCCAGTTCATGTTGATTGCCCAGGCCATGGAGCAGTGACCTCCACACATCCCAAGGTTCCTCCACCCAAAACCTCTCTTGTGCTTGGAGAAGCACTTACCCCCCAGATAAAGGAAGGAAACTCACCTTGCATGCTTGCTCTGTATCTATTCTTTTATGCTACTGTTTGTCTCAGGTGCACATTTTTAATGTGGCTTTTTTTTTTTTTTTTTTCCTTGAGCCTAAAAGCCCCTCATCTCTGCTGCCCAGGCCCCTTGCTCTCTAGGTTTAACTGCTCTAAAATCTCCACCACCAGGAGCTTATGTGGTACAGAATTTCAGAGCTGGAAATGGGTTTGGCCTTCAACTTTATTTCAGTGGTGAGGAAAAGTGTTTGGATGCACTTGGGGATTGAAACTAAAACTACTTTCGTGTATTGAAGGGACATGCCAATGTTCCCATCCAGTTGTAGGCTGGACTGAACTGGTTTCTGAACATTCTGATCCCTTTCTGGGCTCTGGGGGAAATCTCTTTGTGTGTCTTCTATCAGTGGCTGCAGTTGGGTGCAGTAAATCTCAGTGAGAGGAGTGTTTTGCTCTTGATTGTTTGTGTTGGTTGATGCTTTTTAATGCAAAATGTTGGAAATAATGTCTCTTTACTCCCACTTCAGATGGTTTCAGCAGTAGGAATGTGGGATTTGTCAAAGTTGTCCAGGGAAAAACACCCAAATAGCTGCATAAAGGAGCAATGCTTTTGATGTTACAGTAGGAAAGTAGTGAAAATTGAGAGATCTCAGACACTATTTTTAGGCTTTTTCTGCAGTTTTTTAGCTTTCATTGAAATAAAACAAAGCTTTTTTTTTTTCCCCCCCTCAGGAAGATAATACTTGAGCAGTAAGCAAATATACCTCAGAGACTGTGGTGCAGGAAATGAGCTCTCCAACAGGAGCAGTAATGGAAGGGGAGGGAGGACATGCTCTGCACTAAATCATCGCACCAAGTGTCGGCTCTGCAGCTCCAATGTAACACCTGCCAGCATTTGTTAGAGGCATTTTGTTCAAATTCCACTAAAACAGAGGAAATTGCTGGGCTGTAGCAGCCAAAGGTGGTCCTGAGGCCCAGCTCTGCCCTCTGTCCCTCTGAATGTCCCTGTCCCATGGGGGTGATGAGGTGCTTGGGTGTCACCCGTGTTGTTCCTCCAGAATTCCACTTTTCCATGCCTTTTACGTCCTGGATGTGCTGTCAGAGCCTTTCCAGATCCCCTGGCAGGCAGGTGTTGGGTGTGAGGGCTCCTGCTCCCCAAGGCTGATGAGTTGCAGTGTCTGGTGTTCCAGGTCCATCTGCACTGCCAGAGCTGGGAAAACATTCCCTGAACTGCTGCTGAACCAGGAATTGTGCCATCAGTGTAAATGAAACCAGGGTGTCCAGGTGATTTATCAGCTGGCTTGGCCTATCTCTGTAGGGTTTAAATGAGGTTGGCTCTGCTTGTGCTGTTCAGCTGAATTCTGTGCAGGGAAAATGACCTGGGATTCCCTCAGGGCTCACCCAGAACCCTTCTGATCCAGAGCTGATTGCTCTGGAAGACTTCGGAAGAGTAAGTGAAGTCCTGGTAAGCTTTGGCCTCCACTTCTTCACCTGCCGTGATCCTTTGAACCTCTGGCAGAGATTTTATCTAATCCCTGGAATAGTTACAACTTCCCAGCTTTCTGTTCAAATACGCTGCCACTTCCTCTGGCTGGGGCTGCTCCTGACTCATTCACTGCAGGCCAAGCCTGAACAGCTGATGCACCTTGTTATCAACCAGCCAGCACTATTGGGCATGTTGGATCTGCACATCAACTCCTTGGAATTATCCCCATTTTTTCACACTTGCCAGCTGGTTTTTGATGCTGTTGCTTTGTTGCTGTGGCAATTGGAGGTTTCAGCTCTCTTAGGCTTTTGGTGCTTTTCTTCTCCAAGGTGAATACATGCAGGAGGAAGGGTGTTTTCTAGCCTTGCCTTCGAGAAAAGCTAAACTTTACAGGTTGATGCAGTAACTGCTAATTTTTGCTGTCTTTGAAGAAAGGGAAGTAGGAACCCTGAAGAGTATTTTATGGTTTTCTTTTAAATCTCTGTTTAGTTTGTTTTTATCCATCTCAAGTGAGTAGTTTCCCAGCTCATAGGAGCTTTATGAATTAATTATGGTGAGGCAGGAGTTTTCTGTCTTTCAGAGGCTGAGCCACATTTCCCTTCCAAGCCATGATCACATGGACTGTCTCCTGTGTTTGCAGTTTTACGTGTACTGTTGATGCATTCTTTAATTTCCCACCTCTAAACTGAATTAAAAGGAGCAAATGGGAGAATTAGCCCGTTGTTTGGGCCAGCAGCAAACCAACGCAGGAGCTCCTGGGTTCAGACTGGCAGCAGGATAAGACACGTCTGGCAGCTGCCTCAGTCTGCAGCAGCCTTTGGTACCAACAGTAAACAGAGTTCCCTGAATGCTGTGTGCAGCATGGCCAGGGACAAATGCCCTTCCTGTGTGGTGTGTGAGAGAGCAGCCCCATGGCTCTGTGGTTTCTGATGTGTTTCTGTGCCCTGCAGGACCTGTCTGGTTCTATAGATGACCTGCCCATGGGGACCGAAGGAGCCCTGAGCCCTGGAGTAAGCACATCAGGGATTTCCAGCAGCCAAGGAGAGCAGAGTAACCCAGCTCAGTCTCCTTTCTCGCCACATACCTCTCCTCACCTGCCAGGCATCAGAGGACCCTCCCCCTCCCCAGTTGGATCTCCAGCCAGCGTTGCTCAGTCCCGCTCCGGTCCCCTCTCCCCTGCTGCAGTCCCAGGTAACCTCTCACCTCCCAGTTTCTGGTGGGGCTGAGCTGTGGTGCCCAGTAGGGAGAAACTGCCCAGTGTCAGCACTGTGTGGTCACTGAGGTCCCCTGAGCTTTTTGTTTGTGTGAGAGGGATGGGGTGGGGTGCTGCTGAGCCAGCAGTGCCATTGCACCGGCCTGAGGTGACCACTTGCTGTTGCTCCTCCTCACCATGGCCATCCCCTTGTCCCGGGGCTGTTTGGGATTCTGGGCTGTGACTCTGCTGCCTGCTGGGTCTGTGGGGAGCAGCTGCTGATGATCTCTGTCCTTGTTGTGGCCCAGGCAATCAGATGCCTCCCCGCCCGCCCAGTGGCCAGTCGGACACAATCCTGCACCCCTCCATGAACCAGTCGAGCATCGCGCAGGACCGAGGTGGGTCACGGCTGCTGCCTGAAGTTATTTAAATTCCCTGGCCTGGGGACATGGCTTCTGAGGGACAGAGCACTGAAAAGCTGCCCCAGGATTACAGGCTGAAGTACTGAGGCACCTTGCAGTAAGTTCAGCTGCTGGTGGCTGTTTGGCCTCTAAATGTTCCATCCAAACTGGTGCTTTGGCTTCTAAGATGTTTTCTCTGGCTTCTTAACATGCCTTCTTTAAGCTTCATAACAAGGGGTGCTCACAACAATACCATGTGCCTTTTCCCTTTGAGAGAGTAAGATTTTTTTGGGGAAAAATGCATGTAAAATTTCAGCTCTCCTGGCTGAAGGTATAGAGTTGTCACCCTGAGAAAACAAACAAGTGGGCAAAAACCAAGAACAAGAAGCCCTAAGGATTTGCAGAGCTGTACTGGCTTCTGCTGTGACACTAAAGAGGTTTTTTTTTTTCTAGCTAAAACAGGAAATTGGATCTGTTATCTGCTCAGATAACACTGGCTCCTTAATGCAACCACTAAAATGTGTGGAGGCTGTTGCTGGAAGGGTTCTGTCAGTGCTGGGGGCTGTTGCCTGGAACACGTGTGTGCAGTGGCAGCTCTGGATGCTTTGCACTAATGATTTGTTCACTCCTGGTGTGCAGGGTACATGCAGAGGAACCCCCAGATGCCCCAGTACAGCTCCCCCCAGCCTGGCTCAGCCTTATCCCCCCGGCAGTCCTCGGGAGCACAGATGCACGCCGGCATGGGGCCCTACCAGCAGAACTCCATGGGGAGCTACGGACCCCAGGGCGGGCAGTACGGACCTCAAGGTGGGAACTGAGCCAGCAAAGGCCTCTCTCTGTCCTGATGTCTTGTTGGGGCCCCCAGGTTGCCCAGAGAAGCTGCCCCATTCCTGAAAGTGTTCAAGGCCAGGTTGGAGCAAGCTGGGATAGTGGAAGGTGTCCCTGCCCATGGGATGATCTACAGGGTCCCTTCCAAGCCCACTCCATGATGCCATGATAAATGTTTTGATTTGTCTCCTCGTAATGTGTGGGTGATAGCAACCAGAGCTTTGCTCCTGTTGAGATTGATGGAATATGTTGCTTTTGGGGATAGCTGTGCTTGTAAAAGGAGGATTCTTCCTCCTTATTTAGGAATAAGCAAGTTGTGCATCCCATGTAATTGTGACAAAGGGATAGCTCTCTTCAGAGAGGAAGATGATGAAGTGGTGCCTGTTTTGGGGAGGGTTGGTGTGGGATTTTCCATCCTGTCCTGGACCATTTAGCTCTCTGTGCTGGGTCGAGGTTTGGGAGAGTTTCAGGCAGCTTCTGAATCGATGTAGTTACTTGGCTGTGTCAAAACACATTTTACGTGGCTTATATCCAAGTACTTTGACTTTGTGTTGAGGTGTGAACACTCCCCCTCATCTCTGTTAGTGATCTTTAAATATTTGCCGATAGAAGATTTTTACGGTGATTCATAAACCGAACCGGTTGACTGATGCCATGCCCTTCCCTCCGTGTCTCTCCCCCAGGAGGTTACCCCAGGCAGCCAAACTACAACGCCATGTCCAACGCCAACTACCCCAGCCCAGGCATGGGGGGCAGCATGACCCCCATGGGGGCGGGCAGCCAGATGCACGGGCAGAGCGGGGTGCCCCCGTACAGCGGGCTGCCCCCGGGCAGGATGGGCCACGCAGCCATGGGCAGCCGGCCCTACGGCCCCAACATGGCCAACATGCCCCCCCAGGTGGGCAGCGGCATGTGCCCCCCGCCCGCCGGCATGAACCGCAAAGCGCAGGAGGCCGCCGCCGCCGCCATGCACGCCGCTGCCAACTCCATCCAGAACAGGTAAGGGGGGCAGAGAGCTCGCAGGGAGCCTGCCCTGCCCTGCAGCTCTCTCGCTGCCACCGGGCTGTGGGTAACACACACCGGGGGGGAACACTCACAAGAGGCTTCTGGGGAGGTTTGGTCCTCCGTGGAGGTTTGGTTCTCAAGTGAGGTGTTAAAAAGGAGGAGAGTAAAGCCTGGAGGAGCTGGCTGTGTGTTGGAATGCTCAGAGAAGCTGTGGCTGCCCCTGGATCCCTGGAGGTGTCCAAGGCCAGGTTGGACAGGGCTTGGAGCAGCCTGGGATAGTGGAAGGTGTCCCTGCTCATGATGGGGGTAGAACAGGGGATGATCTTTAGGGTCTGTCCAGCCTAAACCATTCCAGCACTCTATACATAATTTATGACATAGTTAGGGAATTTTTAATGTTCATAGGTGAAATTATTTAACTCTGATATCCCTTCAGTTATTTTTCTGTGTAACTTTCTGGTCTTCTCTGTTCCCTGGGTGACTTGGAGACGCTGCCCCTGGGCTGCAGCCCCTAAATCCAGCAGCCACCCAGCTCTGTGTGTGATCCAAGGCGTTGCTTGTCCAGTGTGAGGAACTTCTTCCTTTTAGGGCCTTGATGAGCAGCTGTGGGAAAGGAGCTGGAATTCAGCTCTGATCTTTGCACTGTTTTCTGTGGTTGTTTTTTCCATTATTGCCCATTTCAGAGTAGGTGTGTGTGGCTTTGGGAGCCATGAACATGCTCTTAAATTGGGTTCCCCCAGAACTGGTGGATATATTTGTTATCTGACTGGACACTGCTCTTTATCCACACCTGAGGGCTGCTCCTGCAACCTCCTGCTTTTACCTGTGGCTGCCAAGGCTCAAGTTCCCAAACCCCAATAAAGGCACCCAAGTCTGTCCCTTTGAGGAAGAAGTTTGAGCCACAGTTCTGTGGGAGGTTTGCAGTAAATGGAAAACAACACTTCCAACCCAGGACATTCCATGATTCTAAATCCTGTATTCTCACTTCACTGCCCAGGGCTGCAGAGTCTGCAGGTTAAAGGCAATTTATGAACTGGAATGAGGCTCAGTTTGTGAATGCTGGAGAGCAAGATGAAGGGTGAAAATGTTCAGAGCTCAAGTCTCACTTTCCAAAGGGTTTGCATCCCCTTTTCTCTGGAGAATGTGACTTGGGCTTTGGGTACTGAGCTTTACAAGAGCACCTGATCTTTGTTCTTCTCTTGGAAAAATGTTTTGGGGCAAGTCACTTCTCCATGCCCTTTTTAGGTCTCTTTTAGCAAAACTGCTTCCTCAGAAGGCAATATCCTAGTGCTTACTAATACACAGTGTGGAGTAAGTGTCTGTTTCTTCCTTGCCTCCTCTAGGCCTCCAGGTTATCCCAACATGAATCAGGGGGGAATGATGGGCACTGGACCTCCTTATGGGCAGGGAATTAACAGCATGGCTGGCATGATAAACCCCCAGGGCCCACCCTACCCCATGGGGGGGAACATGGCCAACAACTCTGCAGGTAAGCCAGAGCTTTAGGATTTCATTGCACTGATTTCATTGCACTGGAGGGAAAAATCAGTGTTAAAGATTCCTTTAACTTCCCAGGGATGGCAGCAAGCCCTGAAATGATGGGACTTGGGGATGTCAAATTAACACCTGCAACTAAAATGAACAACAAGGCAGATGGGACGCCCAAAGCAGAATCCAAGTCAAAGGTAAAATGTTCTGGGTTTTGTTTTTATTGACTCCGATCCTCTTCAGCATCCAGGGAAATAAAGCCTTGTGTTGTGTGTTCCCTTGGATTGAACGGTGTGAGAAACGGAGGGGAGCGTTTCCCAGTCCTGTGGGAGTCATGGATTTCACCTGGAAAACAAATTCAGTATTAGGAATTATTACCTGCCACAGTGAAACTGCCAAAAGCAGCGTAAACAAACTTGAGTTTGTTGGTGGAGTGGGCCTGGAGCAAGGCAGCTCTCAGCTGGGACGTGGTAACTAAAGTGTTGCACTTGTTTCACAAACAAACCTCTTACTAATCCTGTATTAAAGCCAGAAGAGGGAGGCAAACAAGTTCTTCAGGGACTGTTTTTCTTTGCATTGCTGCCACCAGTTTCAAAAGAACCACCAAAAAAGCAGTTTCTGAGCCCCTGGTCTCCTCATTTTCTACCTGAAGGAAAACAAATGCTCAGCAGGTTTGATCCCTGTGCCAGCAGCAAGAAGATCCAGATCACTCACTTCTGCTCTTGTCTTCTGGCATCTGCCTCTCTTATTTATGGCAAAAGAGGACTTGAATGCTCTTGGCCACAAATCAGGGCTGCTCTGTCCTGGTCTGTGCTGTAGAAGGATCATCTCATGTGCCATGAGTTTTGGGTCTAGGGTTCACCAAGAACATCATCAGGTTTGAGGAACACCTCTAGTTTGGGAACTCATTTTTAAGTACGGATTTGGAATGCCAGAGCCATCTCTGCCTCTGCTCCAGGTGGTGAAAGACACAAGAGCATGCTCAGGGACAGCATCAGGAGACAGGGGGGCAGCAGGGCCAGGATGCCACCTGGGACATGGAGGAGCTGCTGTTGTGCTGCTCAGTCCTGATCTCTCTTTCCTTCTCCTAGAAGTCCAGTTCCTCTACTACAACCAACGAGAAGATCACCAAGCTGTACGAGCTGGGCGGGGAGCCCGAGAGGAAGCTGTGGGTGGATCGTTACCTGGCCTTCACTGAGGAGAAGGCCATGGGCATGACCAACCTGCCCGCCGTGGGCAGGAAGCCCCTGGACCTGTACAGGCTCTACATCTCTGTCAAGGAGATCGGGGGATTGACTCAGGTCAGTGACCCCAGCCAGGGGACAGAGCTGCCCACAGAAAAAAAAAACAGCTTTGTGGCCAGATGTGAGCCATGAATTCCCATTTAGCCACATTTTATCTCTGTTTTATTTCTGTAAATAAAACCCAACACCCTTTAAGTGAGCCAGATGTCTGCTCTCCCTTTGTCTGGGTGAGAACAGTCTGTGGCCAGATCCAATTCAAGCCCTTTTTCCCTGCTTTGTCCAGTGCAGAGATTGGTGACACTATCATTGTCTTTGCATCTGGCTGTCAGCTGACCTTGTGACTAATTTGATTTGCAGTCTGTCCCTGTAAATCTGAGAAGTTTTCTGCAGGTGAAGAAGGGAGTTTAGTACTTTTGGGGTTGCTCTGCTTAGCCCTCGCTGCATCCTTTGTCTGAGCTGGGGAGGGTTAATTTCTCCTCTTGGAGGAGGTACAGCTGGGATTTGGAGTTTAGAGCCTCCTGTTTGGTTGTGCAGGTCAACAAAAACAAGAAGTGGCGTGAGCTGGCCACCAACCTGAACGTGGGCACGTCGAGCAGCGCGGCCAGCTCTCTGAAGAAGCAGTACATCCAGTGTCTGTACGCCTTCGAGTGCAAGATCGAGAGGGGCGAGGACCCCCCTCCTGACATCTTCGCAGCTGCTGATTCAAAGAAGTCCCAGACCAAGATCCAACCTCCATCTCCAGGTGAGACCAGAGCCTGGTTTGAGGTGTGCAGTGCATGTGTGAGCAGGAGGGTCTCTGGCACTGTGCTGTGGGCCAGGCTGGTCCAAACTGCCACAAAAGCCCCACCTGTTCACTGGTTGTGTGGAATAAAAATGCTTTGGTAATGTGGGAGTAGATGAGACTGGGAGGGAGTTGAGCTTCTTGGGATAGTTCAGTTTTGTCTGTCCAAGCTCTGGACTAAGCTTGAGCAAAAGGAAAACTTAAAAAAACACGCACCTCTCTGCTTGCTGCTGCATCTCTGCCTGGTGAGAATCTGATGGAGAGAGGGCTCTGGAGTTTCCCTGCAAGGTGATTCCAACAGCAGCCCTTGTTACTCATGGTGTTTGGGAACCCACTACAAAAGCTGTGCTGGTTTGGGCTATGCCAGTGATACCTTCTGGGAGGAAAGGCTGGATGTGGGTGTGCACTCACCTTCATCAGGAGTTCCTGCTCCCAGCCCTCAGCAGGAGCCAGGGAGGACTTTGTGAGGCTCTGTGCACAGAGCGCTGGAGGCCTACAACAAGCTGGGTGCTTTAGGAATCAGGCCCTTTAACATGAACCTTCACTGTTCTTTCAGATTTGATGGGGTGCTCCTGTTTTAGAATATTTAGCGTAATGCTCAATTCAGATTTGTTAAACAAAAAAAGAAAAGACATCCAGGCTAGCCATGCACATTGTACTCTCTAGTCTTTGGAAAGTCTGATCCTTTCTGTCTCATTTGCATTGAGTTCATTGCCTGAATTGCTGCTGAATTTGCCAACTCTTCTTTAAGCTTGAGTTTTCCAGTTTGTCTTATAACTAAAAAACTTCAGATGCTTTTTCTGGTCAGGAGCCTGCTCATGTAGGTGAAATAAAAACTTGGTCTGCTTTGAAGTTCCTATAATGTTTGCAAAAAAAATGCCTTTTTGGAAACGTGGCACCATCTTTGTCTGGCTCCTGAGGAGTGGAATAATGAACCTCTTTTGACTGCAGTGCAGTTGTATCCCAGCCCTGCTGAACCCTTCAGTGACAGTGGGCTTGTCCCAGTGCTCTGTTGGGCACCACATTTTTCTCTCCTTTCAGCTGCAGGGTGGGTTTTATAAAGAACTGAATCATGTCTTGTAACTAGTCAGGAGACCTGCCCCAGTGGAGCTTCAGCCTCGGTGTGTTCTGCAAGATAAAGTAACTTTTATGCTATTAGACTAAACCTCTGTCCCAAGGGGTGTCTGCTTGAGCTGCACCACAAATCCAACCCCACTTTCTTTCCAAAACCTCTTTCTTGCCCCCCTGAGGCAGTGCAACAAAGATGTTGAGAGCATTTGGAGTTTATTTGGAGGCAGATGAGACTTTTAGGAAGCCACTTTAGACTTGTTGTAGCTCTAGGTGTGTGTCAGAGTGGATTAGGCGCTGCATCAGTTTTTGTTTTGTTTTAGCTCACATGGTGTTTGTGCAGGACCTGGCTCTGCCTTCTGGGCTGAGCTCCTGCTTCAGCAATCAGCAGGAGGAAATTGCGGGGCTCTTACCTCAAACCATGCATGTTTGGGTCCTGCTATGAGAGGACTCTGCTGTATTTCCAATTCAAACCCTTCTCTCAACTTGCCTTGCTCCAGACTCCCACAGCTGGGAATGTGCAGAGGCAGCACTGAAGCCTGGTGGTGGCTCTGATCCTTTATGCTGAATCACTCAGTGTGTCCCTGCTCCTCTTTCACTTTCCTTTTCTTCCTCTCAGGCCCTGGGGGTGTAGGGCAGGACAGAAGTTGCTCTGTCAGCCCAGCTCCAGAGCCCCAGGGGAGTGTGGAGTCCCGTGGATGCTGCTCTCCCAGGGCAGTGTCCTGCAGGCCCCACACCATCCTGTCCCCCAGGGAATCACCTGGTTCAGAATAAATTCTGTTTGGAAACCTGTGGACAACAGGAGGACATTTTGAAGCCATTTCATCGTTTGGCTGAAGGGCTCTGCTGTCCCACAGATGTGGTTTGCTCTCCTTGCAGACCTCACAACCTGTTGGCATTGGCTTGCCCTTCATTTCAGCCTGTTCTGCCAAATTAACTCCTGCAGGACGTTGGGGATGGTGAGGATTGCACTGTGCCATTCTCCAGTAACCACTTCCTGAGGCTGCAGGGGTGGAACTCTTGGTGCCAGAGCTCTTCCATGCAGTATCCATCACACCCCTCACACCCAGAAATGTTCCCAGAGATCGTGGCTGGAGGGAACTGGGAATTCCCTCATGGGCACTGGGAGTTTCCTGAAAGCCCAGCAGGTTCCCTCTGGCAGAGTCCTCGGGGAGGCACCTTGGGTTTGAATTCCCAGAGCGTGGAGCTGGCCCTGCTCCAGCTCCGTGTGAATTTGTGAGTGGGAGGGACGGCGGGAGGTGGGGACAAACAGCAAATGGCAGCAGCACAGGGAATGTCTCAGGGCATGTCTCAGGGCCTCTTCCTGCCCTGCCAGCAGCAGCAGAGTGAATTCCTGGGGGAAGCAGCGGGGCTGGGCTGCCAGGGAGGGACTGTGAATGAAACTCCCCAGGAGCTGCTGCTGCCCTTCCTCCTCGCAGAGCTCCCTGGCCGGGAGGGAGTCGCAGAGCAGAGGACAGGGTGCCAGGAAGGTGGGGTGTAAACAAACATGCCCTGGACGTGACCTCGGAGGATTTTAATGAATAGCTGAAATGACTCATCAACCAGCAGGGCTGAAGCTGAGGGATATCGGGTGCTGGGGACGGGAACTAATGGAAACATTAATTAAGAGTTCAGCTCTTGCCAGCTGCAAGGAGCGGCTGAACCTGAGCTGATGCTGTCACAGCGATCCCGGGCCAGGGGAGAGCTGCTGGAGCTCCAGCACAGCTGGATTACACACGGGGGTTTGGTCAAAGCTCAGTGGAGCAGAAAGGAGGCTGGGACTTGCAGGGAACCTGCTGGACTAGTTTTTTCCTCCAGTGAAAGATCCAGCATCTCTGGCATTCCCTGTTCCAGGAATCCTTGGGAGTGGTGCTTCACTGGTGAATTCACTGCTCTGGAAGGAGCCTTGTTCAGAGTTACTTGGTGGCTTCAGCTGAGGTTTCCATCACTGGGGAGGTCCTGAGACTGCCAGGACAGGGTTCAAACCCCCACCCTCCTGGCTAGGGTGATGTGAAGGTGACAGGCACATCAGTGGTTGTTGCTTGGCAGGAAGCCCCATATTCCTGCCACGTGGTGCACTCCAGAGCATCAGCCTCTGATAGGATAACTTGGGAAGCACCACACAGGGCCATGCTGTGGAAAAGGAAACGGGGTTAAGGTGAGCAGAGACACAACCTCTCAGCTTTAGGTTCTTCTGGGCAGCCTGGCCCAGCCTGTCCTTGAACTGTTGAGCTGCATGTGCTTTTTTTGGCCATATTTCGTCTGTCTCTTCCTCAAAGGACTCTCTCCTCTCGAGACTGATGTTCTGGGAGGTTCAGGGTTGCATCCATAGGGTGCAAAGCTGCTCACTCCACGTTCCTCCTCTTGCAGCGGGTTCAGGCTCCATGCAGGGCCCTCAGACACCTCAGTCCACCAGCAGCTCCATGGCAGAAGGAGGAGACTTGAAGCCACCAACTCCAGCGTCGACGCCACACAGTCAGATGCCCCCTTTGCCAGGCATCAGGTATGGGACCACTGCTGGGGGTGGGGTTCCCTCTGGGTCATTGCTGCAGATGTTGGGACCTTGGGTGCCTGTTTTGGTGGGAATCCCATCACTTTGCTCCTTCCTTCGTGGCTGACACGACATTGTGTGTGAATGTTCTTAAATTTTGGGGTTGAGTCTGAGGACAGCATTCTGGAAGGGCAGTTTCTCTTGACTCTTGGAGAGGATGGCAACACCTGAGAGGGAGCATGTGAGGAAAAGTATCCTGAGGACCATCATGGACCTCTGTAATGTGGTCTTTGTGGGGTTTTTTTTGAACAGGAGTAACTCTGTGGGCCTTCAGGATGCCTTTGCAGATGGCAGCGATCCTGCGTTCCCGAAACGGAACTCCATGACTCCAAATCCAGGGTACCAGCCCAGCATGAATACCTCTGACATGATGGGTCGCATGTCTTACGAGCCAAATAAAGATCCTTACAGCAGTATGAGGAAAGGTGAGGGATCCACTCCTCCTGGAGCCTTCACCCCTGTCTGGAACGTGATGCAGGACATCCCCTGCTCGCCCTTTCTCCCCAGAGGCTCAGATGTCTTTTCCTGAGGCAGAGGTGGGTGTGCTCAGTGATTCTCTTTCTGTTGCAGCTCCAGGAAGCGATCCCTTCATGTCCTCAGGGCAGGGCCCCAACAGTGGCATGGGTGACCCTTACAACCGCGCCGCCGGCCCCGGCATGGGCAGCATGGCCATGGGGCAGCGGCAGCACTACTCCTACGGCGCTCCCTACGACAGAGTCAGGTGGGTGCTGCCCTGCCCCGGGCCCTGGGCACTGTCACACCTGCTGGCTGTGTGCCCGTGCTGTGAGCACCCCTGTCCACCGAGGGATCCTGAGTGCACGTGGGGTTTTCTCTCTGTTTCCTCGCAGGACGGAGCCCGGGATGGGGCCCGAGGGCGGCCTGGGGAGCGGCACCCCGCAGCCCAGCATCCTGCCCTCCACGCCCGAGTCGGGCATGTACTCGCCCAGCCGCTACCCCCAGCAGCAGCAGCAGCAGCAAAGGTCTGTGCCAGGGGCTACTGGTCCCACCCAGGGCTCCCAGCCTGGGACAGTGACACTGACACGTCTCTTTCTTCTCCAGACATGATTCCTATGGCAATCAATTCTCCACTCAAGGCACATCCTCGGGCAGCCCCTTCCCCAGCCAGCAAACCACCATGTATCAGCAGCAGCAGCAGGTGGGTGATCCCAGAGACCCTGAGTGGCCCAGCTGAGAGTTTTATCTGTGCTGTTTGTGAAGAGGGGAAGATAAAAACTCTCCGAGCTATGCATTTGCTTTATGAATGTGAAGATTTAGGTACCTCATCACAGAATCACACAGTGGCTTGGGTGAAGGGACCTTAAAACCCATCCAGTGCCAGCCCCTGCCACCTTCCCAGGGTGCTCCAAGTCCTGTCCAACCTGATTTGTACAGGAGACTTTTTTCCCCACTTGAAAACAATTTTAAAAAGTTTTAATTAATGTTCCTAGTGCTGTGTTAACAAAACAGTGTTCTGAGAATGGAGGTTGTGTGGTTTGCATGCTCTGGTCAGGCAGCAGAACATCAGGAAGCTTTACTGGGCTTCTCTGTCCCTCTGGAACTTTCTGAATCCCATCGTGTTTCTGTCCTTTTGGTCCAAGTGATGACTTTGTTTGGAGTAAGTCCTGGATGGGTCAGGAGAGCTGGTTCAGGTGGATCGTTCTGCACAAACCAGGGGATTTTTTGGTCTTCCCCTTTCTCATCCTGCAGCCAGGGGCTTCAGCCCCCTTTGCCCTGCTGCCTCCTCCTCTCTGCTGTTCCCAAACCCATCAGGTTTGTTTCAGGACAGTTTGAATGAACGTGTATCCCTTTCCATAATCCTCACATACGACTTGCTCTTTGTATCCATGCCAGGACCCATAATGTTTTCCTGATAATTTTAAGTCCTATGGTTTAGGAGAGTATAGAGAGGGCACTCACTGAGCTGTGCTAAGAATAATTCCAACTGCTCTGCAGTTTGGTTCTGCAACCAGAGCCACGGGGCTCGGAGCCAAGAGTTCAAGTTACTCTGGAACTTGTCATCTTTGAAGCCCTAGAGCTCCATCTGAAGCCAGTTGTGACCGTGGAGTGTCTGAATAGCCTCCACAGCAGCTACAGCTCAGACCTTGGAGGCAAGAGAGAGCCTGGATTTTAATTTGGTCTCAGCAATTGGCTGTTTTCTCCGTTTGCACTTAAAAGAATTAGGGGTGAGAAGTCTTCTTGCTCCTTTCAGCAATGTATTTTGAAATCCACAGGAAAGGAAGACACAGGAAGTACAGCAGTTTTTAATGCATTTTGTCTGATACTGCAGCAGAAACCTGGGAAATGTGAGAGAAATAGGGTCTGATAAAATTCCTGGATGTGGAAGGAAGCGAGTGCCAGTGTCCGGTCTGGTTTGTGGTGAATGCAGAGTAGAGCTGAGCCTTTTCTGCAGGAAAGTCCTTTCTGTGGACAAACTCCTGCCCCTGAGGCATCCTTGTGGAATCCACAGGGAAACTCCCCAGGCAGCCACAAGGAATTGGCCTTGGCTTGTGAAAGGGAACAACTGATCCAACTTTCACATCGGATACGGCCAACAGGGAGACATGCTGTGGGGCAGATCCTCTGGCTCTGGGGACTGTGCCCAGAGGTTTGGCTTGTTTGTTTCATGGAATCACTGAGGTTGGAAAAGACCTCTGGGATCGATGAGTCCCATGTATGACCGATCACCACCTTGTCACCCAGGGCAAAGCACCGAGCTCAGGCGTTCCTTGGAGAACTCTGGGGTTGGTGATTCCACCACCTCCCTGTGCAGCCCTTCCCAATGCTTCAAACCCTTCCAAAGTGAAACAATCCCGAATTCCCACTCACCCGACACCGCCTGTGCCTTTCTCTTCCCGCAGAACTACAAGCGGCCAATGGACGGCAGCTACGGCCTCCCCGCCAAGCGGCACGAGGGCGAGCTCTACAACGTTCCCTACAGCTCGGGGCAGGGCCAGCCGCAGCAGCAGCTGCCCCCGGCGCAGCCACAGCAGCCCAGCCAGCAGCCGCCGGCACAGCCCTCGCCACAGCAGGACCTGTACAACCAGTACGGCAGCACCTACCCCGCCGAGCGCCGCGCCGGCCAGAGCCAGTTCCCCTTCCAGTTCGGCAGGGACAGGGTCTCGGCCACCCCCGGCTCCGGCGCCCAGCAGAACATCCCCCCGCAGATGATGGGGGGCCCCATCCAGCCAGCCCCCGAGGGGCCACAGCAAGGGGCCCTGTGGCAGGGCAGGAACGAGCTGGGCTATGGCAGTTACCCCAACCGGCAGAGCTCGGGCGCTGCGCCCCAGGGCCCCGCCTACCACGGGGTCACTCGAACAGATGAAATCCTGCATTCAGACCAGAGGGTCAACCACGAGGGACCATGGCCTTCCCACGGGAACCGGCAACCTCCCTACGGCCCCTCCGCCCCTGTGCCCCCCATGACCAGGCCCCCCCAGTCCAACTACCAGACCCCCCCCAGCATGCAGAATCACATTCCTCAGGTATCCAGCCCAGCACCTCTGCCCAGACCTCTGGAGAACCGCACTTCTCCCAGTAAATCCCCGTTCCTGCACTCGGGGATGAAGATGCAGAAGGCAGGGCCGCCCGTGCCTGCCTCGCACATCACACCAGCAGCTGTCCAGCCTCCCATGATCCGACGGGACATCACCTTCCCGCCGGGCTCGGTGGAAGCCACACAGCCTGTGCTGAAGCAGAGGAGGCGGCTGACGGCAAAAGATATCGGTAAGGGCAATCTCCTGCCTCTCTGCTGGAGCCTTCTCAGAGATTGCTGCTGCCTTGGCCCTTTGGTACAGTCCTGCCAAGTGGAGGGGCTCTGCTGGCTTGGAAAAAAAAACAAACCAAAATGCGTTTTTGCAGGTTAATTGTGTTCTAAGCCCTTATTCTGGCATTGCCTGCGGGCAGGTTGGTGGTAGACACAGTCTGTACATCATCTTAACCAGGCTCTGCTCTTCACAGGTCCAAAAAGCAGTATCAAGTGTCTCCTTTTTGTTTTGAAATGCCAGGAGCTGGAAGTATCATGTGTTTATGTTACAGGAACTCCTGAAGCCTGGAGAGTGATGATGTCTCTGAAGTCAGGGCTGCTGGCTGAAAGTACGTGGGCCTTAGATACCATAAACATCCTGCTCTATGATGACAACAGCATAATGACCTTCAACCTTAGCCAGGTGGGTGCAGATGCTCTCTGGGGCAGGTCTTTGAAGTGCTGATGCTGCAGGGGTTTCTGTCAGCGAGGTGGCAACGAGCAGCTCCTGCAGCCTCTGTACCTGGAGCATGGGGTGTGGGCAGCTGTGAGTGGTCACTCCCTGGCCTGAGTGATCTGTGTGTGTGCAAAAGCCCTGCCTGAGTGTTAACTGGGGGGAGGTACAACCAAGAGCACAGGGTGTGTGCAGGGAGGCAGTTTGGATACTGACAGCCAGTGTCTGCTTTTGTCCCTTTTCTCAGAGGACAAAAACCTCTCTTCTGCACCATTTATTGCCAGCATGAAAAGCACCCTTAATTGCCAGCACTGCTTAAATTCTCTGCCCTGTGTGCGTTGGCCTGAGTTGTTTTCTGATCGCCGTTCCTTCCTCCCCTCCTGTTTTTTTTCCTCCCCTGTAGCTGCCAGGCTTGCTGGAACTCTTGGTGGAATATTTCCGGCGCTGCCTGATTGAGATCTTTGGAATCCTGAAGGAATACGAGGTAGGAGACCCAGGGCAAAGAACACTATTAGATCCTGAAAGGTTCTGCAAATCTTCAGCTTCCTCCCCTGAAGAAGGGGAGGAGGACGATGAGCCACGGAGCCTGAACTGTGAGGGGGAAGAGGAGGATGAGGAAGAGGAGGAGGCTGCGTTTTCGAGCAAGGACAAAGTACCTCTAGAGAGCAGCGAGGAGAAGCTAGTGAGTAAATTTGACAAGCTTCCAGTGAAGGTGGTGCAGAAGAACGACCCCTTTGTGGTGGATTACTCGGACAAGCTGGGGCGGGTGCAGGAGTTCGACAGTGGGCTGCTGCACTGGCGCATCGGCGGCGGGGACACCACCGAGCACATTCAGACACACTTCGAGAGCAAGACCGAGCTGCCCTTGCCTCACAAACGAGCTTCCTGCTCCTCTGCCTTGAGGAAACGTTCAGCAGCCGAGAGCAACCCGAGCCCCCGGGAAGGGGAAGCTCCTGCGCCCGACGGCTCCTCGGAGAAGAGGATAACTGCCACCATGGACGACATGCTCTCGGCATGCCCGGGCTCCCTGGCAGGGGAGGAGGAAGAGGTCAAAGCTTCGGAAATGGCGAAGGAGAGCAGCAAGTTTCCCTTTGTCATCAGTCCAGCTCAGAGCCACAGAAATATAAAAATCCTGGAGGATGAACCCCACAGTAAGGACGAGACACCGCTCTGCACCCTCCTGGACTGGCAGGACTCTCTGGCCAAGCGCTGCATCTGCGTCTCCAACATCATCAGGAGTTTATCGTTCGTGCCAGGCAATGACTTTGAAATGTCCAAACACCCTGGGCTGCTGCTGATTCTAGGGAAACTGATCCTCCTACACCACAAGCATCCAGAACGCAAACAGGCCCCCCTGACCTACGAGAAAGAGGAGGAGCAGGACCAAGGGGTGAGCTGCAACAAGGTGGAGTGGTGGTGGGACTGTTTGGAGATGCTGCGTGAAAACACACTGGTCACGTTGGCCAACATTTCTGGGCAGCTGGACCTCTCCCCTTACCCGGAAAGCATCTGTTTGCCTATCCTGGATGGACTCCTCCACTGGGCAGTCTGTCCCTCAGCAGAGGCCCAGGATCCCTTTCCGACACTGGGACCCAACGCTGTCCTCTCCCCTCAGAGACTGGTTTTGGAAACACTCAGCAAACTCAGCATCCAGGACAACAACGTGGATTTGATCCTCGCCACGCCCCCGTTCAGCCGCTTGGAGAAGCTGTACAGCACCATGGTGCGGTTCCTCAGTGACAGAAAGAACCCGGTGTGCCGGGAGATGGCCGTGGTGCTGCTGGCCAATCTGGCCCAGGGGGACAGCCTGGCTGCCAGAGCCATTGCTGTGCAGAAGGGCAGCATTGGCAACCTGCTGGGCTTTCTGGAGGACAGCCTGGCCGCCACGCAGTTCCAGCAGAGCCAGGCGGGGCTGATGCACATGCAGAGCCCGCCCTTCGAGGCCACCAGCGTGGACATGATGCGCCGTGCCGCCCGTGCGCTGCTGGCCCTGGCCAAGGTGGACGAGAACCACTCGGAGTTCACCTTGTACGAGTCGCGGCTCTTGGACATCTCCGTGTCGCCTTTGATGAACTCTTTGGTTTCACAAGTTATTTGTGATGTACTGTTTTTAATTGGCCAGTCATGACAGCTGTGGGATCCGAGCCCCCGTGTGCGTGTGCGTGAGTGGAGAACTTAGAAACTGACTGTTGCCCTTTATTTATGCAAAACCACCTCAGAATCCACTGTCTGCCCTGCGCTGTCCTGCTTCTCCCTCGGGGAAAGATGTCCCCGGCCCCTCTCCCCCTTCCCTGCCCTTCAAATCTGTCCTGAATCCCTTATTAAAGGAGACAAAGTTCTGTCTACATAGAAGACTTTTTTTATTTTAACCAAAGTTACTGTCGTTTACAGTGAGTTTGGGGAAAGACGACTTGCCGTGTTATCCCATTGACAGGCACCACTTTCATAACTGTTTTTAATGGTAAACTCTGAAGGACAAAAAAGTGACTGCTGAACTCTGTGTGGTTTATCGTTGTACATTCACAATCTTGCAGGAACCAAGAAGTTACCAGTTGTGAACAGACCTTGTCCAAGGGAGGCCTGTGCAGTAGCGTGTAGAACTCCATGTACTGTACACCTTAAACTGTAAACATACTGTAATAATGTCTCACATGGATAAAAACAAAAGAAAAAAACGCTGGATCAGCAGCAAGCTGTAGTTTTTAAAAATGTTTTTAGTTAATGTTGAGGAGAAAAAAAGGCTTTTCCCCCAAAGTATAATGTGTGAACCTACAACACCCTGACCTCTTTCTCTCTTCCTCCTTGATTGTATGAATAACCCTGAGATCACCTCTTAGAACTGGTTTTAACCTTTAGCTGCAGCCCAGCGCTGCCACGTGTGTATATATATATGACGTTGTACATTGCACATACCCTGAGACTCCTGCAGTTTTGTCCCCTCCCACCCCTTTATAGTATGACGAGTTAACGAGTTGATGACCTGCAAAAGCGAGACACAATTATTTAATCTCTTGCCAGACATCCCTCCCTGGAGGATGCTGTACAGGTCTCTGTGTATAAAGTCATTGCTGTCTCAGCAGCCAATCAACTTATAGTTTATTTTTTCCTGTTTTTGTTTTCTTTCTAATCGAGGTGTGAAAAAGTTCTAGGTTCAGTTGAAGTTCCTGATGAAGAAACACAATTGAGATTTTTCAGTGATGAATTCTGCATATTTGTATTTCAGACGATGTAGCTAAAAACTTGATGTAAATTCCTCCCTTTTTTCCTTTTTTGGCTTAATGAATATCATTTATTCAGTATGAAATCTTTATACTATATGTTCCACGTGTTAAGAATAAATGTACATTAAATCTTGGTAAGATGTTTGTAAGGGTTTTTTTTATTGGCAGGACAGGGAGGGCAGTTCAGCGCTGCCAGGTGACGCCCAAGGCCTGCCCTGCTCAGGAGCTCTGATGCTGCTTTGCTCTGACTTTGCTTTCCCTGCTGGAATTTTTCCTTAGGAGCTGCTCAGACTCGGGATTTGCAGCATGAGGTGAAGCTGTGGCTGCCAGGGAGTGAAGGGCCTCACTGGGAAGCGAGGCAGTTCCCTTCCCAGCTCTGTAAAATGGAAAATTTTTGTTCTCATCGCATTTTTCACATTTTCTTGGGAGCCTGGTGTGGACTCTTGTCTTCCTTTGGAGGCCAGGGCTTCCCAGCAGATAGAGTTCCCAGGCCCTTCAGCAAACAGGCCAAGTTCAGGCTCTCTGGATGAGGATCTGCACGTTTTCAGGGCTTTGGAAGCAGGTATTTCATAGCCCGAGGCTTTGTCCTCAGTGGATGCTGGAAGTAGGGTAGCTAGAACTGCTCCGAGCTTATTAAAGAAAAAGCAGGTTTTTTTAAAGGCAAACGTCATTTTTGTTCAAAAATTCCCCTTGTTTTATCTTCCCAGTCCTCTCCTCGGGAGCTCTCAGTTCCCAGAGCCTTCATTCCTCAAACTTCAGATTCCTCAGAGTGATTGTGCCAAAATCAAAGACTCTTTTTCCTGAAAAGTCTTGTCTGTCAGCAGGAATTGTGGGAGCTCTTCCTGGCAGGAGAGTCCTTCAAATGGATTGCTCAAAAGGCAGGAATGGTGCTGGGCTTCCTTGGCTTTAGAAAACGCTGGGAACCAAGTGTGAGACCAGGATTCTGCTGGACTCTGCTGTTCTGCCACACCGTCAGTGCAAAACCCAACTTCCCTGATAATTCAGTTCTGTGTTCCAGGAGTTGTGTTTAACCTGATGAAATGGATGTGGAAGTTCTGCTTCGTTTCCTGAGCAGGAAGGAGCCATCAGTGAAGTGGAAGCAGGTAACAGCAGCAGCTTTTCTTATGTGGATTTAATCTGGAGGGAGAGGCAGGAGTGCTCCTGAAGACCCATTTGATGCACCCAGTTGATCCGAGGGGAGTAATTCTGTTCCCCCATCATTGTGTGTGCACAGACACAGCCCCTGTGCACTTCTAAAACAGTGAAAATAAAAGGCCGAGATGAGAAATGAGTAAAGTGAGAACAGTGCTCGCAGTGTGGCACTGGGAGCCTTGGGGGACCACACGTGACCTTGGCTGCCTGGAGCTCAAATCCTTGATGCTTTGGGCCTGATTTGTTCCCAAATCTCTCAGTTCAAGAAATTCCTTGAAACACCTTTTGGACCCTGCTCACTCTGCTGTTCCCCATTTTTTCTGCCAGCAAAGAAAACGCGAGTTTTTCCACGCTTGATGCTCGACTAAAAGCACTCAGAGTCTCCTCAAGGGCTCAGCAACCCGCGATGGTTTCTCCTTCATCCCAGGGTGGATCTGGGCAGGACCAGACCCGGAGAGTTTTTAATCAGGGATCTGGCCTGGGGTGAACTCAAGTTTTCTCCTTTGCTGGCAGAAACAGGGAACGGCAGAGAGGTCGGGTCAGAGAGAGGCATTTAACGAACTCCTCTAGGAATGGGAAGATTCGGGTGCAAAACACGAAGGATTTGCATTCTGGCCGCCGTGCCCGCCGGCGGCTGGCAATGAGGGATGTCCGTGGGTGCGGGGGCAGGGGACAGCCTGGCCTGTGCCCTGCCGGCACCTCCGCAGGGCGCAGCTCCCGCGGGCCCGCCCTGCCCGCCTCAGGCCCTTGTGCTGCTCGGGCTGGCGGGGCACAGCCCCGGGCCGGCCCCGGCCCCGCTCCCCCGCCCGCCCTCAACAAAGATGGCGCCGCCCGCCCCTTCCCCACACACGCGCGCCGCCGCCACGTGACGCCGGAAGGGGCGCGACAGGAAGGTGCGCGCGCGTAGGGGGCAGTGGGCGGAGCCGGGGAGCCGCGCGCCAGGGAGCCGCGCGCGCGCCGCGCGCTCAGGTGGGGCGGGGGGCGGAGGGGAGGGGGAGCGCGAGGGGGGCGGGGCCTCCTCCCTCCGGCCCTCCGCAAGGGGGCGCTGCGGGGCCGGGGTCGGGATGGGGGTTGGGACCGGGATCAGAGCTGGTGTCCCCGCCGCCCTCGGCCCGGCCCCGGGACTGGCAGCAGCCGCACGGTGAGGCCTGGAGGGGCCCGGCCGCCGGGAGGCCTCGCCCTGGGGACCCACCCGGAGGGGGCCCGGCTCAGTCGCGGTGTCGGGCGGGGTTTGTGTCCCCAGGCAGCGCTGCGCGGCCTCGCTGGCGGCAGGAACGATAACGGAGGGCTTGGAGATAGCCCCGGGACAGCCCGGTGAGCTTAGGGCCCGTGTGGCCTCCTGTGTGCGGCCACTTCTCAGCACATCGGCCGTAGCTGTCCCCAGTCCGGGAACAGCCCCACTGTGTGCTTCAGCACCACCCAGCCTCTGCCCAGGCTCCGCACAGCACCGGCTCGTCCTGGCCTCGAGGGCACGGCTCTGTGTCCCCTTCCTGCCCGCCTGGGCACCACCTGCGGCCGCGGCGGGCTTGGCTGTCAGAGAACAGCGGCGGGAACTGGGTGTGCTGGGCACAGGAGGAGTTGTCCCGTCCCTGAGCCGTGGTGGAGCTGCAGCCGAGCCTCAGGGCGGGCACAGCTGGGTTCTGGTCCAGAGCAGGTTTAGTTCACCTCTGTGAGATGTTGCGAGAGATAAAAACACTCCCGTTTGCATCCAGATACAAGGGAAGCACTGCTGGAGCTGCAGCCTCTGGACCAGTAGCTGGAACCGGGCAGGAGAGATGGCCCAGAGCTTCCAGGCCCACAGAAACAGCCCCAGGATTTCCAAACCGCTGCTGCATTCCTTTGGCGTCCTGGTTAGAAGAGGCTTTAAAGCATGTCTGGAGCGCCTGTTGAGTCTCCCAGCAGGTTGGAGAGGGGCTGTGCTGGGATGCCGGCTGGAGCAGGGCTCCTCACCCCGCCGGGAGCTGTCTGCCGGCCGTGGCGGGGAAACGCCGCTGTGGCGAGCGGCTGCTGCCACCGGCTGGTGCCCGCCCCGCACTGCGGCTGCACCGACCCGGCCTCCTCCACCCGGCCCTGCTCTGCCCCTGCTCGCGTCCCGCTCTCAGCGCCGCTCCCAAACTGTGATTCACAGCTGAGACCCAAGCGCGGAACCCAGGGAGAAAAACGTCTTTTTCTGCTGGAATATTTTTAACGCCCTTCTGCCTCTCCTTTTTGTGTTCGTGCAGGTGCTCTTTCCCACAGGATTTTTGGGGCAGAGCCGTTCCCGACGCTGCGTTCTGGATCTAGATGGGGCTTGTGGGCTGCAGCTCTTTTGAAGGCTTTGCTCTGTCACAAGGTGTGCTGCGTCGTGACAGGAACAGGCTTTTTAAAGCTGTTTGCTTTGAGCTCTCTTGGCACATTCAGGCGAGGCTTTTTCTCTGCTTTTTGAAAAAACTATATTTAAAGTGCCGGGACAATTTTTGCTGCTGTGCTTTAATAGGATTTGCAGCTGTGAATGTGCTTTAAAAGAGTTTACAGCTGGGTTGAAGTGTCCCCTCGCTTAAAATAACGTCACAGCTTCGTGATGCAGGAGAATGTGCCTCCCACCAGTTGCTTTGTGAGTGCTAGGGAGCAGAAGGGGAACAGGAGCAACCCCAAAACTTTTATTTGTGGTTAAATAGGAAGCATAACCCTGTGGTTGGGGATTGGAGTTGTCAGTGAGCCAGTTTGGATCTTGGTTTTTGCCTTGCTGATGATTTGCTCTCTGCCCTCTCATGCACTTTCAACCTGGCGGGGTTTTTTCTCCACAATGGCAATAGGGAAATCTCAGTGATTTTAGGCTGTGGAGTGATCGATTTGGGGATCTCTCTGTTACAAAGTGCTGGGGCAGAGAGAAGGGCAGGATGTGGTGTTGCTGAGACCCAGCAAGAGCTGTGGGCCGTGTGTTTCTCAAACTGAAAACCAACAGAAGAAATGCTTTATCTTAAAGAGCTGCACAGCAGATCCTGCCTGCCTCCAGGGCTTCAGAGCTAGGCCACCACGGCACCCAGGACATGCAGACACTGAACTAGGGAGGCTCCACAAAGAGGTTTAAATCCCTCAGGTGAGGTTTGCAGGGAGGAGGTGGATGGGTGGACTCAGCATGTGGAATGTGCCCAGCAGGCAGGTGCCAGGAGCTTTGCCAAAGTACTGGAGAATTGCAGGTGGTGAGGGTGGAGTGGCACAGAGTTTGTGTCCTGCTGGTGCTGCCTGTGCTGGGGGGAGCTGTGTGCCTGAGTTCCACCCTGCTCTGGTAGAGCTGGTGCCATGGAGCCAGCTGAGTAAATCCATTCTTGGCTTCCCGGGGGCAAACCTGGAGCAGGAGAGAGGAGGGAGCTCCTGGCAGCCCCACTCAGCAACTGCTTACACAGGGCTCAGAGTTCCACATGAATTCTGTCTCCATTCCAAGAAAAAGAGGCTTAAATCCCATTCACTGCATTGGGACTGGATGTGTGTGAGGATGCTTGGCACAGCCGTGGCTCCAGCTGCTGGAGTTCCTGCTGAGGCAGCCGAGCAGCCTGTCTGCTCCAGGGATTTGCTCTGGCCCCATGAGGAGTAGTGTCAGAGAACACACCATAACCTCTCTCCCTCAGTGTCTTGGCCAAGCTTAAGATATCAGGGATTTTTTTTTTAATAGGAACAATATCAAAGAGGTCTCTGTGTCATCTCCATGATTTCTTCCATAGGTGACTTTTCTGTTCACGGAGACTTGCACTCTTTCAAGGGCCTGACAGTAAATAAAGGCGCAAAATTCATAAATGAGGCTGAAGCCAGAAATCCCTTTCTTTGTCCTCTGTGTTTACCAACCCAGGTTTCCCAAACTGGAAGAAGAATTCCCTTGGCATCGGTGACCTCCTGAGGCCATTCCTGAGTGCGGGATGGAGCTGTGGAGCAAGGCAGACCCCCAGCTCCGAGAGGTCGTGTGGTTCGCCCTGCGCTGCCGGGCCCTGGCATTGCTGCTGCAGGCAAGTCTGTCCTCCAGCCAGAGAGGCTCTGCTGGGTTTTGCTGCTCCCAGGCTCCTCCCTTCAGTACCCCTGAGATCCATGAGCTGGTGCTGCACAATGGGGAAATCATCTTCTCTGGGGAGCCAACAAGCTGTCTGCATGTCGCTGTGGGACACAATAAATGGAGGCAGGGAGTGATAGGTTCTCAGAAGGCTGCAGTGGACTCCTCAGCGAGGAGGAGCCACCAGTTTATTTTCTAGGCTTCTTTTATGCTTTTTACAAATGTGCCCACCCTAGAGGTGGGACCCTTTGGAACCATTGGTCACTTCCAGAGACCACCACGCGAAGTCCCTCCTCTGGGAACAAATGTGCAAAACAAGATAGCTTACAGTACGTGACTTTGTTTACCAGTAAAAGTGCCTGGGAACAGAAATTCCTAAAACCAAAATATGGCAGGCACAAAGCGTGGCAACAGTCTGCACCCATGGGTTTTACTTACAGGTGGCTGTTAAGCAAAATTGCATAAATTTCCTTGTAACTTGCTGTGTTTTCACGCTGCTGCTGCAGCAGTGAAACCAGGAGGCTGGTTTGGCTCAAAGTGTGTTTTATCTCAGAGAAAAAGAACAATAATCTCCTCCTGTAGGTTCCTCCCAAGTCTTATTTCCAGAGACATCCTGCTCTGAGCATGAGAGAGCTTGGTTGTGACAGCTAGCACAGAGCCCATTCATAGCCGTGAGCAGCTTTCCCTGGCCAGTTCTGCAGGGATTCATGCTGGATCTGGGACAGATGTAAATACCCCAAAACGTTGTGTTTGCACTTTTTTCACAACCTCGTGAGCATCTTTACACCCAGCCCTGAGGGGGTCTGGCCTCGGTGCCACCCTCACCCCTTGTTTGAGCCCCAGGAGCTCTCCTGCCCGGTGCTCTCGGTACCAGAGCATCCCCCGCTAGCTTCCAGCCCTGTGTTGTTTTGCAGGCCGTGTTTAACCTGCTGATCCCGGACCACGCTGCCGACGCCTTCTCTCCGCCGCGGCCGGACCCGCGGGGCCGGTGGGACGCGCTGGTGGAGCGGCTGCTGGGCGGGCTGGGCCGCTGGGACGCCGAGCATTTCCTCTTCATCGCCGAGCGCGGATACCTGCTGGAGCACAACTGCGCCTTCCTGCCGCTGTTCCCGCTGAGCCTGCGGGCGCTGGGCGCGCTGCTGCCGTGGCCGGTGGAGCTGCAGCCCCGCAGCCGCCTGCTGCTCTCGGCCGCGCTGCTCAACGCGCTGCTGTCCGCGCTGGCGGCCGCGGCGCTGCTCGGCCTGGGCCGGGCCGTGCTGCGCCACCGCCGCCAGGCTTTCCTGGCCGCCCTGCTCTTCTCCATCAGCCCTGCCGGCGTGTTCATGGCAGCTGCCTACTCGGAGAGCATGTTCGCCTTCCTGGCCTTCAGCGCCATGTGGCAGCTGGAGCAGGGGCAGAGCTGGCTCAGTGGGCTCCTCTTCTCCCTGGCTTCGGGGGCCCGTGCCAACGGGCTGGTGAACGCTGGCTTCTTCCTCTACTCCCGCGGCAAGCGCTTTGCCCTCCAGCTGCAGGTGGGGTCAGCATCCCGAAGGAAGCTCCCGTTGTTGTGGAAGCAGGTCCTTAGCCTGGCATCTTCAGCAGCCCTGATGTGTGTCGGGATTGTTCTGCCTTTTGCTTTGTTTCAGTACTATGCCTACGTGAGGTTCTGTGGGCCTGGCACGGGCCTGGCTCAGGCCATTCCCGAGCCGCTGCTGCAGCTGGCACAGGACAAGAGCTATCGTGTGGCAGGCGTGGGTGGGGATAAACCCCCTTGGTGCTCCCAGCGTTTCCCTGTGGTCTATTCCTATATCCAAGACACTTACTGGAATGTCGGCTTTCTAAGGTACTTTGAGCTCAGACAGATCCCAAATTTCTTTCTTGCTCTGCCTGTCACCCTTCTGGGCTCATGGGCTGCCTGGACCTACGTCAGCACAAACCCCCGGCACTGCCTAACTCTTGGTCTAGAGAGGAGTAAGTGTGAAGAGAGGGGAAAGGCAAGAGATGGATTTTGTGGCCCTGCTGCTTTCGTGTACGTGGTCCATGCCACAGTCCTGCTGGTGTTTGGATTCTTCTGCATGCATGTGCAGGTAGGACACAGAGGGGATTCCTTGCGGGGCTGGGGCAGAGACAGTCACAGCAGTTTGGGTGATTTCTCCTCTGCTGGTCGTCTCCAGGTGCTGACCCGGTTCCTTGGTTGCTCCTCTCCCATCCTGTACTGGTTCCCAGCTCACCTGCTCCAGGAACACGAGCCTTTACTCTGGAGCACAGGGACTGATAATCCAACCTCTGGGAAGCCTCTTCTGGGTAAATCTCGCAGTTCCTGTGGAGAGGGGACCTCGGACAACCCCATTGTGAGGCTGCTGCTGAACTGGCGATGGATGACCCCGCTCAGCAAGAGCATCCTGGGCTTCTTCCTGGGCTACTGGCTGCTGGGGCTGATCCTGCACTGCAACTTCCTCCCATGGACGTAGTGGGCACAGACCAGCAGTGGGACAGGAGCTCTACTCAGAACAGAAACTCACCATCTCTAAAAGCCTGAGGTGGCTGTGATGGTGCAGTTGTTGCAGTTACAAAGGTGCTACTCCTCTACTACTATGTCCCAGACGGGATGTTCTCTGTGCTGTGATGCTGCAGCATCCTGCCCTGCTCAGCTGGCATTGCTGACCCAAAATTCCCATCAGCTACCTGGGATGGGGAATGCACCTCAGTTCTCCTGGGGGAGATTATGGCAGACACTGATTTGTGGCAGGATCCTGTGATGGATTTGGGGATTCCCTGGGATGTATGGTGGGCACAGCAGGAGGGCAGGGAGGGTCCAGCTGCCCCGAGCTGCTCAGACTATTCTGGCTCCTTTTCCACGGTGCCGGTTCCGGGCTCCGAGCCAGGCCGGGCAGGGGGGCACGGCGGGGGCGGCGGGCGCTGCGTGGGCACATGCACGACCCCAATAAACACGTGAAAGTTACCGAGAGGCGGCTCAGCCCGCTCCGCCGGGCCGGGCCAGGCCCGGGATCAGGGTTGGGGTTGGGATCAGGGCCGAGATCGGAGTCGAGGTCACGGGTTCCGGGGCCGGGATCGGGGGTCGGTGCCGGGACGAGCCCGCTCCGCTCCCGGTGCGGCGGCGGGGCCGCCAGGGGGCGCTGTGCGGCGGGGCCAGGGATTGAGGCGTGACCGGGGATCGAGGCCGGGGCGGGGATCGAGGCGGGACCGGGCATCGGGGCGGGACCGGTGGGGCCGGGGCGGGGACCGGGGCGGGACCGGGGATCGGGGCGGGACCGGCGGGGCCGGGCCGGGGATCGGGGCCGGGCCGGGGCTCCGGGCGCCGCGGCGGGGCCATGAAGGACTGCGAGTACCGGCAGATCCCGCCCGGAGCGGCGGCGACGCCGGGCCCGGGCCCTGCCGGGTCTCCGCTGCCGGCGGGCGCCGTCCCCCCGCGGGCCGGAGCGGCGCAGCGGCCCCGCAGGAAGTGGGAGGTGTTCCCGGGCCGCAACCGCTTCTACTGCGGCGGCCGCCTCATGCTGGCGCGGCACAGCGGCGTCTTCGCCCTCACGCTCGGCCTCATCCTGGCCACCAGCGGCCTCTTCTTCGCCTTCGAGTGAGTCTGGGCCCGGCGGGCTCGGGGCCTCCCCTCGTGGGGCTGCGAGCAGCGCTTGTCCCCCTCCTGAAGGCCTGCCTTTGGGGGAGCCGGGCTTAGCCGGCATCCCGCGCTGGCCCCCGTGCTGGGAGGGAGCTGGGCTGGGGGTCACCTTCCCCCCGTGGGATCCCCGCTGTCCCGTCTCCCCACTGCCCCCAAGCCCTTTGGCACCGTACAGCCCCCAGACCCCCCTTTGCAGGAGGTCACTGCCCCGTCACCTGTCCCCAGGTGTGTTTATGGGGGGCAGGGGTTGTTCTGCACCTTGTTTGCTCAGTCTGGCCACAGGAAGGGGTTTAACATTCTCCTAGGATGTCCCCCTGGCCTCTAAATATAGCCCCCGAGTCTCCCCTTTTGCTCCCAAGAAGAGAATTGACCCAAAATTGCACCCAGGAAACCCCCAAGGCTCTTGGGCTTTGTTCACCATGGGGATCTAGGAACAGTGTTTCTTCTAAATGGTGAAACCCTTCGGGGTCCCACCTCGAGGGTCTGCACTGGCTCGGTTCCCGTTGTGCAGCGGAGTCTGGGGAGGAGGGAGCTGCACCTCCCCAGTCCCCGTTCCTTCGGAAAGCTGGTCCAGGGAAGCTCCCTGCTCCTGCAGCCTGAGGGAGGGGAGAGCCGGGAGCATCCCGTTGTGTGCTGTGCTGCCCTGGGGAGCTGGGGAAGGAGCACCGTGGGTTCCTGACACCTTGGAGGGTTCTGATGTCCTGCACCCGTTTCTGTCCCGGGAGGGATGGGGGGTGCTTTTCCCTGGAGCGGGGGGCCGCGCCCGCCTTTGGATCACGGCGTTATCCCTGCAAGTCTGGGAGGAAAGCTGCCCGAGCCTGCTGGTGGGGAGATGAAAGTACTTGATCGGATTAGAGGTTCTGAGAAGTCAGATGAGCTGAAAGGGACAGGCAGCTGCGGGGACCAGGCACAGCATCCCGACGGAAAAACCCCTTTCTCAGCATCATCCGTGCCCTGACAGCTCTCTGCCGGGTCTGGGGCTGACGGGCAGCAGCTCAGCACAGTAACGGCTTTGTGTGGCCAGGCAGAGGACGCAGGACATCTGCTCTGCCTCCCTTCTTGCCGAGTCACTCTCTCGTGCTTGAAGATGCCCTGGGGCTCTCCAAGTTGTTATTTTAGCAGGATGCCTCTGTTGCACAGGCTCCAGTTTGCTGGGTGTACAGCAAATACATCTTGTCTGTGTTTGCACTTCATGGTTTCTAGGGGAAAACCTGGCACAGGGTGCCCAGAGCAGCTGTGGCTGCCCCTGGATCCCTGGAGTGTCCAAGGCCAGGTTGGACAGGGCTTGGAGCAGCCTGGGACAGTGGAAGGTGTCCCTGCCCATGGCAGGGGGTGGGATGGGATGATCTTTACGATCCAAACCAAACCATTTGGGGATTCTGTGATTTCTGTAATGTCTTGTTCCCTAGTGGGGCATAGTGGGCTCTGGAGGTTCTCCCAGGAAAGGGGTGACAACAGCCCACGTCTCTCCTTTCACAGACCTTTCTGTCAATGACTGAGGGGCTCAGGCTTGGACTGAGGGGGTTTTATTGTTTGGTGGGTGCTTTGTTCTGGACAGCTGAGCTGGAGAGCTGAAACGAAAGTTGCTTAATCTTCTCAGTGCTGCAGAACCTGAGCACTGCCTGCAACCATCAGGACTAGGGCAGCCCATCCTGTGCTGGCTCTGAGTGTTGATCAGTCCTCTGCAGGAGGGGACAGTGGCCCTGTGAGTGCAGGGCTGTGTCCTCTGCTGTCCTCAGCTGCCACCTGCGGGTAACGGAGCTGCCCTGGGATGTGATCACACCAGTCCCCAGGTCAGCTGCTGAGCCCAGTACCCCGTGATAGTTCGTGGTGTGATGTCCCAGCTGACAGCGGGTCTGTGCAATGACTGATAACAATTCCATTTTATTTATCTTTTAACAGCTGCCCCTTCCTTGCCAGTCACCTCACCCTCGCCATCCCCATCATCGCCGCCGTCCTCTTCTTCTTTGTCATCAGCTGCCTGCTCCAGACAAGCTTCAGAGACCCAGGAATCCTGCCCAGAGCCACCCCCAGTGAGGCTGCAGACCTGGAGAAGCGAATTGGTGAGAGCTCTGATCCCTCTCCTGTGTTTGGCTCTGTGCATGGCTCAGTGTGTATCTATGCACCTCTCAGGCTCAATGAGGCCCCTTTTTTTGGGTCTTGGCTCCTTAAGGTTTGTCCAGGGGGAAGAAAAATCCAGAATATCAGATTGTGAGGCTTGATAGTGTTTACCAGTCATGATGAGAGGTGCCACAATCTCCTCTGGCACAGCAGGCAGTGCCTCAGAGAGGATCTGCAGAGCAGCTCAGGTCCTTTTTGTTCCTGTTCAGTCCCAGCGCTTTCCCAGGCAGCAGAGTTGAAGGATAATTAATGCTTTTTGATACTGTGATTTGCCACTGAGCCTGCTGTGCTGCAAGGTGTTCTTTAGAGTAGGTTGATGTTTGTCCTCTTCTAAAAACTGCTCTGTCACACTGTTTTGGGGACAGCCAAGGAGGTGTTTGCATCCAGGAGCTGTGGACCTCGTTGATGTGACAGGTTGGAACAAATGCTTTAGCAAAGCTGATGTGACACAGCTTGAACCTGTCCCGCTGAAGACAGACACAAGGCAGTAACTCTGCATCTGACTTTAAATGTGGTTTTTAAATATCCCTAGAGTGATGATCCATGTTTCTATTTATAAGGGCCTAAAGCAGTAATCTGGCTGCAGATGCTGCCTGATGTGCCAGCTGTTACTGCTAATATAATCCACTTATTATCCTCTTAACATGCTCACTGTTGCATCACCATTTTCAAATAATTTCTCACAGTTGGGAAGGTACTTTTTTGGGAGTGACTAAAAAGAATAACCCCCAAAAATGCAAACATGATACCGGGGGTTTCCAGCTGTTGCTGTGTACAGGAACGGTCGCCAGCCCCCAGGGACTAACTGAGTGCCAGCACACAGAGATGTAACATGCAGTGCCCCTAAAAATCCTCAATTCAAACCTGGAGGAGGTGGAATCCTCTTGTGCTGTGAGCACAAACATGTCCAATTCCAGGGAATCTGCTGGGGCACTTGAGACCTGCTGCTGTCTTTCCCCACAGTGATGGAGGCGAGTCCCTGCAGGCTGGCAGTGTTGCAGCTGTGGGGTGACAGGTTGTGTGCTGGCAGTGGCAGGGATGCTCCTGCTTCTGTGGCAGAGCCACCCGTCCCTTCAGAGCCAGGCTGCCTTTTGTGACCTGCTGGACACACAGAGATGAGCTGATGTTCCTGGCCTGCTGCTTTACACTCACTGTTTCTAAATTACTTGACATTCCCACAGCACCGGGCACTTAACTGCTTCCTCTTGGCATCCCAGCAGCATTGCCACTGCACAAAGACAGGCCATAAATAACGTGAGGAGCTGACTGCAGCTCTTGCCTGCCCACCCTGCAACAAATCCTTTCTTGTGTTCTGTTGAGGCCAGGAGAGCATGTGCCAACCCCTGCCCCTGCTAGGAGGCAGCTGAGGGTGGCACAGGGCTATGAGTGTCCCTCCTTGTCCCTGCAGACAGCATGGGCAGCTCCACATACCGTCCCCCGGCCCGCACCATGGAGGTGGTGATCAACAAGTACGTGGTGAAGCTCAAGTACTGCTACACCTGCAAGATGTTCCGGCCGCCGCGCACCTCCCACTGCAGCGTCTGCGACAACTGCGTGGGTGAGCAGGGCTGGGGGAAAGAGGGGCACTAACAGGGGATCCTGAGCTGGGAGGGACCCACAGCGATCACAGATCCAGCCCCTGTCCCTGCACAGACCCCCCAACAGTCCCAGTGTGGGCATCCCTGGAGTGCTGTCCAAAGGCTCCTGGAGCTCTGGCAGCCTCGGGGCCGTGCCCATTCCCTGGGGGAAGAACCTTTCCCTGACCTCCAGCCTGACCCTCCCCTGACACAGCTCCAGCCGTTCCCTCTGGTCTTGTCACTGATCCTGTCACTTGTGCTCCTGAACAGATTGCTTTTTGCTTCTCCTGAAGGATTATAAAACAAGATACTGCATGGTCTGTCTCCTTTGCATTTAAATTGAAAGCAGCACTAGTGCAGTGGCTCAGGGCAAGGGGCAGCACATCCAAGACTCCATGGCTCTGTTTTCCCTGGTTGTGGGAGGAGGGTTCTGTAAATGCAGTGCAGGCCTCCACAAACACAAGGTTTGCTGCAGGCTCCTGACTACGTGTGGCTGTCCCCAGGCTGGTACAGACACTGTGGAAACTTTGTGCCTCTGCACTGCTGCAGAGAGGTTCTGCCCTCGGGGTGCAGGGGAAGATGGGTTTGTAGTTCCTTGTTTTGGGGGGCTGAGCAGAGTCTGCTCTGTGTTGCGTGTGAGGTGGTGGGAGCCCTCCTCACCAGGAGCCTTCATTCCAGAGAGGTTCGATCACCACTGCCCCTGGGTGGGCAACTGCGTGGGCAAGCGCAACTACCGCTACTTCTACGCCTTCATCCTGTCCCTGTCCTTCCTCACTGCCTTCATCTTCGCCTGCGTCGTCACCCACCTCACCCTGCGTAAGTGCCAGCCTGGGGGCCCCTGGGGCTGCCAGCACAGTTCGGGGTCCCTGCTCCCATGGGACACAGATGGGAAGGGTCTGGATGGGTTATGCCAGGTGAGGGATTCAAGGGTCCCACGGATCCTCTGTGCCTCGCTGCACAGGGGCTGTGGGAGCTGGAGATGGGATTTGCTTCCCCAGAACAGCTGAGCTGCTGGTGCATCCACCCTTCCCCTGGCAGAGAGCGTGACTTTCCCATCAGCCCCAAACCTCCTGGAGCCGTGTCCATGCACTGACATTTCTGCAGATGTTCCTCAGGCAGACAGATCCACTCGGCCCACGGGGGTGGAGTTCTGGCTGGAGGGGCAGGGCTGCCTGCTGGCATGCCATTCCTTGTTCTGTTTTGCTTTGCAGGCTCTCAGAGGGATGGGTTCCTGGTCACTCTGAAGACAACCCCTGCGAGATATCCTTTTGCTGGCAGCAGCTGCTCAGGGTGCCCAGCACCAGAGGGTCCAGGAGCTCTTTGCAGGTCACCCTGGTGCCCTTTTCCCAAGTTAATTTAGTCCCCTGGCTACCTGGTACTAAGGGTGGGTGACAAAGTTGTTTCCCAGTTTTCAAGCTGAGGTGGAAAGGGAAGAGCTGGAGCAGGCTGTGCCTTGGTGGATCCCTGCAAACCAGCTTGGGGAATGGGAAGCTTGCCCAAACCGCCCCAGACAGTCCTCTGCCTCTCCTTGCGGGACGAGTTTGTTCCTTGAGACTTCCTTGACGTTTGTTTCACCGTGCTGGAGTTGGTGATTTGTTTTTTCTCAGTCTGGTCTATTTTGGGCCTCTCAGGTTTTCACACTTACTTAGTCGCCTCCAACCTGACGACGAACGAAGATGTAAGTACCTGGTGCTTGTCCTGCTGCCAGGCTGCCCATGACCCTTTCTGAGCAGGTTTTCAGGGAATTTTTGGCTGCCTCAGTGCAGTGTTTCACTGCCTGTGATACCCCAGTGCAGAGCAAACAGCCTGTGCCCACGGCTGCACTTTCAGGTGGCTGAATTAGAACCATCACGTGTGTGTTTTTTCCAGTCTGTTTGTGGCCTTGCTTAAAATTAAGAGCTGAGAGATTAAAAAAGGAAGGCTGGCCCAGAGGAGTATTTGGGTGTGAGCTTGGTGATCTGAATTGAGCATCCCATGTAACCACGGGTTTCCTCTGAGACCCTGGGCCAGTCCCTTTGTGTCTGGCAGTTCCTCATCTCTAATTAGCAAACGATGTACAGACATCTGATGAGATTTACCTTCAAATCTGGGCTGTGCACAGACTCCAAGGACCAAAGGAGTGCCCTGAGTGGGGCAGATCGTCTGATCTGTCTGATCCTCGGAATCAAAATTCACCCTTCTGGCCAGAAGTACCTGTAATCCTTGCTGGGAGCTTTCAGCCCTGCAGAAGACGTGTTTGCATCCCTTTTGTTTTTGCTTTTTCCCCTTTCCCTTTCCACCTTGCATTCAGAGGTGTGGCAGAACTTCTCAGGGCTGTGTGAGTGAAGCTCACAGTTTGTAGCCCAGCACTGGGAGCACCAGTGGCCCATGGCTCCAGCCTTCTGCTGCAGCAGGGGAGAGGAAGTAAAACAAGAGGAGGAAATGTGCTGGTGAATGTGCTGGTGATGGTTCAGTGCAGCCTGAGGCAGATGTGGCAGCTGCCCACCCCCTGTGCCACACCCAGGGCAGCTGCTGGGGTGGGGACAGAGCAGCCTCTGGGCTGGGAATCCCCTTGCTGTTTGTTCAGCCTGAGGGAGCACGGGCTGCAGCCCTGCCCTGATGGGCTGCCAGCCTTGGAGACCACGAGGGGAGGAGGAGGACGGGGCTGGTGTGGCAGTGGTGGCAGTGGTGACAGTGACGTTGCTGTGCAGCATGGGGAGGGCACAGCTCAGGAGCTCTGCAGCTGCAGGGCTGAACCTCAGCAGAGGCAGCACATGGCTGCTTGTGCCTGCAGATGTCCTCCTTCTGCTGTTGGACAAACCTTCCACCGGATCCATTATGGTGTCACTGTCTGGTCTCGCAGCCTTCCCCTCCTAATCTGTGTCCATCCCTTTCAGATCAAAGGCTCCTGGTCAAACAAGAGGGGCTCGGAGTTTGCCAATCCCTACAGTCATAAAAGCATCCTCACAAACTGCTGTGCAGTGCTGTGTGGACCATTCCATCCCAGGTAAGACCTTCAGGCACTGGGAATTGCATCCTGCTGTGGGAAGGACAGGTCTGTCCTAGTCCATATCAGCACAAACACAGCTGCTCTGCCAGGGGGGAGGAAAGCTTCCCACTCAGCAGAGAAAGGCTGGAGATGGATGAGCAGGACATGAACTGTGTTGGAACTGGATGAATTTGGGTCAGTTGTAATTGTCTCTTGGAACTTGAAGATAAGACAAATCCTGCAGTTGGATAAGGGGAAGAACAGCACCAAAGGACTTGGCAGCAGGTGGTCAATCCAGTGCAGGCACTTGTCCCCATGGAGAGGGTTGGAATGAGGTGATCTGGGCTTCAGCAGCCCTGAGAGCACCAGGAGTGCTCAGTGTCCCCCACCAAAGGCTTCTCCATGGCTGTTTAGGTGTCCCTGAGCACAGGACAGCTGCAGCTTTGTCACAAGATGGTGCAGTTGGGCAGAGTCAGGCCCTGCTCTGCAACTCACGAGCTGAGAACCTGCATGGAGCTCCCAGCCTGTCCTGTGGGGATCCCTGGAGGATCCAGTTTGGAGTTTTGAAGCAGCTCAGTGCTGCTAACTCGGTGTAACAGCAGCAGAGTGAAGTATGGTTTATATTTTATATCACTCTTTCAATTGCCCCCAGGCTTTTTTTTTTTTTGGGTTCAGAGGTGCCAAAATGTAGTGCTGCCCTTCAGAGCTGGTCAATCTGAGCATTGAGGGAGCCAGGCTGGAGGGTTGTGGGGAGGAGAACAGCATTTTACTCCAGTTTGTTCCTCTTTCACTTTGGTTTCATGTTATGAAGCCCTTTGGCCAGTTCCCCTTTGGGTTTGTGGTGGCCCAGAGCTCCCTGTGGCTCATGGGATGGGTCTGTGGTTCATGGGATGGGTCTGTGGTTCATAGGATGGGGTCTGTGGCTTGTGCTGGGCAGGAACCCTGTGTTCCAGCATCCTGCCTGTGCTGTGCTCAGCAGCTCTTGGGAGAGGAGCCTTCTTTGTGGCCTGTGAGCTTCAAGCTTCAGTCTTCGTTCCCTGAACTCCTCTTCCCTTCCTGTTTTCCAGTTTGATAGACAGAAGAGGATTTATCCAGCCAGATATCGGGACCCCGTCCAGTCCCAAGAGTGAAATCCCTTCCTTTGGAGCCAAAACTGACACCAGCATGGTAGGAGGCATTCCCTAGCAGTGCTGTGATGTTCCCAGTGCCTGCTGTGCCTGCACCTTGCTCCAGCCAGTACCTTCCCCTGTCTCATCCCCAGCCTCAGGGGGGACAGCCCTGGGACCCAGAGCTGCCAAAGACTCGAGCCATGCGTTGCCTTCCTTTTTTACATTTATTTATTACTTTTTTGTTTGTTTCACTGTGATGTGGCCTGTCAGGGGTTTTGCTGACAGAGCCAAACAGCTTGTGGGAGCCTTGGACTCGTGCTGGAAACAAGGGGTCCCTGGGGAGTCCCCAGAGCCCTGAGCTCCAGGGCATTGCTGTGATTCCTGCTGGGAAATGAGATGGGCGAAGGGTGGGAGGTGGGCACTGACAAATGATTCCCACTCAGGGCTGGGCTGAGGAGGTGTTGCCTCCCTGGTGTCCCTGTTCCCTCCAGGAACACACCATGCATCCCTGGCCCACCTGCAAGGGCTGCTCTGTCTCTCAGGCTGGAGCAGCTTCCCCTTTCCAGAAGCTGCTGTGCCTTGGGTAAGTTGGGCTGGGGGGACTCCGGCTCCCAGCAGACCTGGAGGCAAGTGAGGATGTCCTGGGTGATCCCTGCTGATCCTGTTTTCTGGCTGGGGCTGTGTTTTAGCCCTGCCAGTTGGTCAGACACATTTTGCAGCAGACATGAGTCAGGGGACCCTCCTGTATTGGGGAAGAAGAAACACTCTGTGCTCTGTGACTCTCATGAGATGCAGGTCACAAGGCTGCAGGGGTCAGGTTTGGCAACTGGAGCTTCCCAGAGTTGTGTCCTGTCTGTGTGTGAAAGTGTGAATTCCTGAGGGTCATACCCTTCCCGGAGGAAGCAGTGAGGGGGTGCTGGTCTCTGATAAGCTTGTGGTGTGCTCTTGGTTTGGGCTGCTGAGCAGCAGAGTGTCCCCAGGGATGTCCCCAGTGCCCATGGGCACCACTCTGCACCCAGGCAGCCAGCTCTGTGTCCCTGGCGTGAAGGGAGAGTCACAAACCTTGTAGCAATACTTGAATCGTGTTACTAAAAAGCTGCTGGATATTTTTGCACAATTTGTAGGAGAACAAATTTTTTCTACGGAGAACGTTTTCGGTCCTGCGCAGGGAGCGTTGTGCACGTTGGCACCAGGGCAGAGGCTCACGGTGCCCAGCTGCCTGTCAGGTTTCCTTGGATCAGACAGACCAATTTCAACCTTGAGCAGGGACAGCACATTTTGGGGGGCAGCCCAGCCCCCCAGAGTTCACCAGCATCGTGCTTTGTACTCTGCAAGTGCCTGTGCCAGGAGGATGGCAGAGGAGCAGTGAGGAGGGGGGGTTACCAGGGGCCAGACTCCTTCTATTTTTATTTAAACCAGTTTCCTTTGTTACTCAATAAAGTTTTATTTTTAAAGAGTTAACTGCTTGGATGATTATTTTTCTCCCTGAAGACAGGAGAGGGCAGGTGTGTCCCAGTGTTTGGCATCTCTCAGGTGCCAGTTGGACTCTGTTAGGCTCAGGCCTCACCTGGAAACTCCTGCTGTGAAGGAAGAGCAGCAGCTGATGCTGCTGTGACTTGCTGGAGTGAAGGGAATTTGCTGCCCCACATTTCCAGGCTGTACAGAGGCTCATCTCCCCACTGTTGTCACCTCAGTGTCCTTTCCAGAGCTCCCCGTCTGTGCCAGCCCCTCCAGCCCTGGGGCAGGTGTGAGGTGCATAACCTCTGGTGTCTTCCCCAGGAGGATGCCTGCCAGGACTTTGCCATTTCCTGCACAGCCTGACGGGATTTGCCCCTCCTTGGACGTTTGCCCTGATTTCAGAGGGTTAGCTGGTAAGAAAGTGCTTCCTTCTCCCTCTCATCCACTCAAGCCACCCATCTCGTCTCCACTGCATGACAGCTCTGGCCTCAGAGCCCATCACCCTCCAGCTGTGTGACATCCACATGCCCCATCCATCCCACCAGAATCCCACCAGAATCCCACTGGCATGGGGGCTGTGGGGGTGAGGGGTCACCTGAAGGCTTTGCATGAGGAGGGGTTTGGTTTCCCCTGGCTTTGTGCTGGGGCTCGGCAGGGGCTAGAGCCATGCAGTCTGCATGGGGGACACGTGTGGGACATTGTGGGACACCTGTGGGACACTGAGGGACACCTGTGGGACACTGAGGGACACCTGTGGCCAGGGATGGCAGAGGGTTCTGCAGCCTGGGGCTGGCTGGAGTACAGCCTGCAGTGGTTGTGTGAGGAAACCCCAGTCAAGGAGAGGTTCGGTGTTTGGAGGGAGCCGTGGCCCCTGGGGCAGGTCTGTACCCCCAGCCCTGACCCCTTCTGTGGCTTAGGTGATCCCTCTGGCCCCTCTGCCCGTTTTCCTCTCTGCAGCACCCGGTTCCTCCTCCTGTGACCAAGGTGAGTTCCTTCAGGGCACGTTGGGATGACCCGTGTCACCTGTGGGCCGTGAGCTGCCCCTCTGCCCCCTCCCTGCAGCCCCCATGAGCTCCCTGAGCCTCGGGGCAAGGACGGAGCCCCTTCCTCCCTCCGCCCCAGCCTGGTCCCGCTCCGCCAGCGAGCCCGGGTGCTCCGCCCTGCTCCCGCTGCTCCTCAGCTCCTCCATTTCTGGCACTAACGCTCTCTTTCTCTTTCTCCCCTCTCCTCTTCCTCGCTGCGGGCGGATCCAGCGCCGCCAGTCCCAGCAGCCTGTGCCTCTCGTGGCGCATCCCACGGGAGCCGAGCCCACAGCCATGACCACCTCGAGTGCCTCCGCTGGCCGGGGCTGCGCCTCCCTCTCTGCCCCGGGGAGCTTTTCCCGGGAGCCGGGCCGGGCGTCCCGCGGCTCGGAGCTCAAAGCCATACAGCCACCCCAAAAAGGAGCAATAACTGCAATAAAAACCGTGGTTCCTGCTCTCCCGCCGCCGGACGGACCCCGAGGCCGCTGGTGGCTCCCCGTGGCCACCGGCTGGACACTCAGTGACTGTGTCTCCCCGCCGTAGATGCTGGAATGTCGTGCTTGGTGTCCCAACGGGGTTTTGGAAGGAGCAGGATCATGCACTTACAGCCAAGCCAGGGGCACCAACCCCCAAGCCCCCCCAGCCCCTCCAAACCGTGTCCGTGTGCCAGAGGACTTTCCCGATGGGACTTTCCCGATGGGAATTTCATACCCTGTCAGTTCATCCCTGAAGCCCCCCAGGCCAGCTCGCCTCTGCCAGCCTCATCCCAGCACGGCTCTGGTTTTCGGGGAAGGGGTTCCAGCCCCGCAGCACCTTCAGCAGCCTCCCCTGGGCCGAGAGCTGAGTGGGGCAGCCGGGCCTGCCCCAGCCCCGTAGGATTCGCCATCTGTTTACGCCTTTTACTTTTGTAACAAAATGAAAGTTTCTCCTATTTCCTGTACTCTGGTGTCTGGCTCTGCTCTGCCGGTGGAGGGGAACGGCTCCTCCCTGGGCAGGCCCGAGCAGGGAGCCAAGGGAAGCCACCAGGGGCTGGCACCGCTTTGCCATCAGCCGAGGGGGTGGGAGCCGGGAGCTTCCCAAACTGGGCTGTGGCACAGCCTGGGGCCAGACTCAGCCGTCCGTGACTCTGCACCCTCCTGTGCAGGGGGCAGGGCCAGGCCAGGCTGGGAAGGAGCAATGGGCAGTGCCTGCAGGACCCGGGGCACTCTGAGCACCCCTCGGAAAAATGCGTCGTCCGCTGATGTTTTGGGAGCTGGCACCGTCCCCACAGCCAGAGGGAGCAGCAGGGCTGGGCAGGGTGGCTGGACGGGCTCTGAGCATCCTTCCAGTGCCGCTGGGAACAGCCATGAGCATCCTCTGCCTCCTGCCAGTGCCCAGCCCACGCCTGCCCTTGGCTCTCAGGGCTGGAGATGTGCACTGGCCTGGGCAGCGTCCCCAGGGCTGGGGTTAACTGGGTGCCCCTCTCCCCGGGGTGGTCACAGAACAGTTTGGGATGCACCTTCTGGTGTTGTCCTTCAGCATTCGGGGCACCCACGTGCTCTGTGAGGTGATGGTGCCCCCGAGCTCCCCCACAGCCCCTCACTGGGATCCGGGGCTCTGCCCCTCACCCACTCCTGCTTTTCCACGGAACCAGGAGCAGAGTGTCCCTGCAGCCTCCTCTCAGCCAAAATCTGGCAGCAGCTCAGGCCCTTCGGCATCCCCAGCCCACGCATGTCCTTGCTGGGGAAGGGGGATCCCACCGGGCTCTCCCCACCGGTAAAGACCCCAAATGCAGCATGGGGCAGGACCATCCTGGTCAGGCTGTCAGTCCTTCACCAGGCCTGGGCACTGCAGACCCCAAACCCAAATTGTGGCTTTGCTGCCCAAAGGAGTGTGAGCTCATATGAACCCACCCCGGGACTCCTGCCTGTGGTTTTCCAAGGGAAGGAGGTGGATTTAGGCAGGCTGGGCACGTGGGGGTGACCCTTTGGCCCCAATCCCTCTGTGGGGGTGGGTTATGTGCCCGATGGAAGTTCTTGGAGGGTCCCTGTGGGTCTGCCATGTGTGCTGGGCAGAGGGGGGAGGACAGGCCGTGCTCTGCTGCTCAGCCCTTCCTTTGGGAATCGCCTTTTCCCGGCTCCACAGGGCAGAACCTGCTCCCACGGGATCAGCTCACCCAGGGAAGGAGCTCCAACTGCTGCACGAGGCACTCAGGGGGCCATGGAGGGGCTGTGGGGAGGTTGGTGGGGCTGGACACCCTCAGGCTGCTGCCACGGGAGCCCCTCGGTGGCACCCTGGGCACCCCAAACCCCAGAGCGGGACAGGGCCTTGGCCGGGAAGGGCTGAACAGCCCTGAATCCCTTTCCAGGGTGCAGAGGACGTGATATGAAGGCTTGGGGGTGTTTCCCTGGCCTTGAAGGGGTCGGGAAAGAGCATCCTCACGTCTTTCCTGAGTCCTCCATCCCAGCAGGGTCCACTGGGGCTGTGCGGGAGCTGCTCGAGGCACCGACAGGCAGGGTGTCGGCAGGGAGGAACAGAGCAGCGACTCCAGCTCACTGAAAGAATCACAACGCCCCTTTTGGTCTTGGCCCGGAGCCGCCCGCCCCACCCTGCCCTTCCCGCACGCTCCCGCACGGAGATAAGGCCGGGCCGGGGCCGGGAGCGGGGCCGGGGCTGCGCCCGGCGTGTGGCAACAAGCTCCGAGTGAAACTCAGCGCAAAAGGCGCAGCTCAGATCCCTATCGGGGATGCGCTGCCACCGCGGCCCACGGCCAGCCCGGAACAACCTCAAACTTACAAAAAGCGAACGCTAAAACCCCTCATTTACAGCCGAAGGGATGCGAAACGTCTCCGGTGGGATGGGGAAAGGCAGACCTGGGACGGGGCCTCCCCTCGCTCCTCCCACCACGGGGTGTTTGGGGGGGTCCAGGTGGTCCCACCTGCGGCGGCTCAAAGGCGAGGGCTGCCCGTGCTCCGCTTTTTGGGACGGTCCCTCCCTCGGCGCCTGGGAGAGGTGCGGAGCCTCTGCCTCGGTTTCCCCACCTGTGGGAATAAATACCTGCCCGTCAAGCCCTCGCAATTACTGCCGAGTTAATCACCATATTAAAAACGACAGTGATATGACTTTTTCAGGGGGGAGGAACCCATTTTTTACGAGCCACACCCCATGGCCCATTTCTCTGGGTGGGGGGGGGAAGAGTCGAGCGCTGCCCGTGTGTCCCCGTCCCCCCCAAAGGACAGCGCCTGTCGCCCTTCCAAGCCCTCTCAGCAGCGGGATGGGCGTTCCCTGGGTGCCGGGGTGGGCGTTGGCTCTGGGGAGAGCCTCGGGGCACCCAGGGGTGCCGCACCCACGGGGAGGGCAGGGCGTTGGCCGCCCCCCTCGCCCCCTCCCCAGCCCCGCCGCCCGCGGGCGATGATTCACCGCCAGTTTCCTTTTAAGGCCGCGCTCGGCGGGGAGGAAGCAGAGGAGGAGGAGGAGGAGGACACTCCTTGGACCTGGCTGGCTCCTCCTGCTCTCGCTCGAGGCTCCGACGCGCAGCCAAAAGCGAATCCCGGCGGCAGCGCTCGGCAGAGGCTCCGACGGCTCCCGGCCCCGCTGCTCGCCCAAGCGTCCGCCCCGCGCCCGCGTCCCAGCCATGGCAAGAAACCACCAAGTGCAGAAGGCCAAGCTGGCCGAGCAGGCTGAGCGCTACGAGGACATGGCAGACTTCATGAAGGCGGTGGTGGAGCACGGGGACGAGCTGTCCAACGAGGAGCGCAACCTCCTCTCGGTGGCCTACAAGAACGTGGTGGGCTGCCAGCGCTCGGCCTGGAGGGTCATCTCCAGCATCGAGCACAAAACCGAGGAGGGCGACGACAAGGCACAGGTGGTGAACGAGTACCGGGAGAAGGTGGAGCAGGAGCTGAACGCCGTCTGCAACAACGTCCTGGGCTTGCTGGACAAGTATCTCATCAAGAAGGACAGCGATACCGAGAGCAAGGTCTTCTACCTGAAGATGAAGGGTGACTACTTCCGATACCTGGCCGAGGTGGCCAGCGGGGACGACCGCCTGTCGACGATAGAGAAGGCCCAGGAGGCCTACCAAGAGGCCATGGACATCAGCAAAAAGGAGATGCAGCCCACGAACCCCATCCGCCTGGGGCTGGCCCTCAACTTCTCTGTATTCCACTACGAGATTGCCAACGCCCCCGAGCAGGCCATCTCCCTGGCCAAGACCACCTTCGACGAGGCCATGGGCGACCTGCACACGCTCAGCGAAGACTCCTACAAGGACAGCACCCTGATCATGCAGCTGCTCAGGGACAACCTCACGCTATGGACAGCTGAGTGCGCTGGCGAAGACGGCGGCGAGGCTGGCGAAGAGCCCAAGAACTGAAACGTCCCCTGCTGAGCTGGGGACCGGCCCCACCTGCCCCTGCTCCAGACCCTTCGGCATCTCCTCGTGGTTTTTTTTTTTTTTTTTGGCTTTTTGTTTGGTTGGTTTTTTGTTTGGTTTTTTGTTTGTTTTTTTTGGTTTTGTTTTTGTTTTTGTTTTTTTGTTTGGTTTTGGGGGGGAGAAGTCTCAGCTCCTCCTCAGCCTGGATACTGGGAGTGGGGGTGGTTTTGGCAGGGTCCCTCCCTCCCTCTCCCCCATCCTCTGCTCTGGGGAGGGGGAAAAGAGGGAGAGGGGGCGCCTCCATCCCGGAGAGCTGTCAGGCCCCAACTATTTAACGTTTTTTTGTGGGAGGTGTCCAGTCTGGCTTGTGCCAGCTCCAAACCCCCTGTCCCGCAGGGCTGGAGCAGCGACAGGAGGAGGTGAGGGGCTGGGGCGGGGCGAGGGGGGGTCCGGGCAGCCCCCCCATTCCGGGAGGGGCTCGCATGTTGCCAAAGCCTCTGTGCGTCTCCAATAAACCTTCTCCTGCACCTCTGCTCTCGTCTGCCTCATCTCTCCCTGCGCACATGTCCGGGCAGCTCCGGGCGCCTCCCCTCCCCTCCCATCCCATCCCATCCTGGGGTGGGGGCAGCCGGGTCCCCCAGCACCGGCTGCTTTCGCTGCCCCCCGGCCCCGCAGCAGGGGCTTGAGGTGACCTTCGCCCCGTGGGAGGGCTCAGGGGTCTGTGCATCCATGGGAAGAGGGTTTGGGCAGCCCCACGCCGGGCTGGCTGCTCCGCGAGGTGCTCAAAGGTGCTCTGACCCCACCCCCTCGATACAAACCCGCAGTTCCCCAAAACCTGCCACTGACGCCCCTGTGTGGGTGCCCAGGTCCTCCCCCATGGCTCCTCTAAGTCCGAGGAGGAAAATCCACAAAAGCTGCATCGGCAGCGACTCAGGGACAGCCCTGGGTGTTAGTGGGGTGGGGACATCCCTCTCACGGTACCGACGCGCCGGGACTGGTGAAAGCTCAGCACTTCTGGTCCTGGCACCAGGCCAAGGGTGCAACTCCCCCCTCTTCCCCCACCAGCGCGTTTCAACATGAAAAATAATTACAATAAAATACAGTCACGGCACCCTGGGCTATGAGCTCAGCAGAGCCAGCAGGGCCGGGCAGGAGCCGGCCTTTGATGGGAGCTCTGGGATGCCGGGAGGAAACGCGCCTGACTCAGGACGTGCTGCCCTGGTTCAGCGGGGATGTGGGGGGGGACACACCAGTCCTGAGCCCAAATCCCAGCCCATGGAGTGCCAGGAGCACCTGGGCTTTGGGGAAAATGAGGCACGAGCAGGGATGTGACCCCCTTGGTGCATGCAGGGAGGGAGGAGCTGGCCTGAGATGTAACCAGGTTTGCCAGGGCTCTGCTGTGGGAACTTGGCCAGAACCTGCTCACCCTGGCTGGGACACCTGGAGCAGAACCCAGCAGAGGGGACAAACCCCTGTGAGCCCCCTGGCCCTCACCCACCCCCCAGTCCCTCCCCAGCCCCATCACAACATCCCCTGGTGCTGCCTTGGCCCCCCAGGTCCGGGCCCCCAGGACAGCGGCTCTCTGGGGGTCCCCAGCGGTGTCAGGGCTGGTCCTGGGGCAAGCCCACTGAGCGACCCCAAAGCTTGGCCTCCAACTGGCCCCAAGCACTGCCAGCCTGGGAACAGCCCCAGACCTGTAATTACCCAAAGCGGGGCAGCCGACGGGAAAAACGAGCCGAGGGCTCGCGCTGGCCCCGACCCGGGGACACCCGGACTGGTTGAACTGGGGAGTGGCAGGGCTGGAGCTGAGAGTGCTGCTGCCCAGGACGGGGTAACTGGGGGTGTCAGTCCATCCCTGGGGCTGTGGGCTCTCCCTGGCTGCCCAGGAGTTAACTGATTTCAACAGCTCCCAAAATTGCAGCGTGGCCGGGCTGTGTAGGAGGATGGTGCTCCCCAGCTCCCAGCCGGTCCAGCAGCTTTTCAGGCTGGGAAGGAGAGGAGGCACTGGATGCCCAGGACACTCCTGAGAGAGGGTTGTGCTGCTGGGGAGTTCTCTGGGGTCCTTCTGTCCCTCTGCTTTACACAGGATGGTGGAAAGACCAGGGAGACATCGGGACCTCCATCCCCATTCTGGTCCTTGTCCAGTGGCTGTGGATGTCCCTAAAGGGGCATCCAGAAAAGCCCTCAAGTAGATCAGTTTTAAATATCATTAGAGCAGAGGGACTGGGTGCCCCAGGGCCAAGGGGTGTCCCCCACCTCACAGTCACTGCCCCAGCCCCTACAACAGGGGCTGGTAGCCATGGGGAAAAGGCCACCAAAACAGGTCTCTGAGGGGGAGCAGGGATGTGCTGCTGCCTGCAAAAGGTGCTGCCCATTCTGAGTGGGAGCTGCAGCACCCACAGCCTGGCCTGTCCTTGTCACCAGCTCTCCCAGGCTGCCCCCAGGGCTCTGTGCCCAGGGCTGGGGCTGGCCAGCTCCTTCCTGGGGCGCCCCCAGTCTGGGCACCTTGACATGGGCTGTCCATCGCCCCTGGCCTTGGGGCAGCCTCCTGCCAGAATGGCCCCAGTGCCTGCTCTGAGAGCTTTGGCATTTTTGAGGAGGTTTTTAATCCCCATTAGAAAGCACCACCTGATGGGTAAACTCAGCTTTTGAGCAGGAGTTCCATGATGGGGCTGGAAATTAGGGCTGGAGCCTGGGAGGGGACCCAGGAAAGCCCAGTTCCATGCCTTTGATTGATGCTGAAATCCCTTCGTGCCCAAAATGCCACCCTGCCAGGTTCAGTCTCACGGTCAGGGGGACTCAGCAGGTAGGACCAGCTGGGCAGAAAGCCGGGCCCCCTCCCAGGGATGTGCCTCGGCTGGGGTGACTCATCCTGGCCCTTGGCCCCGGCTGATTGCTCAAGGCAGCGACAGGAGCCAAAGTGTCACCTCCCCCAGGGAGCCTGGCGTGTCCCCTCCCAGCCTGTGATGCAGGAGCAGGCCGGCTTTCACCCCTGCATGTCACACCAGGGGCTCCAGCCCTCCCTGGCTCCTGCTCACCCCGAGCAGCAGCAGAATTGTCCCCTCTGGGCCGTGGGTCCCGCTTCAGCCCCTGATTCACCTGTAAGGAGCTCCTTGGTGCAAACCTGCTGCAGTTTTGGGGCTGAAGCTCTCTGAGACCTCAGCATTTCTTGGCTTGAACGTAGCGGAGGATCTGTGACCTGAGCTGAGTGGTTTCCATCCCAAGGCTGAGGCTGCAGATATCCAGGGCATTCAAATGAAAAAGCCAAAAAGCCACAAAAGCTTTGATGGCTCTTGCATAGCTCAGCCTGACCTGACCATACCCTTTTAAGCTACCAAATCTCTCAAAGCCATGAAAAAGCCACGATAAAATTAATATTTTTATGATCCCGCCTCCCACCCCTTCACAGAAACTACAGAACCCCAAAATGACCAGGACAAGGCCACGAGCCACAGGGTGAGGATGGAATTTCAGCTCAGTTATGGTTAGATTGGCTTCCAGAGCTCCAGCACTGAAATGCAGCTGCTGGGTTCCAGCCAGGAATACCCAGGGAAATTCCTGGGCTCTCGGGAAGAGCTGAGGCACTGGCAGCTCACTGGGATTTGACTCTGATATCTGCAATCTGTTTCATTGGGAAGGGGTCTGGGTGAAGCACAGGGATGTGTGTCTGTGTCCTCCTCTCCCTGAGCTCCGCCTTGTCTCCCAGTCCTGGCCATGGAGTTGGGAGATGTGGGAAAAATTCACTTAAATTCCTGGCCCAGCTGCCCAAGACTCTGTTCACATTTAGATCCACTGAGGATCCAATCTCCAATCCCTCTGCCAAGGGCCAAAGCATAATGTGAGAAAATCCTGCTGTGTTTTATGCAAGATCTTGGGCAAGAGGCAATGCTGAGTCTGCAGAGAGCTGGGATCTGGAGTAGTGCCTTCTCCCATCCTGTCTGGAGCTGCCGGGAGGCACTTGGAGGCTCCCCGATGTGGCCACCCCACTTGTCACCCCCCAACCCTGCTGAGCCCTGCCCCAGCTGCTGCCTGGAGCAGGGATCAGAGCAGGGGCACACCAGGATCAGAGCTGCTGCCAGCACTGGGAGCTGCAGGACAGCGAGAGGGAATTACCTGGGCAGGAGGGGAAGCCCCAGGTGGAGAAAGCAAGGCCAGAAAAAGGAAGGTGGATGAGGACACACAAGGCTGTTCCTGGGAAAGGCCCGAGATGCAAACCATGAGCTGAGTCACACAGGGGCTTTCTTAATCAAAAGCCTCCCAAAGCCTGGCTGTCATTTTGTGCCTTGTGCTGCGTGCGGCTCAGCTCCAGCCTCTGGATCAGTGCTGGATCACCAGCAGTGACCTGCTTTCCTGTCCCACAGCCCTCCCTGCCTCCAGCAAACGCTGAGCCTGCTCTCAGGCACATCAGAGAGGGGCAGGCCCCGGCGCAGCGGAGCTGCCGACGCTCCCACCCAGAGGCGCTTTGGCCTCAGGCTCTGGAGCACTCTTGGGTTTATTTATTCAGGTTTAGCAAACTCATAAGATGAAAGTGAGACCGAGGAGTGTTTTATTAAGAAAGAGTCCATCATTATTTCTAAGAAAAAGAAAAACAAACATCTTTCTGTCCTTGAGACGGTGCGGAGGCGTCTCGGCCTGGATTCTCCTCGGAGCATGGGGCCCGGGCTCGCTCCTCCTGCAGCAAAGCCAGGCCTGGTGCCTCAACCCTCACTGCACAGGAGGCAGCTCCAGCTGACTTTTCTTTCTCTGGATCTGTCTTGGCCATGATGGAGGAAACTTTGTCTTGCTTCTTTTCCTTGCTCTCCCTGCCTTCCCTGGCTCAAGCTCTCTGTTCCTACGGGAAGACCCTCAACCATCTCCCTTCTGCCAAATCCCTGCTCTGGGCAGCAGGCCTGAAGCTTGGGAGGTCAAACCAACCCAGAGAGGGAGTCCAGACTCTGCCTGGAAAGGCTTTCAGTTGCTCTGAGTCACAGCTGAAGCTCGGGGTAGGAAAAGGAGAGGTGTCAAAACAGAGGAGCTGGGGAAGGGCGTGTCACAGATCCATCACCTCCTCTTCCACGGCTTTGTCCTGAGATTGCACATACTTCTCCTGCACTGCCAGGGTGCTGATAACGCAGTAATTAAGGAAAACGAGGGGCTGGGCTCAAACACTCCCTTCTGCAGGAGCTCTGAGTTCCCAGCGAGGAACCAGCCCAGCCTCACATTAGCCCGAAGGCCATCAGGAAGAGGCAGCATCACCTGAGTTACTTCAGGCTCTGCCTGATCCCAGACCTGCCAAGCCCAGGAGAATCAATTGTACAGTTTGAAGGAGAAGGAAATAACCCATCCAAGGGAGGATGAGAGGAAAGTTGTTAAAAGATTCCTGACATGTTCATGGAATCAATTATCAACAACTTTGGTGGGTTTGGTGAGGACAAGCGTCTGTCCCGGGCTGGGCTGGGCACACCCCACTCCCCACACCTGTATCACCCACCAGATGATGTCAGGAACAACCTGGGCCTGCAAATCCCAGCCTTTGTCCCCCAGGGAGGGAGAGAAATTAAACTCAACACCACAGAGGATACGAAGAGAAGTGGAAATCGGCCCCCACAGCCGCCGACATCAGTGCCTCCAGGCTGCGGTGCTCCTGGTCCCCGAAGGAATATCCATTGGCCTTGTCCACAGCCTGCATCACCTGCCGCATGCTCTGCTTGTCCTGGGAGAGGGACACGGGTCACTGGGAGCCTGCTCCTTCCCCACAGGCAGCAGCTCACACTGGGCTGGGCCCTGGATTTTCTCCAGGGCTCTGGGCCACCCCGACAGTGCCTGAGGCGCCGGGGACACAGACAGGGACAGACAGGGACACTGGTACTGGCCGGGTGACACCCTCCACCCTCTCATTCCCTTTCATCACCTTCTCCCAGCCCCATTTGCCTGCTGACACTTTTGCCACCTGTCTGATTCAGGACATTTCCAGCCCTCCCTCCCCAGTGGATTCCTCCCAATCTTCTCATTATTCGCTGCTCCCTAATTTAACAAGGTTTTAGGTGATCCTCAGTCCAGATTTGAAATGCAGGACAGAAGAGCTGAAGGAAGGGGGAGCCTGGATTCCCTACCCCAGGACACAAGGCCCAGGTAGCCCCAAGCTCATCAGCCTTTTTCTTTCCTTTGGGTGCCACAGATAATTTACAAGTCTGGGTGTGTTTCCCTGTTTTCCAGCCCTGAGCATCTTCACAGCTGGGGTTTCCAGCCCTGTGGCTCTGAGCAGACAAAAAGCAGCTGCTGCACATGCAGGGCTGGCTGTTCCCTGCTGCTGGGTCACCTGGACGTTGAGTGGCACGAAGGACACCAGGCTGTAGTCCTCGATCACCTCCACCAGCTTCTCGTTGAGGCGGCGGAAATTCCTGAAGAAGGGATCGGAGGCCAAATGGTCAACAAGGTAAGAGAGGTCCAGGACCTCGGTGTAATAATCCAAGTTGAAAGCTGCAGGGAAACAGGAAGCTCTGAAGGCAAGCTGGAAGCTGAAGAGCACATCGAGATCTACAGCAGTTTCTCACACAGCTGATTTGCACCTGACCCGGCCCAATTCCACATCCCTCCCACTCAGATTCCTCCAGGCGTCCAAGGCCAGAACGGAGCTCTGAGCCACCTTGGATGGTGGAAGGTGTCCCTGCCCACGGCAGGGAGGCAGAAGAGATGGGGTTTAAGGTCCCTTCCCTCCCAAAGCAGGCTAAGGCTCCAGGGAATTCCCTTACCCAGCCTCCCGTACTGCTCGATCAGGTCCATCTTGGAGAGGACATTGACGTGGGGCAGCTCCACGTGCAGCATGGTGGAGAGGGAGGTGCAGAGCACGGAGATGAACTTCCCAGGATCTGTGCAGTAGTGGGAATCCACCAGGTGCACGGCAGCCAGCTGGGCAGCGAGGGCACAAAGGGACACACAAGGTCAGAACTGTGACAAGCCCAGCCCCTGCTCGTGGGACAGTGTGGAAGTGGCCACAGGACAGTGGCCACAATCTGTTCAGACCTGACTGCACCAGCTGGGGAAACGACCACCCACCTCCCACCTCCCACCCCAGAACTCAGGATCAGAGAATCCTGGAATGGTTTGGGTCACAGGGGACCTTAAAGCTCACCTGGCCACACTCCTGCCATGGCAGGGACACCTCCCACTGTCCCAGGTGCTCCCAGCCCCAGTGTCCAACCTGGCCTTGGACACTGCCAGGGATCCAGGGGCAGCCACAGCTGCTTTGGGAATTCCTTCCCAAGGTCCCATCCAGCCCTGCCCTCTGGCACTGGGAAGCCATTCCCTGTGTCCTGTCCCTCCAGGCCTCGTCCCCAGTCCCTCTGCAGCTCTCCTGGAGCCCCTTGAGGCCCTGGCAGGGGCTCTGAGCTGTCCCTGGAGCCTTCTCCTCTCCAGGCTGAACACATATCCAGGTATATAAAGTGTCTATTGCCACATTCCCACCATGGACCACCACGGATTCAGACCCAGGGAAGGGCTGTGGGGAGGCTTTTAGAGCTCCACCAACAGCACCACAAGAAACTTCAACCAGCAGCTGCTCCCCCTTTTCTCAGGGTTTCTCTCTCTGCAGCTGCAGTTTCCACACTTTTCTGAACTCTGCAAGGTTTTTGGGGTGGCAGCTTGGGGCCATTCTCCTCCTGAACAGCAGAGCTGTCTCCAGATCCCCCCTTCCCCACAGGAATGCCCAGGTCCAGCAGCAGCAACTGCAGCACACCACCTTCTGCTGGGAGAGTCAACTGTGGTTTGCACTAATGATTAATAATTACACTAACGAGCAGTTTGATTCCCTGGGTTTTGTGTGGCTGTAACAATGTGGTCCCAGAGCTGGGGGAAGTCACTCCAAGTCAGGGCTCTGAGGCTGAGTCAGAGCAGCAGAACCCAGCCAGTCTGGGGCTCCCAGGCAGGTGTGAGCACCTGGCAGAGCAGAAACCAGCCCTGTAAATGTCTTATTTTAGCAACTCCAACTCCATCTCCATTCATTCCAATGAAAATAAGCTCTAATGTGCAGATTCCCAGTGACATTCTCAAACAAATGAAGTTGCCCTTCTGGCTCAGAGCACCCAGGGTTTGCACATTCACGGTGTGGCCCCACCAGCCGCAGAGCAAGCGCAGCGTCAGCAGCTCCTGGGGCTGCCCTCACCTGCAGCTCCCGTTGTGCAAGAGCCCAGAGCACGTCCCACGGGCTGCACGGGGCCCTGGCTGGGCTGCAGGAGGGGCCTGGCACGTCCCCTGCATTCCTCAGGGCAGTGCCAAGGCTCCCAGCACACACAGAACCCCACTCTGGATAAAACACACCCAGGCTGTGGGGAGGATCCTGGAGCACAGCAGGATGTACTCCCTGTCCCATCCCTGGAAGTGTTCAGGGTCAGGCTGGAGTTACCTGGTCTAGTGGAAGGTGTCTCTGCCCATGGAATAGACCGAAACGAGATGGGTTTTGAGGTCCTTTCCAACCCAAACCATTCTGGGATTTTGTGCCAAATGTGAGGAAGGAATCTGTGCTCCTGCTCCCAATCCCACTAACAGCTCTGACAGGCCATTCTTCTGCCAATCTCTCCCACCATAAAACAGGGCAAAACTCTCCTCCTTCCCTGACAAAACCATCTCACATGAACGGCCAAAAAACTCCAGAAGACAACAGCCACGAGTACCCTCAACCTCACCCCCTGCCCACAGCGTGTGGAGCCTGGAGCTCCTGGGCTGCCAGGCGCTGCCCCAGCCCATCCCTACCCTGAAGTTCCACTTGGCCAGCTGGGCAAAGACGTTCTTCAGGGCCTGGTGGTGGGTGTAGAGCTCCACCTGCCCGGGGCAGTCGAAGAGGATGTAGTGCCCCCTGAGGGCCTGCAGCCTGTCCCGCAGCCAGTCAGCGTTGGCCTCCAGGTACTCCATGCAGTAGATGAGGCCCCCGTTGGGGCCCAGCCCCAGGCTGGCCATGACGTCGGGCAGGGTGACCAGCTCGGCGATGTCCAGGGCGCAGGGGCAGGGCAGCGCCTCGTTGGCAGGGTCCAGGTTGACCACGGCCACGCTGCGGCCCAGCCGGCCCAGGAAGGCGCTCATGGCGTGGCAGTAGGTCGTCTTCCCGGAGCCCGGCGGCCCGATGACCACCTGGCCGAAGGCCAGCGAGCTGCCCCTGCTGCCCTCAGACATGCTGGCTCATCTCCTGCTCCTGTCCTGAGAGGGGACAACATCCCGCTCAGCGTCTGATCTGCCTTTGCAGGGATGGGCCCTGCTGGGGTTCACACCCAGCCAGCAGGTGCAGAGGAAGGGACAGTGCCTGTGCCCCCATTTTTGACCAAACTCCTCCTTCCTTCCCCGAGGTCTCTCATCCCCTTCTCTGCTCACATCCGTCTTTCCTCTTCACTCCAGCATTCCCATTTCTCTACACCTTCTCTTCTCCATCGCCCCTTTTCCCCTGCACCCCTCCCTTTGCCTGCTCCCCATCTATCCACCCCCATCTATCCATCCCCCATCGCCCCATCTGTCCCCGAGCTTTCCTCGCGTCCCCTCTTCTTCCTCACCACCCTCCCTCCCCACTCCCGCTTCCTCCCCCATCTCCCCTCCCTGCCCAGGCCGCTTCACCCCGTTAACCCCTCCGGTGTCGGTAACTCCCCCTCGATCCCGGTAACCCCCCCCCGGTCCCGGTAATTCTCCCCGCCCCGGTAACCCCCCGGAACCGCAGGCCGCTCACCGTCGCCGGTGCCCCCGCTGCGGGTCCGGGTGCCCGCGGGCCCCGAGCGCCGCGTTCCGGGCGCGGAGCGGCCGCTGTTCCCACAGCTCCCCCTGGCGGCCGGGGGGACGCGCAGCCCCGTCCTGGCCAGGACTCGAACCCGGGACTCGGGAGCCGGGCACGGGTCTCGGGTTCCAGTCCCGGCGCCGGCTCTTGTCCCCCCAGCAGAGCCCCAGGCCCGCTTCTTTCCAAATCACAGAATCGATGGGGTTGGAAAAAGGCCTCTGAGACCATCGAGTCCTAACTCTGACCCAACACCACTCGGGCACTGAGTGCCACGCCGTTTTTCCTTAAACACCTCTGGGGACAGTGACTCCACCACCTCCCCCAGGCCGTTCCCAACGTCTAATCCCCCTTTCTGTGAAGAAATTCTTCCTAATATCCACCCTAAACCTTCCTGGAGAAGTTTAAGACAATGTCCTTTTGTCTTGCCACTCACTGATGAGAAGAGCTGGACTCCCACCTCGCACCACCCTTCTGTCAGGTAGAAGGAGGGATTCCTCCCTGCATTTTCCCCCCCTCACCCCTTTAGGAGGTCACACAGGGCCTGGCCTGCACCATTCACACTCAGCCCTCCAGCACTGGGTCAGCGGGACAGAGCTCTCCTCTCTGCTGGTGCCTGGGCCAGGAGAACGGGGCAGAGCACCTTGGAAAGCACCCGCTACCCACAACCACAGGGCGACGCCTCCCGAGAGCTCCTGCAGGCTGCCAGGACAAGCCTTTCATCCCGACCAGTTTCTCCCAGCAGTGTGGGATGGCCACGCCCAAGGAACGCTGGCTCGGGCAGCAGCAGGACAGTTACTGTGCCCTGTCTGTACTTGTCCTTCCCCTGGCTCTCAGGCAGCCCTCGACTGCGAGTTCTGCTTTTTCAGCCTCACCAAACACACACATTTAGTAGATCCCAGCATGAATATAAGCTTTAACCCCCACCAAATCCTTCCCCATTCATACAGAACACCATTTCCTTTCATTTGAAAGGTTCAATTAGTGGGGAAAAAAACCCCCGCCGTGGCAATTTTTATTAAAAATCTGCATTTTTAGTAAAAATAAATATATAAACACCCTGCTTCATGCTCAGACCAGGAGCCAGCCTGGACTGGGGAGCAGGACAAAGGCTGTGACAGTTCCTGCTCAGTGTGGCTGGGCCTTGAGGCTGCCCAGGGCGGGGTGGGATGCTCGCACAAAAGCCATGTCCTGTCTGTACTTCATGGCCGTGGGGGGCTGGCGCCGCAGCAGTTGGTCACCCATGTCCTGGGGCTCAGGGTCATCGTAGATGGTGGAGATGACAACAGAAGAGTCCCCACGGGGCTTCTTCTTCCTGATAAAAGTTGGCAGCTTCTCCCCGTGGTACCTGGAGGGAAGCAGGAAAGGTTTGGTTGGAGGTTGCAGAGGCTGTCAGGGATCCCTGGGCTTCCCAGCTCGTTTCCTGGAATGGTCTGGGTTGGAAGGGACCTTAAACCCACCCAATTCCACCCCCTGCCATGGACAGAGACACCTTCCATAGGCCTGCACATGGTTCCAGCCCTGCTCCACTGAGGAGCCCTGGACTGTCAGGAAGAGCAGCCTGTTGGCTGTGGAGTGCTATGGAATTCCCCAGCTGTGCAGAGAAAAGGCAGATCCCTGGGACAGCCCTGTCCCCACTCAGCTCCCTTTGCAGTCTCTCAGCTGCTGTGAGCCCAGAGAGCCTGGGCAGAGGTGCGAACAGGGACTGGGAGGGCACTTGGGTACTTACCCCAGCCCCCTCTTGCACCGGGGGTTCTGACCCTCATTATCCAGAGCTTCGGCCATCCCAGAGTTGCTGCTCCCCAGGCCCAGCCCCTCTGTCCAGCCCTGCTGCTCCAGGACCTTCCTGCCAAACCCCTGGGAGAGGGGAAAAAACCATCACAAATCCCATCCTCACCTTCCCAGAGCCTTCTGCCCTCCTCCCACAGCCAAGTGCTCTCCTCCTCCTAACCCACATCCTGTGGGCACCCCCCTGGCACGGCCCTTCCTGCCCTGCCCTGGCACCCAGAGCTCACCTTGGTGTATCTCTCGAAGGTGCCAATTTGCTGCCCTGACACAGATCCATCCTCCAGCCCATCCCGGAGCCGCTGCTCCAGCCACATCTGCACCGAATCCCGAGCATCCTTATCCCCTCCAGCTGGGGAGAAAGCAGCCAGAGTCAGCACAGCTCAGGGAGGCTGCTCACCACCATCATTTTCCCCAGAGCACCAGCAGAGGAGGCAGAACCTGTTCTTTTTGGCAACCCTTGCTGCCAGACCAGAAAAACGTTGTTTCAGGTTCACTGAAACAGCTTGGATGCTTTCAAAGAATGACAGAGAGCTCCCAGATTCTGCATGGTCAGAATTTCCCTGGTTTCCCTGGGGTGGATGGCTCAGCTCTGGTACCTTTGTCATAGTAGACGCTCATGTCCACGTCCCAGTCATCGGCCGTCTGCTCGTCAAAGTCTGCCAAGAGAAGGGAAGCAGAACTTTTGGTGAGGTCTGGAACAGGGAGCTCTTGGCTGGTGGCCCAGCTCCCTATTTCCTCCAACAAAATGGAAAGGAATCACAGAATCCTTGAGGCTGAAGATCTCCAAGACCATTCAGTCCAACTGTGACCAGTTCCCACCCTGTCACCAGCCCAGAGCACTGAGTGACATGGCCAGTCCTTCCCTGGACACCTCCAGGGATGGGGACTCCACCACTTCCCTGGGCCTGAGCATCATTTCCACGGGGAAATTCCTGCTGATGTTCAACCTGAGCCTCCCCTGGCCCAGCCTGGGGCCGTTCCCTCTCCTCCTGTCCCTGTTCCCTGGGAGCAGAGCCCAACCCCCTTGGCTGTCCCCTCCTGTCAGGGAGTTGTGTAGAGCCACAAGGCCCCCCTGAGCCCCCTTTTCTCCAGGCTGGGCACACCCAGCTCCAGCCCCTGCCCCTCCATGTCTCTGTTGCAGAACTGGACACAGCACTTGAGGTGATGCCTCAGCAGTGCCAGCACAGAGGAAATGGCATCAGAGACAGACCAAATCCCACTGCCCACCCAAGAAGCTGCCAGCAGCACCACGGGGGTCTCTGGTGACCAGCTGAGTGCCCAAGGGAAGGCTCAGAAGCCACTGTGTTGGTGGCTCCAGTTGACCTGCACTTTGTTTAAGCTTGTGGGCTGAGTGACACAAATACCAAAGTCACCTCCATCCTGCTCCTGCCAGAACTGGGCGTCCGTGTAGAAGACGAGGCCGGAGCCGCCCTTCTCCCACTTGAGCTCGATCTCCTCCTCGAAGAGCCGCTCCCGCGCCCGCTCCTGCTGCGTCACGTCCTCGTGCAGCGCCTCGTGCCGCTCCCACTCCTCACACGTGTCATTGTCCTGCAGGGACAGCCTGGCATGGGGCTGGGGACACCAGCACAGCCCTCTCCCCACTGCTCACACGTGTCATTGTCCTGCAGGGACAGCCTGGCATGGGGCTGGGGACACCAGCACAGCCCTCTCCCCACTGCTCACATGTGTCATTGTCCTGCAGGGACAGCCTGGCATGGGGCTGGGGACACCAGCACAGCCCTCTCCCCACTGCTCACATGTGTCATTGTCCTGCAGGGACAGCCTGGCATGGGGCTGGGGACACCAGCACAGCCCCCTCCCCACTGCTCACATGTGTCATTGTCCTGCAGGGACAGCCTGGCATGGGGCTGGGGACACCAGCACAGCCCTCTCCCCACTGCTCACATGTGTCATTGTCCTGCAGGGAGAGCCCACAGAGAGCTGGGGGACACTGGCATGGCCACTCCCTGCTCCTCACATGTGTCATTGTCCTGTCCCCAGAGGGAGCTGGGGACACCAGCACAGCCCCCTCCCTGCTTCTCACACGTGTCACTGTCCTGCAGGGACAGCCCAGAGGGAGCTGGGGACACTGGAACAGCCCCCTCCCCACTGACCCTTCCCATGCCATCCCCTGGAGCAGCTCTGCTGGCAGAGCCCGGCCCGTGGCGCTCAGGCCCCGACACGAGGTATGAGCTCATCCCTGACTAACACCACTGCCAGAGTCAGCAGCAGAAATCCCACAGCACACCCACCCCACAGGCCCCACCTGCCCCGCACTGATGCCCATTTAAGGAGCAGGTGTGTTGGACCTGCAGTCAGCACTAGCAAGGAATTAATTCCACTCCAGCTGATCCCTGAGGAGATTGCATGGGCTCCCAGGAAGCAGCTCCCTGGCACAGGCACAGAGCTGCCTGCTCAGTTCTGGGCACAGCCATTAACCAGCCAGGGAACAGCCAAAAGAATGGCTGCAGAGCCAGGAAACAGCCTGGGAGAAGCAGCTGGAGGAGTCTGTTTAGTCTGGAGAAGAAAAGACTGAATAAAAAGCCGGAGAAAGGAGGGAACAAAGCGCTCTCAGTGCCCCACATTGCTGAGAGAAGCTAATGTGGTGGAATTGCAGCAGAGATTTGGCATCTGAGTTAATTCTGGTGGAGGAGAGAACGGGAATGGCTTGCCTGGGGATCTGTAATGACAGAGGTTGGGAGAACAGGCCAGACAGGCGTCTGCCAGGGAGAGGGGTGGGATGGCTCCTGCCCTGCCCAGTTCTCCAGGAGCCTTTGTCACAAAAGCCATTTTCCTCAGAGTGACTAAACTCCAGGAGCAGGAGCATCCGAGGTCAGCCCTCTGTGCAGCTCTGCACGTCACTCCCAGTACACAGACGTGGTCCCCAACCTCTGTCACCTCATTTCCCAGCAAAGCAGAGCTGGACCCAGGTGCCAGGCAGCACCAGCCTCCCCTCTGCTCCTCCACAGATCAGACCCTTGGGGATCAACCCCTACAACCACCCTGAGCAGTTTTGGGGGGGTTCAGGCCCCCCCTGTCCCTATCCCGAGGGGCTCGGTGCACCAAGGGGTGAACAATCCTATTCTAAAACTGTTTTTAACAATCCAACCAAGAGATTAAAAAATGGGCTCTGAGAGTGGGATCTGCCCTCACAGCTCCAACAATTGAGCCTGGATGGTGCTGGAATATTCCACTTACATCATCTGAATTTGACTCCTCTTCCTCCTTCTCCTGCCCCTCCTCATCCTCCTCGGGCCGGGCTGGCTGAGTCACCCCCGCGGGCTCCTCTCCCTCCATGATCTCATCCCCTGCAGCCGTGTAAACTCTTTCTTCCTCAGCAACTGTCTCAGTGTTCTGGTATTCGAAGGGCACATTCCCATACCTGCGGGATGAGCCAGTCTTTGGAAAATCCAGCTGCAGTTTCTTGATGACGCGGGGGGGCAGCCTGCAGGCCCGGATCAGCTCCAGGAACACGCTCAGGGGGGTGCCCACGTTCCCGAAAGGCATGAAAGAAGGGGGGTTGAACTCGGGCAGCCGCTTCAGCTCCACCTCGCTGACAGATTCCCCGGCAGCCGCCCGGTCCTCGCTGAGGGGAGACGCCTCCGGGCCTGCGGGGCACAAGGGACGGTTTGAGGGAGTCCCACAGGTTTTGCGGGGTCCGCAGGATAGAAGGGATGGTTTGCGGGGGGGTCCCACACCCCACCCGGGTGGGAAGGGGATAAGCAGAGCCCTCATGGGCTCTTCCTGCCTCGCAGCAGATTTCAAGCGTTAAGAAAACTCCACGAGGAGTTCCGTCCCGGGCCCCCCGCCCGCCCGTACCTGTCCCGGGGCTCAGGCGGACCCTGCGGATGAGGCAGCGGCCGGGCAGCGCGGCGCCGCCGGGCCCGACCCAGCGCTTGCCCGAGTACATGCGGACGAAGCGGCGGGCACGGCCGGGCCTAACGGACACCAGGCAGGAGCAGGTGCGCGGCGCCGAGGCCCCGCCGCCGTCGCCCGCTGGCGGGCGCTCGGGGCGATGCCGGTAGTGGAAACAGAGGAAGCCTCCGGCTTCCAGAAACTGGCTGAAGTAGGCGCGGAGCTGCGCGGAGCGGAGCGCGGCCGGGATGCCGCTCACCAGGCAGTACCGGGCCGCGCCGCCATCACCGCCGGTACCGTCGGGCGCCGCCATGTTGACCCGCCTGTGCTGGCCCGCGGTGATGACGTTACGCGCGACGGGTGGAGGGCGCCGCCTGGTGGCGGGGGAGCGCGCGGCAGACAGGGCGTTCTGAGTGTCCCTGGGCCTGGGGGGTCACAGGGGCTGGGGACAGACACGCTGGGGGAGTCACAGGCCATGGGGGGGCCACAGGGGCTGGGGACAGACACCCTGGCGGGGTCACAGGGGCTGGGGACAGAGACCCTGGGGGGTCGCAGGCCATGGGGGGGGTCACAGGGGCTGGGGACAGAGACCCTGGGGGGGTCACAGGGGCTGGGGGGGAGGGTCACAAGGGCTGGGGATAGATACTCTGGGGGGGGTCACGGGGGCTGAGGACAGGGACTCTGGGGTGTCACAGGCCTTGGGGACCCCCCCATTGTGGGGGGTTTTAACAGGCCCTGGGGGTAGCAGACCCCCCCTCACAAACTCTGAGGGTCACAGCCCCTGGGGTTTCAGGGCACTGGGGTGTCCGGGCTGCCCATCCTCATCCCATGCGAGGCTCTGGCCTTGTCCCCGTGCAGTGCCACGGCCTTTGCTGTCAACCCCCTGGGTGGGTGCCTAGGGCCATCCCCTGTCCATGGGAACCCCGTGTGACCCCGTGGGCACCATCCAGTGAGTCAGGCGCTCCATCCCTGCGGAAAAAGGCCGTCATGGGCTGGGATCGGCTGGGCAGAGCTGCAGGCCCAGGCTGACACAGCAGCTCCTCCTCACACGGCGCAGATTCCGGCTGTTTCCGTGGGCACGGGGAGGCTCCATGCAGCTTTGGCTGACACCTCGGCTGTGTCGGGGTTTGTGCCTGTTGGGTGAGTCAGAGCAGCCGCCTCTGACATAGCCTGCGGGAGAGGCTCAACACCTGCACCTCCACACCTGCAGGAAGGTGCAACGTGGGGATTTGCCCCCGGGAATTTCTGTGTGCTGGGAGCACCCAGGGGCTGCTCATCCAACGGCTCCCGCTGACAGCAATCAACCTGTCTGCATTGCCAGATGGATTTTTATGGAAAATCCCTTTTTATTCCAGTCTATCTTTTCCATGCTTGCATTTTTTTCTGCCCATTCCAAATTCACCACCTTCACTAAAAAGGCACCACCGTGTTCCAAAACAGCAAAGATTTTATTAAAAAAATAATTTATTGCATCTTATATACAAACCACATGAATGTTCACTTATAAAATACTGACACCTCACCTGTTGGAGGCAGGAGGAGCGAGTTTTCCAGGTGTGCACCTGGCTCTGACTCCAGGGAGGGAGGGTTGGATCTCCCACTAAACCAGCTCTGCTCAGGTTTAACTTTTCACACAGACAGGAAAGCCCAGAGCCCCACATGAGGTGCAGTAGGTTTAGGTGCTCCTAGGTGCTTTTAATCCTGTTGTATTTCATGGAATTATGGAGGAAAGAGAGGATCTAAGGAAAAAGAGGGTCTGTACACCCTGTAAGATTTAACCCTGGCTTTTTCCCTGAAGAAATTTCCTGAGTATTTTTAAGATTCCAAGCATGGAAGCCAGACCCAGAGTAATTCCATAATGTTTGCCCTTAGGCAATGATTCCACTGAGGCTGTCAGACACCAGGGAATCAAGCTGAGGACAACCCTCACTGCTTGGAATTCACAGCAAAATGAGTAAAGACTGGGACCAGGGCAGGAAACCCAAGACACACTCCCTGGACTGGAGACTGGCCCAGGCAGAGCAGGGGCTGCTGTAAAATCTGCTGAGCCACAGCTGCTTCCCCAGGGCCCCTCCAGCCTCAGCCCCAGTGAAACACAGAATTTCAGTCTTTCATAAAATTCCCACAGAGTCCGGAGCGCTTCTGTCCCAAATCCTGCTCAGCAGGGCAGGGGCAGCCACGGGGCCTGCGGCCAGCCCGGCACCTCCAACAGCATCTCCACCAGCAGCTCCCCCATGTCGGCGTCCCCGATGACGGGCCGGAAGAACAGATCCGTGACCAGGGCGGCAGGGATGGATCTCAGGGAGGATGTGACCCGTAGGATGCGGGAGAAGCGGGCCTGGTCCTCGGGGTGCAGCAGCTCCCGCAGCGCTCGCTGCGCCTCCCACTGCAGGCTCTCGATGTAGAGGGGAGCCCTCAGCCCAGGGATGTCTGCGAGGGACAGAAGGGAGAGAGGGATGTGAAGGATAGGAAACAGCTCCGGGTTATCCCATTCCCACCCTTCCCCATTTCTCTGAAGGGATCTGTGAGGCCTAGCTGTTCCAGGGATGCTGTGTGAGGGAGGGAAGGCGCCTAACAGGGAAAATCTCTTGTATTCCTCTGGGGAGTGGTTTTACACCAGACTCTAAAGCCTGTAACCATGTAGTTTGACCCTTCCTTCCTATCTTGACCCTATTAGCTCAGGTCCAGTTATCTTTCCTGAGCAGGAGACTAGATAAAGTCCTGTTTCTTCCTTGTTCTTTCTCTCTCTGCCCTGGAACCCCTCGAGAATAAAGCCTTGGACTAATCCTGGGGGTGAGAGCCTCTTTTGGAATCTTTTGTCCTGTTTCCCTGAGATATTCCTCCAAAGCCCCTCAAGAAATTGAGCTAGCCAAAGGAGCCCATGGGGACAGCGGGGGAGTATCTCAAAAATCATGCTTTAAAAGTAAAGGAATCCAGGATCGATTGTCTGCAGGGCAGACAAAGGTTTTGACATCCTTCCTTCCTGCTTCCCAGTGCATTAGGGAATGACCTGAGTTAGGGAAAAGGTGACCAGCCCTGTCTGCTCTCACACCTGCCCATCTCTGAGCATCTCCAAGCCATGGGGTCTGTGTTCACCTGGGAAGGTGGTGGAGTCCCTATCCCTGGATGTAGCACTTGGTGCCCTGGGCTGGTGACAAGGTGGGGAGTGGCACAGGGTGGACTCGATGGTCTTGCAGATCTTCTCCACCCTCAGTGACTCTGGGATGCCGTGATTCTGTGTCTAGCTGCCAGTGCTGGCCAGCAGAGCCACCAGGGCCTGGCACTCACCTGGATTGAAGAGAATGGCTCCCCTCAGGTAGGTGTATTCATTGGGGCTCAGGTCCAGCCTCCAGAAGCTGTTGAGGCACCACTGCAGGCGCTGCACGGCTGCCAGCGTGGGCTGTGTCCCCTCGGGCTCCTGCCCTTTGCTCTGGCCGCTGAGGAGAATCTTCTTCAGCATGCTGGGGGCCGGGGCCTCCATCACCTCGAAGGTCACCATCCCCTGCACCAGCCCCAGCAGGAAGAGGGGCACCCAGCAGCTGTCCAGCAGCAGCAGCTGATCCTCCCTCGGCAGCAGGTGGAAGGCAGCGACATTTTTCATGAAGCTGATGGTTTTGAGCAGCACGTCGGAGGCGGCCCGGCAGGTGAGGTGCGGCGTGCGCAGGCACACGGTGCGGCGCTGCTGGCACAGGCAGCGCTGCTGGGCCCCGCCGGGACGCAGGTTCTGGCTCAGGAGGGTGTACAGGATGGCAGGGCGCTTGTCCTTGCTGTGGCACTGGCACCTCTCGCACTCTGCATCCACGCTGGTGCTCATGGCCGAGCCAGCTCCTCTGAGAAGCTCAGCTGGTGGGAGAGAGAGACGTAAAATCCCTTCCAAAATATCTCACGGGCCGGCTTGTCCCCGTTCTGCCAGCCCGTGGCTGCTCCAGCCAGCTCTTATAAGGCCGGGTCACAGTGAACACCCCTCCGCAGCCTTGACCGCCCTGATTAAGCAGCCCTCATTAAAACCACCCGACCAACCCCGTTGTTGCTGGGCTGATTGGCCGGGCCAGGCGAGTTCCCGGCGCGGTCAACGGCCGTTTTCTCAATGAATCGGTGCGGGAGGGGTTGTGCGGCCTTATCAGGATTACCCAAACAGGATAAACAGAGTCATTACCCCAGGCTGTACCATGGCACCAAGGCCCCACAGAGCAGGTGTCGCTGCCAGGGTTCACAGACAAACACGGGGCGCTCGTCTGGGCCCGGTGTTCGATGGCCCCGGCGCCCCGGCCTTGGGAACAGCAACCTGGAAGTTGTGTTATCAGCGGCTGTTTGCCTGGCCTTGCTCGAGAGCCTCTTGTTGTGGTGGAGGAAGAGGAACCCGGTGAACTGGCGGGCTGTGATGGGCCCAGGGGTCGTGCCTCTCAGAGGAAACACAGGGCTGGGAAAGGGAAAATGCTCCCATTTGCAGAATGAGAGAAAAGTAAGGAAAAAAGGCCAAAATTCCTGTATTTCCCCAGTGGAAAGGGACCCAGAGATGCTGGTCGACAGCAGCTGAACGTGAGCCAAAGAGGGCAGTGATTGTTCAGGTGGCACTGCTGAGGCAACGCAAACCCTGAGACCAGCTCTGGGCCCCTCACTGCAAGACAGACATTGAGCATGTCCAGGGCAGGGAACGGAGCTGTGGAAGGGGCTGGAGCCCCAGGAGCAGCTGAGGGAGCGGGGTGGGCTCAGCCTGGAGAAAAGGAGGCTCAGGGGAACCTTCTCGCTCTCAGCTCCTCGACAGGAGGGGCGAGGCCCGGAACCCGTGGCCCGCACCGCCTGTCGCCATAACAACCCCGCCGCGCCTCGCGGCCCACCTCCTCCTGGACGATTGACAGGCCTCGCGACCAATCAGCGAAGAGAGCGGCGAGGGCGCGCGCTGGGATTGGTGGGTGGGGAGGGGCTCGCGCTTCCGCGGACGCCGGTTCCGGTTCCGGTGGCGGCCCGGTGCGGGAGCGGCGGCGGGATGGGGCTGAGCGCGGAGGAGGCGGCGGAGCAGGAGGACCGGTTCGACGGGATGCTGCTCGCCATGGCCCAGCAGCACCAGGGCGGCGTGCGCGAGGTAGCGCCACCGGCATCGGGAGCGGGGAGGGCGGGGCGCAGGACCGGAGGAGCGAGCGGGGAGCGGCCCGGCCTCCTCGGGCCCCGCCCCGGCACGTGGAGCAGGGGACGCACGTGCGCTGCTCCCGGAGCGGCGATAACGGCCCCCGGCAGCGCCAGCCCCCTCGTTAATTAGTGTGGTATTAATGAGGCGCCGTGGTGCCCTCGCCGTGGCCTCGCATCCCGGCCCCGACGCCCCCCGGGCCTGCCCGGAGGGCTCCGGGTGCGCGGGCAGTGCCTGCGGTGGGTCACAACGGGGCAAAGCTCCACAGAGCAGCATCGAGCTCCCTCGGTCACCTTCCCAGCACAACCCCGTGAGGCCTGGCCGTGATCGTGGGATCCCCTTGTGCTCGGGGATCTGCTCACCCGCCCTGATCCCACCCTGGTCCCCCCCCCGCGGTCCCCCTGATCTCACCCTGACCCCCCCGATCCCCCTTGGTCCCTCTGGCTGGAGGCTCCCGGATCCACGTGCTGACCTGCAGGGCTGGAGGGTGTGGGAACATCACTCACAAATAATTTTTATAAAAATGGTCCTGTAACAGCCCCTCGAGCTGTGGCAAAACCTCTGACTGGAACCCCCACGGGACAGGATTCCTGGGAAATAAAGATCTGGAAATATGAATTTCCAGAGGGGGTTTGGAAGTGCTGGTTCATTCATCAGCAATCCCTGGCAGCTGTAAAAATAAGTGTGCAAAGAAGCAAACTATAGCACAGGTATATATGTGTGTATATATATATATATATGGGATATAATGCACAAATCCATTCCTGCCTCAGATCACAGCTTGGGGAATGGGAGCAGGAGCTGAGGATAAACTGTTGCCTTCAAGCAAACCACACAAACTCCTCCTGCAAGCTGGGAATCCAGGGGCTGGATCTGAGTGTTTTCTGTAGGCAGCGGTCACGGGGCTGCTCCCAGGGCAGGCAGAGCTGCAGATAGGGAGGACAAAGGATAAAGGCTGCTCCAGAGACACGAGGTGGCTTGGAGTGACCTGGGCTCACTGCTGCTTTTCTCTCCTCCCTCTCTCTGCTCCCCAGCTCGTGAACACCTTCTTCAGCTTCCTGAGGAGGAAGACTGATTTCTTCACCGGGGGAGAGGATGGAGTAGCAGAGAAGGTAAAAAGTAATCCTCCAGGCTTTAACTCTTGGCCCTTCCATCCCACCCGTGTCTGTCCCATGCCAACTGTTCATGCTTGAACACCTCCCAGCGTCTGGGTGCATGTGGGCACCAGCAGCTCCCAAGGGAAGGAAACCCAGAGCTGCCCCTGTCAGAGGTGAGGAGCACACAATTCCCTGCTTGGATGGTAGCACAGTGCAGGTTTCTGGCCAGGCTCTGGCCAAAGGCTAGTTTGGAAAGCAAACCTGCCAGACACAGTGACTTAACGGTGACACAGCAGGTGATAACCCCCTGTTACCTTGTTTGTTCAGCTCAGGAAAAGCACAAAGTCCACAGCTCTGCACATGCAGCTGCTCCTTGGCTGGGCTGCCTGGAGGGAGCATCCCCTCTCCTGCAGGGAGCCTTTGCTGAAACTGGAGGGGCTGTAAGGTCCTTTCAACCCAAAACATCCTGTGATTTTCTAAAAGTAAGAAAGGTGAACCCTGCTGTCATTTTTCTCAGAATAAAGAGCAAATCTCCCCTGTTCCTGGAAGCTGTGTGATCCCACCTGGTTTGGCAATTCAGAGGTGCCTGGCTACTGTCCTTGGCCTGTGAAAAGAAAGCGTTGGTGCCCTTGGGTGGTGGCATCTATCAGAATGCTTTATGGCCTCCTGGAAAAGTGCTCTGACACCATGGGAATCACAACAAATGGGGAAGAAGCTGCTTCCCCAGCTCTGCTGAGCCCTTGGCATGAAAGAGAAAGAGTGGGTGGGGAAAGTCACTGCATCTTTTGGGTGCCATTTCAGCAGGCTTGTGGTGTGGGCAGTGACAAGGACAAGGTCAGGCACTGAAGATAATTTCCTCAATGTGGATCATTGGGTTGGGAGCAGGCTGGGACATCCTGTGGGATGCACATCTTGCATTCTGTACTCCAGGAGACATGAATTGAGAATGTAAACAAACCTTGCTTGTAAAGCAAAGCAGAAATACTCAGTGCTTGCTTACAAACTACAGTTTGCTTGGAAAAGTTCTGGATTTCCCCCCGACCCCAAACCTCTGGGGAAATATATAATAAATCAATTTTCCCCCTCTAACTCCTTTCTGAGGACCTGTCTCTGTTATTTTCTGGGGCAGACCTCAGCTCACCTACGTGCTGCTCTGCACAGCACCCCTGGCCTTATCGACCCTGGGGCAATTCTCTGGCTCCCTGCCTGTGTACTCAGCTTTCCCGCTGAGCATGCAGCCCTTGGCATCAGAGACCTTGGGATTTTACCTCCCAGAGTCACAACAACCTTTGGAGAATTGGGAGCGAGGCTGAAACAAATGATTTATGGAGGAGCTCACCCCTCAGTGTGAAAACATGGGGGTATTTCAAGCGTTTCTCCTCTCAGTCATGACACTGAGGCTCCATCTGGAGAAAAGCCCTGGGGGTGGGAAAGGTCAGAAGAGTTGGATCTGGTGTGTCCAGCTGTCCTGGAGGTATGGAGTAGCTTCAGAGGCCTGGGTTTGGCATCAGCTCATCCTGCTGGAATTGCACAAAGGACAGAATAAGTGAAGGATTTTTATTTCACTGAAAATGCACTCCTTGTGTAACTAGGAAAGACTACATTTAAATATTTTGAATTTTTCCTCTCTTTTAATTTTCTCCTCTGCTTTTTTGAATTGAAAAATCTCTAGGTTTTCAGTCAAAAAAAAACCAAAAAAACCTGAGTGAAGATGAAGGGAGAATTCTCAACATCTGTGTGACTCAACAGATGCTGTTGTGCTCCTCAGGAGACTGAGCTGTCTTGGTTTAGTGAGATACTCCCCCACAGTCCCCACAGGCTCATGTGGGGAGCTCACTTTCCTTGAGGGGCTTTGGAGGAATATCTCAGGAAAACAGGATAAAAGATTCCAAAAGAGGCTCTCACCCCCTGGGATCAGTCCAAGGCTTTATTCTCCAAGGGTTCCATGGCAGAGAGAGAAAGAACAAGGAAGAAACAGGACTTTATCTGGTCTCTGCTCAGGAGAGATAACTGGACCTGAGCCAACAGGGTCAAGATAGGAAGGAAGGGTCAAACTACATGGTTACAGGCTTCAGCGGGTTCTGGGGAAAAACCATTCCCCAGAGGAATACAACAGTTTAGGTTTGAAAGGGATGGTATTTGTTAACCCCCTGTGGGCCTGTCCCTCAGCTGATCACAGAGGCCTTCAGCCACCACAACAAGCTGGCGCAGAAGGAGCGCAAGGAGAAGAAGGCGCGGCAGGAGGCCGAGCGGCGCGAGAAGGCCGAGCGTGCTGCCCGCCTGGCCAGGGACAGGCAGGAGGCCAGGGACAGGCAGGAGGCCAGCGAGCCACGCATCAAGGAGCTCACAGATGAGGAGGCAGAAAGGCTGCAGCTCGAAATCAACCAGGTGAGAGGGATCTGCAGGTGCACCTTTGTCCTCCCTGGGGCTGTGAGGGGTTGGAGGGGCTCAGGCTTGTTCTTTGTGGGAGGGCAAAGGGAATCTTCCCCATGGCCAGTACCTCTTTCCTGTCACTTTGTAAGGGCTGAAAATTCCCTGTTTGCGAAGTGGGATGCAGTGAGTGGTGCCCTTCAGCTGGAGCTGAAAGGCTGAGGCCACCTAGTGCCAGCTCAGGAAGTGACAAAGTGCTGGCTCTTGGCTGAGCGTGTTCCTGCTCTTCTCTTTTCAAACAGAAGAAGGAGGCACAGGGTAACAGTGTCCCAGTGAAACCCTCGGAGGAGGAAGGTGAATCTTCAGATTCCAACAAACAGGTAAAACTTGTCTGGAGATACTTCAGAATCATAAAATGGTTTGAGTTGGAAAGGACCTCAAAGCTCAGCCCATTCCAGCCTCTGCTGTGACAGCTTCCACTACACCAGGTTGCTCCAAGCCCTGTCCAAAAGACACACTTTGAAAATACAAATTAGAAAATTTGGCTTTAAAAATACATAATTCCTAAATGTGCCAATACAGAGGGCTTTGGGTTTTTTTCTTGTAGTCATGTTTTATCAGAAGCAGCTAATAATTATGGAGCTGAATTTAAGTGGATATAAAACACAAACAACTGACCTGCAATCCTTATAAAAACCTAAGAACTGTTGTTACAGTGGAAATTGGAAAAGCTTCTTTCTTTACACTTGAATTGCTTAGGGAACAGATGACGAAGAGGAAGATGAGAAGGATAAAGGAAAACTTAAACCCAACTCTGGCAATGGAGCTGACCTTCCAAATTACAGATGGACACAGACTCTTTCAGAATTGGATGTAAGTAATGCTCTATGACCAGGATCTGAGGAATCTGAGACAGGGAATAAGAGCAAGTTCTGGTAAGAGTTGAAGCCAATTCCCTGTGTCTCCGTTGCCTCTGGAAGTTTGTTGGAAACAGCAATGTTCAATAGCTGGGAGAGAGCTTGGTAGCTCAGTAAAATTTCCAGGAGCTGTAGTTTGCCAGATTTTGGTCTTGTTTTAACCAGGCATTAAAATCTACTTCCCTTTTTATGATCCCTTCCTTTCACCTTCTGCTTGCTCAGTACCTCAAGGAAAAGAGTCCCTGCTCTGTCTGGCTCTGGTGAAACCAAGGCAGAAATGCTTGGAACAGCAGCATGGGAGGGTAAGGAGGCATTTCCCTGCCCAGCTCCTCAAATCTGCTCCTTTTTGCTGCAGCTGGCTGTGCCCTTCAAGGTGAGCTTCAGGCTGAAGGGCAAGGACGTGGTGGTGGATATCCAGAGACGCCGCCTCAAGGTCGGCCTCAAGGGCCACCCTCCTGTCATTGATGGGGAGCTCTTCAATGAGGTCAAGGTGGAGGAGAGCTCCTGGCTCATTGAGGATGGTAAAACAGTCACCGTGCACCTGGAGAAGGTAAAGCAGGATGGGCTGGGCAGGATTCAGGCTTGGCTGCCTCTTCTGGGCTCTCAGCTGAAACGGGACCACTGTGGTTGTCCTGGGTACAGGGTCAGTGGTACCACTGCCAGTGGGGTATTTAAGTTCCCCCATCTTCAGCCTCATTCTATGCCAGGATATTCAGATTTCTCAGCAGTTCAGGAAAAGCTGGAAGGAAATCAGTCATTTTAATGTTGTCTTTTAGTGTGTTTTGACATCTGTTAGTGATGTGAAAATCCAGGGGCAGACCTCCTTGTGTCCCTTCTTGTGTCCCCTCTGGGCCTCTCCAGGTGGTTTGTTGTAATCCCATTTATGTCATGCCAAACAGGACATCTGACAGTCTCTCAGATCTCTCAGCTGTGAAAATTTAGGCTGCCTAAAGTAGCTTGAAACAAAAATAGCCTTTATCTGTGTTCAGATTTTAGTGATACTTAGAAAACTGTCCAATAAAGTTTGATTCCATCATTTTTTTTTCCTGTCACTGAGACTTAACCCTAGAACAAGTCCAAGAAAGATAAACTGGTTTTGCTTCCTCATCCTCTAGATCAACAAAATGGAATGGTGGAACAAACTGGTCTCCACAGACCCAGAAATCAACACCAAGAAAATTAATCCAGAGAATTCAAAGGTAAGAATTCTTCTGTTTTATGGGACAGAGCCTGCTCAGAAGTGACCTCAGCTGAGCCCAGAGTTGTTCCAATTTGGATCTTGCTTTCAGTTGTCAGACCTGGACAGCGAAACTCGCAGCATGGTGGAGAAGATGATGTATGACCAACGACAGAAATCCATGGGCCTGCCCACCTCTGATGAACAGAAGAAGCAGGATATTTTGAAAAAGTGGGTACAGCTCATTTCCTTTGTATGGCTTTGCCTTCTCCTCTTCCTCTCTGGCATAAATAAGGGAACAGAGAGCAGCTTGGCCTTCAGCCCTAGCCATGCTCACATCTGCAGTCATTGTATTGTTGGCACCATCAGTGTCTGTAAAAGTCTGTGGGGGTAGAAAGCCTAGTGGGAAAATCTGGGAGTAGCCTAGCTCTGGAATTGTCTTAATCTGCTGATTTCAAGTCCAGAAGGCACGTTTAGAGCTGGAGGTGCCATCTCTGCTGAACTTTTAACATGGTCTTGATTGGTGTCTAATCTTCCTCGGTAGCCAGCTAATCACCTCTCCCTCCCTCCACTTGCCCCCAGACAGTTGTCCCCAAGCCACTTTTATGGCTTTATTGCCCTGTTTGGCATAAGTGCACCGTGGCAGGGAAATGATTCCTGGAGCTCCCAAGGCCGTTTGGGAAGGTGTGGAGGCAATTCTGGGTCACGCAGCTTCTTCAGCAAGTGCACCTCACACCTTATCTCTGGGTGAAGGATTACTGTGGCTGACCTGACTCCTCGCTCCCCTTGGCTTTATCTCTAGTGCCAGGAGCTTCTCTGTGAAGCTGAGTGGGGTTTGAGCAGAGCAGAGATGAGGTGCTCCATGGGATGGGAAGTACCTTCTGCTCCCGGGGAGCCACATGCAGAACACCTCGCTGGCACAGGGTCACTTGTTTGGTGCCCTGGAAGTTTGGCTGGCAAGGAGAGGAGATGGAGAGGAAGTTTAGACTTTGTCCAGGGCAAAGGAGACACAGTGACACCCATGTGGGTGCTGATGTCTGCCAGTGGAGCTCTCCTGGCTGCCAAACAAGGACATGATCCTCACAGCACAGATGGCCCTGGAAGTGGAAAGTGGGAACGCTGTGGGGATGTTCCAGGGGAAACCCTGAGATGGGAACACAGGGGAGACCAAGCTCCCTTACTTGCACGTTGTGTGAGTCCTCCACAGGGCTGTGATGTGCTGTGTCCCTTGGGGAGCAGAGCAGAGGAGCCTCTGTATGTGCTGGGCACTCCTGGGCACAGAGCACTGCCCTCAGAACTTCCTGATGTGGCAACCAGAGTCCAGATAGTCCCTGGAATGTGTCCCTGTGCATGGCAGGGGGTGGAACAAGATGATCTTTAAGGTCTCTTCCAGCCCACACCATTCTGTGATTCCCTCTGCTGGACTGCAGTGCATTTGAAATCAGGTTGCACCTGTTTGAAACCAGATTCCTCTGGTCATGTCCTCCCCGAGCTTTTACTGTCAGAGCCCTGGGGATATTCCCCACACTGCCACTAAGGCTGTCAGCCCTAATCTGCCTTCACCATTTCCCTCTGCCCCACAATCAATGTCGTGGCTGCTACGTGTCCAGCCCAGAGGTAACAGTGAAGGGTGTGTTTGATAATTAACAACTCCCATGTGTCTGGACTTGCTGATCTGCTAGGCTGGCAGGAATGCTGCTCCCACTGACCCAAGGAAAAGGTGTTTGTAGGGAAAGTCCAGGGAATGTGTCCCAAGGAGCTCAGCAGAACCCTCCCTGCTGCGGAGGGTGTGGGGTTGCAGCAAAACTCCACAGTGCAGGAAGCAGAATCTTTCCCTCCCCAAACAGAGCTGTTTGGCTCTTGCTGACTCACCCAAACTCTTGTCTTTGTTTTCCTTGCAGGTTCATGGAACAGCATCCAGAAATGGACTTTTCAAAGGCTAAATTCAACTGAGTTCTCCCCCTTCCCCCTCCTCTTTCAGTCAGCCCGTTGAATGGGGCAGGATTTGTATGGTTGGATATCCCTCACCTTGGGCAAGTAAAACTTCAGCATCCCCCACCCAAGCTAGCTGTGGAGGCACCTGTGCAGAGTCACCCTCAGTGTCCTGTGGAGCAAAAGGCAGGGCCCCAGAGCAGCTCCAGACAGAGCCATCTGCCACAATTCCCAAAGGGCAATGAGGAGAGAAGGAGGGGTTAGAGCAAAAAAGGCTGTTAGGGCTGAGAGAGCCAGACCTGAGAGGTTTTTGGGATAAATCCTTAAGATACTGCTTCGCTTCCCTGGGCTGCTCGGAGCTGCTTGTCCGAGTACTACTCCCTCCTGCTCTCCTGTGAAAACAAGGGTCAGTTTATTTCATAAAAGAAATCTTTTTCTGCCTTCCTGGGAAGGAAAACAGCAGTTCAAAAGCACAGCTATTGCACTGGAGACAGACCCTGCTTCTCCTTGCTGCTGCTCTTGTTTGTGCCAGAAGTGGGACAGCTGGAGCACTGCAGGGCTCCCAGCACAGCTGGAGAGGTCAGCCTGCTGTCCTAGAGTAAGGAGAGGCTGGAGAGTCTGTGGCTGTAGGTGGGAGAGGATGTGGGGGGCTTTGGGGATGCTGTTGTTGCTGGGAGTGTCTCCTGCCTCCTTCCCAAGAGCCTCTCTCCCCGCTGGCGTTGTGTGCGAGCTCCTGCTGACGAGTGGCATCACTCTGCATGTTCATATCTTTGTCAAAACTGCAGTGCAACATAAAGGAGAACAAATGGAACATCTCGGGCAGAGCGTGTGGTTTCTCTGGCAGAAGGGATCTGGGATCCAGGCTGGGAGGGAGAAGGAAGGGGTGCCAGGGGGGAGCTGTGCTCTCTGCAGCTGCCTCTGAATACCTCTCTTGCTCCCAGCTCTGGACTGATGGCCTCTCCCTCCCTCAGGAAGTGGCAGTGGGAGCTGTGTCTTGCTCAGGAGCTCTGCTGAGCCCCATTCCCAGCTTAAACCCTCAGGACTGCCCCAGGGTGGCTGCTCCAGACTCTGCTCTCCACAGAGCAGCATGTGACCACACCAGGAAGCCACCCTTGCCCCAGGTCTCCTTTACACCGAGCTAACAAGGAGAGTGTCAGGAAATCCTGGGCTCTATCCCAGATCCCTGCTGCTGTGGCTCTTCCCTTTGCCTCCCCCAAACATTTCCACCTCCTCCCCGAGGGATGGGCACAAACAGTTGAAAATCCTGTGTGGGCAAAGTCCGGCCTGGCACGGCACTTGGCCTGGTGGGGTTGTTTTTGGAGCAGCAGAGCACTGTTTGCATGAGGTCTCTCAGTTTTACAGGCTCCTGGGGTTAAAAAGCAGCCCCCACTCAGCAGAGCACTGACCTTGAGGGTGAGCAAGGACTCAGATCGGGGCAGCTGCTTCTGGAGTGCTCTGGCCCGGAACTTCCTGGCTGTTTGTCTTACAGCTCACCTGCACACACCTGCCTTCACCCTGCATACACCTGCCTGTCCATGCTTTGGCCCTGATAAAAGAGCAGCATCTCCCGTTTTCTTAAAAAAAGCTGGCCTATGCCAGATTTGAAGGTTTTAGCCTTGAAATGAGCTGCCTCTTGGTGTGCACTGAACCCTGGTTTGTGGGACAGGTGAGCTGGGAGGGCAGAGCTGCTCTGGGGTGCGATGAACTTCACCCCATTCTCAGCTCTGTCAGTGCTGCTGCCCCTGCAGGTGCTGGAGCTGGGGGAGCAGGGCCAGACCCTGCACCTACAGAGGAATTTGCATCCCAGCAGCCACCAGCCCCTCCTCAGGGACAAACACAGGCAGGCACCAGGCCAGCCACAAACCAGCAGAGTCCACAGCATGACCCCAAGCCCAACCTGTGGCTTTGTTCTTTCCCCATTTCCTCCTCGGCCCTGTATCCTGCAGCAGAACCCCGAGCCTGGCCTGGCAGCTCCTGGGTCTGGCAGCACGGTGGGAGCAGCATTTCCTGCCCTTTGGAAGTGCAGAGCTCCCTCAGTGTTCTCAGGATCCTGGGCCTTTCCTGTCCTCAGCCCCTGCAGGGTCACAGCTGGTGTGAGCCACGGCAGTGTTTGGGGTAATAACTGGGAAATCCCAGATTTGCTGGTTCTGGTGGCAGCTGAGAGAAGACTGAGAAAAGGGAAGCTTCCCTCTCCCAGGGAAGCTGGGGGAGAGATTTTGGGAGGAAGGAGTGTCACTGGGAGAATGGGGCCATCTCTGCTGCCCCGACCCCGTGGAGGAGGTGAACGCCCGGGCCGTGTTTGTGAACGGTGGCTGATCCCAGAGCTGCCCCTGGACTTCACCCCCCAGGCCAGCGGAACAGAAGGTGTTTCACTGGCGGCCTTGTCCTCTGCCAACACCGCCAGGCCACCACTTTCCCCAGGCCAAAGTGAATTGGGACCACCTTTTTGCTTCCTAAGGCAGCTTCCCGTGGGATAAACCCTACCGGGTCCGAGCAGCTGCTCAAGGTTTAAGGAATGCAAAGCCTCAGCTCAGCCTGAGTCCCTGTGACCAGAGCGTGGGCACCACCAGGGATCCAAACCCTGCAAACACATCCTTGTGGTGGTGCCTGAGCCCCAGCAGACCGGGGAAGGGCAGTGCTGGACAGGGACAGGTCACAAAGGTCCTTTTGTCGTTCCACACCTGTGTCAGGTCACCTGGAGAAGCTGTTTCGGTGCTGCCACCAGCCGGAGGGCAGAGCCCGGAGCTCCTCACCTGCCCAGGGCCCCTCCCCACCTCCTCTAAAAGCAAGGCACAAGAGGCTCTGCAGAGAGCTTTCTAGAGGGTAAAGTTTTCCCCAGTCATTTGGGTTTTTTTTTCCTTAACACAGCTCCTGGCTTAGCTTTTATTAATGAATATTGCAGCTCAGAGCATTTGGGAAATATCCCAGACTCCGACTGCTTTGGGAAGAGCAACGGAACTGCAAAACCCCAAGGAAGGGAACAGGAACAGTGAGTATTGGATGTTACTGTGCAGTTTTAAGGAGGAGCCTCAGCTGCTCTGTTACTGCAAGGGCCAGGCTGTGAGGAATTAGGGTCCATCCATCTGCTTCCTAATGTCTAAGCCACACTGAAATAAATAATTCAGCAGCTCAGGGTGTGGATGTGGAGAGGAATTTCTTTAACACTCCTGCAGCCATTCCCTGCAGAACTCCTGAGCTTCCTCAACTCAACCCTGGGGTCTGTGGGCAGTGGGACAGCTCAGGCAGGACAGGATCCCTCTGAGGTCACAGCACGGCAAGGACCCACAAAGTGGGAGTCTCTGGAGACTCTCCTGGCAAAACCAAGCCAAATAAAACCAAACAATGTCTCCAGGAAAAGCCAGGTGCTGAGTCAGGCTCCCAGAAGGAGGTACCTGTGAGAGAGAACACCTCCACAGCTGTGTGGCCAGGTAAAGGCTCTCATGTTTGTGAGATCTCCACTTGGGCCACCCAGTTAGATCCCTCAGCAGAACACTCAACACTAATGCTCAGAGCAAAAACCACTCCAGCAAGAGCCAAGACAGCTTCATCCACAGCAAACAACTTCTGCAGACAAACCCCCAGGGATTCACTCCGTGTGGATGTGAGCAAAGGAAACCCACGGCCCATGCAGCAAACTCCAAAGGGAAGCTGCTGAACACAACTGGGCTGACAGGCCCCACCCAGCTGGTCTGAGGGCTCCAGACACAAAAACATCCCCAGAGACCCTTCCCAGCCGAGAGAAGGCAGCATTTACCTGTACATGGCTCTGAAATCCTCCCAGGAAACACATCCTGGTCCTGTGCACCAGAGGGAAACCCCCCCCAGGCACCTGCCCCAGGAGGGTGAGGGAAGGTCAGCAGCCAGGAATGGAGCCCTGCAGGTTATCTTGGGATTTGTGTTGAAATTGAAAAGTGCAGAACTGGTCCTTCAAGCCACAGGGTCAGAGGCTGGGCCACCCTCCATCCCTGAGCTGATCCTGCAGAGCAAACCCCACATTTGTTACCAAGAGCTGGTGACATCACAGGGACAACAATGGGAATTCTCCCCCCCAGGCTCAGCTTTCCCAGAGCTCAGTTCCAGCATCACCACTCAGGGAAGGTCCAGGTTTCCCTGCTGTCAACAAACACTTCCTCAGAGGCTCCTTCATTTGCATCCAGACACCAGCCTGGCATTCAGGATCCCCCTGCAGCTACCAAATGGATGAAAATATCTTTGTCCATCTGGGACAGCAGGAATCAGACACCCTCTGTGCAACCCCCAGCCTAAGATCCCCAAGCTGATGAAAACAGGAATGTAAAAGTCACAACACAGGTAAAGAGCATAATTTTACTTTATAAAAAAGACTAAACCAGAACATTTAAGGTCAATGAGTGCAAAAGAATCCCATAAGACACCACAGGTGAACCAGCTTCAGGGACCATCAAGTTGACAGTCTTCCTCTTAGTGACTTTTTGGGGGGCTTGGGGTTTTTTTGGGCTAGTTTAATCCACACACACTCACTCTTCATGCTCAGACTAGACACTAAAAATGTGTATTTGCTCAGTATCAGCAACTGCAGCTCGTTGCAAGTCCAGCTCACCCCTTGTCTCCAAAGCACAGCCCACAGAGCTGTGTCAGTGTGACCCAAGTGACACCTCAGTGCACAGCTTTGAGGAAACTTGTCCAAGTAACAATGTACAAACCCATGAGAAGCAGAAGCCAAGCAGGTCCCTCAGGATGGGCAGCATTTGGAAGGAGGTGACCTCACACAGCTCCCCTGGGAGTCCCAGCCTGGCCTTGCTTCAAGTCTTTTCCTTGTACAAATTTGATTTCTCATAAACTAACAGCTTTAAACACAAAGCAGGGAGGGGAAGCCAAATCCAAGGCTCAGTCTCTTCCTTTTATCTTTGAAATCTCTCTCTCTGTCAGAGTCTCCAGGTGTGGTCTCAGTAATGCCCCTGACTGCTGGAAGCCCACTCTGAAAAAAGCCAGTGGTTTACAAAAACAGGGACTGGAATTGTCCATTTCAAAGGATTTTGGCCTTTTAAAGAAGCCTGAGAGCTCCTGAGGGAATGAAATCCTTCCTCCCTGCCCAAACCTCTGAAGAGCAATCACAGGCTATAAAATAGAGGCACATTTCATTTCAGCTAAGGCACATTTAATTTCAACTAAGGCACATTTCATTTCAACTAAGGCACATTCCAGTCCAACAAAGGCACAAAACCCTGGTCCACACCAAAGCCCAGGGCCTATTTGGGCTTCCCTCTCCCCAAAATCCAGTGGGTGTGTTTATCCTATGGCTGGTAAATTCACTGAAGCCTTTTCTGCTCATGTCCAAGGGCACCCAAATCTCCTAACAAGTCCCATGGTTTGACGTGTTTACTTTGTGATAAACAACCAAGTGGCAACACCACAGATGCAGCTTCCTCCTGCTGCAGCCCTCAGGGTCACCTGGCACTGTGCCCTGGGGACAGCAGTGTCCATCTCCTGGCTCACTGCCTGCCAGAGGGGAGCAAAGGGAAGGACAAGGTGCTGAGTGCCCACAGGGAAAGGAAGGGACCAGCAGTGCCTCACAAAACCTCTGCAGACACTCTCAGGAGCCCTTCCTTTCAGAGCAAACCCCTTTTAAGGGATTTTCTACCAGAACAGTCCGGTTCTGAAGCACAGAAAGTCAGGAATGAATCAAGTGTTCCCCTCACCTGCCACAATCCTGCTCCAGGCTCTCCCAGGGGAAACATGGAAGGCTTGGCAGAGGAGTGAGGGAGAGCTGCTGGCAGGCAGGTCACAGTGTGTGCTCCTGGGAATGCCTCACCCCCAGGATTCAGCTGGCAGAGCTGATCCCCATGGTCTGCTCATGCAGGGCAGCCAAGCAGCCATCCCAGCAGTGCCCAGCACTGGCACTATCTCAGGAGTGGAGCCAAGAGGCCAAAAATTAAATGAGCCCCATAAAGCTGAACCTTCTCCTCACAAGGCAGCAGGCAATGACACCAAGGGTCGGCAGGGAAAGGCAAACCTGGCTACTGAAAACACCATGTGTAGAAGACTTTGGGTTTGTGGGACCAACACAGGCACTTTAAATAGAGATTTGGGATCTCAGTCTGCACCTCAGCATCAGTACCAGCACAGAGACACCACAGTTATTCCCTCTCCAAGTTCACTTAGGCAACACCAGGAAGCAGGAACTGTACAACAGGTCCTTAAAGCAGGGAAAGGGCTGAGCCACTGAGGCTGCTGGAGCTAAATGTGATTTACAGAAATCACAGAGGCACAAGTTATCTGCTACTTCCTTGTCCATCTTCTCCTCCCTGGGCACACATTCCACCTCCCAAGTTCATTAGCTCCGCAGTTTGTTTCCTTGATTGTCCAAAGAAACCAAAATATCCAGGGAAATTCAGACAGCAGGAGGAATCTGGCTTCAATAAGGATCAGGGTAGACGGGGGAAAAAAAATCAAACGCGGCACAGCACACTCCACATGGAAAGAGGAGGATTGTGGCTGCAGCAAAACCCTGGAATGCCTCCCTGCTGCTTGGGTCCTTTAACAGTACACCTGGAGCAGAGGTGCCCCAGATGAGTCAGTCTCTGTGTCCTGGAAAGAGGAATCTCTGCTGGTCGGAGAGCCTTGGGGAGGAAAGAGAAGAGATGGTGCCATTAGCCCAGGGGAAGCACAGCAGCCCGGCAGTGGGGAAGCAGCTGCCACAAGAGGCTTTGTGTACCATGAGGGAGGAGAAAGCCACACAGAGCCATGGCAGGGAACAGCCCTGCCTGCACTGCAGCCATCTCCCAGGACAGAGCTGCTGTGCAGGAGGAAACTTGTCTTTTAGCCCTGGGCTGCTCTTTGGGAGGATCAGAGCTTGGGGCAGCCCGTCACTCTTGCCTGCTTCCCTTTTGCACAGTTCCTTTTGTTCCCAGTCTCACCCAGTTATGACCTCTGGCAGTCACACCCCAAACACAGCCCCAAACTTTGTCAAGGCACAGAGAGACTGAAAGCTCTCAGGTCAGGCCCTGTGCAAGGACAGGGAATGTGCCACTCCTGGATTTCACCCCTTTTCTAAAAGATCCACCAACCCAGGGAGCCTCTGAGCTCCATCACTCCCAAAGCCCAGGAGAACTGAGGGGAACCTGAGGAGCAGGGTCAGCTCAGCCTTTGTGGAGGGTGAGGACATGAAGCAGGGGAGGTTCAGGGCATCCCTCTGCAGCCAGGGCCCCAGGCAGGTGTGTTACCTGCGCTGCTGTGCCGCCTCATGTTCCTGGCCATCACATCCGCCGGCGTCTCCTCCGATATCTGCACGGCCAGCTCTGGAATGAAAACCAAGAGGGCCTGAGACAGTACAGGATGATGTAAAGGATGACTCAGCATTAAGGATCACTGTCAGGGAGCACCCTCAAGGAACAGGAGAGGCAGATTCTTCCCATTGCTTCCACCATTGCCTGGGTAGTCTGAGCTGTGTGTCCTTAAATCCCAGGAGCAGCCTCTCTGCTAATCTGGGAAGCACAACACCCACACAGTTTCCTGTGCTACTTCTGGATATCTCCTTGCCCCCCACACTCAGCTTTTCAAGAGTTTTCTACAACAAACTCTGTTAAAACCTGCTCTGGAACTCAGACACTTGAGGCTGCTCCCACAAGGAGGAAGAAGCAGGAGGCACTGGTGCTGTGGAACAGCCCTTCCCTTTTTGCAGGGATATTCATGGTGTGGAGGAGCTCTGTGCTCTGAGGACACACTGTCACTGGAGTCTCAGGGTGGCATTAGCCAGGCAGCACATGGGAGAGAGCCAGCTGAGTAACTGGACATCCTCTGGGACAAGCAGCTTGTCTGGTCCTACCAGTTCAGTTTGACTCACGGTTTTTCTGCCTCCTTAGATGAGCACAAGCAGCAGCAGCAGCACAAACCCGTATATTGCTCAGCACAAACCTCAGGGCCAAAGAAAGACAGGCTCAAGAAAGCACAGGGAGGGTGAGAAGCACCGTTCTCCATAAGGACCTCCACTCACACATCCAGGAGAACAAGCCCCCTGGGGACAGACAGCTTCCAGCCCCGCTCCAGTGCCACATCTCTGTGGCTTTGGTAACACAACCCTTGCAGCACCCAGGGACCCCCAGGGACCCCCCACGTACCGTCCTGGCTGGTGACCATGGACTCCAGCATCGTCTCATTCCCACTGTCGGGCGCGTTGCCCCGGCTGGACTTCTCCTCGTGGCTCTGGCTGCCTGGGATGGGGATGTGGGGCCGGACTCGGCTTTTGCGGGTGCTGATGCGGATGATGCCCCGGACCAGCCTGCACTCGGCATCCTGCTCATCCAGGTTGTAGTCCTGAGTTATGCTGTTGATGAGGTCCGAGATCTTGTTGGTCTTCTCCAAGAAGACGGTGTCCGAGGTGCACTTGGCCAGCTCGTCGATCTGGTGGACGCTGAACAGCTCCGTCAGCTTCTTGAAGATCAGGACGTCGATCTGCCGGCTGGACATGGAGCCGTTCAGCTCGCTGATGTCCACGTCGGACTCATGGAAGGAATAATACTCCTCCGAGCTCCGGTGGCTGCTGGGGAGCGGTGGCTTTTCTATGCTGTTCCTGAAGGGCTTCTCCAGCAGCTCCTTGCAGCAGGAATCAGATTCCAGGTGGTGGTTGGGGTTCCTGTTTGGATAGACAGGGATGCCCTTCAGCTTCACATCTGGGTAACTGAAACTGCTGCCCATGCTGGACTTTTTGATCTGGTTCCCGTTCTTCTCAGCAGGAGAGGTGTTGGTGGGGCTGTTTGGCAGCCGCCCATTGTAGTCTCCGTTCTTCCCATCATCTGTGGAGGTCTCAGCAGGCCCTGGATAGGGAATGCAGACACTGCAGTCCTGGAAGCAGCCCCCACACGTCACTATGCAACAGAAAACAGCCTTGTACGTGTTCCAGGCCTGAGACAGGGAGGAGCAGCAAAAGCTCTGGTTTGGGGGAGCCTCTGCTGTCCCAGAGATGAAGGTGATGGTCTCTGCCTCTCGGCCGTTGGAGTCCTTGAGCTCGGCCTTGCGCCCTTTCCTGTCCCGCATCTGCTGGGCTCTGCTGCGGCTGGCTTTGATCTCGGGTGTGGAGCCACTGAACACCTCCAGGCTGACATCCGTGTCCCTGGCCACCCGTGTCCGCAGGGGCACGGCCTCCTGGCAGGGCTGCTCCCGCTGCCCGGGGCTCCTCCGGCTCAGCATGGCTCGGCTCTCGGGCACCTGCAGGACATGGAGAGCTCAAATCAGAGCAATTGACTCATCAGCAGTCCCACCTCAGCGAGCTGCCTGTCAGCACAGAGAGATCTGACAGCCAGAGATTCCCAAGGGCAACATTTCCATGATTCACGGGAATATCTGGCATCAGGACTCATGCTGCTCTCACTCAGGGGCTCTCCCACTACCCAAGCTTTGCTGCTTCCTTTGGGAAGATGCTCAAATCAGAAGAAAGATGCTTTAAAAGGGCTATTTTCAGACATCAAAATCCCAGTAACCTTCCTCCACGCAGCTGGAAGAGGAGTCAGCTCCAGAGCAATAAAGGAGCAGCACAGCTGGAGGTGGAGCCACTGACAGGCTCCAAAGGGAAAGTATCTTTTTTTAAACAACTTCCCTTTGTCTTGCATTCCTTAGGATTAGGCTGGGCCCTGACAGCACTTATCCATTTCAAAACACATAGTGCCCAGGAGGAGATGACAAGCAATCCATCATTATGCAAGCTGCCAATTCCAACTCCATGTTATTTGCTGCTATTTCAATTTAGAGGATTTAGCAATGACAGCATTACCAGCACTAATGATTTTTGCCAGTCATGCTAAGGTCGGGTGATGTCAAAGACTTCCCTGTGAAAACCCGATGTCTTCATCTGGATTAAGGAAAAGATCTTGTCAACAAGTCAGTCTCAAATCACTCCCCATGGGAACAAAACCTTTACAAACCCTACCTCAGAAACCCCACAGCAGACCCTGCTCAGCTGTGCCAACACAGCTCCTCCAGCTCTGCACGCAGGAGGGAAGCGTTGCTACAGTGTCACGTTCTATCTGCACAGAGCCAACCTTCACACTTCAGCACGTTCATTCTCCCTCTTTTTAATCTTTTTATTATTAAAGCTCAGCACGGGGCGATGTGAGGAAAGTCAGGTCAGGGCTGTCACTCTCCACTTGTACTGCTCTGCCTTTATCCCAGGCTGTGGTGGGTCCCGAAATTCTCCATGGTTTCCAGGCTTCTTGGCTAATGCTGCTTTCACCTCCAAGAGATCCTTTTAAATACTAATTAGGGTAATTAATAAGCAGTGAGAGCCCAGCCATAGCTTAAGTGTTCTAGGGCTGTCCTTGTTGCCTTACTATAGATTTTCTATAGGGCACCTCAAGCATGAATAAATAAATCTGTCAGACTTGTTAGAGCATTGCCTCTTTTTCCCTGGTTTTTAAACCAATAGTCGCATTTTCCCCACAAAGAAAGAGGCCCAGAGAGAAAGCCAGGCAGTTACAGCACACCACTGCTTTCCAGGAATATTTTGGCTCTGTTACCTTATGAAAATTCATCCCAGGAGCTCCCTTTGCACATCCAAAATAAAAAGCCCCAGACGCTCCAGTTTCAGTGCTGAGCAGGCAGAGTTCCCTCACCTCAGCACCACTGGAGAGTTTTGATTTCTTTCACTTCAGAACAAGTTGGGTTTTTTTTTTTTCCCTCAACTTCCTCATTTTTGCAAGGCAGTTCAAAATTTAAAAGCAGACTGAAAAAGACATGAAATGAAATGAAATGAAATGAAATGAAAACATTTGAGCTGAACTGGGAACTGCTTACTGGGATGTTTCTTTTCATTCCAAGACCTCACTGAGAGACCCAACATCTGCACTGCACAGCAACACTCCTTTATAAAACAACAGACAATATTCTGGAATTTCAGAGCATCTTGAACAGAGAGAGGAGCATTATCTCAGCTCTAGGAAAAAGACCTGAAGGCACAGGTGTCAGAGACACCTCTGGGCTCGCCCATTCCCATCACAGCTCATGTTTCTGGGACCTCTGGACCACATGGAAAAGTCCCTCAGGAGCACAGACAGGACACAGCTCCTCGACCCAGCAGCTTCCCCAGCACAGGAACAGACTGGACCAAACCCCTCAGCCATAAATAAATGCTCAGACCAAAATCCACATCCAAGGGTTACTCACACGATGGTTGGGTGTTTCCTCTGCTCTCCCACAGGCACCGTGAGTGACCGGAGCAGATCCCTCTAGAGAGCCTCAGCATCTGCTCCAGAGCAGCCAAGAAGGATCCACAAAGAGTTTGCAGAACTCAGAGTTAGCCAGGGTCTAAGATCTTCATTGTTCAGAGGGCAGGATTTCCTTGGAAAGTTTAAAAAAAAGCTCAGTTAAGTTGTGAATCTCCTGAGCAACATCACATCCATTTGCCTAGAAGCACGCTGCTGGTGTTGCTGGCAGAAAGGGAATGTCTCCTAAATTCAGGAGACAAGATTTACACACTGATTCAGCTTCTCTGAACTCTGTGGGAGCATCCACAGCTGTGAAGTGTCCTAAGGAGCCTTGCCAGGAGCTGGAATTCACCTGTCAAGCTCCTGTTCCCAACTGCTCTGCTGGCACCGGGCAGGGATGGAGATGCTCACCCAGAGCAAACATGGGTCCAGCATCTTCCCTCTCTCTCTCAGCTATTTGGGATATAAACAACCTGGCCAAGGAACTGCCTCTTGCCAAACACTCCCCTGTGCCCCTGGCCCAAACCACCCACCCCGTTCCAGCTGACAACCACGGCTGCACCATGAACAGTTTGACACAAATGGAAGGGAAGGAAAAGGGGAGACCCACCTGGGCACCTAACAGAGCCCCCTCTGCCTACCTTGGACTCCCACCATGTCCTCCAGACAGGAGATTTTTGGGGAGAGGAGAAGCTGGCAGCAGGAACAGCAGGGAACAGACCCATCCCAGCCTGTCCTGTTCTGCACAGGCTCCCCCGGCGCCCCCCACTTCGTTTTCCAGCCCTGGGAATCAGAGCCGACCCCAGCAGGGACCAGGGAGACCCGAAGCCCCCGGGAAAACTCCGACCGCCACCAGCCTTCCCCAGGGCGAGGGCGGGGAAGGTCCCGGAGCAGCGGGAAGGGACAGCGCGGGGGACACGGAGGACAGCCGGTGGCGGGGCCAGTGGGGGCTGTCCCTCGCCGGGGCCCGGGACACACGGGGGTCCCTGTGCCGAGCGACCCCGGGACACACGGGAGGGAGAAGGCGCCGTGGCGGGGGCAGCCCTGGGGCCGAGGGGATCCCGGTGTGGGGGTGACGGACGTCCCCCCCCCTCCTCCCTCCCTGCCTCCCTCCCTGCCTCCCCGCCGGCCGCGGCCTGAGGCTGCCCCCGGGCCGAGCCGGGCCGGGCCGGGCGGGAAAGCGCCGGGCGGCGGCGGGGTCGGAGCCGGGCCCGGGGCTGATGCCGGGCTCGGGGGTGATGCCGGGGCCGGGGCTGATGCCGGGGCCGGGGTCGGGGTCGGGCCGGGCCGGGCCGGGCTCTCGTTACCTGCGAGCCGGGAGCGCGTCCGGCCCCGCCTCACCTGGGCCAGGTGCGCCACGTGACCCGGACGGGCCGCGCCGAGGGACAGCAGAGAGCGGCGGGCGAAGCTGCTCCGTGCCAGGGCCGGGCGCAGAGCCGAGCACAGAACCGGGCACAGAACCGGGCACAGAACCGGGTACAGACCCCGGGCACAGAGCCGAGCACAGAACCGGGCACAGAGCCGAGCACAGAACCGGGCACAGAACCGGGCAGAGAACCGGGCACAGAACCGGGTACAGACCCTGGGCACAGAGCCGAGCACAGAACCGGGTACAGAACCGGGCACAGACCCCGGGCACAGAGCCGAGCACAGACCCCGGAGACAGAGCCGAGCACAGAACCGGGCACAGACCCCGGACACAGAGCCGAGCACAGAACCGGGCACAGAACCGGGTACAGACCCCGGGCACAGAACCGGGTACAGACCCCGGACACAGAGCCGAGCACAGAACCGGGCACAGAACCGGGTACAGACCCCGGGCACAGAACCAGGCACAGACCCCGGACACAGAGCCGAGCGCAGAACCGGGCACAGACCCTGGTACAGAACCCGGCACAAACCCCAGGCCAGGCAGAGCACCCGAGCATTTGCCCCGAGGGTCTGTGCCCCAAACCAGCCCTTGTTCCCAGGGTCCTGGTCCCAAGGATCCCTGCCAGGAAGGATCGCCTCCCTGAGGATCCCTGTGCCCACCCCGAGTGTTCCCATCCCCAAGGATCCCTGTCCCGAAGTGTCCCTGTCCCAAAGAGCTGGTGATTCACTCCTAGGGGGTCGGAGGTTTGGAGGAATGGGAAGAAACCCATTGGAAAGGGGGCAGCAGGGAAGGAGCCTGGTGGAATGGCAGCTGTGCAGAGTCTGCTCCCAGTTTCCAAGAGGAAAGAGGAGAGAGAAATCAGTTTAAAGGATGGTGCCAGTGCCAAGAAGCTCATTCCTTCTCCAAAGGGTACAAAGATTGTTTTTATTTATCCAGGCCTCTGGCACTGAAGTCCAGCTGGTGCTGTTTCCCCAATTCGTGGATAACTCACAGCACTGCTTGGAAATGTGTCATCTCCTCTGCCAGGTGCCTTGAGCACAAATCCCAGCCACAAAGCCTCTCCTGGCACTGTCCCGTGGAGCCTGGCACTCCCAGGACGAGCTGAGCAGCACAATGTGACCTCCTGAGCCCAGAGCTCCTCAGCTCCTGAGTTCTTTCCGTGCCCCATCACCTCCCAGCCGAGCCGTCACCACGTCCCAAACTGCCACTGCCTCGCTGGGTCCGGAGGGGTGGGGCAGGGACCTGGGTCAGCCCAGGAGTCCTGATGCAGGATTCCTTCCCTAAAACTGTGCCAGGATGAAAGAGCAGCACCTGAGTCCCTCCTGCCCTGGTAACTGGGACACCCGGGAGAAAACCTGGGGGGAGGCTGGGAATGATGGCACCGACATTAATTATTGCTGCTTGTAATGAGGCTTTGCTTTTCTGGAGCACATCCGAGCGCGGGGCTTTACAGAGGCTGGAGGTAAGGCCGCTGCACATCCCTCGGCTCTGTCCTCCTGCATCCCTAAGCCCCGTGTCCCGGGGGAATCCCGGGGGCTGCGCTGGCCGCAGGGCGCAGGGCGGGGTCGCATCCCGGTGTCCCATCCCGGTGCTTGGTGCCTCGGCAGAGGGCCCCTCCCAGGGAAGGGAGAACAAAGGGAGAACAAAGCTCTCACCGGGCTTTTGCATCACCGAGGTCTATTCTGAGCACTGCTAATTGCAGCCTCCTCTGCTAAATCATTAATAGCTCAACGGCCCGAGCAGAAATCCTGCAGTGCCGGAGGGGTTTGGGGACTCAGGCTGTGCCTTACCTCAGGGCAGGGGCATTTCTTGCCTTTTTCTACTGTTTGCATTTACCAGCCGCTGTCTGCTCACTGCTGGGATGTGCTGGGACCGCCTGGAGACACGGCTGCTCTGGGGGCTCCCCCTCAGCCTCACTGCCTGGTGTCCCCAGCTCACCTGATTTCTTAAACTCACATCCAGGCACAGCTGCTCCCCCTTCCCGTGTCCTTTTCTCACCCCGGAGCAGGGACTGGAGCTGGGAAGGCATCAAGCAGCGCAGACTTGGGGGGTGACCCAAAAAAGCAATTATTTTCTGAGCAGGTAATGATGGAGCAGGCACCTCCCGAGGTCTCTCCAACCTCTGTGATTCTGGGGTTTCATTTTGGGGGAACAGAGAAAGCTCAGGGTAGGACACACCCTGGCCCTTTCCCCTTTTGGGGGTACCCTTGGGGGTCCAGGTTCCACCAAATCAGAGCAAAAAAAAAAAAAAAAAAAAAAAGAGAGGAGAAAGTTCTGTTTAATTCCTGCCTGTCCCCACAGTTTTTTTGGGCTGGGGGCAGAGGAAGCCTGAAAAGAGCTTAAACCCCACTGTGGAGCAGCGGGGTTTAAGTTCTTTTAATTTCCACACCCCATTTTAGAGCAGCGTTTGTATCAGACAGACGAAGATCACTCAAGCCGAACTTCAGCTTCCCCACCACCTGGAAAGCAGCCTGAGGAGCTTCAGGGAATGTCGGAGCCGTGTTCCGACCCCGGGCGGGGGGGATGCGGTGGCAGCCGGGGGATGGGACGAGCGGCAGCGGGGGCCGGAGCAGTGACGCAGCAGCCGCTGACGCTGCTCCGGTGCCTGGCAGACGTGTGGCAGCCTGGCAGGAGCAGGGATGTGATG